>CM060353.1:14568061-15216811 GCA_030545235.1 Helianthus tuberosus
AGCGCCTTGCTAATAATAATTGAAATTTCGACCTTTAGAGCATAGAAATTCGTTTTTGCGTTTGGATTTTGACACCAGTGGACTGTGCATGCAACAAGCTATTTATAGCATTTCTTTTGACAATGCCGGAAAGTTTTCCTCGTTCATTTCAGGAACGGAATTCTCAATCTTTTTCTCAACAGATGACTCCTCTGATTTTATGGAATCAGATTCATTGTCAGAACTACTTTCAGATTTTACAACCCATTTTTGTTTGTTCAAATCAACTTTTAAGTTTCAAATTTTAACGAAATACAATATTAGCTCATTAGCATGGTAATCAACCTTCAAATATGGCATATATATTAAATTATGTTCCTAAATACAGGGTAAGGATAGTGTAAAAAGGTCCTAAAGTGTGAGAAGTGTATTATAACACTATATATAATACTATATAACACCATATAAACACCGTATAACAATACGTATCACCATATAATACCATATAACACTATGTAACACTATATATCATTATATAACTAATATAACACTATACATCTATCATAGACATGCTATCAGACAACCTATAGTGTTATATTTGTCATATATGATATATAGTGTTATATGGTATTATATGGTGTTACATATTGTTATACGGTGTTTATATGGTGTTATATAGTATTATATATAGTGTTATAATACACTTCTCACACTTTGAGCACTTTTTACAGGATCCTCTACCCCTAAATACATGTAAATAATAAGCAGTTTTTTGTAATATATTATAATGTATATAAAAATAAAAATATATAACAAGTAAAACATGAGCTAAGCTAAGCCAAGCTAACAAGCGAGGCAAACCGAGCCAATCTAGCTCGTTGCGGGCCGGGCCAAGCTAGTCTCACTTTTTAACCAAGCTAAGCTGGCTCGGCTTAGTTTCAAACCGACCCATATCAAGCGAGCATTTTCCGAGCTACATCTGAGGGAGCTTCGAGCCGGGAGCTTTTTGAACAACCCTAGTTTGCTATTGGGAATATATGTCAATTTTATGGTATCAAAGATGTAATCTATCAAGAACAACTCAGAAACCCAACCCAGATTTTTATAACAAACCCTTAAAGTTACTAAATACACGGATTACACGAAAGAAACAAGACAATACAACTCACATAACTCTCAACTCTCGATCTGAAAGATTATAAACGAGATAATCTTCAATCACACCAGGAATCTCACAAGAATGTCTTGATTCAAGACGAATCAAGACCAGAAAATCCTAAATCTCGAGAGAGAAACGAGAGAACAATACTTTTTTTGAACGGTAAATTTGGATCACTGACGGACTACTAGAGTATCATTGTACCACCGGCAGAACCACCTGATCATATCCATCTCTACTAACCATAATGTCAATACACCAATTAAGAAGGAAACCCAATAAATATGGGAAAAACCTCCTTGTGGGAATCGAACCTAAAACCTATTAATCCCAAAGCCTTATCCCACCCACAAGATGCCACTAGGCTATAATACAGCCGCAACACAGCCCTTCTATACTGACCCGGGTTTTTTACCCATGCGCATAACCCGGACAAACAAACCGGCTTCATGTCTTCTAGTTCTAGAACCTGATTTATTCAAGCCCAGCCCAGCCCAATACAGATCCTAGCCCAAAGCCCAGCAACATCTTTATGTCTCTTGAGCCCAGCAACATCTTTATATCCACGCTCAACATGTAACAACAAAAAACACAACATTAATATCAAGAATTATGTACAACTATACAACTATTAAACTGATCACTTATTGTATTTATTTTAACAATGTACCCATTTATTATTTTACTAGTTTATAGCCCCGTGTGTTACACGCTTTGACGAATAAAACCTAATGATGATATAATAATATTTCCATTATAAAAGGAACGACATATTATTTGAATATCGTAAAAACCAGATAGTGTTTCCCAAAATCATCTTGTTGATGTTTAAGATTAAGGTATTCAACAGTCTCGAACAATATAATATAAAGGTACACGTTACATTCTACAAATCTCTAAAAACTTCTTTGTAAACGACATTTGTAGTTTTGTTTGTAATTTGACCATCCTCATCAAGTATCAATAGTCATCACTACTTTTTTAGTATGACTTTACATCTCTACTTTTTACTCTTTGATAATGCCACATATAGCTGGCCATGTTTTGAAAAAAGACGCATATTTGCGCCTAGCTCTCCACCAGGCGGTTTAGTTGCGCCTCGCTGCGCCTGAGCGCCTCGCTGCGCCTGAGCGCCTAGCTCGCTTTTGACAACATAGGGTCAAATAAAGGTATAGGATAATAAGAACAGACCCTTTTTATAACACTCTCTGCACAAATTCAAGTGCCTTTCAGATGTGCTTCCAAAACCCAAAAATAGTTGAGTGCAAATCGAATAAAAGATCTGAGATAAGCTTAATTTCACCATCATCTAGTCAATAACAGGAACAAAATCAGCATCTCAAAAACGAACTAAAAAATTAGGGTTATTTATTTATATTA
The DNA here is from genome assembly GCA_030545235.1 of Helianthus tuberosus. Classification (NCBI taxonomy): domain Eukaryota; kingdom Viridiplantae; phylum Streptophyta; class Magnoliopsida; order Asterales; family Asteraceae; genus Helianthus; species Helianthus tuberosus. The sequence continues at coordinate 14,570,580 of CM060353.1, forward strand.
ATGATAAAACGAAAATTGTGAAGTGAGATGAAGGGTCAAAAACCTGCTCACTATGACCCTGAGGGAAGTAAACCACTCGACTGTCGATGATCGGTAGCGAAACAAGCGGGCCAGCACATGCATGCCACAGCTCTGAATTCAAGCATTTCTTTTCTTCTTTGGTAACCAACAAATGAAGTCAAACAAACAAACAAGTAACAAATCAATTCACAAGATCATCCACACCAAGATACTAACTAATAAATTAATTAATCAACCGAGATTCAAACACACAACACACAGGCAATAATAATGAATGTTACAAAGATATGGAATGTGTAGAATACAACTAACCAAGAAGAATAATTGAAAAGGATACACATGTAAAGTCATACTAAAAAAAGGCTAAAATTTAGGGGTGAGCAAAAGAAAAAACCCGACCCGACCATTACCCGACCCGACCCGAGAACCGATCAAACATAAAATACAGAACCGATTCACTACCCTAAATATAGGGCCGGTTCCGGTCCATAAGTCCAAGTCGGGTTTCACCATGAAAAGAACCGAGAACCGACCCGACCCGATTTTATATGAAAAATTGGAACCGATCTAAATACGTAAGTACTTGGGTTCGGGTCGGGTTGGGTATATTTTTCGGTTCGGCTCTCGGTTATTTTCGGTCAAAACCTAAACTTGCTCACCCCTAGATAAAATCAAGAACAACAAAAGATTTGATCATTTGAAACAGATACCTTCAGTAGGCTGCTGCTGACCCAACCCTGATGTTGAAAGCTTCATATTTTATATAAAACCCTTAACTTATCCTATGTAATTATCTCCAAAAATTAATAATAATAATATTATTATTATTCTAATAATTCTAAGCATCGCCTACAGCAAACCTCACACTATATAACCACCACCCTCTTCTTAATCTCCAAAACCCTAACCCTAATTTCCCTCAAATTTCACCTCAACGTAATCTTCCAAACTTAACATGCATTATCTCCCAACAAACCCTAACCCAGCTCAGCAAACCAAAAAATCGTCATGAAAAATAAACAAAGAATGAACAATGAACAAAAACCCCTTTTTTCCACAATCGCTATTGGCAATAAAATAATATTTAGGAAAAGGAAAAGATTAAATGAAGGTGACGAGGTTAACCAGAGCCATAACATACCATAGATCAAGTCCCAATATGTAGGGTGATGGTAGGCATACGACAGTTTGAGGCACAGAACAGCACCATCGCCGCCTAGGAGAATGCCACGAACAAAAGGTCCCCGCATCCCCTGTTAATCCCGCCTCTTCTCTGTATATGTTTCTCTCTCTAAGGGGCTGTTTGGCTGAGTTTTTCAAAATGACTTATTTGCTTTCTGAAAAGCAAATAAGCAAATAAGTCATTTTGAAAAACTTCATTTTAAAGCTTTTCAAAACAGCTTATTGACTTATTTGCTTTTCAGAAAAGCAAATAAGCTGTTTTGAAAAGCTTAGCCAAACAAGCCCTAACTCCATCTCCGCCGTGGATAGGGTTTGGGAGAGTGGAGATGAGAATCATGTTGGAAATTGGGTGTGTGAATGAATGTCTCAATTTGGTAAAACTCCTTGTCCCACATTGGTATGGGAACAAAAGGAATGGTTATTTATAAGGTAAAGCATTTACCTACTAGTATAGCTTTATGACATGTTTTACCACAAGTCCTACCCGCGTGCGCAGGGGGGGTGCAAATTGGAACCGGAATTAGCTTGAACTTGTGTGTGCCCGCACGTCCTGCGGACACGAATGCAGCTCCGAAAAAACCGAACCGCGTGAGGCTGGTTTTTGCACTTGAGACTCGTATTATTTGATCTTGTAGGGTAATTACAAAAATGTCACCGCGTTCTTTTTGCCTTTTCATGCCTTTCGTATGATAAGGCTATTTGTACGTAAACATAACAAAGTATCATTTAATTGAAAAGATGACTATTTTTATTGTAATATAAGGTAAAAAATGAAAGATTTGATACGAATGCTCTTACATGTGGCGAGTTTGTGTAAACAAGTCATGGCTAATAGAAGTGAAAATACTAGCATCTTTGCTCCAATGAGTGAGATTCTGAGAAGCATATATCATCTTCGTTTGTGGGTAAATGTGAGGCGAGGACAGCTTATGTGGTGTGTTAACGGTAAAAAATTTACTCTCCAATTCATTAATCTATCATTTTTAAATTACCCTTAACAAATTTTTACACATATAAAAATAAAAACTTAGACGTGTAAATTTTTTTTACCAAAAAGAGTGTAGTAAGGTGTTTCCTCTTAAGTGGTGTGTGTTCTAGGGATGATTGGTAATGGATACTGGTATCGAATTTCACGTACCGAATTTTTTCGGTATCAGTATCGGATGCTCTTACATGTCCTCTTACATCTCCTCTCCTTTAAATCTAATTTCTATTTACCCAGATTTCAAGAACACTCATCTACTACATGAACTTGAACAAAATTTAAAAAAAAAAAAAAAAAAACCAAAAGTTTCAGATCAGTTTCAGATCTTCATGAACTTGAACAAATAAAATAAAACAATAATTAAATCAACAGTTCAATTTCAGATCTTCATGAACTTGAACAAATCAAATAAAAAAAAAACCCCAAATTCAAGAACAAGAACCCATCATCTGCACATCATCATCTTCAAACCCTGATCTTCAAGAACAATCATCATCTTCAAGAACACTTCAAACCAAGATCTTCAAGGACATGACCACCTTCAGCCATCATCATCATCCCCTAACCAAAACCCAAATTCAAGAACAAGAACAAATCAACAGTTCGAATCATAATACATTTCAAGAATGGCCTTCACCAAAGTCTGATAAGACGCATACACGGGAACTTACTCCAACTCCTGAGCAGCTAGCTTCTTTGAATCTAGCAGAAGGGCAAAATACAGTAACGTTCGAATCAGTGGTGAAAATGGAGATAAGGTGTGTGTTGTAGAAAAAGTAGGGAAGTTAGGGGTAGGGTTTTGAGAAAGTGAAAAGGGGAAGGATAAAGATGATGAGTGTTCTTGAAATCTGGGTAAATAGAAATTAGATTTAAAGGGGATGAGAAATTACAAAAATACCCTTGCATATGACAAATAAATAACCAAGGTTAGGGGTGGAGTTAGATTTAGGGGCTAAAATAGTTAATTATAGAGACCACGAGGGCACAGTTGTTAAAAAATCATATTTTGGGCTAATATAGTAAAAGTGATATAACCACAGGAGCCAAAAACGTAATTTACTCAAAAAAGTAAAAATGGATTTAAATCATAATCAAATGAATTATAATACTCGAATCATATGCTGACATAACCTCTTTGTGGCAACATCAACATTTGATTTGATTTGATTTGTTGTGACTAAGTAGTTAGATGTCGTGCACGTCAATGAGTTATTGAGTTATAACATACATTAATGTTCAACCATCACAAAAAAAGTGGACCTTAATGTCGTACTATGTGTTCCCATGGTGTATTCGTGTGTGAATACAAACTACTGCCCCCAATTTCTTATCATCAAAGCAGCATATTCTATGCATCATTCTTCCCAATAATAACCCAATGGATTATTGGACCATGATAATAATGTTAAATATTTATTTGTATATCACTTATTTGACTTCTGTTTGGTTATATCTTGAATAAATAAAAGACTTATAAAAATGATTATTCTTGTCTACATAGAAACTTCAAGTGTTTATTGTTACCAATCAATTTGTACAAATAATTATTGGGATGACCTTTGATTTTATCTAATTTTTAAAAACTCAAGACATGTATCATATGTATAGATATTTGATAGAATGAAATTATATGATTTCTCATCAAATTATACGAGAAAGCGTGCTTTGACAACCATGAACCAACACGTGTTTATCCCATTTGCTTTTGATATTTTTAATTTCCTTGCGCGAGAGATTGTGGAGCTACTTAGACAACCATGAACCAACACGTGTTTATCCCATTTGCTTTTGATATTTTTGATTTCCTTGCGCGTGAGATTGTGGAGCTACTTAGTTGAGTCCAAAGGGTTTTGAATACTGATGTTATAACCCCGAGATCTATAAATAGTCTATAATATACATAATCTATAAAGAAGAGACTAGAATATAATTATATGGGAAAATTACGAAAATAGCCAAGAAAAAGGTTGACTTACCAAAATAGCCACCTCATGCGTCCTTGGAGCAGGGCATCACTAATTACGAGAGAGCTTATGCGTCTGCAGGGCTCATTCATGCCTCCGCCAATGTAGAAGTGACATGTGTCTCAATGACATCATGCGTCCCATGCGTCCGTGACTCATCCCATGCGTCCGTGACTCATCCCATGCATTGCCGACTCATCCCATGCATCCGTAACTCATCCCATGCCTCCCATTTTCGTACTTGCTGCTTCATCCATACACGCATCCATTTAAAAAATGGCAGACGCATAAGATGTGGGATGCCCCTCTCCAAGGACGCATGAGGTGGCTATTTTGGTAAGTCAACCTTTTTCTTGGCTATTTACGTAATTTTCTCTAATTATATTACATAATTTGCGTGTGTGTATATATATATATATATATATAGAGGGGGGAGAGGGAGAGTTAACATAGTACTAGGGATGAGCGTGGTACTCGTACCGTACCAAACCGGTACCGAAAATACCGATACCGAAATTCGTCAAAACTGGGTACCGATAGCGTTACAGAAATATTCGGTACGGTACGTTACGGTACCAGTATTTAAAGGTAAAATTTGGTATTTACCGGTAACATACCGAAAATGACAAAAGTGAGTACCGATACTGATACCAAAAAATTCGGTACGGGAAATTCGATACCGGTACCGGTACAAGACCGATACCCAATAACAAATGTGCATCCCTACATAGTAGGACGTAATGAGGAATAAATGTCAAAACAACTACGCCAAACTAAACCAGCTCATCGTCATCATATCTTTGTTTTGTTTCTCAAATTGTTACTATATCATTCACATTCCACAACATATTAACCCTCCATATCTTCTTACCTCACTTTCCACACATGTCACCCAAGTTATGGTTACCGGTGAAAGGGCTGTAAACGAATCGAACGTTCAGCGAACAGTTCGTGAACCGTTCGGTGGGAAGTTCGTTTATGTTCGTTCGTTTAATAAACGAACGAACATGAACAAGAAATTCCGTTCGATTAGTTAAATGAACGAACATGAACAAATGTCTCGTTCGTTCAATTGTGTTCGTGAACGTTCGGTAAGGTGTTCGTGAACATTCGTTCATTTGCGTTTGTTTATGTTCGTATGTCGTGGTTTAATTAAAGATTTTTATACTTTCATATATTTTATCTATACTTTTTATACTATTAAACTTTTATTTATATTATTACCCTAACAATTAAACTAGGAAACCTTCTTTCACCTTGTTTATGCACCATTTCCCTTTCTTTTCTCATTATTTACATCGACGAATATGATCTACCTCTGTTCCACAATAAGGGATTCAAGTTCTAGTGATACTCTCTGGGCCATCCACCTTTATCCTTTATCGCGTTCGCCAAATTTATTTGTGTTCGCTTGTGTTCGTGAACCGTTCGTGAACATGCTCATTTCCTTAATGAACGAACACGAACATAAAATTTCGTTCGGTAAGTGTTCATGAACCGTTCGTGAACACATTTATTTCCTTAACGAACGAACACGAACAAGGCCTCGTTCGTGTTCGTTCGGTTCGTTTACAGCCCTATGTTAGTCGCCGTCTTCGCCGGAGCTGCGGATGTTGCCGGTGCATATAACCGGCCACCGCCGCGGGATACCCTCATCGAATCACTCGCCGGAGATTCTGATCCTACCACACCCCAACAAGTAAGTTGTTATGAATAATTACCAGTTTACCACTCACTTTGCCTTGGTTTCACCGTCTCACATTTTATATATCTTTTTATTCACATTTTAGAAATCTTTTTATTCTAAAAAACAAACATTATTTTTTTTTGTAAATATTTAGTAAAATATAAAATCCTAAAATGATAAAAAAAAAAATTATGGTTCTTTTGGGTGGCCAAAGTTTGAAATATAAAGACGTATATTGAAAGCAAAAAATTATAAATATAACTTCTTAATTTGTCATGCAATATATATTTTTTTTTAACTTAGTATACAACCTATTGCTCACTTTTTAGGACTTGAACAGTAAACACGAACCACTTTGGTAGGAATAAGCATCTAATACTAATAAGTTTTGGGACCTAGAACAGTAAACACGAATCACTTTGGTAGAGATAAGCACATGATACTGATCATAAGTTAAAAGGCTACCGGCCAGTATTTAATAAAACATGTAAATTGTTTATATTCATGATTAACGTGTTTTACGAATCAAGTGAATAACATCTTTAAACCGGATACCAAATAAATTTATGGGTGAAAAACAGAATGAAACAGGGGGGGGGGGGGGGGGGGGGAATTGTCATATTTTCGGCATAGTCGAGTTTTTCACAGATAAAATAGGACTTAATTGCTCAGTCAGCAGACCCCCCATCAGCAGATGTAACTTGTATGTTGTGGGGGGGGGGGGGGGGGGGGGGGGGGGGGGCTAAACTTGCACACTCATAAAGATTGAACCCCCTAATCTGCTTGTACTATAAACTCTGTTTTAGTGACTTGTAGTCCCGGTTGTAATTTTTGGTTCAATCTAATAATAAAATCCTTATATCCGTGAAAAGAAAAATAATAAAATAAATTTGGGTGCAAAAGTCACACGTATTAACAAACAACCTTAAGGCCTCGTGAAACAAGTTAAGGTTGGTTTTTTTTCTAAAAGACAAACATGCACACATGTGTTTTGCTATTGTCTTATTCTCATAAATACCAATTTAATATTAAGTTTAACTAAAGAACAAGTCTATTTAATATCAACTTTAATTAACTAGTGTGATTACCCCGCGCGATGCGCGGGTACTCGATCGTTTCAAGCAATTATGACTGATAATGAAAACTTGAAAACAGTTGAATCACATGTAGCTTAGGCATACAACATGTTCAGTGATAACATTTGAAATTAAAAGATGCTTAATGTAAGTAATTAATACACCTATCTGGTTCATGATTGAAAGGATGAATCTGCTTACCTGACTCATTTCGCCTTTTAAACGGTTAATTTTATCTGCATTAGGGTCATTTGAGTAATACTCCATTTGTTGGCTCAAAACCCTTGAAAATTCATCGTTCATGCCATAAGCTGGAGCTGATAATACTGCTCGGCCGTAAGTCCTCACAAATCTTTGATGTACGTCTTCAAGAAAAGCAAAAGGAATCCTTCCTGAAAAATAAAATGTTAACCACTCTGTCCATGTTTTGAAAATATGGAAGCGACGTTATATAACTGACAACCAGTAAAAAGATGGTTAATTTTGCTGGGAAAAAAAGTTATCGTTTTACATGAAACATAGTTGACAAACAACTACTATGCAATCCGTTCAGGTGTTGACCAGATCAGCTTATACAAGTGCACTAATACACTATTCACCTCCTAACCCGTATTAGAGTTTAACTACAATTCCTCCGGTCTCATGTAAATGTCAACTACATATAAATGATTGATGCCGCTATAATCACCAATCTTGGTTTTAAAAAGCGCACCTAGGTGCGAGGCACAGATTGAGGCGAGGGTCCACACTTTTTACTACATAAGTCACGCGCTGCACATGAGGCGAAGCGAAGGCGCATTTTTTCACAGAAAAGCTGCCTGAGGCGCAGCTAAGGCGCGCGCCTCTTGTACATGGCAAGTTTTTGTGCATCAGAATGTTGTACATTTAGCTTTTTTAGGTTGTACGTGTAGGCAATTTATATATAAATCATAAATTGACACACGCAATTAAACAAATAGGATCACTATTCAACTTACTTCCAGACACATGATCAGCCATACAGAGAACCGTGAGTCCATCAGTCCGCTTAACATGAAAAATATACCGATCCTGCGAGTACGAAACATTCATATCACTATCTCCGGCCATTTTCTCGAGTATTTGTCTGGCAATTGCGCTCGCATTCGTCTGCACGCCGCTGAATTCCGCCAACACCACCGATCCTCTAGCCACCAGCGTGTATACAATCGTCATCTCTCTTTCAATTGCCCTAACTCTCCTCTCGGTCTCGTTACAGAAGCTTGAACGATGATGATCTGATTGTGATGGAGAGAAAAATTAGGGCTTAAAGGAGAAACTGGATTGTGATTGTGAAGAGTTAGGGTTTCATTGTTTCACATGGTGGAAATATATGGTTGGGGACCTATTTTATTTTGGTTTTTTGAACGACGGTTGGGGAAATAATGTTTGAACGGCGGTTGGGTACCTATAGCTACATGAGAACTTCGATGAACAGAACAACGCAAAAATCCAATTAAAGCATTACCCTAACCTGGTTTGGAATCGGCCAGCCGCTTCAATCAACGATGATCAGCAGCAGCAAATGGAAGACGATCAGTAGCGACGGTGATGCCAATCGGTGTTGATCACCAGCAGATGAAAGAGCGTCGTGGTGGCGAGGGTAGGGAGAGAACGAAAGGGTCTGATAACAAATAAGCGCTGTGGGTGGAAATCAAGGAAGACAAACTTCAGTGGCAAAAACCAAAAGTTGAAGAAATCCCTGGCGCAAAGGGCGATGTAATTTGATATATATAATAATGATATCAATGTGTTTGTTAAAGTGTATTCCATTTATATCGATGTGTTTGTTAAAGTGTTTTAAGCCAATGATCTCTAGATCAAGTGGTGGAGGACTTGCATTTCTCTTGAGAGATGCAGGTTCGACTCTCACTTGGTGCAAAGTGAAGCACTGGTGGGCAATGATAGGAGACCTAGGGAAACCTAGGTTGAATCCTTGAGCCAAACGAGTTTTACCGGTAATTTCACCGTCGTGCCTACGGGCGGGTGGGTTACCGGGTTTTCCCTGGAATTGGTGATGGACTCGGGTTACTCTCGGAGTACTCCGTTTGTCCAGTGGGTGCCCCGAGAGTGCTCGGGATTGAGTTTGTTGGCCGTTCAAAAAAAATAAATAAATAAATAAAATATTTTAGAGTATCTTACCTTTTATTAATATAAGAAAAGAGATTTTATCGAATGACAAAATGATGCTAAAAATAACAAAAAATTGAAAACTTCAACAGGCTAAAAAGTAGACACTTTATAAGGTATTTTCAATTATCTTGAAATTTTAACAAGAACAATGCTTTTTTCTGTAGACATCACCTATGTTTTGTTTACAAATAATCTACACATATTTATATATTAAATATGTTTTAACAAACGGGTCTTTTTCTAGTGGTATCAAGGTGTTAGCATAAGGTGTCCCTTCCAAAGTGGTAGACAAAAAAAAAATGTAATTTAGGAGTAGGATTTAGAGACGTGTGGGTTGCCGTTCTAAAAAACATATGTTTTAACAGGTTCACATATCTTTGGCCGGTGAAAATGGAATCCGAATTTCATGGATCACCAACACCCATACTCTACCGACGGTTTACTACGGTATATCTTCAGGGGAAATATGATCATTCTGCTAACGGGACCATTTCTTCTTATGAATACCTAACTTACACGTCAGGTGAAATACATGACGTAGTAATAGGTCCATTAGACCCGAATACCGTATACTATTATTGTTTTGCCCATGGTACGACTCATGAGTATTCTTTCAAGACTCCTCCGGCCAGTTTTCCAATAAAATTTGTCGTTTCAGGTAACACCAATATTGTAATATTTCCCTTTTTATATTTAAATATCTATAACGCTAAAATGTCCTAAAAGTTCATTTTTTTTTTAAAAAAAGGTGACCTTGGACAAACCGGATGGACCAAATCTACCCTTGACCACATTTCACAAACAAACTATGATGTGCTTCTACTACCCGGAGATTTGTCATATGCCGATATGTTGCAACCACTTTGGGACTCTTACGGACGCCTCGTTGAGCCGTTAGCAAGCCAACGACCATGGATGGTGACACAAGGTAACCACGAGGTTGAGAGAATCCCGGCCATCCACCCAACCCCATTCACCGCCTACAATGCAAGGTGGCATATGCCGTTTGAAGAGAGTGGTTCAACTTCTAACTTGTACTACTCGTTTAAGGTCTCGGGTGTCCACGTCATCATGTTGGGTTCCTACACCGATTTTGACTCTGTCTCGGACCAATACCAATGGTTAGAGGCGGATTTAAAAAAGGTTGATAGGAAGAAAACACCATGGCTCGTGGTGCTTATTCACGCGCCATGGTATAATTCTAACTATGCTCATCAAGGTGAGAAAGAATCCGTCGATATGATGGAATCAATGGAGGGTTTGCTTTACAAAGCTCGTGTAGATATCGTTTTCGCAGGGCATGTTCACGCCTACGAGCGTTTAGTAAGCTCCGATAATTAAACTTTCAATCCAATACAATCACATGATAAACATACTAATTTTTCTCGTATTGTAGAATCGTGTTTACAATCAAGAAAGCGACGATTGTGGCCCTGTGCATATCACAATCGGGGACGGAGGTAACCGTGAAGGTCTTGCAAGCAAGTGAGTTGACTCGGACATAAAACCTTTGTTTTTGTTTTTAATAATTGAGTTTGATTAGTAACAAGTTTAAATACCATGTGTTTAGGTACAAAGAACCACAACCGACGATATCAGCGTTCAGGGAAGCGAGTTTCGGGCATGGGGAATTCAAGGTTGTGAATGCAAGTTATGCTCTATGGTCTTGGCATCGAAATGACGATGATGAATCGGTTCAATCTGATTTGGTTTGGATTAAGAGTCTTGTTTCTAATCCAGCTTGTAACTAGTTAGTAATATGAACTCATTTCTTAGCTAACTGAGTGATACATGATGAATACAAGAGTTGTGTCATTCTATCTTTTGACAGTCAGCTGCTTCAAAATTACTTAGGAAAACATAATAAGTATTAACTATTAGAACAATAGTCAACAAGTCACCCCCTCATTCCATCATGACGGCTGAAATATATATATATATATATATATATATATATATAGGATAAGGATCATGTGAAAAGTAGTAGGCTAATTGAGAAACTTAAGAAACATTCTGGACCACACATTTTCCCTAAGCAAAAAAAATGCAAAAAAATGTGAAAAAAATGCCTTTTTTTTTTTGAAAAAATCGTAGCTTTTTCTTTAAGGATTTAATTTTTCTTTTTTTAACTTTTTTTTTTGGATTTATATACATGTGTATATTGTTAATCTTTTAACTAGACATATATGTATATTGTCAATTATACATATATGTATATACATGTTTAAAATTGAAAAATAAGTGTTATTTAGGGTTTAGCATTAGTATTTAGGGTTTAGCATTAGGGTTTAGCTTTAGGGTTTAGCATTAGGGTTTAGCAATAGTATTTAGGGTTTAGCATTATGGTTTAGCTTTTGGGTTTAGCATTAGGGTTTAGCTTTAACTTTTGGGTTTAGCTTTAGCTTTAGGGTTTGCATTAGGGTTTAGCTTTAGGGTTTAGGGTTTATCATTAGGGTTTAGCTTTAGGGTTTAGCATTAGGGTTTAGCTTTAAGGTTTAGAATTAGGGTTTAGCTTTAGGGTTTAGCTTTAGTGTTTATGGTTTAAGGTTTAGGGTTTATAACACATATTTTTTCAATTTTAAACATGTATATACATATATGTATAATTGACAATATACATATATGTATAGTTAAAAGATTAACAATATACACATGTGTATAAATCCAAAAAAAATTAAAAAAAACAAATTAAATCCTTAAAGAAAAAGCTGCGATTTAAAAAAAAATTGCATTTTTTTTCACTTTTTTTTTGCATTTTTTGCTTATAGAAAATGTGTGGTCCAGATTGCTTCTCAAGTTCTCTTAGGATCCCTACTCTATATGTGTGTGTGTGTGTGTGTGCGCGCGCGCGCAGGGGCGGATGTATTATGGAACAAGGGGTAGCCTCCGCTACCGCTTGGTCGGAAAATTTTTGACGTTTTTAGTGTAAATTTTGAAAAAATTTAACGTTTTTTCGATTTCGTTACCGCTTATTTATAAAACGTTACCGCTTGGTCGGAATCCTAGATCCGCCACTGTGTGTGTGGCTTGATAATGACAAACTGAAGCACATACTATCAGTATTTCTGTTCTTCTTTCGACTTTTGTACCCCCAATTATATAATAATCATATGCATTCAGCACCAAATAAACAATGAAATTCCACAACTTCTGGCTACTCCTGGTGGCCTCCGCCACAGCGCAAATTTTTGAATCCATCTAACGGTTTCAAACATTTCATTTATACTTTAACTTCTTTCATTTTTCGAATCCGTCTCGCGGATTCTAGCATAGCACTTCATGTTTCGAATCCGTCTCGCGGATTCTAGCATAGCATTTCACGTTTCGAATCCGTCTCGCGGATTCTAGCATAGCATTTCACGTTTCGAATCCGTCTCGAGGATTCTAGCATAGCATTTCACGTTTCGAATCCGTCTCGCGGATTCTAGCATAGCATTTCACGTTTCGAATCCGTCTCGCGGATTCTAGCATAGCATTTCACGTTTCGAATCCGTCTCGCGGATTCTAGCATAGCATTTCACGTTTCGAATCCGTCTCGCGGATTCTAGCATAGCATTTCACGTTTCGAATCCGTCTCGCGGATTCTAGCATAGCATTTCATGTTTCGAATCCGTCTCGCGGATTCTAACATAGCATTTCATACTCTCATTCTTGAGAGTCTTACATTTCTCTTCACCCTCACGTCCACCTACTACTTAATTCTAACGGACATACCTGTATCAATTATCACGGTCCCACGAACGTTATATGCTTCACGTGTACTGGCCAGGTACACAATCCACATACTAGTTTCGTGTCTTCGTGTAATTGTCACCTTATGTCTGAAGAATTAGGTTTCGACACGTGTATCATTTTTCAAAACATGTTTACTATACCATCATGGTCCTTCATTTAGCATTTTTCTTCCCTTAATGCATTTTACCATTTCATATACCGACATATTGAATTTACGTACCTGGGTTCAACTTTATCTTATTTCATGCCTTGGTGTCGGTACTTGACCGCACTCGCGGATCATCCTCTTCAAACGCTTATACTTACCTAGCATATACAAAACCGTCAGTTTCTTTATGCGTATACATAAGTACATACTTACATTCTCTTTTACCTTTGGATCTTGACCGAGTCTTGGATTGTACGGGTTTCTTATCACAAGAGCACACAGGTTTGAGTTCAAGCACTTATCTTCTTACACTTGATTCTCTCAAACCAGGGCTCTGATACCAACTTGTTAGATCCTAAATCGTACGTGACAAAAGTCGCAGCGGAAAACACGAACCATAAAATTTCTTTCTTTGTAAATACCTCAACTTATTTAAACTTTAACTTTAACGTAGCTCTTATTCATAAATCCGTCATCCTCTTATTTACTAATTAAGAACATAGCTTATGATTGCTACATTTTACATTCAACGTCCCCGTACAATCTATCTTGTGACTCGATCTTCGATCTCTAATCCTTGTTATAATCGCCCGTTATCCACCCAACCTGCATACACCACATACATTCGAAACGTTAGCACACGTTATATAAACAAGCTCATTCATGTACACTTCCCATTTCGTTCTTTAATAAACTTTAAGCATTTCATCTGCGTATCCATTTCCTGATGAGGCTTCAATAATGTACATGCATACTTTTCATTCTCAAGAAGCACCAATTAATAACGTATTACACGTCACCTCTAAGTCACGCATACATACATCCTTACATGCATACATACGCGTCTACAAACGTACATGCCTTCCTATATATCTACATACATGCATACACTCGTAAGTACCTTCGTACGTACCAAATACACATCTACATATACACATATATCACTTCGCTTCTATACACGTACACATACACATACATCATCATTCTTATTCATAAATACATATCTACATGCTTACATACATTACCACCTACTCATATACATACTTACATACTTCCATCCACATATATATACATTCAGACCTACACACGTGTATATCTTCATACTTATTCGTATAGAACTCATGCTCATACATAACGACTAGATTACATGCATACAATGATACCTACATACTTATATACATTCGTAAAATGAATGTAGCTATACATATACATACTTTTACTCATACGTACATATACTTACGTAGTTACCTATTTACATTCATACATACATATTAGCTCATACAAAGTTAAAGAGCCTTTCGGGAGCGTTACGGGTAATCCGGGAATGCTTGACGCGAAAACAGAGAAAACAACAACACAAGCCGTCGGCGACGGGCTCTATACCCGTCGGCGACGGGCTCGGGAAAATCCCGTCTCACCCCTCAGCCCGTCGGCAGGAACCTAAGGCGTCGGACGAAGATCTGCTCATACGAACCCGTCGGCGACGGGCTCTCTACCCGTCGGCGACGCCCCCTCCAAAACCACTTTTTCTGCAGAATCGTTTCGTCGTCCGAACGCACTAAAACGCGCGTAACTTTTGAACCGTTTACCCGTTTAACCTCCCGTTTCTTCCTACATGCTTGTAAATTCACATTCTATCATACTAACTTGAAATCCCACTTCCGGATTAATGAAATTCTCATCTTACACCCTATCGGCTTATTATCATATTCTAATTATTTGACCCGTTATGGGTATTTGCGCATTAATTGGTTTAAGACATACCAGGACCATACTCTTCGCTTCCATGCTTGTACAAAACATTATACTCAACAATTAACTTGTTCTTAAACTACATTGCAAGATCATTTGCCCAAAATACCCATCAAGGGCATTTTGGTCAACTTCTCTTTATCCTTAACAACAAGGAAGTCCTTACCTAATTAACCCATCCTACTACTTAGCTTACATTCTTAATCACACATTTCTCCCTCGGATCAAAACTAAGATCCGTTTAATACTTCATTAACATCGTACAATTCATTCCTATTAACCTCAAATATCATATTAAATTAAGTTGCAAATAACTTTACATAACAACTAGAAAGTGATTACGGAATCACTTACCTCATGCATCCGTGTTCCCATTCGTTCCTCGCCACTTCTTGACCCGTTAGCCTTCCGTGCCTGATTCCGTCTCGACATGATTCCTATACTTCCATGTCATCGAAATCACGCTATCATTAGCATACTCATTTGTACATGATAACAATCGTATCAATCCCATATTTCACACTTAACTTTCATTAACCATTTCTAACAAACATAACTCATATAATCATGTCCGTATACGTTTAACTCATGTAACTCATCATGTCATTACATTTAACACGGATTGCTATTACATGTACCCTACGACTTCTCATCAACCTACATTTACGACAACGAGTCAACTCATGTTTCTTATACCTAGTTGACTTTCAAAAGTCAACTATCAACCATACATAACTATCGACTTATCAACATATTCCCGTAACATCATAATCGACTATACGGACGACACTATATACATTTTATCATTCACTTGATGTACGTACTACCTTTTAAGCATAACGTACAACTTATTCATACACAATCTTCTAAATTCATACATAGTTCATCAAATGCTTCTACAATCCAACATGGGGTATTTAAATTAAACATCAAACATGTTATCATCACATTTTATTCACTTCATCTAACAACAATTCATCATTTCTTATCCCATATCTTTAAACATTCACACACGTGTATGATTCCAAACATTATTAACATAAGTGAATCATCAATTTACATTACATCATCTAAAACCCACTTCATAACTACTTGTTAATCACTTACAAGTGATCTAATCTTAAGTTCTTCATAATTCATCATACTTTTGATATATGTACTACCTTGTAAGCATAGTGTACAACTAGTTCATGCATATCATTCTAATCTCCTACACAATTCATCAATTTCTTCCTCCTAATCAACATGATTCATACATGCATAAACATCAAACATACTAGTATCACATTTCTTTCAATTCTTCTAACAAGAATACATCATACAACTCAAAATACATCAATATTAAGCAAGAACTTAGACATAGATGATTTACTCATGCCATCATCTTCACCATAACAAACGGGTTTCACCCTTAAACATCAAATTAACCTAATTCATGCATAATCCATGTTCCAAATGATGATTCTAACACATACTCATACTCAATTTCATACAAATTCGTGATTTACATCATAACCCGCTTCATGCATAATCACCAAACTAGCTTTTAAAACATACCTTGCGATCCCCACGAGGAGGTGATCATTAATTCGTGTTTATTCATGAATTTAGACCTTGATTTGCCCTTCAATTTGATGATCCTTCATGTTTAGGGTTTTGAGCTCTTATGGAGCTCCTGCTCTTCTAGAACACACGTACGTGTGTGTGTATTTGTGTGTGTTTTTCATAAATAATATTCAACTTTCAATTTACCCTATTTTAGTCCCTCAAGTTTGCCACTAAATAATATTGGCACAACTATCATCCTTTAATTACTTTTTACCATATTCCTAACTAGGTTAAATAACCTAGTCACTTATTTCTTGATGTACCATATCGTAACATTTAACGAATATAAAAATTCGGTTTTGGGGTGTAACAAATTATAATAATAGTTAATAGAAACAACATTTTATAATAATAGTTATTTACATTCTATAATAATAGTTAAAAAAACAACATTATATAAAAATTCTGACTTTTTTTATAAAATTTATCAACATTTAATAACAGTTAGCCAAAAAAAAACAACATTTTATATAAAATCAAAAATTTGATAATCATAGCTGAAGAAACACGGAACTAATTTTAGGAATTAGTTTGGTTTATGTTTCGACCATAGAGGTTAATCTTCTTAATCCTTCCTGAGCTGACGCCTAGATCTCCCTGCAAAACACTAAACACACCGTTAAGCTCGTTAAGAGGAGGATAATAGGGGGGGGGGGTTCTCCTCTTAACCACCATCCGGCGTGAGAATAAGTATATGTTTTCAGGGAATAAGTGTGTGATTAAAGTGAGAGAGCAGAGAACATAATAGAAATAACCTGTACACGAAGGTCCCTATTTATAGCCGGAGCAGTGTAGAAGGATATGGGCTGATGGGTCTTCGGCCTGGAGTCGACAACAAGGAATATCCTTCTTGTCCCTTCTTTCATAACCGTTAGTGTTTCTAGAAGGTTAATGCAGCTGGCGCACCCTGAGTGGAGCCACGTGTCCGGGTTGTCGTCCTTGTTGTCTCCCTGAGATCAGCAGGTGAGTGGAGATCATGGGGCAGGTGTCTCCGCCCTCTGATTGGTGCCACATAAGCGTCCTTGTGTACCTTCTTGTCTCTTGCACGATTGTTAATTGTGGAGCACGATCGGATACAGCCTGTAGGATGCTGATTGGCCCATTTCTCTGCCACTCGTACCTTTCGTACTTGTCTAGGATTTACCCGCGCTTCTGTCCTCACGCGGCCTTTGGAGAACATCCATATAGCCGGCGCAAGGTCCAGGAAGTGAGGGTTTCCATCCAGGATGCTAAGCATGGAATCTGATCTTTAACCTTGCTTGGGCCTTGCGTACGACCTAGGTTTTACCTATTTAGTCGGCTCGGGGTCTGTAGGTTTGTCAGATTGCTGTAGTAGGAGTATGGTCTTGCGCCCGACCTGATTGGTCTGTGCGGCTTTTTGGGACCATACCCCTTCAATAGTTAATAAAAAAATAATATTTTATAATAATAGTTATATACATTCTAGGGTAAATTACTCTTTGAGTCCCTGTGTTTTATTGATTTTAACCACTTGAGTCCAAAAGGAAAAAGTTTAACGACCTGAATCCTTATAAGCATTTTCTTTAACCATTTGAGTCCAAATTTCTAATACTGTTATAATTTTTTGTTAAGTATTGTTAAATAACCAAAATACCCTTATAATTAAAAAATAAATTATTATTAGATCTTTCTCAAGCTCCGTTTTGAAGGCTTGCGTCTCATTTGTCAGCTGTGGCTCCATTTTTACTTGTCCAACACCAGTTTGAATGGCAGACGAATTTTGAGGCAGGGCATTTGCGTGATGGAGGAGGTAATTTCCAAGCATGTTGATGTGTGGTGAGCCTTGACCACCCAATAAAGAAGAAGAAGCTGAGTTTGAGCGTTCCCCTGGAGGTACCATCTTCTGTCCAAATCACCTCCCCTCATCTGCATAATAATAATAATTTGGGCAACCAACAAAAACAAATCTTCCTACCATGAGAACCAGCAAATGATGATGATAATATGAACAATCCTCCCCCAACTCCAGAACACCATCACGCGTCAGACGATGATGAAAGTGAAGCTACTTCGGCTGTCGTGGCGGCGGAGGTGGTGGTGGTCGGCGTGGCGGCGGCGGCGGTGTGTAGGACGGCCGTTGAGGAGGCGGTGGTGGTTTACAGTTGAAGGAACGGCGGCGAATAGTGGAATTGACGACATGATCTAGGGCTTTTTGTTTTTGAGCCAGAGGTTTGACCAGTTTAAGGTGAGGAGGGATTGTTAGGGTTTTGATTCTCAACTGAACACGAACACATTTGAAATTTGATGCAATTCACATTTGAATTGAAGATGAATTTGGTTGTTGAAATTTGTGTTGAAGAGTTAGAGCTACTTTTTTGGTTATTGTTTTGAGGGTTTTTGAATGGAGGGTGTAAGTGAGATAAGATTTGTTATTTATTTTTCTACTTTTTTAAATATAGGGGTATTTTAGTCTTTTCATTTGAAACTAACAGAATATTCAAATGGAGTTAGAAATTTGGACTCAAAAGGTTAAAGAAAATGCTTATGGGGACTCAGGTCGTTAAACTTTTTGCTTTTGGACTCAACTAGTTAAAACTCATAAAACACAGGGACTCAAAAAGTAATGTACCCTTATCTTTATAAATATTTAAAATGTCAAGTCGAATACAAACGTTTTTATAAAACAACCAATCAAACAAACTGAACATGTATTACATAACAAACAAGTGAAAATATCATAGATAACATGAGTTTGTACAATGATAACTTTAAGATACACTGAAAAACAAAAAAGTAATACCCTGCTATGTCACTAGCGCTATCACTATCGTCAGAATGGGCATCATGACCTGACAATGATACCTACATAGCGGATGTCCCGGCCTACGTGTCGGATGTCCTGCCTTGCTTGGCGGACGGTGGCGGGTCTCGAACCGGCAGACCCACATCGCCTCTCAGACTAGAAGGAGTGGTTTGGCCCATCCCACGGGGATGAGCCTCCACGTAGGCGCCACGTAGGCGGCTCGTGGGGGATGGGCCTCCTTCCATAATTGAGGGGGATGGAGGATGGGGCTACCCCACCTCATTATTTTATAATTTTCTAAGTTTTACTTTATTAACTTAATAAAAACTTTATAAAAATAAACAAATACAACATAAATAAATTCATTTCATAACATAAAAAAAAATTACATTTCCTAAAAAAAAAAAAAATAGATTTCCGAAAAAAAAAAAAAAATATTACATTTCCTAAAAAAAAAACTAAACTACTCGTCTTCGTCTTCGTCTTCGGCACCGTCCGCGCGGTTCTTGAGGACATCTGTAAGTACTCGTCCAACGCGTCGGCCACTGTACCGTACGCCAGTTGGCGAATGGCCGCAGTAAACTTTTGTAACGTGGTGAACCCTTCATAATTCCGAGCATCGGGTCGCTGAGTGAAAAACGGGTCTAGCCCCGCCAAATCATCAGCAATCCGTGTGAATAAACGGCGACTCATTCGGAACCTTCGTTTGAAAGTGTCGGCGTTGTAACGGGGTGCTTCCGAAAAATAATCGTTAACCAAGTTCTCGTGCGCTCCTTCGCGGTTTCTGGTAACATATATTCGTCTGGTAATAACGTTTTCAGACGAGTCCTCTTCCTCTTCCTCTTCCTCTTCCTCTTCCAAAAGAATCTGCGCCGCCTGTACCATAGCGCTTGCGAAAAACATCTCCTCTTCATCCGAAGAAGAGCCGGACCACCAAGGATTAGATGCCATTGTGGATGAAGAGATATTTTTTTTATAAAAGATTGGTATAAAAATGGGAGTGTTTTTTTTATAAAAATGGATGAGAATGGGAGAAGAATGGGTGAAATATTGAAGAAATGGTATAAAGAATGGGTATATATTTAAATTGAAAAAGGTTTTTTTTTTTTTTTTTTTTTTATAAAACTAGCCGTTATTAACGGCTATATCTTCAAAGGTGGCCCGGCAAGCCCGGCGGGGACTTGCTGCTGAGGAAGGGTGGGATGGAGGGGGGCGGTGTGGGGGACCGGCGCCGGTCCTAGCCGGGCCTCAGCCGGCCCCCACTCCTTCTAGTCTCAGCCTCGCTATCCATCACCGACGCCATACAATCCTCTATCTGGTCGATCCACCGACCCTGCTGTGTCAGCTCTTGAACTTTCTGTGTCAGAAGCTGAATCTGCTCCGTCTGACCCGCTACAAGCCTCTCGATGATGTTGTGGTGGCTCTAGCGGATGCGTCGGGTCAACCTGAGGCCGGACCTCTGGCTCAGGTTGGTCGCCCTGCGGGGCGTCCAGCTCACCAGCTCAACAATATGAGCCATGTCAACCTCCTCAGCCTCCACCACTGAATAATGTACCAACGGCTCCGGTATAAAAATATGATCGTATGCCCCGACAAACCTATGACCAATACCATCAAAGTTCACCGTTGTGTGCATCCTTGTCATCGTCCTCAAACCCAATAAAGCGTGAGGAGCCGGCGGTGGAAAGTGGTCGATGAAACCAAATACAGGCCACAATGTTGGGCAATAGTAGCGATGAACGCCCCTCCGTACATACGACTACGCATCTACCTACGTATATATGAGGCGAAATACTCCTCGAGGTAGCGTTGGAGGGCGCACGGCGTACCCGTGATAGAGATAGAACATGTCGGTCCTCATGAACAACTCGTTGCTTTTGCCACGTCTAAGGATGGACGTGGCAACATAATGGTGTATATAACAAACTCGTGGGTCTAGAAGCATCGAGGTCCGGACCTTCCCGATGAACGCATCACGACCGATGGTGGGCCACCAAGCAAACAGTTGATCCGTGGTATATACTCTTGAAACGTATCCGACTCCCGGTATATATCGGTGGCGAGTGCAAACTGTCACAGTGACATATTTTGTCGCTCCCCAAATAGACATTTTATAATAATGGTTAACCATAAAAACAACATTTTATAAAAAATGATTTTTTTTAAATACCTATATGACACGTATAGCCCTATACGCGTCGTATAGGTCCCATGTTTTCACACAACCTTGCTTTTTCAATCGGAAATAATACCTAATACATATATGACACGTATAGCCCTATGCGAACCATATAGATACAATGTGCATTAGTTACCAGCCAATTCCAAAGATTGGCTGGTAATAAATGTGACCTGTATAAGGTTATAGGGCAAAGGGATGTTCACATAAATTAAGGGGGTGTCTAAATAACCAGACCCTTTTTAATCGTACAAGCCACCAACAGTGCCAACATTCCTTACCAGTCTTTTCATGAAAAACTTTTAACTATCAGGTCCAAGTCCATGTTTGATTAAAACCATTTCTGTAGATTAAATATAAATGAGTCTTATCAAATGAGTTGTAATATGGGAAGTGAATTAGTGAATTTTTTTTCATCTACGTAAACATGATATTAACTTGCAAAATGTAGAAAAAAAAATCATCGTGTAAAAAGCATTGATGATATTTTAGATGAGGCGTTAATTATGCATGGTTAGTATCTCTCATGTAAACGTAAAAGAATCACGTTCCATGGTCTTTAATTTGTATACCAATATTTATTTCCAGACTTATCAAATAGTAAAATATATCCATTCAATTACGTATGAAACGAGTAATCGCTTTAACTACAAGTGGTCTTTATTTGATCATCACCAACCTAATTTATGCATGCACTTAGTGGATCATTAACAAAAAAGATTCTAAGTGGCTGCGCACTATAACAGTTGTACTATAATAACACTAAATGAAACCGTTATCTACAAAATCAGATTACAAAGTAAAGTATTTTATAACCTCGTGATGCGTTCATTTTAATAAGTTCAATTTAATCGTCAAACCCTTTTAAGTAACTATAGTTTTCAATTTCTGATTTCAATTGACAAACACCATCCAGATGCATCTAAACCGAAAAAACCTATGAAAATTCGGAAAAACCAAACCGATAAAACCCGAAACCAAACGAAAACCGGTGGTTTGGTTTTATGTTTTTGCAACGACCAAAGTTTTCAGTTCGGTTTTGGTTTTGCATGTAATAAAAACCATGAGAGTGAATGAAAAAACCACGAGAACTTGGTAAAAAACGATGCAAATTGAAAAAAAAAAATTACACTTATCATTATTATTTGGAATACAATGTTATAAATTTAATTTACACGTCTAAATTTATGTGAATTCGCAAATAAAGAAAATTTACACATATGTAAGTTTGTCATCTACACATGTGTAAATTTGTTATATTCACAAACGTATAAAAATTCTAATATGAGTGATTTTGAGAGAAGAAATAAATTATTTGATGTTATAAATTCGTTTTTTGATGTTATATTTTAATTACAATGAAGTTTGTATTAAAAAAAAATTGTTTTGATTGGTTTTTTTATTCGCTCTCATAGTTCTTGCAATATTTTGCGTTCTCAAGATAACCATCCCCTGTATAGGGTAGGGTTCATTCAAGAACCACGAGAAACAATGTGAACACAACCAAAATATATCCACCCCACCCCACCGCCACCTAAAAACCTAAACACCCACCCCCACCCCACCACAGCCCGAAAACCTAAACCCCCCCAAAACCTAAACCCCTCACTCACCCCACCCCACCCAAGCTAAATGCTAAAAACTAAACCCTAAAGCTAAACCTCAAAACTAAATGTTACAAATGTTAAATCGCGACTTTTTACAACAAAAAAAATTATGAATAAAATGTTACAAATTTTAATGAATAAAAAAAAACTTTTTAAGTAGTTTTGGTTGTGTTCACATTGGTTTTGATGGTTCTCGCAATAAAAGGTGATTCCTAACGGATGTTTGCCCTATATAAGGTCATCTATAAGAACTAGTGGGTGAAATCTGCGTGTTACGGTGGGTTGCAAAATTTATAATTAATTAAAGTATTGCACTATAGGCTTATAATTCTTGTATAAAACATATATTAAGAAGTATTAGGCTATCATCTACAATCCGACATGAATGTGGGTGAAAGAAAAAAAAAAACAAAGGATGTAATGTATGCTAGCTTGATTTTCCGTAACATGATATTGGAATGATATTGGAAGATGAAGGTAAAACAATTTTTCAAATCTCAAAGGTGATGCCCCACGGTCTAGACCTATCTTGATAAGCAACGAACATGGACTTGAAAATCGTCGGGCTATATAATGTAGAGAAACGCACAACAAGCTTCATGCGGATTCAGTGGAGCACATTTGAAGGCATCGTCACGTGATAGTTTTGTTTATATATTTGTATTTTGCAGTATTTTAAATTATATTAGTGAATTTAAACATTTTTTTTCAAATTATTTGTATTGTTTTTTAATATTAATTGTATTTTTAATACTAAATTACAAATTAAAATAATAACTAAATAGTGCCTACGTAACAACACTTTGTTGTCACATAAATCATAGGCTCGTATTATTGGCACACCTTGGGGGATTAAATCGACACCCTCAATACGTATCGTATAGGCCTATACGATGCGTATTGAGGTGGGTTCAAACTTCTACGTCTGCCAAAGGCTGCCGTTGTCCCCTACCAAAAAGCAATACACATCGTATAGGCCTGTACGATGCGTATTGAGAGTGTTGATTTAATTTTTTAATTTTTGCAAGGTAGCTTCCTGTCAAGCGGTAGCTTTCCGTCACGCGATAGCTTTCCGTCACGCGAACGAAGAAGCAGCACTTTGGACATTTGTCGGTCTTCAAACATCTAGGAAATATTATTTGAGAATACCCCTGAATTTATCAAAGCTGTAGAATGGATCCTCTACTGTTGGGTTATCATCTTTCAACCCCATTTTCCCTAAATTTATCGATTATGTTTTTTCAACAGGGATGTAATGCAATGATTCCTCTCAATTGAATAGACCGACACATATTTGCTTCAAGATTTACGTCTGATGTCCAAGTTTGATCACATCTGACTTCTTCTGCGGCAGTCCAATGACTTTCTTCCCACGTGTCTGCACCGTGATCTTCATATTCTTGGTTCAATACCAACTCATCTTTAGTAGTGTTTGTTTGAGAACCTGATTCAGATACACAACGGTTCTCCAATTCAAGATCTGGAAGCAAATACACAACGGTTCTCCAATTCCAGATCAGTAATGTAAGGAGAAGCGTTGAGATAACAGACATCCATCAAGCTCAAAAAGAAAACTTATGTTTCACATAGTCACAAACGATTGCGGTATGTATTTCGCATAGCCACCGTTTCCGTAGTAAAAAACGGTTGCGATTTGCACATTCAATCTTCAATACTTCATTAAAATACCACTAGTAGAAGAACCCGACACGTCTTCATGTTACGGAGAATGTTCTCCAAATTGAAGATTCAATCTTCATTGCTTCATTAAAATTAACAAGGCGGTCTCTTTGCTTCGTCCACTAGAACTATTTGTGTATGCATTCTTTTGGTAGTTAAAGCGCTAATTAGGCGCCATTAGAAGAAGTACCCAAATACTCTCTCTCTCTCTCTCCTCAGCTATACAACTGATTCCTCTGGGTTTCTTAAATCGGATTTTCACTTAGGGTTTTTATTATTTGATCAATGGAAGTTGAAATCGACATAAAGGACATCGATGATTCAATCGCAAACAAAACCAAACACGATCAGGTACCGGAGAACGTGTACATCAAAAATTCGGTTACGTTTTTCAACAGGGATGTAATGCAATTGGAATTGATCTTGGAACAACATACTCTTGTTACCATATTGTTCGTCCACTAGAACTATTTGTGTATGCATTCTTTTGGTAGTTAACAGCGCTATAACAGGATGGATGTGACACACACAGATATATAATATCTGATTGTTTTAGTTTTTTCTGACTGTTTCAGTTATGTATAAATCTGAATCAATTGTTAGGGTTTCGTTTCTTCATGCTCCAACTAAACCCTTCGAGCTAACTGCCGATACCTCATCCTTCTTATCTTACTATTAAACGAGGTTGTTCTCCACAACGACGATACGCTTGTTGACTGTCACATGAATAAGTAGTGTTTGTTTGAGAACCTGATTCAAATTAAAAAGGCGGTCTCTTTGCTTCGTCCACTAGAACTATTTGTGTATGCATTCTTTGCTATAACAGGATGGATGTGACACACACATATAGAACTATTTGTGTATGTATTCTTTGCTGATTCAAATTAATAAGGCGGTCTCTTTGTTGCGTACTGATTATTGAAAAGATTTGTTGAAATCGAAGAAAAGAGTAAAAAAGATGAATTGAGGCGTACATTAGGAACAAGAAATCCAACAATCCGTTCATTATCTGTTGTTGTCTAAAACAATACGAATGCACGCAACGAATTTGACAACTGTGGAGCGTGATCAACTACTTTGGGTATATTCGAAACCAACTAAAATACGTTGGGTATATTCGAAACCAACTAAAATACGTTAAAATACGCTAAAATTACGTTACAATACGCTAAAATACGTTAAAATACGTTACATTACGTTACAATATGATAAAATACGCTAAAATACTGTAACACCCGTCTCATTTGTTTAATGATTTTCCATAAAATACGCATTTTTATAAGAAATGCATAGTTTCAAAAGTTATGCAAAATGGTAAGGTTTCATGATGATAGTATCTTAGTTAACTGTCATCTAGTTTAAACATCTAAAAATGAAAAGTTAAAGGTTTACAACATGAACATTGTTTACAACAAAGTTAGATAAACGCGGAAGCTTCAAAAAGTGGTGTTCGGTTCATGTTCGTCGCTTGATCTTCACCCATCCTAAGTTCAAACATACCTACACTGTAAATTTATCACAAACGTTAGTATATGAGACCCTAGAACCCGTCTAAACAGACCTGAAAGCTCAAAATCATCAGATAAACAAAATAAAAATTTTGTTTGGAAGTCGACCGTAGGCTACGGTTCACAGACCGTAGCTTACGGTTCACCATATTACTTCAACAAGAACTTCTGGACCGTAGGCTACGGTCCAGGATCGTAGCTTATGGTCTGATTAGCAGATTTTGTTTGTTTTCCGTTTTTAGTACGAAAACCTTCATAACTCTCTATTCGTTTGTCCGATTTACGTGATTCTTTTTCCAACGAGTCCGTAATTAAATTACCAACGCATATATCATGATCATTTAATAAAAAGTTGAGTTTACGGACTGAAAGGCTAATAGTCCCTTATTTGTTTATTCGACCCACATAATTTTTGCACTAATTCTAATATCGATACTTTATGGCCACAAGGCGTATTTACCCATCTTCCGGGGCTTACAATCAAGGGCGTACCATCACCAATTCCATGGTTTACGCTCTCATGATTCAAATCACCAATTGATCTTTCAACATCTACATATTAACTAACTAACTAACTAACACCCAATTATTCGACCCGTTTGGCTCATTTATGGAATCCTCCATTTCCAATGACTACCAAACAATTTCCAATCAAGTTTGATTCGATTAGCTAGGTAGTGATCAACGTCACTTCTACTAATGCTACTATTTCTAATAAACATAAATTCATTCGACTATAATATTCAAGTAACATAGTGTAATGAAACAAGTTACATACTTACATAATTCATCAACATTGGTTTTTAACCATAATTACTCATTCCCGGGCTTGTCAATCTTAGCGTATCACGTCCATTCCATGGTTTACGCTTTTATAACTCAAATTTAATGAGTGGCGTTCAAATCACTTCGAACACTACCATTTCGACCATTATTTGACCCGTTTCTTTATCTAGTGAGTTACGTCAATTTATTTACATTCCAAACATGACTAATTAAACAATATTATCAACCAACATATCTAATTAGCCATTTTGACCCGTTGTGTTTGTCGAGTGAACTTCGTCACTTCTATGACATACCAAACTCGCATTTGACACTACAATCTCATTAACATTTCTAAGACTATTGTTGATGCATAATGTAACGAAACCGAAGTTACGTACCTTTAGTGCTTTTCCTTCAAGCGTGCATCGACTCTGGCTCGTCCGCTTGAAGATTCAATTCCTTTGCCTATAGAGTTCAATTAATGACTTGTTTAGAACTCTTATTATTTCATATAATGCATAATTCACCACAACATTCAAAATGCGTTTATACTCAAAATTTCAACATCTAGTTTTCTTTTAGGCATTTCAACAAACACCTAAAGGGCATAATTTTGCTAAATCAATAACCAAGTTTCATGACTAGTTATTTAGCCAATTTTGAGCATTTTTCACACATTCAAATGTCTAGTTATACATCAACACCTAGACTTATTTCATGGAACTCAAATAACACTAGATTAATAATCATAATTCTAGTGTTCACCATCTTTCTACAAAACCCATTTAACACATAAATGGATGATTATAAATCTCATATCTATTGACACTCTTGCATCAAATTATTGACTAGGGTTTGTTCTAAATCATGAATTTATCATAACTTCATTCAAAAATCAAACATGCAAGTTCAGATTTCTACTTCATGTGTTCATCAAGAAATCAAAACGAAACCAAAAGACTAAATTCAACATACCTTGTGATCCCCTCTCTTGGGTGATCACTAGTTTGAGCTTGATTTTTGATTTGAACTTGATTTGCCTTCTTGATTTGATCAATTTTGTAAGCTCGGGTTTGGGTGTTTGAGAGCTCCTTTGGCTCCTGTGATTTACACGACCAGAACACACACTTTAGTGTGTGTTTTGGTGTTTTGTTTTTAATAAATAAAACCCATTTTAACTTTTGTTCAACATTAGCCCCTTTACTTATTCAAGTTTTATAAAGGGTCTTTCTTAACTAGATTCTTATTAGTTTCAAGAACCCATGATTAACTAGGTTATTCATCCTAGTTATTCTATTTTGGCTTTTACCGATTTTAGTATATATATATATATGTATATAAATTTATATTTTTGGGGTGTTACAAGTCTACCCCCCTTAAAGAGGTTTCGTCCCCGAAACCTTCTTTAAGTAGTTCTTTGGTTTGGACCAAACTAACTTAGCTTCATCTTCAAGGCATTCTTTCTTTCAGTCAAAATTTATCATTTACACTGACGCGCGCGTCTTCCACGTGTAAGTCCTTACGGGCTGTAACTCGTATTTTGTGTTTCTTATCTCGTCGCCTATTTGCCCCAATCGTTAATCAAACCCCTCAATAGTATGAGTTCGTCAATATGTTTACTTTATACTAACCCTATATTGACAAGTGTTTTGTATAAATCACAACACTATTTTGACTTTGGATGGTCTTATCGGCTAGACTGATTAGTCACCGTCATCTCATGCCCCGTTAATTTGGGTCTACCCCCTTTTCTCCTAATCGGACTTATGTAAGTTTATGATCTGCTATCCCGTAACTCGCGCTACAACATGATTATACTCTATATCACTTTTTATGACCATGATCGCATCGCATCACGTCGTGTTTAAGTTTTCATAAACTTTTTATTATCAAAATCTTCTTTCTAACGTATCGTCTTACACCTATCAGTGTTAAGACCTTTATCCTTTATTATTAACTATTTTCTAATTTGTCTCATAATATTCATATCTGTTAAATGTTGTTTCTTACTAAAACTGAATTTTAGTTTAACGTCTATCTCTTTAACTTATGTCAATTACTCATATCCTAGAATTGACGACAAGAGTTTATTCTTTTCCGCTATTATGTTACACGGGGAATCGTAACCAGTCCCCATACTTTACCCCAAGTGACCCGTAGGTTCTTTTGCTTAGCCTCGTAGGTTATTTCTTTAGGCTTTCATCCCTTTTTGGTTTATTCTTTTCTATTGCTGACGCGAGGTTCATTTAGTCCTTTAAATCCTTACTTTGTTTATAATCCCAAAGGTTATGATGATCCCATAGATCATCTTTTGCTTGCGTCATTTCGTACTTTTAGAAATACATTTTTGGTGTCATGGCCCCCCTTTCCAGCCTAGAATTCGTTCATTTTCCATTTTCGAATTTTATCAATTTGACCGTAGTCTAAAGCTACTCTCGTTTTCTTTTTGGACTAATCTTCCAACTTTATGACTTCCCACGTCATTTACGCGTCGGTTTGTTTTCCACTCACCGTTATCTGGTTCACACATTTATTTATTTACAACTCGTTACCCGAGTTCTTTTATCTTAATGTTTTAATGCTTCCGTTGTCTGGTTTGCATTTTCCTTTTTATACATTCTTACTACCCGTCACGTAGGCTTATTAATATTTTGTGCTCCCATTAATGGTTTGTGTGACAACCCAAGATCCCAAGGTCCTTCCTATACATATCACTTGTTTCACGATCATGTTTTGATTACAATTTGTTTTATGTGGTGTCTTGTATGGTGTAGCTGTATGGTTCGTATATCCCAGTGCTCGATTTTGTGTAATGTGGATGTTTAGTGTTGGTGTTGTATGATTAAGGGTTGTTATGCGCTGAACCTTCGCTATAAACGACGAATAAAGATATTTCGTCAACGCGAACCATCTGCCATCATTGTTTGACGAAGGGGATTCATCGTCGTATTGTTTCATCGAAGCTTAATGTTCGCCGGCCCAATCTCTCTCTTGGCCCAGAGTTAAGCCCAAATCAATTAGTGGAGCATGTATACGAACGGGATTTCATTATTTTACCAAAAACCATTCCTTGCAAACCCTAAACACCCCTCCCTTCTCTCCGCAAACCTATGATCCTCTCAAGCTTCATGACGGCAGTGGTTCTTGGTGATCTAAACCCCATCGGTCAAACTTTCATCCCGGAAACGCCGTCTACTACGTTCAGGCTTGCACTCCTCTTCGATCATTAGGTATGTGGTTATCTGTTAAAGTTCCTTACTTGGCTTATTTTAGTGATACGTGAAAACTATCTGGTTGATGTTTCGATTGTTTCGGGTCCGTTTGGATTATCATAGATCATGCATGAATGAAACTGTTACGTGTGCTAGGATGTCGTCTGGGTCTTGATGATATTAGGGTTGTGAGTGTGTAATGGAAACTGTGATGATGACTATTCATATTAGGGTTGTTAGATTGTGCAAAGTAAAAGCCATTGATCCACTACTCATGTTCGGGAAAATGTGTTAACTGAATAATTAGGTATACGATTCAGGCTTACGTTAAATTGGTGATTATTGTGATTCATTGTTAGGAATTATGAAAACTGTTAAGGCCGACGAAACATGTGGAGTTTCATCACTCCCAATCCTGAAGAAACATGTGGAGTTTCATCACTCCCATGCCGACAAAACATGGAGTTTCGTCACACACATCTACACGACGAAAGTTAGAGTTTCGTCACACACAAACCAACGAACAACTTTGATGTTTCGGAACTCTATCAATAGACTGTGATTTATATTGTGCATGATAATAAAAGACAATGTTACCACCTGTTAATGATGTTAGTGATGAATAAGGATACTAGGGAATGTGAATCCGTTCCATGAACCAATATATATATCGAACAACTAGAGTGTATCATGATATCATATACATACAATGCAAGGTGTTAATTATGTGATTAGGTATATGTGAATCGAATACTTGCTTATGATGAACAACTCACTTAACTGTTCAGTACTATTTCGAAACATGCATGCGAATTGTGAACTTATCTGATACGTGTGTTATGAATGATTGTTATCTGTTTTGCGATGATCCTTTCTACGAATACACACTATGAACATGCGCGAACAACCTGAACGTAAACTGATTTCGTGTACATGGACATCATAGGCCTTGACTGATTATGTGTGAACAAGTAACTAATCATACCGAGCAATCTAAGGTGAGTTCACTGCTCTTTTTCCAAGCATGCGTCCTGGGGAGGGACATCTGGTAAACGTTCCGGGGAGGAATGCTGGGTAATTGGGTTTGACTGGAATGTTAAACCTGGGTTGTTGGTTAATACACGTCTATATCTATCACTCAAGTCCTTCCTACCGATTGTTGCCGAAGAGGCAACGGGGTATTACTTAGTAGCGCTACTTAGGTTTGGCACCCTCACACCGCACCGTGGAGGTCGGTGATGAACTAATGACCCCCATCTTGACCATTGCTTTGATAGAGGAATTGGGGTTTAGGGCAAATAATCTGGAGCCATCGTCGGTAAGCGTGTGATTAACAACATCAAATCTGTGAAACGTTTTAATCTGGTAACTGGTATCTAAACACGTTAACAAACTTTGAACTCACCAGCGTCATCTGACAAACTTGTCTGCATGCTTGCAGGTCTGTAGGGTCATGTCATGGAACTTGCTATCTGGAAGGCTGGAGTGGTCATGGGTCGAGATACATGGAAGTCTAATGGTTTACGTACGTGTGGTTAATGAAACACTTAACAAATGAGTTATGCTTCCGCTGTGTACAATGAATTATATGTGACGTTTTGTAACACTTTATGATAATGAATGAAAGTTTTATTTAAACATACTAATGAGTTCAATGTGATTGGTGGCTAAGATCCTGGTACGTCACATGCCTCGCGGGGGTTTCCGCATGTGGTATTTTGGGGGTGTGATAGTTTGGTATCAGAGCCACTGGTTATAGTGAACTAGGTTTTAAAAACTTTTTTTATAAAACCAGACTATAACTGAATAGTTCTGAAAACAAGGATACGACCATGACACTCAGCTCCAGACTGCAAGGTTCGTCTCTTTCACCTGTTGCATACATTACATGACTAGTACACCTTTGTTTATGATGTAACATACGAACACCCACTCGTCACTATAGCATGGTTACATGAACTGCCTGGTTACCTTATGTTGCGTTGGTAGTCTGTCATAGTTCTTGGATTTCTGTGACCTTATCATCTTGATAAACTCTGTTTGGTATTCGAGTTTGAGGAACCATTTGACATGAGTTAGGAGGAACTGAGATGGGCATGCAAATCGCAATATTGTTGTGGGTGCACACATAATAATAATGTGGGGTGCATGCGAGTCCCAGTGAGGCTTAACAAGTGAAAAAGGGGTTCTGTTCAGTTATTTGATCAATGTGAAACGTAACAAGTCTATAGGGGTCATAGCAGTGAATGTATCCTACTTGAATGTGACCTTTTCACCTCTCTCTGAATTCTTACGAATCTTGATGCTATCGAGTATTACCTGAACACCCATCTGAACGCCTAGCGAACTGTGTAGAATGTTAGGTGCTAGTTCGAACGTCCCTAAGTTGGATGTCGCAGTGTGGAATGATTGGTCGATACCTTTCTCACTCCACTTCATTGGCTGAAACTCAATGTATTGACGTCTTAGACCCTGAAGTGTGATCACTTCTGCAACACTCTCGCAACAGACTGTGTAATACTCAACACAACTTGCAACATCAGTGGACCAGAGGATGAGCGTAGTACCTTACCGACCTCAGTATTTGGACGACCCCAATTATCGGTAACGAACACCAGCAAATTGACTTCAATCGAATCTTTAACCCTAGTCAGCGACTTATGGGAGTCAATTCTTATGAGTTAATCGGGACATAAACGATGACAATTGACTATACTGTGGAATGTGTGACTACCAGCACAGTGAGTAACGTCTTAGGACATGACACGGAATGTGAAAAGATGGACTTCGTAGGTGAAAGATCGTAGGACTCCGTTTCAGGCAAAGACATTAGAGGTAACAGTCACGGCAACAACAAGGTACTCATAATTGTAACCAACGGTATGGAAATGGAGGTGCCAACAACATGGATTGGCCATTGTTAAATCAAGACGACAACAACCAAGGAAATGACGACAGTACTGGAAATCCTCACAACGAGTACAACAATACTGGAGATGATGCTCATGGAAGGGTATTTGGGATTGGCGTAGGCAACGCCAGGTATAATAGTAACATGGTAGTTTGTATGTTTTGAGTAACCAATCGCTTCGCTTCGGTTCTGTTTAACCTTGATGCTTCTTGAAACCGAACCTGTTGTGGAATCGGCTGATGGCAAGACAAATGAAACCTCATCTGTTCGCCGGAATGCAAACTTGACCTTGTGGAACAAGCGTTCGACATTGACCTTCCTTCTGCTATCCTCGATAATTTTGATGCAGTAGTTAGTATGGATTGGTTATCCATACATCGCGCAGATATACCCTATGAGAAGAAAACTTTGCGTACCCCTCTCCCTAGTGGAGAATCGTCATCTGTCCAAAGTATCAGAGTTGTGTAAATGTTAGCATCAATTCTACTATGAAACCCATAAGTGTCTACGGAGGGATTACCTCGCCACTGTTAGCAACCGTTACTGACGATAAGGCTAAGGAAGAAAGGATCGAGGATCCACCAGTTGTTCAAAATTCATCTCAGTGTGCTATTCGAAGGACTTTCAGGTTTACTTCCACAACTGTTAGTCGGAATCTCAGTTGATCTCACGCCAGAGGCAGCTCTGAATACTTGAACCCTTACCATCTTACACCAGGAGGGTTGCAAGAATTGTCTAATCAACTACAGGAACTGTTGGACAGGAGTTTGTCGGACCTAGTTTTTTCTCTTTGGGGAGCCCCATTTATATCCGTGAAGATAAGCCTTTTCGTATGTGTACTGATTATCGAGAACTCAGCAAGGCGACAGTCAAGAACTGTTCGCTTCGACCATGTAGTAACACCCTGTTGACCAGTTGCGAGGGACAAGCTTCCATTCGAGGATTGATTAACGAACAAGCTATTATCAGATGGAAGTCCAAGGGAGGATGTTCCTGGAACGGCATATCGAACGCAATGCGACCAGTGCAACTTGGAGTTAACCAACTCACCAGGAGCTTTATGGACCACATGAATCGATCGTGTCTATTGATGATGTTTGGAATCATTACCAAGAGAAAGGAACAACATGGGCGGCATTTGTATCTTATTTTAGAGCTCCTGAGGGAGGAGCCACTTCGCACGAAGTCTTGATTAAATGTAATTTCTGGATTCGAGAGGTACCTTTTGGTCATATAATCAACAAAGTGGGAATACACGAGGATCTCGCTAAGATCCATTTTGTTAGAAACTGATCAACACTAAGGATTCCTCCGGGGATACAGCAATTTCTTGGTTTCGCTTGATACTATCGCAGATTCATCGGGGGATTTTGAAGATAGCGCAACTTTAATCTCTTAAGCACAACAGGGTGTTGTGCATTCGTGGGAGACAAAACGGGAGAACGTCTTTTCAGCTTTCGAATCCCAACTCTACAATACTGAACATCGTCCTTACCCGAGGGTGCGGGTGATTTAGTGGTATATCGTGATGGTTCGAATTAGAGTCCAAGTTGTACACCGATGCAACACGAGAAGGTGATAGCTTGCGTAGTGGACTTACAAGAAGAATTGCACGAGTCCTAACTGGCGGTGGAAGCCATAGTCTTTGGAATCAAATTGGAGGCATTTCTTGGGCGATACCAAATGCACTACTTAGATCGATCACAAGAGCCTTCCGTGCACCCTGGTTTTGAAAGAGCTAAACAGGTGATGGCATCGCTGGATGGAACCTTTGAATGACTTCGACTACGGACCCTAAACGCGTATGAGCTTGCAGCTCACCATCGACTCTAGCCTACAAGATCAGATTTGCCCTGTTCAACCCGAAGTACTGAAGGAAGAAATTTTCAAGCTGGGTCCATGCGGGGCATGGAAGAGTAACTTTCGGTAAGCCAGACGATATCCGCTACTTCGTGGAACAAATATGGATCACACTATACGGCAATAGTAGGGAACTTGTGTTGAGCGAAGCACATCAGCCTCGGTATTCTAGTCATCTGAGTTTGGACGGAATATACTAGGATCGAAGGATCTTGTACTGGCAACTGGGCTTGAATGCCTACACAGCGAAGCATATGAACGACGTTTGACTTATGCGACAGTTAAGGTGGGACATCAGAAACCTTTTGGTTTGTGTCAGTAATCAGAAACACCTATTCGGAGATTGAAACAGACAGCCGTGGATTTTACCGCTGGCCTACCTAAATCTCAGAACGGAACCGATATCACATGAGCGATCATTGATTGTCTCATGTAACCAGCACACTTTCCTGCAATCTAGGAAACTGACGAGTCTACACAGCTTGTGAATATTCCTCTGAGAGAGGCGGTTTTCAGGCACGAGGTGCCAACTCCTGATACCCTTGATTTTGATCTATACCTGATTTATGGCAGACAAAACACAACACCCTCGACTTACGTCTAGACTTGAGCATTACTTATCACTGTAGGACAAACGGTCTGAGTAAACGAACCATCCTGGCACTCGAGGACATGCTGCGAGCATGTGTATGGTTAACTTTAGTAAAACTGGAAGGACGCTTACCTTTGGACGCTTACCTACTACTGCAGATACCATTCTAGTATTCAGACAGCTCTGGTTGAGGCATTGCATGGACGATAATGCCAACCTCCTGGTTGGACTAAGGTGATCGACAACTTAATTATGAGTCCAGGTTTTTACTTGAAACTCTTGGGAAGGTTGTTTGGGTCGGGAATTGGTTGGCGGCAACGCGTGACCGTCAGGAAAGCCGATAAGCTTAGGAAACGCTGGAAGATCGCTATAGGTGATCATATCATGTTGAAAGTCTCACCCTGGGAGGGTGCGGTGCGTTTCGGGAGGCATGGCAAGCTAAATTCACGTCGCGTTGGGCCATTCAGAATCCTGGAAAGAATCGGCAAAGTGGTCTACAAACTCGAGTTACCTGACGAATTAGGTAACTTTCACGATGTCATTTATGTTTCGAACTTGAAGAAGCGCTTGTTCGATGAAACACCTGTGATACCCTTGTTGAGGAACCCATTGTTAACATAGCCGAATTCCAATCGTGGGAGTTCGTTGGAACTCAAGACGTGGACCGGAGTTCACGTGGGAACGCAAAGATTTGATAAAGCTCTAGTATCCTCGATTTCCAAACGGTTGAAGCAACTCCTGATGTCACTAGCTAAATTCGGGAAGAAATTCCCTTTCAAGTTGGGGATGATGTGGTACCCCGCGGAAA
This sequence comes from Helianthus tuberosus, assembly GCA_030545235.1. Taxonomy (NCBI): domain Eukaryota; kingdom Viridiplantae; phylum Streptophyta; class Magnoliopsida; order Asterales; family Asteraceae; genus Helianthus; species Helianthus tuberosus. The sequence goes on from CM060353.1 coordinate 14,606,778, forward strand.
AATTCATAGTCATCCTGACCTAACACCTCGCCGCTTTTGGATTACTTTAGGTTTGCTTATCAAATTTCGGGACGAAATTTCTTTCAAGTTGGGGATGACGTGTCACACCCTGGCTTTTGCGGAAGCGTGGGTTTATTTGGTGTGACTTCTTAATACCATAGCAACAATCACAACAATGCTATATGATAAAATACAAGATGTTCATCCATTAATAAAACTGAGAAAATACCACCATAACATTGTTTCGACACATCGACATTTGAAATAAGTTACAAACCACAAATTATTTTAAACGTTTTCATAAGACACATAAAAGACTTTGGATAAGACGAGGTTTAGAGACATATAACCCGTCCAGGAGTAGGTTACACCTCTTAAACTTCACAACTCTTGGATGACATCTAATAACCAACGCAGCTAGACATAAGCATACCCTGCCAGATCCTGCTAGTTCCCTGAAATACATGTAGTTTGAAAAATCAACAAAAAGGTTGAGCGAGTTCATGTGTAAGTCTGTGTGTATAAACCTTTGAATTATGTATTGTATGTATAAAAGTCCCTTTGTAACGATGTATGTATAATCCTTTGTAAACGGTGTATGAAAGTCCCTGGTATGTAGCAATAAGTATATAAAAAAAAATCACCAATGGGTTGCAAAGCCACTGGTAAGTGTGACAAGGTGCAGGAAAACTCAAACCTAGCATATTTGTACCGGGCTTCCGGCTGGAAGACATAGTCACCTCTATGGGTCACCCTGACCTCATGGGTGTGGGCTCGCTACACCCAAATAGATCTATCACTCATGTCCCTCGGTCCTACGATGAGGATTAATGGCTTTAAGTGTTGTGCCCACCTTTCACAGTCTAGTAGTAAAACCCTCCTTAAGCTAACCATACCATGTATAATAATGTCTGTAATAGTTGTAACATACTTGGTACTCGTTCTCACCAAGAGTGCTTTTTGTATTCTCAAATTTCATCATACTTGGTACTCGTTCTCACCAAGAGTGCTTTTTGTATTCTCAAATTTCATCATACTTGGTACTCGTTCTCACCAAGAGTGTTTCTTGTTATTATATCATTTGTAAACATTGTAATATTTGTAACATGTATTCCACCCCCGAAGTATAAAACTGAAAACAGTTAAGAGAAAAGGGGGACATGAACTCACCTTGATTTTTGAGTAAGTCCAAATAAATATGCTAATGTGAGAGTTCTTGGGAATAATATTCCACGTCACTCTAATTGTTTGAACATGCAACAATATGGAATATGTATCAATAATAATGTCTAATCGAATGATCGGAGATTCTAAATCTCTAGGATCGGTAGTGTTTTGTCTAAAAATATAATGTGATAATTATATAACTAGTTATCAAAAATAATTAATTTAAACCAGAATAATTAAAATAACATTTTTAATTATTCGAACTTGAATATTACTGATTTAAAATAATTATTATGGCCTTGGAATCATTTTAAATAAATAAAATGAATTAAAATGATAAGATAACAATAAATAAATTTATATAAGTTTAATTATCTAAATAATTAAACATAATAAAAATTCAGATTCTAAATTTATATAAATTCAAAATAATGCATCTTTTGTCATAAGAATAATTTTGGATCAAAATTATATAGTTATATAGTTTAATTACATTAAATTAAACTATATAAATAAGTATTAATACTGATTTATTTATATAAATACCAAATTTACATAAAATATTAGTAACAATATTATTTTTGTAAAGTCCAACATGTAAAATAATTACTATAAAAATTTCAATAATTAATTCATTAACTTAGAATTATTATAATTTTGTAGAAATTAAACTATTTTTAAAAATAGTTTTATAAACATTTTGACTAACATAATATTTTTATTAATTGAATCAATAATTAACGTATACATGTTAAAAATTTTGGACTTTAACTGATAAAAATCGATTTAATATGAATTTTTAAAAGAATAACAGTTTTACAAAATAAATAATTAAAGTCACTGTTCATCGTCTTTTTCCCCAAATCGGTCAACAAGAATCAACTGATCCGACTACTACATCAATACTGGATAATAATCAAATTAAACTTGCAGAAACATTAAACAAACGATAACGTACCGATTAGACAAAAGAAATGGGTCCGGTAACTATCGGAAAAGAGAAAACGGCTAGACTCCGGCGACTATTTGCAGAACCGGTCAGACGGTATTTTGTATAGTTTGAAAGGTGTGAGAGTTTCGTATGGTTTAGGGAGTTTAAATAATGCTTTCATTACAACCGATTTCGACATATTGCAGTTGTCCGATTTTGATTATATTATAAGAATCCAAATATGAATTAAATAATGTAGTTGTTCGATTTTGATTATATTATAAGAATCCAAATATGAATTAAATAATGTAGTTGTTCGATTTTGATTATATTATAAGAATCTAAATATGAAACGGTTGGCACACATAATGTGAATTAATTGATATAATTAAATTTGCAAAGTGGTTGAAAGCAGGTGCGATGTTATCGAATTATAAGATAATTAAACAAGTAAACAAATCGAATTTTTGTGTGTTTTTGTTGAAAAACCCGTAACTGCTGTTGCTGGTTATATAATTCAGCATTAATTTAAAGTTAATATAAATATTATACAATTGAACATAATAAACATCCAAGCTTATAGCTCAGATGGTCCCTGTAATAGTTAACTAACTAGGTTAGGATTTTAGATAAGAAAACCATATATAATAACTAACCCGGTTAGTGTTATTAGTTAAAAATAGTTTCTAAAATGACCAAAACAGTCCCTGAAGTTCAAGTTTAAAGAAATGACTAAATGAACCTTAGACTTTTATAATTAAAATAAATTATATTTATTTCTTTTATAAATAAGTTTTAAAAAAATGACCACAAGGACCCTAAACTTGTGGTTGAAATAATTGCACTTTTAACCCTTGTACTTATATAGTTTCAAAGGATGTCAAATAGGTCCCTCAACATATTGTTTGTCTATGTGCTGGAATTGTCAGCATGTTTCTGAGTTATCCGTTCATTGTGCTAACTGTGTTTTGTGCAACAAGTTTATAACTAAGGCTTGTGTGTAATAAATGGAGTGACAGTATGAATGTGATGCATATGTATGTATGATGCAGAACTCATAAAGCAGTTTAATTCAACAGTTGTAGTCAAGCACAGTCATTAAGCACATAATTTAATATTAATTAATTGTATGGATACCTATAATTGTGAGGGTTGTCACATGACGTGACAACCCGAGATCCCAAGGTCCTTCCTATACATATCACTTGTTTCACGATCCTGTTTTGATTACAATTTGTTTTATGTGGTGTCTTGTATGGTGTAGCTATATGGTTCGTATATCCTAGTGCTCGATTTTGTGTAATGTGGATGTTTAGTGTTGGTGTTGTATGATTAAGGGTTGTTATGCACTGAACCTTCGCCATAAACGACGAATAACGATATTTCATCGACACGAACCATCTGCCATCATTGTTTGACGAAACATGATGTTTCATCAAAGGAGATTCGTCGCCATAATGTTTCGTTGAAGCTTAATGTTCGCCGGCCCAGTCTCTCTCTCTTGGCCCAGAGTTAAGCCCAAATCAATTAGTGGAGCATGTATATGAACAGGACTTCATTATTTTACCAAAAACCATTCCTTGCAAACCCTAAACACCCCTCCCTTCTCTCTGCAAACCTATGATCCTCTCAAGCTTCATGACGGCAGTGGTTCTTGGTGATCTAAACCCCATCGGTCAAACTTTCATCCCGGAAACACCGTCTACTAAGTTCAGGCTTGCACTCCTCTTCGATCATTAGGTATGTGGTTATCAGTTAGAGTTCCTTACTTGGCCTATTTTAGTTATACGTGAGAACTATCTGGTTGATGTTTCGATTGTTTCGGGTCCGTTTGGATTATCATAGATCGTGCATGAATGAAACTGTTACGTGTGCTAGGATGTCGTCTGGGTCTTGATGATATTAGGGTTGTGAGTGTGTAATGGAAACTGTGATGATGACTGTTCATATTAGGGTTGTTAGATTGTGCAAAGTAAAAGCCATTGATCCACTACTCATGTTTGGGAAAATGTGTTAACTGAATAATTAGGTATATGATTCAGGCTTACGTTAAATTTGTGATTATTGTGATTCAATGTTAGGAATTACAATTACAAATCCCGGGTTCGGGTGTAACCTTGTCTTCACCATGTTAGGAATTACAATTACAAATTTGTGACTATTGTGATTCAACGTTAAATTGGGAGTATAACCTTGTCTTCGTTGTTTACTACTATTACAAATCTCGGGTTCAGGTGTAATTACAATCCACCCCAATACAACATTTGTTCACTTCATTAAGTTCCCGGGTTCTAGTGTACGCGCACTCCTTCCCATTATGACGTTTATCTTTCATTGCATTCCCGGGTTCGAGTGCACACGCGCTCCTTCCCATTGCAATATAATTCGAGATTACTTTTACCTCGGTTTCACATGTTCACCTTTTATTTGTTTATATATAATTATATATATATATATATATATATATATTTAACATAATACACTTATTTCACCAACCATATATGCCCATATGCAACTATTATTCATTAAGTGAATTTTTACATTCCACTCGTCTTATCGTAATTTAGAATGTGTTCCTGATTGCTACTCGCCCTGATGTACTCCGTTGTCTCAAATCATCACTTGATTTAGATTCTGTGCTGGCATGCTCTCTGCCATGCCTTTGAACCTTCCGTCATTTAAATCATTTAACTCCCGTCATCTTCCAAATGCGGTCATCATATTTTTTGAACATTTCCAATTTATTAATAATCTTGTTATTCAATGTTTCCCGTATTGTTATACGTGACATTCAATTATAGTTATTTCATAAGTACTTATTTTATAATCAATATATGGTTTATGCTTTATACTGCCTAATCGTCTTTTACCCACACTAGACATCTCGAATCTGAAATGTTTATATCAATTGTCAAACATTTCGTTTCATTTTCATTTGCATCTTTCATTTTGATTTAGCCAAGTTTGTAACTTGCTTAAACCATTCGTGTTTGGTGCACTTTCCAGGTTTGAGTGTATTAACACACTCTTCCCATGCACTTAAATTCATATTCTTTTCCTAATGTTTTGTTACAATCTACTCATATAAATAATTCTTACCGGATGTTTGATCAAGCTTCGAACCGAACACACTTTGTCAACAACCTTGAGCTCTGATTACCAACTTGTAACACCCATCTCATTTGTTTAATGATTTTCCATAAAATACGCATTTTTATAAGAAATGCATAGTTTCAAAAGTTATGCAAAATGGTAAGGTTTCATGACGATAGTATCTTAGTTAACTGTCATCTAGTTTAAACATCTAAAAACGATAAGTTAAAGGTTTACAACATGAACATTGTTTACAACAAAGTTAGATAAATGCGGAAGCTTCAAAAAGTGGTGTTCAGTTCATGTTCGTCGCTTGATCTTCACCCATCCTAAGTTCAAACATACCTACACTGTAAATTTATCACAAATGTTAGTATATGAGACCCTAGAACCCGTCTAAATGGACCCGAAAGCTCACAATCATCAGATAAACAAAATAAAAATTTTGTTTGGAAGTCGACCGTAGGCTACGGTTCATAGAGCGTAGCTTACGGTTCACCATATTACTTCAACCAGAACTTCTGGACCGTAGGCTACGGTCCAGGACCGTAGCTTATGGTCTGATCAGCAGATTTTGTTTGTTTTCCGTTTTTTAGTACGAAAACCTTCATAACTTTCTATCCGTTTGTCCGATTTACGTGATTCTCTTTCCTACGCGTTCGTAATTAAATTACCAACGCATATATCATGATCATTTAATCAAAAGTTGAGTTTACAGACTGAAAGGCTAATAGTCCCTTATTTGTTTATTCGACCCACATAATTTTTGCACTAATTCTAATACTGATACTTTTATGGCCACAAGGCTTATTTACCCATCTTTCGGGGCTTACAATCATGGGCGTATCATCACCAATTCCATGGTTTACGCTCTCATGATTCAAATCACCAATTGATCTTTCAACATCTACATATTAACTAACTAACACCCAATTATTCGACCCGTTTGGCTCATTTATGGAATCCTCCATTTCCAATGACTACCAAACAATTTCCAATCAAGTTTGATTCGATTAGCTAGGTAGTGATCAACGCCACTTCTACTAATGCTACTATTTCTAATAAACATAAATTCATTCGACTATAATATTCAAGTAACATAGTGTAACGAAACGAGTTACATACTTACATAATTCATCAACATTGGTTTCTAACCATAATTACCCATTCCTGGGCTTGTCAATCTTAGCGTATCACGTCCATTCCATGGTTTACGCTTTTATAACTCAAATTTAATAAGTGGCGTTCAAGTCACTTCGAACACTACCATTACGACCATTATTTGACCCGTTTCTTTATCTAGTGAGTTACGTCACTTTATTTACATTCCAAACATGACTAATTAAACAATATTATCAACCAACATATCTAATTAGCCATTTTGACCCGTTTGGTTTGTCGAGTGAACTTCGTCACTTCTATGACATACCAAACTCGCATTGGACACCACAATCTGATTAACATTTCTAAGACTATTGTTTATGTAGAATGTAACGAAACCGAAGTTACGTACCTTTAGTGCTTTTCCTTCAAGCGTGCATCGACTCTGGCTCATCCGCTTGAAGATTCAATTCCTTTGCTTATAGAGTTCAATTAATGACTTGTTTAGAACTCTTATTATTTCATATAACGCATAATTCACCACAACATTCAAAATGAATTTTTACTCAAAATTTCAACATCTAGTTTTCTTTTAGGCATTTCAACAAACACCTAAAGGGCATAATTTTGCTAAATCAATAACCAAGTTTCATGACTAGTTATTTAGCCAATTTTTGAGCATTTTTTCACATATTCAAGTGTCTAGTTATACATCAACACCTAGACTTATTTCATGGAACTCAAATAACACTAGATTAATAATCATAATTCTAGTGTTCACCATCTTTCTACAAAACCCATTTAACACATAAATGGATGATTATAAATCTCATATCTATTGACACTAATGCATCAAATTATTGACTAGGGTTTGTTCTAAATCATGAATTTATCATAACTTCATTCAAAAATCAAACATGCAAGTTCAGATTTCTACTTCATGTGTTCATCAAGAAATCAAAACGAAACCAAAAGACTAAATTCAACATACCTTGTGATCCCCTCACTTGAGTGATCACTAGTTTGAGCTTGGTTTTTTATTTGAACTTGATTTGCCTTCTTGATTTGATCAATTTTGTAAGCTCGGGTTTGGGTTTTTGAGAGCTCTTTTGGCTCCTGTGATTTACACGACCAGAACACACACTTTAGTGTGTGTTTTGGTGTTTTGTTTTTAATAAATAAAACCCATTTTAACTTTTGTTCAACATTAGCCCCTTTACTTATTCAAGTTTTATAAAGGGTCTTTCTTAACTAGATTATTATTAGTTTCAAGAACTCATGATTAACTAGGTTATTCATCCTAGTTATTTTATTTTGGCTTTTACCGATTTTAGTATTTATATATATATATATATATATAAATCTATGTTTTTGGGGTGTTACAAATACGTTAAAATATGCTAAATTATGTTACAATACGTTAAAATACGCGAAAATACGCAAAAATACGTCAAAGTACGCGACTAACGATATTTACACACACGTATACATATAACACGACACTAAGGAGTCCAAGTGGATTTCAAACAAAACTGTACATAATAATGGAATACAATATTCGCACGTAATCGAACGGCACCGAAACGACTTATGTTGAAGGTATACGTCATAAAACGACAAAATATGCGAAAGTTCAGCAAAAAACGAAACGTATACGCGCCGAACCGTGGGAAACACGATAAAACTAAATTTGAAATAATGCCCATTACGATCATATAGGCCTTTGTCGTATCGTATATGATCTTAATACGAATCGTATAGGCCTATACGATGCGTATTAAACTTTGAATTTTCTGAAAAATACCCCTGAATTTATTAGAAAACAGGGGTATTTCAGTAAATTCATCGCTCAATACGCATCGTATAGGCCTATACGACGCGTATTGAACTATAAATTTCTAAAAAATGTTTTTCAAATCAAGGGTTCCATCGTTACAACCACTTGTTTTCAACGGGGATGTACTGCAATGATTCCTCTCAATTGAATAGACAGACACTTGCTTCATAGGACTCACTTGAATCGTCTCTGAAGTACTGAACAACAGAAATAACAGCTTCGGTTTCTCAAAAATGTTTTTTCAAATCAATGGTTCCATCATTACAACCACTTGTTTTCAACGGGGATGTAATGCAATGATTCCTCTCAATTGAATAGACAGACACTTGCTTCATAGGACTCACTTGAATCATCTCGGAAGTACTGAAGAACAGAAATAACAGCTTCGGTTTCATTAGCTGCATCGTTTACCATGGAATGCACCCGTATTTTTGTAAATCACACAAACAAGCATGCCTTGAACGAGTCTAGAACACTCGTAATCCTCAACCGGCTTTGAAACCGGACAGAATCTACGAAGAAACTGTTCGATTTCACGGTGAGTGGCCTCAAACACTTAACATTTTTACAAGTTTTCAATAAAATTTCATTCTGCTGTGAACTTGTTCTCTATGAAATGTCTCACTTAACAAGAGAAGCAACTAAAAAAGCGGTGAACGGTATTTAATGTACACACCGCATTCAAAGATCCTTGCATTAGACACAATTTATTGAAATTTGTGGATTTCGATTGGTTTAGATCTCTATTCGGTCATCTTTACTCTCAATTGAATAGACAGACACTTGCTTCATAGGACTCACTTGAATCAAACAGGCATGCCTTGAAGTACTGAATCAACTTAAATAACTGAAATAACAGCTTCGGAATCTGTTAACCCACAATTTGTTGGAATTTGTAGGCAGTTAGCTCGAAGAAGTTTCTCTCAATCAGGTGTTCCAATAGATTCTCCCTTTTAACAATGTGCTGTTAATTGGTTCAGATGACATGTTTGGTAACAAAGAGGAACACTTTCTTCTATTTTATCTTTTTCTACTTTTAGAAAGGTTTGACCAACTCACGATTGTAATAAAACGGAACATAATCCCAGATTGTCTAGAGAAGCGCTTTTATCATGTGTCATACGTTACGAGATTCTTCGAGAATTAGAAAAGGAGAAAATACTGAACGACAAGGGTAGTATGAGTCTGAGCCCATTATGGTTCGTGTCAGGTTTGTATTTCCCATAGCCACCGTTTCCATAGTAAAAAACGGTTGCGGTTTTGCACATTCAATCTTCATTGCTTCATTATAATTAATAATGCGGTCTCGATTGAAGATGTAATTGCAAGACTATTTGTCGGGCTTCCAATGCTTACACAGGGTGATAAACAATGCTGATATTGAACGGATTATTGAACCAACTACTCGAAATCCCTTTCGTTTCTCGAAATTGAACGGATTATTGAACCAAGAAAGTCATTGAACTACCCGCAGATGAAGTCAAAGGTGATCAAACTTGGACATCAGACGTAAATCTTAAAGAAAGATCCGTGGGCCCTATTGTCGGATCTGTGACTCCATGGAAGATGTGATTAAGGTAAGCGTGCCGTGTCATGTGTCATAAAACGGAACATAATCCCAGATTGTCTAAAGAAGCGCTTTTGTCACACCCCGATTTCCACGTGTCACCGGTGGGCCCGGTGGGGGAGTATCGTGACGTCATGGTTGGCAACGTAATAGTTAAACAACACAATATTTAATAATGCACAGCGGAAGCAATTGAAAATGTAATACAACCGAATTTATTATTGTAATATCAAATGTCACAATATTCGGAAGTTTATCCACAGAAGGATCGAACATAAAAATGGAACAGTAGTTCAACAGACTTTAGGCATCTTAAGCTTGCGAGACTTCTATTGATGCTAAGGAGAAATGTCCAGCCAATTACGTATAGTACCTGCATTTAACCTTTTTGGAAAATACGTCAGTTTACACTGGTAAATACATTCAACTGACTCATTTTGAAAATGGTTTAATAAAATTGGTTTTGATGCACGTGGCATAAAATATCTTTTATCATTTGATTAAAATGCACAGAGGCAAAATTAATCTTTTTAACTTGGGAGAATTATTTTAATATTATAATCTTGTGAACGAATTACATGTTACTTATGCGTTCAGTAGCCCGGATCTAGTCCGGGTTAAAGATCAATAGACACACCACGTTATTGAGTTATACACGACAGGTGTACGCCTACACCCCGTGCTCAGGTCGTGGCCAATCTCGTAAGATGATGCCAAGGATATCCGGGACATGGTCATTAACCCCCCAAAGGCTGTAAAGTAAACAAGACAGTTTAAACGAGCCGATCAAATTATTCAACTACCCACTAAGCGTGGAGATTTGATGCCCGATCAAGCGGTATGCTATATACCGTAACCCAAGCCCGTATAGGGAAAATAAGTTAAAAGTATTTACCTGAGCTAAATATAAATTCAATCCCAGCCGTATACCAAATCAGCAAGTACAGATAGCTTTTACTGGGCTCCTAATCTGGAATGAAGGTTTTTAATAACCTATTAGAATCCTAACGGGTCTTTAATTAAGCTTAAGCTTAGACCGGCTAGTTTCAAGGATACGGTTCGTACGCACGATTAAGCGAAGACCGGATAGAATGTGATTTAGATCCGACAAGTTCAGAGACTTGTTTAATATGGGTCCTTCATGCACATTCTGGATTTAGAGATTAAACCGATAAGGTTTGACCCGTTTCGGCTAATTTATGTAAACTTGTTACATAAGCCGAACCGAACGCGAAATAAGCGTAACGGGTATCCGTAAGAGCCATATACAGGTTTCCTAAGTTAATATGCTTCAAATATGTTGTGACATCAGTAATTTGTCTTTCGTTATGCCCGAAACGTGTTTAAACACAAACTAGGCCCCGTAGGGGTATTTTGGTAATTTCACATAAGCCGAAAAGCTCAAAACTGAAGTCTGAGTTTATCAACCTTTGCTTACTGTTAAAATATAATAATTTGCCTCTTATATCAGTAGGTATCAACCCGGGTATGTCCAATATGATTTCAAAACATACTATGCGTTAAAAACGCTAATTAAGGCGATTAAAGGCCATTACCGGGTACGGTACCTAAATCTGATAACTTTATATTTCCAGAAGGCTTAAAATAATTTATTTATCATATGTGATCAGTAGCAAAAGGTTTGGAGTCGTTTAGATATGTAAAACTCATTTTATGGCCCGTAAGGGCAAAACCGACAATTACCGAATTAAGCCTACGACTATGAGTTATGCTCAGCCTAAAATTAATTAAAAATCTTTAAAAATCCCAAAATAATATATCATATCAGTGGGTAATTCGTTTGATACCAAAAAGTATGTTTAATTAGGCTATACGCTAATTACGCCATTTTATTAACATAAAGCACCGTAATTACGCTAATGAGCATAACTCTTATTCTACACCTCAAACTGATGTCAAATTTTGCATACAAGTTTATATATCAGTAATTAAGGTTTTTACACTTTTACTTTTCCACAAATCCCGTTTTAAGGTGATAAGGGCATAACGGTCAACATATGAGCAATTAACGGAAACATGCATATTAATTGGATAACTAATGAACCAAGGTGTATAATCACAGAGGGTTGTTCTAACATGTATCCTAGTCCAATTAAAGCTCTGGGGTATTTCTAAAACATGCCTAAACGGGTCAGAACTGAAAGTCAAAGTGAAAGTCAAACTATGTGACTTTCGGTTCCGAACCGGGTCTAAACAGGAAATAGTCGGGTTGAACAGGTTTGGACATGTTCTTACACTAATTACTAAGTTATAACAATGATCAAACAGGTTATATATGTTCTATATAGCTAATTATGCATAAATGACATTTTAAGCACCCTGTTGACTTTTTAATTATATGTTTGACCCGACTTTTGACCTGGTTAGAGTGGTGATCAGGGGAAACCCTTTTGAGGTTTTATTACCCACATAAATACCAACTCATAACTACTTTTAATTCGAGATATGACTGAGCCATTATTGACTAATCTCGAAGTCAAACCGTAATTACGACGGTTTGACTTTTAGCTAATTAAACAAGCTAAACTCAATTGAAGAGGGACTAGAACACTTACAAGAGTCCTATGCACGAGATATGATCAGTTGGACCTGCTTGAGAGCTCCAAATTCGATCAGAAGTGCAGATGAAGTGTGAAGAATGATTGTGAACTTGAAGGGCCTTTTATAGTGGAAATCCCACCACAATTCTTGGACACACAAGTCTATGATCGACCACAATCATCCAACATGTGTCTCTAGTGTTCTAGGGTAATGTAGGGGTCTCCCATAATGCATAAAGGTCGATTAAAAGTCGAAATTCCGCATAAACAGGTTACTGGTCGATTTTTCTGCATCTGGGCTCCTGAGGCGGCCCGCCTCAGATTCTGATAACTCCCACGCGGGCCGCGTAGGCCTTGAATCCATGTTTTACATTTTCTATTTGCTGCATAATCGACTCTTGGCCCTTCCGAAAGGTCAACTAACCTTTATATTGCAATTTGAACCCTCTAATTTGATACATAAGGGCTTCAAGATATATACCCACTTTGTTTAGTCCTCGGTTAACTTTATTGTCACCCGAAAGGTCCAAACTTTCAACGTTGACGCTTTAACCCCTTGTAAACGAATTTGGTCACAACTTGCTCATACGATAACGAAACTTTATGAAATTTATATTGTGCAATCTAGTGAGCATAATTAACATTTACAAAGCTTCGGGTTTGTCAAAAGGTCACTCAGAGGTATATCTTTAACATGTTGACACATCTAACCCCTGTAGTTTGTAATCTCTCACTTTTTGCTTCGTATGATCCATGAGTTGTTCGTTTGAGGTTATAAACATCATGTTGGGTTATTATGAAGTATATTTATTCACTGTTGACACTTAGAACCCGTATAAGCACATACTTTCCATGTTTGTCAACTTTAGTCCTTTTATAATATTCTTTCACACGTTCAAACTTTATGACACGTGTCAACACATTATAGGACGTGAATTTTCGAGGTGTTACAGCTTTTATCATGTGTGATCCAGAGGTCGGTCTCGGGTGGGCATAAGATCCGTGGGCCCTATTGTCAGATATGTGACTCCATGGAAGATGTGATTAAGGTAAGCATGTCGTATCATGTGTCATAAAATGGAACATAATCCCAGATTGTCTAAAGAAGCGTTTTTATCATGTGTCATATTAGAGTAGTATGAGTCTGAGTCTATTGTGGTTCGTGAATGTTTCGAATCATCATAGAAGATGTGACAACTCGAGATTTCAAGGCCTTCCATTGCGCATTACTTGTTCACAATTCATTTTATATTGTATCTTGTCTTGATTTTGGAATGATTAATGTATTGTTAAGTTGGAGTGTTTCATGAAAACTTATGTATTGTGTGATGTTCATAATTATGCTTAACCTTGATCAAGAAACACATTCGACGAAGAGTAGTCCTTGTCACAACAACCTCTCGATGAAGAGTGGTCCTTCATCATAATCAACCTTCAATGAAGGTTGATTCTTCGTCACACACCCATCATGGCGAAGAGTAAACTTCGCCAAAAGAGAGAGTTCGCCAGAAAAGGGCTTCGGCCCAGGTTGTTGAGGCCCAGTATATTATGGTATAATTTCTGATCAACCGGGCACACAAAAACAAAACCCTAATGTTCTCCTTCTTCGTAGCCTTCAACGGCAGCCCTTCGGGTCTCTCGAAGATCTATCTATTCGATTTCAGCACCCCCTCCTACATACAGACTCTTGGTTAGTATGACTATTATCAGTTTGGTTCTTTTTGCTTGTCCTCTAATATGTACGTTATGATGATGATTGGTTTTTTTCAATAATCATTAGTTTAGCGTGAATGATACTAGATACGTAATCCTTGAATGATGATAGTCTAAAGGGTGTGTAAATAGGAAATGGTTATGATGTTAATCGTAATCCAAACTGTTATGTGTGCTAGGATGTCGTTTGGTTCTTGATGGCAGTTAGGGCTGAATTGAGGATGGGATTTGTATGCTTGTATGTTTACACAATTGGTAAATAGGGGTGCGATTGATCCGTATGAATGTTGAATTAAATGTCAAAGATCTGATGATGATCATATTAGAGTACCAGGAATCATGAACTCATGCTTGTTGATAATGATTATTATGTATTGCTTGCTACCAATAATTGAAAGATGTTTAGGGTTTGCAAAGAAAGACCATAACCGTCTGTCGATGAATTGCGACGAAGGCTTGTTCCCGACGAAGTTTGATGCTTCGTCGACAAGTCTGTGACGAACAATAGGGGAACTTCGTCGCATTCATGTTTGACGAAGTTTGAATCTTCGCCAAGTGGGGATCTTTGCCACCTTGATTCTTCGCCGTGAGAACTCTTCGTCGTGCACTTGAACAGTATCAGTAACAGTTTGATATATACATGATAATGGGTACTTATGTTCATGAAACACTGTTGTAAGTAGAACACTCTTCTGTTATTTATTGTTAAGTGACATGCACATGTGATGTGGACTTGTATGAGAATTGGGTATGTGCTACATGTTAACAGTGATCTTTTTGTTAGATGCAAACTGTGTAAAGTATGTAACTTGATTGAATGTGAAACTGATTTTGATTGGTAACCACGGTAGGGTTTGGGTTGACCAACTTGGACGGGTAACTAAACATACCGAGCAAATCTAAGGTGAGTTCATTCCTCTTGAGCATGCGTCCCGGTGGGTGGGACAATCATTGGGTATTCCTGAGAGGAATAAGTCAAATGGGTAAAAACTGGGATGTTGGATAATACACTCAATTCCTATCACCATTAAGTCCCATCTGGTTTGTTACCTGAGAGGTAACGGGGTATTAGTTGGTAGTGCTATTTAGGTTTGGCACCCTCACCCCGTACCTGAGAGGACGGGTGTGAACTAATGACCCAGTCATGACCAATCCTTAGATAGGGGCATTGGGGAAGGGCAAAAATAATCTGGAGTTATCTTGTATGGTACTCGAGTTATTATCAACATTATAATCATTGAACTAAACTAAACACTTGGTAACCAATGTTTTCGTAAAACTATGAACTCACCAGCGTTGTCTGATACACTTGTTGCATGCTCGCAGGTCGTTAGGTACTTTGGATAAGGAACTTGCTGTCTGGATGGCTGGAGTGGTCATGGGTCGCGTTGCTTGGATATGCATGACTTGTTTTCTGGTTTCACAATACATTTGGTTTTGAAATGTTTAAACAACGTTTTATTAATTGCTTCCGCTGAACATGTTAAACTTGGATTATGTTATGAATGCTTTGCTTTAGTAAATGGAAAGTTTAATTTAATCTTGATATTAGTTCAATGTGATTGGTGGCTAGATCCTGGTACGTCACACGCCTAGCGAGGTTTTCGCATGTGGTATTTTAGGGGTGTGATAGTTTGGTAATAGAGCCACTGGTTATAGTGAACTAGGTTTTAAAACATTATTATAAGACCAGACTATAACCGAACAAGTTTTGAATACGACCATGACACTCAGCTCCAGATTGCAAGGTTTGTCTCTTGTTTACTTAGTGTGTAGCATATCTAGTGTACACTTATATATGATGTTGCATGTGATTGCACACTTAGCACCACAGACTGAATTTATGTGCTACTTACCTATGTTATGTGGTTGATAGAGTCACAATGCAACCTTCCTCTAGACTATCATGATTTGTGTTTTGTGATGTCTTTTGTCTTGCTATTCTAATTTGAGGAACCTTTTAGCACGAGTTAGGAGGAGCTGAGATAAACATGCAAATTGCATTGTTATTATGGGTGCACATATAATAATAATGTGGGGTGCATATGAGTCCCAGTGAGGCTTAAGGAATGTGAAAGGGGATTCCGCTCAGTTGTCTGATGTGAACTTAGTAGTTTGTAGAAGTCATTGTGAGGTTTGACTCCTATTTTATCTCAACTCTTAACCTTTTCCCTTTTCTTATATAGAAATCATGAGCGGACGAGGCCATGGGCGTGGTCACATTGCGATGACTCAGGCCGAGTTGACAAACTTGATTAACACACGTGTGGCTGAGGCCTTGGCAGCCTATCAAGCTGGTACGATATGTGCCAAATACTCTTTATTCTTGTGTCGTGTACTCAACTCTTAACCGTGTGCTGCATTTTCTATCGTCCTTAAGTTAGCAAGCGAATCAGAATCAAAACAATCCGCCTGCTTGCACGTTTAAGACGTTCATGGATTGTAGGCCACAGACGTTTAGTGGGACTGAAGGAGCTGTGGGGCTACTGCGTTGGTTTGAGAAGGTGGAATCAGTATTCGCAATGTGTAACTGTCCTGCTGGGGACAGAGTGTAGTATGCTTCAGGCACACTCGAGGATGGTGCCTTGACTTGGTGGAATGCCCAAGTCCAGATGTTGGGCATTGAGATGGCGAATGCCACTACTTGGGAGGATTTCAAGGAGTTGATGAGAGATGAATACTGTCCTCGTGACGAAGTGCAGAAACTGGAGAACGAGTATTATGATCCGGAAATGGTGGGGTCTGAGATTGAGGCATACACGAAACGGTCTCATGAATTAGCTAATATGT
The DNA here is from genome assembly GCA_030545235.1 of Helianthus tuberosus. Taxonomy (NCBI): domain Eukaryota; kingdom Viridiplantae; phylum Streptophyta; class Magnoliopsida; order Asterales; family Asteraceae; genus Helianthus; species Helianthus tuberosus. Next base: position 14,623,538 of record CM060353.1, read on the forward strand.
GCCCGAACTTATCACGACCTCCACAGCGAAGAATCGAACTGTACATCAAGGGATTAGCCCCGCAGGTTAAGGGCTTGGTTACTTCAGCGAACCTCAATAACTTACCTCAGATCATCCGCTTAGCTCACAAGATTACCGACCAGGAGGTGGAGCGTGGCTCGCTACCACCACGTGTTTCTGCTACTACTGCTACAGCTACTACTCCTGCTACTGACAACAAAAGCAAATGGAATGATGTGGACAAGGTGTCCAACTCGAATCAGTCACAGAAGAAGCCAGACAACAGTATCAACCGAAGTTTTAGCCAGTTATCTTCTGTGAATCAGAATCAGAGCAACAATTCGAATCAGGGCTCATACGCAGGGAAGCAGCCTAAGTGTAACAAGTGCAACTTCCACCATCACGGGCCATGCACCCGGGTATGTCACACGTGCAACAAGGTAGGCCATATGGCTAGAGACTGCAGGGTCTCACTCCCAAAGCAGCAGCAGCAACAACCCCCACAGCAACAGCAACCACAGCAACATGAGAGGCAGCAGCCTCAACAGAATCAGGGAAATGGCAATGGGTGTTTTTAGTGTGGGGACGAGGGTCATTTCAGGCGGGATTGCCCTCAACTGAATCAGAATGCTGGTAATAACAACACTGGGAACAACAACAACGGGAACAATGGTGGGAACGATGCGCGTGGGAGAGTGTTTACCATTGGCACTGGGGAAGCTCGCAATGATGGCAACGTTGTGACCGGTACGTTTTCTGTGAACAATCTATTTGCTTCTGTTTTATTCGACTCTGGTGCCGATTGGAGTTATGTGTCATTGGAGTTCAGTCATCAGTTGGGATTGAGTCCTGCACCTCTTGTAAACAAACATGTTGTAGAGTTAGCCGATGGCAAAACAATTGAAGCTTCACATGTTCTTTTTGGTTGTAAACTCGATCTTATGGGTCAAGTGTTCGACATTGACCTACTCCCTGTTACTCTTGGAAGTTTTGATGTGGTCGTTGGCATGGATTGGTTGTCTAAGCATCAAGCGGAAATTCTCTGTAAAGAGAAAATCGTGCGTATCCCTCTCCCCAGTGGAGAATCTTTGTCAGTTCAAGGTCATCTGAGTGGTGCAATGGTTGGTATCATCTCAGCGATGAAAGCCCAGAAGTGTTTACGAAAGGGCTACCCTGCTATTTTAGCTCTTGTTGCCGATACTCAACCTGAAGAAAAGAAGATTGAAGACCTTCCAGTTGTTCCCGAGTTTTCTGATGTGTTTCCTGAAGAGCTTCCTGGTTTACCTCCACACCGTCAGGCGGAATTTCAGATTGACCTTACTCTAGGAGCAGCCCCGATTGCCCGTGCTCCTTATCGTCTTGCACAAGGAGAGTTGCAAGAGCTGTTAATTCAACTCCAAGAACTGTTGGGTAGAGGTTTTATCCAGCCTAGTTCTTCGCCTTGGGGAGCCCTAGGTTTGTTTGTGAAGAAGAAAGATGGGTCTTTTCGTATGTGTATTGATTATCGGGAACTCAACAAGGTGACAGTCAAGAACCGTTATCCTTTGCCTCGTATCGACGACCTGTTTGACCAGTTGCAAGGGTCAAGTTTTTACTCGAAGATCGATTTAAGATCGGGCTATCATCAGATGCGAGTCCGGGAGGAGGATATTCTGAAAACAGCTTTTCGAACGCGGTATGGTCATTATGAGTTTTTGGTTATGCCCTTCGGATTGACAAACGCACCAGCGGTCTTCATGGACCTTATGAATCGTGTGTGCAAACTGTATCTCGATGATTTCGTCATTGTGTTTATCGATGACATCTTGATCTACTCTAAGAGCAAGGAGGATCACGAGCGACACTTACGCCTGATCTTGGAGCTCCTGAGGAAGGAGAAACTCTATGCGAAGTTTTCTAAGTGTGACTTCTGGATACGAGAAGTGCATTTCCTTGGCCACATTGTTAATGAATCCGGGATACACGTGGATCCTGCAAAGACTGATGTTATCAAAAATTGGGCAGCACCAAAGAATCCTTCGGAGGTGCGACAATTTCTTGGTCTCGCCGGGTACTATCGCATGTTTATCAAAGACTTCTCAAAGTGTCACACCCGCTTGTAGCGGAAACGCAAGGTGTGATCTGTATGGTTTTCATTGCATAAATATCGATGTACATGAACAAACTATATGAATAAATACAAGCTCCAATACCATTGTCATAATTGTTTCAAAAGAATGCAACATAAGTTGAATGTATTGGTTACAAACCATCAAATGAAAATAAGTTGTCATCGTTTTATACATCAAAATGTAAGTCTTAAAATGTCAAGACTTTGACCACTATATCACCGCAAAGAGGCGGTATATAACAGGCAAACCCTTCAATAGTTGGCATGGAGTATTGATACTTGTTTTCTTTGCACTGAAATCTTTGCATTGGTCCACTAATTCCCTGAAATACATGTAAGTTTGAAAACATCAACAAAAGTTGAGCGAGTTCATGCAGTTTAGCTGTACAAGATGTATCTGTATCAAAACAGTATGTAATATGTATTTGTCTCAATTGTAATTGTATCCAAACTGGATATAAGATGTATCTGTAAAGTATGAGATGTATTTGTATTTGTATCAATTGTAGTATGAAAAGCGTCAATGAAATCGTGATCATTAATGTTTTGCAAGGACATTAATATGTGTGACGAAATAGGAAGCAAACCAACCCTAGACGATTTTATGCCGATTCCTATCGACTGGGACACAAACGCACTCTTCTGTATGGGTCCACGACCAAGAGTGGGGCTCGCCAAAACCCAATAGATCTAGTCCTTTGTTCCTTGGTCCAAACTGGATTAATGGTGCTTATAGTATGGCCCTAATTCGCACATGATCTAAGGTGTTTCATTCCTTGACTTATCATACTATTGTACATGTATTTTCCCCGATAGTTGTAAAGCTTGAAAAACATTTAAATGAATAGGGGACATGAACTCACAAGATTGCGTCCGTGAATAGTAACTAACTGTGATCTGACATACGGTCGTCTTGAACAATGTTGCGACCTACAAATGTCCTTATATTTGTTAGACCCTTCGGTCTTTGTAAATGACCTGAGTATAAGTCTTATGTCTTGAATATGTGTAAGACTTGTATGTCTTTACTGTTCGTTAACTGTGTATTCGATGAATGAGTTGTTCAAATGTTCGTTAACTGTGTATTCGATGAATGAGTTGTTTAAATGTTCGTTAACTGTGTATTCGATGAATGAGTTGTATAGTCGGATCTAATCCGCTGAATCTCGTGTCTTATATGTATCACTTGTATAGTTGTGTTTCCAACAATAGTATCATTGGGCCGAGCCCATGTTTTCATGTTATTGGGCCCCAAATAATGTTGGGCCTAAATAGTGTTGGGCCTCAAATAGTGTTGGGCCTCAATAGTGTTGGGCCTCAAATAGTGTTGGGCCTCAAATAGTGTTGGGCCTCAATAGTGTTGGGCCTCAATAGTGTTGGGCCTCAAATAGTGTTGGGCCTCAAATAGTGTTGGGCCTCAATAGTGTTGGGCCTCAATAGTGTTGGGCTTGAATAGTGTTGGGCTTGAATAGTGTTGGGCCTCAATAGTGTTGGGCCTTGGCCCATATGTTTGGTGTTTTGGGCTTAGCCCATGAATTTATGTTAAGCCCATGATGAAGATAAGCCCATTAAGAAAACTAAGCCCATTTGTAGAAAAATAGCCCATTAAATAAATAACCCATTAAGTAAAATAAGCCCATTTACAAAAATAGTCCATTAAGTATAATAAGCCCATTTGTTATAATATAGCCCACTAGTAAAAGTAAGCCTTTCATTTTTATAAAAATCTTTTTATAAAAATTTACTAAGTATACTTTTTGGTAAATAAAAACATACTAGTTTTTATAAGTTTATAAACATCCGAAATTTGTTATCGATAGCTTATTTATATTTCGTGTCCAAAAATCGCCTAAACGTCGTAGTAACTCCTCGGATTGGCGATTCACTTATGTAGTCGTCCGTCGTTCATTTTGACCATAAATGGTGTCCGATTATTCGAATCGTCCGTAACTCGTTTTAAGGCGTAAATATGTGAAGTCTTGTAGGACTTTTGTTATAAAGTGTTTTGAGTTTAAATGTGACATTAGATACAAGTTCCTACTTTGATATATATAACTAATACATCAAGTAATACATGTCACAAAAATTGTTAAAGTAAACAAATATATATTTAAAAAAAATATATATTTTTCTTTTCTTTTATTTTATAAAAACTTTCTTTAACAACCTTTTTATTCTTGTAGAGATTTACCCAAAAATGTGGTTACTTTATAAAATAAAGTTTTTATGAAAAATGGCTATATAACCTTTGTATTTTTATCTTAACCATGTTTCATAAACATATCATTTTCTTTTTCTTTCAAATCATCATCAATTTAATCAACATCTTAACTAAACATATGAGACTTTTATAACATAATTTTTCAAGATGATATCCAAATCATGTAGGGTTTTAACCATGATCATTTCATATGCTAACAAGTTCAAAAACCAAATTTATTTTTAGTTTTAACAACTTTTATAAAAATCTCTAGTTGTATGTTACTTTTTATAATCTTGTGAAAGTCTTGTTTTTAAATAAAAACCTTCAATACTTTCACAAGATCAAAAGTTATGATCATCCATTTAATCCTTTATGTTAAAAACCCTTTAACATAAATATGTATTTTTGTTAGATCATATTTTTAAAACATCTTCTAACCATTTATTTGTATCATAACCATCATAACAAGCTTAAATAAGCATATAACAAGTCTTAGATCACAATATAAACAAACATAATTATATCATGATTTTTTTATTCTTTGCTTCTTTGTATTTTTTTTTCATGTTTATTATGTATGATATTTAGTTATTATTAGCTATAATAACAATCATAAACATAATATATTTGTATATAAAAAAAATAGATATAGAAGCTTACTTCTAGCACTAGGCTAGGGATGATCTTAGAAGATTATTAAGACTAAGAAGATGATGATCTTGTTGGTAGAACACTTTAGATCACCTTCCAAAAGCTTTAGATCACCTCATGTTACTTGGAAATCCATGTTGATCATGAAGGAGGTAATAAAAATAATTGGGTTTTTTGGATGGTGTTCTTGGTGAAATGATGAAGATTGAAAGAGTTTCTTATGTGTGTGTAAATAAGGTGTAAAAATGAGTGGTGAAATGCTAGTATTTCTTACTAGTTAAGTGTTATAATATTTCACCAATTAAATCCACTTGCAAGTAAATAAAATATCTAGATATTTTACTACATAAACAAGGGATGTAAGACCCCTTATTTTCGACCCATATGTGGGGGGGGGGGTAAAGTGTAACATTTTTATAAAAAAATGTCTTAAACATGTAGATTTTTGGTAATTAGGCTAAGTATGGTGATTAGGGTAATCTTTCACCATTAGGGGGTAATTAGTAATTCGGAACATAAATTAACATTAACTAGTTCACTAAACTAGTAGAAATAATGTTTTTATACTTTGAATGCTTTTCGTTTCGTCGTTGGCTAGTTTACGGCACTTTTGTGACGTACCGACGGAAGTTTGCCGTAAGTTGACATTCCGCATTTAAAAGATGTATAAAGTTATTTTGAATCCCAAAATAAGCTTAACTAGTTCACCAAAGCTTTCATTTGGTTGTTTTCGGCGTCGGAAATGTCGTTTATTAGCTTGTCGGTGCAGAAACGGACAAGTTGTGGGGGTTGCAACGTAGCATCGAAAGCTTATGTTTCGGACACCCCATTAATATCCTCATATTGTTTCCATATGTTTATCATCATTTGTCATATTTCCGGAGTCCCGGAAATGCTAAATTATTATTTTGGACGAGTTAAAAATTGTCTTATTTTTAGTGAAACGGACGATTTAGCGACTAGGGCGTTGTACCGGAAAGTCTTGTATCTTTGTAAGATATGTTTTCGTATTAGTGTTTTCGTATATAAACGGACTCAGTTATGTTAGCCGTGTGTCGTTTTTCCTTGTTTCGTTCTGTTTTCACGGTTTTGCTGGCATGAATAGTGTAACCGTAAATAGTGCGCGCAACACTTTTTACGAACACTTTTAGGACATTGTTTAATTGGTTTCGCAATACGACGAAAACCAATATATGTTATATCATTGTTTTCTTGTCCTAACCTTGTCGTCTAATATACGACACCGTTACGTAATTAAATTACGCTAATAGCATGAGATTATATACTAAGAATAGTGATTAGACTGTACGGAATTTCCGGTTATTTGCCATTTGTCACATTCTCCCCCTGTTATTGAGAATTTCGTCCCGAAATTCAAACTGAGTCATCCTTTGTAGGAGACTTACTCAAACAGGTGAGGGTATTTGGCTTTGATTTGATTTTTCACGTTCCCAAGTATACCCGGGTCCGTGTCGAGAGTTCCAACGAATTTTTACAAATATGTTACGACTCCTTCGCATTTACTGGACCTTCCGGTCCATGACCTTAACAGGTGCTTTATGAATTGTAGTTTGTCATCAATGTGAACTTCATCCGTCGGGATGATAACCGTTTCTTGTGTTGGACTTTTCTTAAGATTCGACACATGAAATGTGTCGTGTACACTACTTAGTTCGTCGGGTAACTTCAAGTTGTAGGCAACAGTGCCAATCTTTTCTAAGATTTCAAATGGTCCAATGTAACATGGGTTCAGCTTTCCACGTTTACCGAACCTCGCTACGCCTTTCCAAGGCGAGACTTTCAACAAGACTTTGTCTCCATCCTCGAAAGATAATGGTTTTTGTCTTTTATCTGCGCAGTTATTTTGTCGATCGCGAGCCGTCTTGATACGGTCTCTGATCTGAAAATTTTTATCCGTAGTCTCTTGGACTAATTCCGGACCAATTAATTGACTATCGCCAGTTTCTGCCCAAAATAGCAGAGAGCGACACTTTCGACCATAAAGAGCTTCAAACGGTGCAGCTCGTATACTTGTATGGTAGCTATTATTGTAGGAAAACTCAACTAGAGGTAGATGATTATCCCAATTGCCGCCTAAATCCATAACACATGCACGAAGCATATCTTCGAGTGTTTGGATTGCCCGTTCGCTCTGGCCGTCAGTTTGTGGATGAAAGGCCGTACTTGGATTCAAATGAGATCCAAAGGCCTGTTGAAATGATTTCCAAATTCTATAAATGAAACGACCGTCTCTTTCTGAAATGATTGAAATAGGCACTCTATGACGAGCCACTATTTCTTTGAGATAGAGTTTCGCTAGTTTCTCAGTATTATCCTTCTCCCGAATCGGTAAGAAGTGTGCGGACTTTGTTAGTCTATCGATGATTACACATATCATGTAGTGACCTCTTGAGGTCCTGAGTAACTTCGTAATGAAGTACATCGATATTTGTTCCCATTACCAAACGGGAATCTCGGGTTATTGTAACAAGTCCGAGGGATTTTGCTACTCGACTTTGACTTTCGCGTAAGTCAAGCATTCTCCGATATAAGTCGTGATATCCCTTTTGAGGTTAGGCCACCAGTAGTATTCTTTCACTACTTAGGCCTATGTGCTTCCTCAAAATATCATATCAAAGGCCGCCAAAGAATGGAACCCAATTTCGACCCATAAGGTATAAAGTTCCATCTTCTTTCGGCACTAATTGTTCCTTCATGCCTCGAAGTGTTTCTGCTTGAATATGCTCTTCCTTGAGCGCTTGTGAATCATCTTCTCTAATGCTTGAACTCTTAGTGTTCTAACTTGCTCCTTGCGGCTCAAGGCATCTGCTACAACGTTTGCCTTGCCCGGATGGTACTTCATTTCACAATCATAGTCGTTCAACAGTTCAACAAACATCGTTGACGTATATTCAATTCTTTTTGGTTGAATATGTGTTGAAGACTTTTATGATCCGTGAAAATAATGCATTGAGTACCATATAAATAATGTCGCCATATTTCAAAGCGAATACCATCACGCCTAACTCAAGGTCGTGAGTGGTATAGTTCTTCTCGTGAACTTTTAGTTGGCGTGACGTGTACATGATAACTTTTTCACGTTGTATGGGTACACAACCCAATCCTTGATGCGAAGCAGCATAGTTTACAACAAAGTCATCGGTATCGTCGGATAATGATAAGATTGTAAAATGCTATGCACCAATCTTAAGAATAAGTTGTAATGCTATATCTTGTTTTTCGATTGGGGCGAATCTATTGTCTTTAACAACTCTAAAATGGTTCTCAAATGTTGCTCATGTTCATCAGTCGATCGAGAGTATATCAAAATGTCGTCAATAAACACTATGACGAATTTGTCGATATACGGCTTGCACACACGATTCATTAAATCCATGAAGACCGCTAGTGCATTTGTTAAACCAAAAGGCATAACGAGAAACTCGTACTGACCGTAACGAGTCTTAAAAGCCGTTTTCGGTATGCTTTCCTCTTGAATTCGTAACTGATGATACTCCGATCGTAAGTCTATCTTAGAGTAGAAGCTAGAACCTTTCATAAACCATTTGAGTTAGTTGGAAATTAATTTGTAACATGGTTTAGAAATATGAATTTTCATTCATCGAAATGTTGTGCACTTTTGCAAAACTTGCATGTCTTTCCACCCCAAAACCTTTATAAAGATGTATAGTGGTAAAGAGTGGGGGTTATGAACTCACAACATCCTTATTCGGTCAACTACAAGGTTCAGAAGGTGCTAATCGACATGGAGATTTAGCTATGGGTGAGGCTCCCGGTACCAAGTCGATGTGAAACTCGACTTGTTGATATGGTGGTAGTCCTGGCAAGACTTCAGGAATTTCTTCAGGAAATTCTTTTACCACAGAAATATCTATCAGCTATGGCCCAACGGCCTTCTTGTTTACAACAAGTGCTAGAAAGGTAACACAACCTTTCCGTAAGTACTTCTGTGCCTTCATGCAATATATGGTCCGCAATGATGTGTTGCGCTTTTCTCCATGGATAACAAATGTATCTTCGTTTGGTAGTGGTAAGTGAATGATCTTCTCATGACAGAAGACTTCGGCTCGATTATTGGATAGCCAATCCATGCCAACCACTACATCGAAAATACCCAACTCAATGGGTACGAGATCGATATGAATTTCAGCTTTAGACTCGACTAGTTTACTTTTTGCCAATTCTATAGAATGAGGAGACGTCTAGCTTACTTGACTCTAGGCCAAGTACATTTTAAATTCTGTGTGGCGAGGACTTCACTGTATAGTTTTAGGAACCCTATGTTTAAATGTATGATAACCCAATCCTTATGTTTAGATGTAGGATAACCCAACCATATGTTTAGATGTAGGATAACCCAATCCCTAATTGTAGCTAGGACAATCCCGTCCCTAGCTATGAAACTCATGTATGTGAAATGTTGAGATGAAGCTAAAATTGCCAATTGTATAAAATAACATGGATGTGAAATGTTGACGAATAGGATACATACCGGTGACCATTAATGATTTGATATGTCTCAGCTAATTCCCCATTAGCTAACTTGATATAGTAATGTGTGTCTAACATGACTCTAATTCGAGTATATGCTTAACATTTAAAAGCAATAGCTAAGCTCGGTGTTGGTATTAAAAGAATTGATACATGATGATCGTAGAGTGTACGTACTCATGACTTCATTGGGATTTTGTGGAGTATTCATAGTTCTAACCACACACACACTTATTCACATTTAGGATTTCGGCAAGTTACCAGCATACATCCTGGTGCCAAAATCGTTTATGGCAGCAGTTGCCTTTATTTCTCTCATGGCGAGAGTTATTGTTTGAGTGATCGAGGTAGGGAGGGATGATGCGATCATGCTTCGGATCTCTGAAGCTAAACCCGAAACGTAACACTTAGTGTGTTTGAATTCGGGTGTTACCCATTATGGAACAACCCTTGAGATATCGTGAAAGCATCAAGTGTAACCAACAATGTTAGCTCCAGTTATGATCGAATTCTTTTATAAAATCATATGAAAATAGATATGAAAATCAGATGATATAAAAGAATGATGTATGGTTAAATAAATAACCAATAAAAATGTAGTGTATAAATATATCATGTCTTGAAATAGAATATTATGTCTTGTGTAGAAGATGTCGCGTCTTGTGCAAAAATGTCATGTCTTGTCTTTGTCGAAGAGGTTTGAGTAACACCACGATATGCAATATAATATAAGCACTTATATATAGGAAGTACCAGCGGCGTATCCACCATGCTTTTATCATATCACACACGTCTCGTTATTTACAAAAATGTCTTGTGTATACCAACGTCAAATGTCATGTATAACAATGTCTTGTGTAAAAGCAATGGTTTTCAACACATAACTTTTAACTTAAACAATTGATTCTTTTGGCGCCATGATCTTTTTAATACACACTATTAAAAGAATCTAGACATGTATTTGGATAAATAAAGTCTATCATGTGCCCAAGAATGAAGAATGCAATCAATCGGTCATGGAAACCTCAAGACCATATTGTTCATACATGTTTGAATAAATGATAATGTGGATGACCAAAACCAAAAGGTGTAATGCCTCTTGCGTGTATTGGTCATATGTTTAAATGGAAGAGAAAAAAAAATTCGTTGAAGAGGGGAAACCAACCAGTGGTCTTTGTCCATATAATATGTATTCCCTACTCTATGGACCTCGATCGTCCTAAGTAGAGAAAATCCTTTGTCTTATTTGTCCATGTGAAAATTATGGTAATAGTGCTTGAGTTTCACGAGCTCTAGCAAAATTATTAGAATTTCCAAAGAAGTCGAATAGAATGTAATGAGGGAGTTGCAGCATGGCTCATGCCATACCATTCCTTGGGAAAAGACAAGTGTCAAGCGAAGGAATTTATTGTATCTATTTCCAATAAAAATGATAAGGTGGAATATGATAAGGTAAGGTAAAGTAGGATAAAGTGTCATAGACACCATGGAACCAACCCATGTTCAAGAATTTCGAGAATGTTGAGGAAAATCCTCCATGAGTAGCTAACAAGTTTTGTTTGTTTAAATGACTAGTCTCATCTGAATTGTGATATAGATCGAATGTTAGGTGTGAACAAATACATGTCGTCTTCTTGTATTGTATTGTATTGCATTGCATTGCATTGTATTGTAGGGTGTTATACTAACCACCACAGTTCGTGTTCTAGTAGAATCTCAAATAATAACTTAAGAATTTCGAACGAATAGTGATCATTAGCTTGGCCTGCAGAGTCCACCAGAATTCCCATGCACTACAAGTTGTTATTACGTTGGCCACCGTAATAATAAATTGCCTTGCATGGTCACCCTAGCATTCTCTCGTACGAAGCAGCCGATCAGTAAGAGAGGAAACATTATTGTCAATATACCTTCAAAATAGGAGGGACCTTCGTGATAGCTCACGAGTCAACGTTCGTTGTCATTACTCGCAGAACGGTACGACGTTAGGTGAAATAGAAATGAAAAGAATCTGTAACAATAACAACTGAAGAGGCACCTTAAAGATGAGTACTTCATCTTCCTTGTAAGGACAAGAGTATATCCACCTTGATTAGTATGAGTCACAGGGATCTTGTCCCACAAATGGAGTTGTTGTCCAAGGTTACCACCTCTGCCTCGTCGTCATTATCATGGTCAGGCATCTCAGCATTCGTGAGAAAGCAACCATATTTTACGGAATTAAGTTTAAGATTTCACTTAGGAATCATGTTCGCCATAAGCTCCGCAATAGACATGAGATCGATATTTTTGTCGTGCGAGTAAAGAATAATAATAGAGTTTGAAGTCGAAGGTATTTTGTTCTTGGCAAAATATTTCATGCAACATATATATGAACCACCTATATATATAATCATGTAAAATCCTATCAATCAAGGATTTCTATCTTGTATAAGCTGAACTTGTAAACTGTTTATAATGCATAAACTTATAATGTAATGTATTGTAGGCACATAGTCTATTAATGTATTGTGTCTGTTTCTCATAGGTTTCACCCATGGAAATGTCCTCGCTTGATTTATGTGAAATGAATTTTTGTTGTAGTGGACCTTGAAAAATGTTTATGCAATGAAAACCTTTTGACCTGTCCAATTTTATTCTGTTCAACATAAACAAGAGGTTTTCGTGAGAGATCCCTAGTGATTGTAGACTTAGACTCGAGAAAGAATCCTGGTTCACTACAATCAATGCTCTGATACCAATCTGTCACACCCGCTTGTAGCGGAAACGCAAGGTGTGATCTGTATGGTTTTCATTGCATAAATATCGATGTACATGAACAAACTATATGAATAAATACAAGCTCCAATGCCATTGTCATAATTGTTTCAAAAGAATGCAACATAAGTTGAATGTATTGGTTACAAACCATCAAATGAAAATAAGTTGTCATCGTTTTATACATCAAAATGTAAGTCTTAAAATGTCAAGACTTTGACCACTATATCACCGCAAAGAGGCGGTATATAACAGGCAAACCCTTCAATAGTTGGCATGGAGTATTGATACTTGTTTTCTTTGCACTGAAATCTTTGCATTGGTCCACTAATTCCCTGAAATACATGTAAGTTTGAAAACATCAACAAAAGTTGAGCGAGTTCATGCAGTTTAGCTGTACAAGATGTATCTGTATCAAAACAGTATGTAATATGTATTTGTCTCAATTGTAATTGTATCCAAACTGGATATAAGATGTATCTGTAAAGTATGAGATGTATTTGTATTTGTATCAATTGTAGTATGAAAAGCGTCAATGAAATCGTGATCATTAATGTTTTGCAAGGACATTAATATGTGTGACGAAATAGGAAGCAAACCAACCCTAGACGATTTTATGCCGATTCCTATCGACTGGGACACAAACGCACTCTTCTGTATGGGTCCACGACCAAGAGTGGGGCTCGCCAAAACCCAATAGATCTAGTCCTTTGTTCCTTGGTCCAAACTGGATTAATGGTGCTTATAGTATGGCCCTAATTCGCACATGATCTAAGGTGTTTCATTCCTTGACTTATCATACTATTGTACATGTATTTTCCCCGATAGTTGTAAAGCTTGAAAAACATTTAAATGAATAGGGGACATGAACTCACAAGATTGCGTCCGTGAATAGTAACTAACTGTGATCTGACATACGGTCGTCTTGAACAATGTTGCGACCTACAAATGTCCTTATATTTGTTAGACCCTTCGGTCTTTGTAAATGACCTGAGTATAAGTCTTATGTCTTGAATATGTGTAAGACTTGTATGTCTTTACTGTTCGTTAACTGTGTATTCGATGAATGAGTTGTTCAAATGTTCGTTAACTGTGTATTCGATGAATGAGTTGTTCAAATGTTCGTTAACTGTGTATTCGATGAATGAGTTGTATAGTCGGATCTAATCCGCTGAATCTCGTGTCTTATATGTATCACTTGTATAGTTGTGTTTCCAACAATAGTATCATTGGGCCGAGCCCATGTTTTCATGTTATTGGGCCCCAAATAATGTTGGGCCTAAATAGTGTTGGGCCTCAAATAGTGTTGGGCCTCAATAGTGTTGGGCCTCAAATAGTGTTGGGCCTCAAATAGTGTTGGGCCTCAATAGTGTTGGGCCTCAATAGTGTTGGGCCTCAAATAGTGTTGGGCCTCAAATAGTGTTGGGCCTCAATAGTGTTGGGCCTCAATAGTGTTGGGCTTGAATAGTGTTGGGCTTGAATAGTGTTGGGCCTCAATAGTGTTGGGCCTCAATTAGTGTTGGGCCTTGGCCCATATGTTTGGTGTTTTGGGCTTAGCCCATGAATTTATGTTAAGCCCATGATGAAGATAAGCCCATTAAGAAAACTAAGCCCATTTGTAGAAAAATAGCCCATTAAATAAATAACCCATTAAGTAAAATAAGCCCATTTACAAAAATAGTCCATTAAGTATAATAAGCCCATTTGTTATAATATAGCCCACTAGTAAAAGTAAGCCTTTCATTTTTATAAAAATCTTTTTATAAAAATTTACTAAGTATACTTTTTGGTAAATAAAAACATACTAGTTTTTATAAGTTTATAAACATCCGAAATTTGTTATCGATAGCTTATTTATATTTCGTGTCCAAAAATCGCCTAAACGTCGTAGTAACTCCTCGGATTGGCGATTCACTTATGTAGTCGTCCGTCGTTCATTTTGACCATAAATGGTGTCCGATTATTCGAATCGTCCGTAACTCGTTTTAAGGCGTAAATATGTGAAGTCTTGTAGGACTTTTGTTATAAAGTGTTTTGAGTTTAAATGTGACATTAGATACAAGTTCCTACTTTGATATATATAACTAATACATCAAGTAATACATGTCACAAAAATTGTTAAAGTAAACAAATATATATTTAAAAAAATATATATTTTTCTTGTCTTTTATTTTATAAAAACTTTCTTTAACAACCTTTTTATTCTTGTAGAGATTTACCCAAAAATGTGGTTACTTTATAAAATAAAGTTTTTATGAAAAATGGCTATATAATCTTTGTATTTTTATCTTAACCATGTTTCATAAACATATCATTTTCTTTTTCTTTCAAATCATCATCAATTTAATCAACATCTTAACTAAACATATGAGACTTTTATAACATAATTTTTCAAGATGATATCCAAATCATGTAGGGTTTTAACCATGATCATTTCAGATGCTAATAAGTTCAAAAACCAAATTTATTTTTAGTTTTAACAACTTTTATAAAAATCTCTAGTTGTATGTTACTTTTTATAATCTTGTGAAAGTCTTGTTTTTAAATAAAAACCTTCAATACTTTCACAAGATCAAAAGTTATGATCATCCATTTAATCCTTTATGTTAAAAACCCTTTAACATAAATATGTATTTTTGTTAGATCATATTTTTAAAACATCTTCTAACCATTTATTTGTATCATAACCATCATAACAAGCTTAAATAAGCATATAACAAGTCTTAGATCACAATATAAACAAACATAATTATATCATGATTTTTTTATTCTTTGCTTCTTTGTATTTTTTTTTCATGTTTATTATGTATGATATTTAGTTATTATTAGCTATAATAACAATCATAAACATAATATATTTGTATATAAAAAAAATAGATATAGAAGCTTACTTCTAGCACTAGGCTAGGGATGATCTTAGAAGATTATTAAGACTAAGAAGATGATGATCTTGTTGGTAGAACACTTTTGTATGGATGAAAACCCTTCTTTTTACTTCCAAAAGCTTTAGATCACCTCATGTTACTTGGAAATCCATGTTGATCATGAAGGAGGTAATAAAAATAATTGGGTTTTTTGGATGGTGTTCTTGGTGAAATGATGAAGATTGAAAGAGTTTCTTATGTGTGTGTAAATAAGGTGTAAAAATGAGTGGTGAAATGCTAGTATTTCTTACTAGTTAAGTGTTATAATATTTCACCAATTAAATCCACTTGCAAGTAAATAAAATATCTAGATATTTTACTACATAAACAAGGGATGTAAGACCCCTTATTTTCGACCCATATGTGGGGGGGGGGGTAAAGTGTAACATTTTTATAAAAAATGTCTTAAACATGTAGATTTTTGGTAATTAGGCTAAGTATGGTGATTAGGGTAATCTTTCACCATTAGGGGGTAATTAGTAATTCGGAACATAAATTAACATTAACTAGTTCACTAAACTAGTAGAAATAATGTTTTGATACTTTGAATGCTTTTCGTTTCGTCGTTGGCTAGTTTACGGCACTTTTGTGACGTACCGACGGAAGTTTGCCGTAAGTTGACATTCCGCATTTAAAAGATGTATAAAGTTATTTTGAATCCCAAAATAAGCTTAACTAGTTCACCAAAGCTTTCATTTGGTTGTTTTCGGCGTCGGAAATGTCGTTTATTAGCTTGTCGGTGCAGAAACGGACAAGTTGTGGGGGTTGCAACGTAGCATCGAAAGCTTATGTTTCGGACACCCCATTAATATCCTCATATTGTTTCCATATGTTTATCATCATTTGTCATATTTCCGGAGTCCCGGAAATGCTAAATTATTATTTTGGACGAGTTAAAAATTGTCTTATTTTTAGTGAAACGGACGATTTAGCGACTAGGGCGTTGTACCGGAAAGTCTTGTATCTTTGTAAGATATGTTTTCGTATTAGTGTTTTCGTATATAAACGGACTCAGTTATGTTATCCGTGTGTCGTTTTTCCTTGTTTCGTTCTGTTTTCACGGTTTTGCTGGCATGAATAGTGTAACCGTAAATAGTGCGCGCAACACTTTTTACGAACACTTTTAGGACATTGTTTAATTGGTTTCGCAATACGACGAAAACCAATATATGTTATATCATTGTTTTCTTGTCCTAACCTTGTCGTCTAATATACGACACCGTTACGTAATTAAATTACGCTAATAGCATGAGATTATATACTAAGAATAGTGATTAGACTGTACGGAATTTCCGGTTGTTTGCCATTTGTCACACAAAGATCGCTCAACCTCTTACCTCGTTGACACAAAAAGGCGTTATGTATTCTTGGGGAACAAAGCAGGAGGATGCTTTCCAACTCTTGAAACAAAAACTCTGAAGTGCACCGATCTTGTCTCTACCTGAAGGTACCGAGGATTTTGTGGTATATTGTGATGCTTCTATTCAGGGTCTCGGTTGCGTGCTGATGCAACGCGAGAAGGTGTTAGCTTACGCTTCTCGGCAGTTGAAGGTCCATGAGAAGCATTACATGACTCACGACTTGGAGTTGGGGGCAGTGGTTTCCGCGTTAAAAATCTAGAGGCATTATTTGTACGGTACCAAATGCACTATCTACACCGATCACAGGAGCCTCCAGCATATTTTTGACCAGAAGGAATTGAATATGCGGTAGCGTCACTGGGTAGAACTCTTAAACGACTACGATTGTGCCATCAAGTATCACTCAGGCAAAGCAAACGTTGTAGCTGATGTCCTTAGTCGAAAGGAGACGAAACCTAAGCGTGTGCAAGCCTTACAGCTCACTATTCACTCAAATCTTCCTGATCAGATCCGTTCGGCTCAGACAGAAGCGTTGAAGGAAGAAAATCTTAAAGCTGAGTATTTGCGGGGCATGGAGAAACGATTCGTGGAAAGATCTGACGGCTTATATCATTTTATGGAACGGATATGGGTTCCTTTGTTTGGAAATCTTAGGGAGCTTTTGATGGACGAAGTACACAAGTCTCGATACTCTGTTCACCCGGGTTTGGATAAGATGTATCAGGACCTCAAAGTCTTATATTGCTAACATCGCAACGTATGTGAGTAAGTGTTTGACTTGTGTGAAAGTCAATGTAACACCCCAAAAACGGGTTTGGTAATTCAAACCCGGTTAATATAAAGGAACGGGTAAAATACCGTTAGGGGATAAAAGTGAACCCGTGAATGAATGATAACTTGGAATAATTAACCTAGTTGATTATTAATGTCGTTGGTATTAAACGAAGGGTTGTAGCCTTATTTAATTAAAACGAAACATGAGGGACCAAAGTGAACAACTTGAAAGTTGTTTTATTAAAAGAAAATAACACACACACACACTTCGTGTGTGTTCTGGATCGAGCAGGGAAGGCTCCCATGGAGCCAAAACCCTAGTTTCAACAATATCATCAAATTGAAGGGCCAAATGAAGTCTAAATTCACAACCGAACATGAATTAATGATCACCCAAGCTAGGGGATCATAAGGTATGTAAAATTTTGATGATTCGTGAAGTTGTAAAGTTTGAATAATCATCATAATCGCGGATTATGTATGGATTAGAGAAGCTATGGCCAAATTAGTGATGTATGCTCATTTAGGAACAAACCCTATGTGAAGACTCTTAGTAAATTGCTATAATTTGGGTGTTTGGATGAATGACTACACTTAGCTAAGTGGGTTTATGTTTAATCCATGAAATGGTATGAACTTGATTAGGAATATGTGTAGTATGTGATGGGTATTTGTATATAGAGTGATTATGGTATGAAATTTGTATGATGTTTACTTGTGTTGATAAAGGAAGGTGATAATTAGGAAGAAACACATGAAATACTTGTACATTATGCTTAGGAAGTAGTACGCACACCAAGTGTTTGATGAAATGTCTAAATGACAATAATATGTGAAATTGCATGCAATTAATGGGTAAACATGTATAGAATGTGGTATTAATGAAATTGATAGTAAACTAACATGAGGAATGTATTTTAGATATAGTTCATGTAAGGATTATGTTAGGTTGATGTTGTGTATGCTTTATGCTTGTTTGAATTGACTAATGAAAGTCATACGTGAGATATGAAATTGATATGATCGTTCATACGCACAATCACATATGCTAACAAGAATGTGAATGTAATGACATGTGCGGATAGGAGTCATGTCAACGCGGACACAAGCATGGAAGGGCAACGAGCCAAGGATAAACACGGAAGCTATGCTTGAACTCGGACGCACGAGGTAAGTGAACTCTGAACTTACTCTTTTATTTGTTAAGGTATTTATGATATATGGTAATTATTGAAGGTAACGTAAGAAGATATGAATCGATGTTATTACTAAGTTAAGTTTTAATGACAAATGGGTCGGAAGTGGTTAATAAAGAGATTTGATTAAGTTCGGGTAAGAAAGGGAATGTAAATAATGAATTAGGCATAAAGATGAGTTATGTGTATTCGAGATCATGTTCATATGAAAAGACGCTTATGATACTAATCGTTTTCTATTAAGAATTAATGTGAAGCATAGGTAGGTTAACAATGGAAGTAAAGGTTGACTCTGCAATACGATGCGAGTGATCGAATGGATGGATGAAGGAGCTAGTATAAGAGAAAGCATGATATGTGGACGCTTTATTATGCAGGTGTTAATATTTTTGTATTATGTCACCGGTTACTAATGATGAGATTGAATGTGGTGACTGCAGGTGGTACAGGGTTATGGATGTTTCATCAAGAATTGTACGCGGTTGAAGATCGAGTCAAGACATGGATTGTACGTGGGAGTGAATGTGGTCACTTAATTTTTATATAAGTATGTTAGTTTTTAATTAATTTATAGAAAGGGATTAATGTATTTAAGTGAAAGAATGAATACAATGTAAGAAAATTTTAAAGTTCGTATTTCCGCTGCGACTTTCGATTGTAACGTGTTAGGGCGTTACAGTCAAGGTAGAGTACCAGAAACCCTTAGGGAGCTTGTGATGGACGAAGTACACAAGTCTCTATACTCTGTTCACCCGGGTTTGGATAAGATGTATCAGGACCTCAAAGTCTTATATTGGTGGCCGAAGATGAAAGCTAACATCGCAACGTATGTGAGTAAGTGTTTGACTTGTGTGAAAGTCAAGGTAGAGTACCAGAAACCCTCAGGCTTGCTTCAACAACCAGAAATACCCATGTGGAAATGGGAGCAAATTGCTATGGATTTCATTACTGGTTTGCCAAGAACTCAAAACAGAAACGATACCATTTGGGTGATCGTTAATCGCCTCACGAAATTTGCGCACTTCCTTGCGATCAAGGAAACTGATAAGTTCTCTCAACTTGTTGCTGTTTATCTATAGGAAGTGGTTTCTAGGCACGAGGTGCCAACCTCTATTATTTTTTATCGTGACCCACGTTTCATATCTGATTTGTGGCAGTCAATGCATAAATCGTTCGGCTCACGTCTCGACATGAGCACTGCTTATCACTCACAGACGGATGGTCAAAGCGAACGAACCATCCTGACACTTGAAGACATGCTGCAAGCATGTGTGATCGATTTTGGTAAAGGGTGGGAGAAACACTTGCCGTTGATCGAGTTCTCCTACAACAACAGTTACCACACTAGCATCCAGGTAGCTCCGTTTGAAGAGGTGGGTGACAGCCAGATCACAGGTCCGGAACTTGTTCTTGAAACTTCTGAAAAGATTGTCAAGATCAGAAATCGTATGGCGGCGGCGCGCGACCGTTAGAAAAGCTACGTTGACAAGCGTAGGAAACCCTTGGAGTTCGCTGTAGGCGATCGTGTTATGTTGAAAGTTTCACCCTGGAAGGGTGTGGTGCGCTTTGGGAAGCGCGGCAAGCTTAACCCATGCTACGTTAGGCCATTCAAAATTTTGGAGCGAATCGGTAAAGTGGCTTACAAGCTCGAGTTACCTGCTGAGTTGGGTAACGTTCGTGATGTATTCCATGTTTCACAATTAAAGAAGTGTTTGTCCGATGAAACACTTGTGGTTCCACTTCAAGAACTAAAGATCGACGACAAATTGCAGTTTATCAAATAACCAATAGAAATTATGGATCGGGAAGTCAAGGTTCGTAAGCATAGTCGAATTCCAATCATGAGAGTTCGTTGGAACTCAAGACGTGGACCGGAGTTCACGTGGGAACGCGAGGATCAGATGAAGCTCAAGTACCCACACTTATTCCCAACTGACCAATCTAAATCAGATGCAACAGGTGAATTTCGGGGCGAAATTCCCTTTCAAGTTGGGGATGATGTGGCACCTGCGGAAAATCCACAGTCATCCTAATCAAACATCTCATGGTGGGTTATTTGTCAAATTTCGGACGAAATTTCTTTCAAGTTGGGGATGATGTGGCACCTGCGGAAAATCCACAGTCATCCTAACCAAACATCTCATGGTGGGTTACTTGTCAAATTTCGGGACGAAATTTCTTTCGAGTTGAGGATGATGTGACAACTCGAGATTTCATGGCCTTCCTTTGCGCATTACTTGTTCACAATTCATTTTACATTGTATCTTGTCTTGATATTGGAATGATTAATGTATTGTTAAGTTGGAGTGTTGCATGAAAACTTATGTATTGTGTGATGTTCATAATTATGCTTAACCTTGATCAAGAAACACATTCGACGAAGAGTAGTCCTTCGTCACAACAACCTCTCGACGAAGAGTGGTCCTTCATCATAATCAACCTTCGATGAAGGTTGATTCTTCGTCACACACCCATCATGGCAAAGAATAAACTTCGCCAAAAGAGAGAGTTCGCCAGAAAAGGGCTTCGGCCCAGGTTGTTGAGGCCCAGTATATTACGGTATAATTTCTAATCAACGTAACCATGCACACAAAAACAAAACCCTAAGGTTCTCCTTCTTCGTACCCTTCAACGGCAGCCCTTCGGGTCTCTCGAAGATCTATCTATTCGGTTTCAGCACTCCGTCCTACATACAGACTCTTGGTTAGTATGACTATTCTCAGTTTGGTTCTTATTACTTGTCCTCTAATATGTACGCTATGATGATGATTGGTCTTGTTTCAATAATCATGAGTTTAGCGTGAATGATACTAGATACGTAATCCTTGAATGATGATAGTCTAGAGGGTGTGTAAATAGGAAACGGTTATGATGTTAATCGTAATCCAAACTGTTACGTGTGCTAGGATGTTGTTTGGTTCTTGATGGTAGTTAGGGCTGAATTGAGGATGGGATTTGTATGCTTGTATGTTTACACAATTGGTAAATAGGGGTGCGATTGATCCGTATGAATGTTGAATTAAATGTCAAAGATCTGATGATGATCATATTAGAGTACCAGGAATCATGAACTCATGCTTGTTGATAATGATTATTATGTATTGCTTGCTACCAATAATTGAAAGATGTTTAGGGTTTGCAAAGAAAGACCATAACCGTCTGTCGATGAATTGCGACGAAGGCTTGTTCCCGACGAAGTTTGATGCTTCGTCGACAAGTCTGTGACGAACAATAGGGGAACTTCGTCGCATTCATGTTTAACGAAGTTTGAATCTTCGCCAAGTGGGGATCTTCGCCACCTTGATTCTTCCCTGTGAGAACTCTTCGTCGTGCACTTGAACAGTATCAGTAACAGTTTGATATATACATGATGATGGGTACTTATGTTCATGAAACACTGTTGTAAGTAGAACACTCTTCTGTTATTTATTGTTAAGTGACATGCACATGTGATGTGGACTTGTTTGAGAATTGGGTATGTGCTACATGTTAACAGTGATCTTTGTGTTAGATGCAAACTGTGTAAAGTATGTAACTTGATTGAATGTGAAACTGATTTTGATTGGTAGCCATGATAGGGTTTGAGTTGACCAACTTGGACGGGTAACTAAACGTACCGAGCAAATCTAAGGTGAGTTCATTCCTCTTAAGCATGCGTCCCGATGGGTGGGACAATCATTGGGTATTCCTGAGAGGAATAAGTCAAATGGGTAAAAACTGGGATGTTGGATAATACACTCAATTCCTATCACCATTAAGTCCCATCTTGTTTGTTACCTGAGAGCTAACGGGGTATTAGTTGATAGCGCTATTTAGGTTTGACACCCACACCCTGTACCTGAGAGGACGAGTGTGAACTAATGACCCAGTCATGACCAATGCTTAGATAGGGGCATTGGGGAAGGGCAAAAATAATCTGGATCCATCTTGTACGGTACTCGAGTTATTATCAACATTATAATCAATGAACTGAACTAAACACTTGGTAACCAACGTTTTCGTTAAACTATGAACTCACAAGCGTTGTCTGATACACTTGTTGCATGCTCGCAGGTCGTTAGGTACTTTGGATAAGGAACTTGCTATCTGGATGGCTGGAGTGGTCATGGGTCGCGTTGCTTTGATATGCATGACTTGTTTTCTGGTTTCACAATACCTTTGGTTTTGAAATGTTTAAACAACGTTTTATTAATTGCTTCCGATGAACATGTTAAACTTGGATTATGTTATGAATGCTTTACTTTAATAAATGGAAACTTTAATTCAATCTTTATATTAGTTCAATGTGATTGGTGGCTAGATCCTGGTACGTCACACTCCCAGCGAGGTTTTCGCATGTGGTATTTTTTTGGGTGTGACAGAAGACGTATCGGGTGAGTTGTGGTTAATTTATAGGAGGAGGTTATGAAACGAATATATGTTTATGCGAATTTAAAGGACAAGACTGACAGAGGTGCTGGTCTTTTCTCCCACTGTGCAAACTTGAAAAATCTCACCATAACACATCTAATATGACACATGATAAAAGCGCTTCTTTAGACAATCTGAGATTATGTTCCGCAAATTGGGAACCACATATTCGTGTGTAAAAGCTTAGAAAGATGACCGAATATCCCCTTGGTAGTTGTTACCATATGACACATGATAAAAGCATAGTCAAAAGAACCCTTACATGCCACTTATAACAAAGTCGATAAACGTTGATTGGAACACGCCGCTTAAATGGTTTTAATATATTTCATCTTGGACTATCTAGTCTAACACATGAAAATGGATATGATCGTGTCAAGATCTTTATCTATCATGTCATCGACCAACTGCTTAAAATCCCTTTCGTTTCTCGGGTTCGCATTCGACACAACACATCAAAAAATAAAATTCAAAAAATCAGTGCCTTGATACGCATCATATAGGCCTATACGATGCATATAAAGCCCGCCGCCAGACATAACCTGCACCTGTCAGTCTGTCATGTCTTTTACTTTATTTCAATACGCATCGTATAGGCCTATACGATGCGTATTGAATTCAAAACGTGTACGGATAGACAGGGGGTGTGGCATTAGAAAACCCCTAAATCCTATCACAAAACATAGTCTAAGTTTGAGTGTTATGATCTCGGTATTGATATCACGAGTGTGCAAGGTCATACTAAGAAGGGCAGTATTGCTCCCCTTCCTTTATCCCCTCTTATTTTTGGTGGATGGGAGTCTCATCTCATTATTCAAATCAAAAAAATACTATCGACCTTAGTTCAATAATTAAGAGTTCAAGGTCTACCTCTCCCTCCACCATTAAGAACCAGTATAATGTATCATAGTAAAAAAAATTTTAAATTTATATGTAGTTTCTTTCATATTATGTTGTTTTATATAATTTATATTACATGTTTCAATTTTATTTTAGGGGATAAGATCAAATAAAAAGTTTATTTTGCCTAAGTAGAATGAGAAGAAATCGTAACCATTCATTTTTCAATTCAATGGTTAGATGAAAGTGTAGAAGAAAGGATGAGTGCAAGGGTATCTTGGGAAAATTCTATTAATGGACTTTCTCTCTCGACATGCAAGACACATGCATATTCCACCCCCATTTTTTAAACGTTCATAACTTTTTTATACGACATTATTTTTTCATAAAAATTCCACCGTAAAATCGAGTGTCTTTTTATCTTTAATTTGAGTACCATATTGTTATATAAAATATGAAGACTAAAAAAAACCCACTAAAATGTGTTGTATTTCTATGTTGTATAACATTTTTTTTGTGCTGGATTTTTGTACTATATTTTTGTGCTGAATTTTTGTCTTAAATTTTTTTTCTTAACTTTTTGTGCTGGATTTTTTTGTACTGCATTTTTTTGCTGAATTTTTTTGTGCTATATTTTTTTTGTACTATATTTTTATGCTATATTTTTTGTACTATATTTTTTGTGCTATATTTTTTTGTACTAGGTTTTTTGTGCTAGATTTTTTTGTACTATATTTTTTTGTTGTATTTTAAAAAAACAAAAGGGGTGTCACATGTCATTTTCACTATTATTTATAAGGACTAAAATGCCCTTCATTCCTACTTATTAGGAGTGCCACATGTCATCATCACAATCCTTTTTAGGCTACTTAGGCAAAATCCACTTTTTAGTGGATCCTTCCCCTTATTTTAGTTATACTTAATTGTATTAAACAAATATATAAATTAAATAGTGAGGAGTATAGATTAGTTATACTTAATTGTAAACAAATATCTAAATTAGAGTTAAATGCCATTTTAGTCCTTGTGGTTTGGTCATTTTACCAGTTTAGTACAAATGTTTGAAACGTTATCATTTTCGTCCAAATAGTTTCAAACGTTGCCATTTTAGTCCACTTGGTTAACTTCATCCATTTTTTCTGTTAACGAGAAGGGTAATTCGGCCATTTTATATGGCTGAATTGCCCTTCTAGTTAACAGAATTACATATAAAATGACCGAATTGCCCAATCCATTAACATAAAAATGGATTGAGTTAACCCAGTTGACTAAAATGACAACATTTGAAACTATTTGGGCTAAAATGACAACGTTTTAAACCTTTGAACTAAACTGTCAAAATAACACAAAACACATGCACTAAAATGACATTTAACTTTATAACTAGTAGTGAGGAATATAGAGGAAAAAGATCATTATGTGACGCTAAAACGACACCATCTGAAGGGAAAAGAATGGCTATAACACACAACTAGGCTAACTGAAAAGTATGAAAAGGAGATAAGTATAGATTAGTCTAAAATTACCGATTAGTATGAAAGAAGATAAGTAGTATAAATTAGTCTAAAATAATCGAATAGTATGAAAAGAAGATGAGTATAGATTTGTCGAAAATTTCTCATTCTCGGTATCCATTCGTCCTCCAAGATAACACTAAACTCTTTCTTTATTCTTTTTTGCTTTTGTTCATTACTAAAATACTCATGTTCTTCAAGCAAATGGTAGTGGGTTTTTCTAAGATCAAACAAAGTGGGAGTGTCCAGTTCATGCCAAGTGGGCGTGCCTATAAATAGAGAGTCCAGGTCTTTCATTTGTGTGTGTGATTCTGTAACACCTCGAAAATTCACGTCCTATAATGTATTGACACGTGTCATATGCTTGAACGTGTGAAAGAATGTTCTTGAGGGACTAAAGTTGACAAACATGGAAAGTATGTGAATATACGAGTTTAAAATGTCAACAGTGAATAAATATACTTTACAATAACCCTACATGATGTTGATACCATCAGACGAATAAATCATGGATCATACGAGGCTAAAAGTGAGAGATTACAAACTACAGGGGTTAAATGTGTCAACATGTTTAAAGTATACCTCTGAGTGACCTTTTAGCAAACCCGAAGCTTTGTAGCGATTAATTATGCTCACTAGAATGCGTGATAAAAATTTCACCAAGTTTCGTTATCGTATGAGAAAGTTATGATAAAATTCGTGTGCGAGGAGTTAAAAGCGTCAACGTTGAAATCTATGACTTTTCGGGTGATCAAAAGTTAACTAAGGACTTAACAAAGTTGGTATAAGTCTTGAAGCCCTTAGAATTCAATTTAGAGGGCCCAAAGTGCAAGAAATAAAGGTAAAATCAAGTTTGGAAGTCCAGGGGTCAAAACTGTCAACATTTGAAAGATTCATTTTGCTGGCCAAGTGCTTGCGCACCTCAACACCAAAAACCTTATGGTGCGCAAGCAGGTCCCAGATGCAGCAACTCGTTTCTGCTGCCTGTTCAGCCCATGTAAACGTCAAGTATTGCCCTTTAACACTTCATGGGCGCCCCATACATGTTCCTAGGCCTTAGGGGCACTTGTAAATGATCTGGGATCCATGGTAGCATGAGTTATCAACAATCTAATGGATCAAATTCACTATAAAAAGGGCCATTAGTTGCAACATTTGATCACACCTTTCCATCTGCTTTCTTGGAGCTTCCTGGAGCATAAGAGCAGACCCTAAGCATCCCTAATCGTTCATAGGACTTTGGTAAGTATGCTTAACCTTTCTTAGTTAAGTTTTTGCTTAGTTTTAGCTTAAAAGTCAAACCGTCGTAATTAACGGTTGACTTAGCGATTAATCACTAATGGTCCAGTGATTAGTCGAATTGAAAGTAGTTATAAGTTGGTAATTATGTGGGCAATAAACCCTTAAAAGGGCACCCTCTGATTCCCACTCTAACTAGGTCAAATGTCGGGTCAAACTTGTTATTAAAAAGTCAACAGAATGTGTAAATTACAATTTATGCATAATTAGCAATGTAGAACACATACAACCTGTTTGATCATTTATATAACTTGGTAATTAGTGTAAGAACATGTCTAAACATGTTCAACCCGACAATTTTCTATTTAGACCCGGTTGGGAAACCGAAAGTCGCAAAACTTTGACTTTTGCTTTGACTTTAGTTCTGACCCGTTTTAGTATGATTTGGAAATGCCTTAGAGCTTCCTTAGGACCAGGCTACATGTTAGCATGACCCTCTGTGGTTGGATCGTTGATTGTCCGATTCGTTTACAAGTTTCCGTTAAATGCCTAATGTTGACCAATATGCCCTTTCGACCATAAAACGATAATTTTGGAGGTGTGAAAGGACAATAACCTTTGCTACTGATTTATAAAGTTCTCCCTAAAATTTTACATCAGTTGGAGGTCTAGATTAGGAGTTATGCTCATAAGCGTAATTATAACGCCTTTTAGTAATTAAAAGGCGCAATTAGCGTAAAGCCTATCTAAACCCAATTTTTGACATCAAACCTTTTACCCACTGATATAATATAATATTTTGGGATTTTTAAAGATTTTTAATTATTTTTAACCTGCTCATAACCTAAGGTTATGGCATTAATTCGGTAAATACCGAATATACCCTTTTCGGTCATAAAATGAGTTCTACATAGTATTTTAACACCAATCCAATTGCTACTGATTTTATATAATAAATAAAGTATTTTGAACTTTATAACCTGATCAGAAAACTTAGATTTCCTGTATAACCAGGAAATCGCTTAAAATGGCTTTTAAAGCGTATTAAACGCATAGTTTAGGTTTAAAACCATTTTGTCACATAAGACTTATTACCAACTATTATGACCTATTAAAATAAGTTATTTTACTGATGTATTCAGACCCGAACCTCAGAAACTTAGATAACCTCTTTTATAACCTTTTAAATGACCAAAATACCCCTACGGGGCTTATTTTTTGGATTAAACTCGTTTTGGGCATAATGGAAGGTATCCTACTGATGTCACAACAAATTAAAGGCATATTAACTTAGGAAACCTGTATATGACTCTTATGGTTACCCGTTACGCTTCTTGCGCGTTCGGTTCGGTTTATGTAACTAGTTTGCATAAGTTAGCCGAAACGGGTTAAACCTTATCTTTTTATCTCAAAATCCAGAAGGTGTTTGGATTACCCATATTATACAAGTCTTCAAACTTTTTGGGTCTAAGACACATTCTAATCCGGTCTTCGCTTTGTCATGCGTTTGAACCGTATCTTTCTTTAAGACTAACCGGTCTAAGCTTAGGCTTAATTAAAGACCCGTCAGCATTCTAATTGGTTATTTATACCATCATTCCAGACTAGAGCCTTCCGGTAAATTGTACTTACGCTTACTTAAGTGGATACGGCTGAGTTATTAGATTCTTGCTATTTAAGACAGGAGCTAGCTCAGGTAAATACTCTTAACTTATTTTCCCTATACGGGCTTGGGATACGGTATTATAATAATACCGCTTGGTCGGGTATTGAATGTTTAATCCGATTGTGATTAAATTATTGAGGTAACCCGGTTTAATCTGTATTGTTTGAAATAAAAGCCTTTAGGGGTTAATGACCATGTCCCGGATATCCTTGACATCATTGTATTATAAAATGGCCACGTCTTAAGCACGGGGTGTAGGCATACACCTGACAGTTGCTTAAGGAATAACGGTATCTCACTCTCTTGTGGGCCTATACTTGTGGCGTGTCTGTTAATCTGACTCGGTTTCTACATCGGGCCCTGAACGTATAACGAACCTGTAAATCTGTATACAAGATTATAAATATAATTGTCCCAAGTTATAAAAGATTAATTTTTCCTTTGTGCATTTTAATCAAAGCGTCAAAATATTTTGTGCCTGGTGCATCTAAATCAATTTCTTAAACTCTTTTCAAATGAGTCAGTTGAGTGTATTTACCAGTGAAAACTGACGTATTTTTCCAAAAAAGGTTAAGTGACAGGTACTGAACGTAATTGGCTGGAAGCTCAGGGCGCTAATAAGGAATCTTGCAAGTTCTAGGCGTCTAAAGTCTGTTGAACAATGTTTATGTTTTAAGATCCGCCTGTGGATCCTTTACTTTCCGTTGTAATACTTGATATTACTTTATAATCGGTTTGTAATATATTTATCTTTTGCTTCCGTTGTGCATTTAAATATTGTGTTGTTTGACTATGATGATATCAACTACGTCACGATACTTCCCACCGGGCCCACCGGTGACACGTGGAAAGTCGGGGTGTGACAGGTTGGTATCAGAGCCAACACTGAGTGAATTAAACACTAATCTTTTGTGTTTAATCTCAGTTACACAGTTGCACATTCTTGAGTCTAGACAAGAACATAAGACTAATCCAAAAATTCATTTTATTTTGTCCTTATTTGTTCCTTTGTTATTTTCTGATTAGCCCTTGCATGGGCAAGTCATTTTCTGTTAGAAGTCCCGTTTAGGGCAACCATATACTTGTTTAATTTTTTTAATGGAACGATTATATTTAAAAATATCATTCCCATATTATAAGATCTACCATTATAATAAAATGGCAAAATCTAGAAAGGACAAGACCTAGCTATATGTCACATTAAGACAGGGCCAAGATGGTAGTTCCACAATTAGATTCAGATCCTTGTTAACATTTCAATTTAGGATTGTTCTGCGTTAAATATTAAAAGAGTCTTAAAGGTAAAACCTAGCCTAATTGTCATTGTAGGCATGGCCAAGACGGTAAAACTTATCTAAAAGATTCCGATCCCTGTTTACATCTGTAAGTATGTTAACATTTTTGGTAAACTGTGAATCGTTAAAGTCACACAGGCCATCTTTAAAAAGGGGGTTAATCTAAACTCCCTTATTCGAAATAATCATCCATTAGTGATGAAGTGCCTACGGGCCAAACTTGTTGTCAGATAAGATAACGACCGTGGTGGTCTCTGACCCCCGTCTAAAGATGTTGGACTACGTCCAAGCATAATAGTTTGTATGATCAATGCGATCCTGACTAATATCATCAAATGAAGATGATCATATTATAAACATCCATAAGTGATGAAATGCCTACGGGCCATACTTATTGTCCTAAGGGACTAAAGACAGTAATAGTCTTTGACTCTCTGTCCAGAAAAGGGTAATGAACTTTGATTCAAACCTTAATGCCTCGATTCTCTGAAATCATGGCTTGTAAATTTAAAACTGTCCTTGTGACTAGGCCCTTTGCGCCACCTTAATATCCTTAATGTTTTATAACTAGGATAAATTATAATGAAAATGCTAAACGTCCTCTGAGACTAAAGACAATAGTAGTCTTTGACTCTCTGTCCAGAGAAGGTAATGAAATATGTTCAAACCTTAATGCCTCGATTCTCTGAGATCATGGCTTATAAATTAAACTTGTCCACGTGACTAGGCCTTTTGCGCCACTTTTATATCCTTAATGTTTTATAACTAGGGTAAATTATAATGAAAATACTAATTAAATATAACTAACAAATTAACCAATATGGTTTATATTACCATGGTTAATAAATCATCAAGAACGATAGTACTGAATGGGCTTCTAAATAAACCTTGCCCTTATTTTCTTTGTGTAGCAATTAAGACTACATGGCTGACTCCGATGAGATAAACAGTCATCCTCTGGAAAACCGCGATGAAGATAAGATTAATATAACCAGAGGAGAACTTCGTACACTGATTGATACAGCTGTATCTAAAGCTGTAGAGGAGCAGTTCAAGGAGTATAGTGGGACTCATAGTAAAGCCTCATCTGTACCCCACTCTAAGTCTGTCCCTACGACTCATTCTGAGGCTCATAGCAAGCCACCCCCAAAGAAAGATGAGTCAAAGAAAGATGATGATCGACGTTCATCTAATCAACTCAGTGTCCCAACCAAGAAGATAGTGTTCGATAATGAACCGCATACCAAGTCCTGTACCTATAAATATTTTGTTTCCTGCAAACCCCGAGATTTCACTGGGGAGAAAGGAGCAATCGATTGCATGACCTGGTTGGATGAAATGGACACAGTTGTCGATATCAGCGGTTGTGCTGAGAGGGATGTAGTGAAGTATGTATCCCAATCGTTCAAGGGAGAGGCACTAGCATGGTGGAAAGCTCTCATTCAAGCTGCTGGGAATATCCCACTTTACAACATGTCATGGGAACAGTTTGTTGCTCTCATTATGGAGAACTACTGCCCTCAACACGAGGTTTAGAGGATTGAGTCAGATTTCTTATCATTGGTTATGACAAACTTAGATTGTCAAGCTTACCTCACCAATTTCAATACCCTGTCCAGACTGGTTCCTTAACTAGTAACACCAGAACCCAAGAGAATTGCTCGCTTCATTGGGGGTTTAGGCCCAGAAATCAAAGCCAGTGTTAAGGCTTCAAGACCTACTACATTCAGGTTAGCGGCAGATCTGTCGCTATCTCTCACACTCGATGTGGTCAGAAACAAGGCTGCCAAAATCTCTGAAGATGGAAAGCGTAAAAGGGAGGATGAGAATTCTCATCGCTCCGATAGGAAGAGGAACTCTGAGGATAAGAAGAGTTCCGGGTTTAAAAGAGACAGCCAGCAGTCAGTTGAGAAGACCAGGTGCGAAACCTGTAGGAAATACCACCTCGGGAAATGCAGATTTGAATCTCAGCCTCTACCGTGTGGAATCTGCAAGTCTCAGGAACATAAAACCCTGGATTGCAAGAAGCTAAAAGATGCAACCTGTTATGGTTGCAACGAGAAGGGGCATATCAAGACTAACTGCCCTAGGAATCAGAAGAAGCCCGAAGAGGCCAAGAGAACAAACGCATGAGTTTTCCAGATAAACGCCCAGGAGATGGTGCAGAACGACGACTATATAGCAGGTACCTTTCCTTAACAAGCAGTTTATACAGAAATTTATTTGATACTGGCAATTATGATTCTATAAGGAACGATAAATATTGGGAACTGTTGTCTCCGCTGATTCGGACTCCGGTCATTTGACGCGAGATAGAAATTGGCCGATGACACTATAGAAAATGCTCCAACAAATCTTAGATTAATATTTTATATCTATTAGGAATCACTCTTTTCTGATATCCTTATGGCAAGCTTTCAAGCTATCCAAATTCATCACTATAATAAAGACAGATGTGACATTTTCATCCCCTGTCAAAAAGATGATGGATTAGGACCAAACTTTAAATGCCATTAATGGTCTTTTGTGATCAAGGCTAAGTAAAATTGATATATATTAAATAACGTTCATTAAGAATGTTAATGCTATATTGGCCTGTATGGTTTAATGAAACCATGGTTAGTATATAAGGCCATGAGGATGATGAATAGCAGTTGTCGAATCGCAACTAAGAAATTGATTCATTTAGTAATAGGAACCATTTCTTCCATTCCTGTCAGAAATCTTTAAGTCATAAAATTCTAATGTACCCTCTCTATAGATAAAGGACATTCGCATGAAATTGATATCTCTTTAATCCCTATTGATTACGAATACCAAAAGGTATGACAAAACCGCCGTATGGAAATTGATGTATCTTAATATGTTCCATAGATTGCTTCCATGCCAGATCAGTATGGAGGTTTAATGCATGGAACCACAAAGATATCCCAATGACCATATGGTACTAAGGTCAACTAATGGTATTCAAAGAAGATATCTAGAAAATAGAATTTTTCCAAATAAATGTTTCCTGGTAAAGGAACCTGTGGATTCATAACATAAAAGTGTCACTCATTTGGCACGAGCAAGGATGGATGAACTGGAGCCTGAGATTGGGAAAATCTCTGTAACCTCCTTGTATCTTGATTATCTTCTCCTAAGACTACCCTATTTACCTCCCGAGAGGCAAGTAGAGTTAAGATTAACATCCCGCTTTGGGTTAGAGTGTTGTAAGAACTCCATGCTGATTATGGAATAACCGAAAACCTGATTAAGTGAATTTTAAGATAGGAGATTCATATAGCCTAACGCGATATTCTGAGAGTTTGATATTGTTGGGTAAGAAAGACGGTTCATTTTGCTTATGCATACATTACCGCAACCCTAATTAGGCAACGATTAAGAATTGCCATCAGCTACCCAGGATCGTCGAATTGTTCGACTAACGACAAGGATTAGCTATTCCTTAAAATTAGTTATAACGCCTTTTAGGAGTTATGCTCATTAGCGTAATTATAACGACAAGGATTAGCTATTCCTTAAAATTGTTCGATTAAGAATTGCCATCAGTTGGAGGTCTAGATTAGGAGTTATGCTCATTAGCGTAATTATAACGCCTTTTAGTAATTAAAAGGCGCAATTAGCGTAAAGCCTATCTAAACCCAATTTTTGACACCAAACCTTTTACCCACTGATGTAATATAATATTTTGGGATTTTTAAAGATTTTTAATTATTTTTAACCTGCTCATAACCTAAGGTTATGGCATTAATTCGGTAAATACCGAATATACCCTTTTCGGTCATAAAATGAGTTCTACATAGTATTTTAACACCAATCCAATTGCTACTGATTTTATATAATAAATAAAGTATTTTGAACTTGATAACCTGATCAGAAAACTCAGATTTCCTGTATAACCCGAAAATCGCTTAAAATGGCTTTTAAAGCGTATTAAATGCATAGTTTAGGTTTAAAACCATTTTGTCACATAAGACTTATTACCAACTATTATGACCTATTAAAATAAGTTATTTTACTGATGTATTCAGACCCGAACCTCAGAAACTTAGATAACCTCTTTTATAACCTTTTAAATGACCAAAATACCCCTACGGGGCTTATTTTGGGATTAAACTTGTTTTGGGCATAATGGAATGTATCCTACTGATTTCACAACATATTAAAGGCATATTAACTTAGGAAACCTGTATATGACTCTTATGGTTACCCGTTACGCTTCTTGCGCGTTCGGTTCGGTTTATGTAACTAGTTTGCATAAGTTAGCCGAAACGGGTCAAACCTTATCTTTTTATCTCAAAATCCAGAAGGTGTTTGGATTACCCATATTATACAAGTCTTCAAACTTGTCGGGTCTAAGACACATTCTAATCCGGTCTTCGCTTTGTCATGCGTTTGAACCGTATCTTTCTTTAAGACTAACCGGTCTAAGCTTAGGCTTAATTAAAGACCCGTCAGCATTCTAATTGGTTATTTATACCATCATTCCAGACTAGAGCCTTCCGGTAAATTGTACTTACGCTTACTTAAGTGAATACGGCTGAGTTATTAGATTCTTGCTATTTAAGACAGGAGCTAGCTCAGGTAAATACTCTTAACTTATTTTCCCTATACGGGCTTGGGATACGGTATTATAATAATACCGCTTGGTCGGGTATTGAATGTTTAATCGGATTGTGATTAAATTATTGAGGTAACCCGGTTTAATCTGTATTGTTTGAAATAAAAGCCTTTAGGGGTTAATGATCATGTCCCGGATATCCTTGACATCATTGTATTATAAAATGGCCATGTCTTAAGCACGGGGTGTAGGCATACACCTGACAGTTGCTTAAGGAATAATGGTATCTCACTCTCTTGTGGGCCTATACTTGTGGCGTGTCTGTTAATCTGACTCGGTTTCTACATCGGGCCCTGAACGTATAACGAACCTGTAAATCTGTATACAAGATTATAAATATAATTGTCCCAAGTTATAAAAGATTAATTTTGCCTTTGTGCATTTTAATCAAAGCGTCAAAATATTTTGTGCCTGGTGCATCTAAATCAATTTCTTAAACTCTTTTCAAATGAGTCAGTTGAGTGTATTTACCAGTGAAAACTGACGTATTTTTCCAAAAAAGGTTAAGTGACAGGTACTGAACGTAATTGGCTGGAAGCTCAGGGCGCTAATAAGGAATCTTGCAAGTTCTAGGCGTCTAAAGTCTGTTGAACAATGTTTATGTTTTAAGATCCGCCTGTGGATCCTTTACTTTCCGTTGTAATACTTGATATTACTTTATAATCGGTTTGTAATATATTTATCTTTTGCTTCCGCTGTGCATTTAAATATTGTGTTGTTTGACTATGATGATATCATCTACGTCACGATACTCCCCACCGGGCCCACCGGTGACACGTGGAAAGTCGGGGTGTGACAGATTCCGGTAGCGAAGCTCTGCCGAAGTATCTCCAGATCTGTAATCGTCATCAAATCAATACAAGAGATAGTTAAAGTGATTCTAGTGTGTATCTAGCTGAATAACTCCGATACGTCTGATTCCGCCTTTTGTATTGGACGAGATCTCTTCTGAACGACTCGTTTGGACGTTACAACGATCCTACATGCTGAACCAATAAGAGCTCTGAACAATTAAGAGGTAAACAAACAGCCCCTTAGTTCAATGATTAGGACTTCAAGGTCTACCGTTCCCTTCACCATTAAGAACCAGTATAATGTATGATAGTAAAATTATTTTTTAATAAGAACCAGTATAATGTATCATATTAATTTTTTTTAACTTTATATGTAGTTTCTTTCATGTTATGTTGTTTTATATAATTTATATTACATATTTCAATTTTATTTTAGTTATACTTAATTGTATTAAACAAATATATAAATTAAATAGTGAGGAATATTGATTAGTTATACTTAACTGTATTAAACAAATATATAAATTAGAGTTAAATGTCATTTTAGTCCTTGTGGTTTGGCCATTTTGCCATCTTAGTACAAAGGTTTGAAACGTTGTCATTTTAGTCCAAATAGTTTCAAACGTTGCCATTTTAGTCCACTTGATTAATTTCATCCATTTTTTCTATTAACAAGAAGGGCAATTCAGTCATTTTATATAGTCGAATTGCCCTTCTAGTTAGTAGAATTACATATAAAATGACCGAATTGTCCATCTCGTTAACACAAAAAATGGATGAAATTAACCCAGTG
This sequence comes from Helianthus tuberosus, assembly GCA_030545235.1. NCBI lineage: Eukaryota > Viridiplantae > Streptophyta > Magnoliopsida > Asterales > Asteraceae > Helianthus > Helianthus tuberosus. Next base: position 14,659,201 of record CM060353.1, read on the forward strand.
GACTAAAATGACAACATTTCTAACTATTTGGACTAAAATGGCAACGTTTTAAACCTTTGAACTAAAGTGCCAAAATAACACAAAACACATACACTAAAATGACATTTAACTTTATAACTAGTAGTGAGGAATATAGATGAAAGCAGGGGCGGACTGAAGACATGCCCAGGGTGGGCGGGCGCACCCCCGGGAAAAAAAAATTTAGTGCTAAGTTCCGTCGAAAATCACGTCCGCACCCCTTGGAATTTTTCGTCCGCACCCCTTGGATTTCTTCGTCCGCACCCCTTGGATATATTCGTCCGCACCCCTTCGAATTTTTCGTCCGCACACCTTAGGTAAAAAATATTATGGATTTATATTATAATTTTTTTTAGTAAAGTCTGATTTTTTATAAAAAAAACTATCTATATTAATAGATTATACTACTTCAATTAAGATTTAGCCCATTAGTCTGATTTATACAAAGTCTGATTTATACAAAAAGCCCATTAGGCATTAGTCCATTAGTCTATTACCCATTTAAACCCAATACCCAACAATACAAAGTCTGATTTCCACCTCCCGCCCTTCTGTTCTGATTCTGCCCAGCGACCTCCTGGCTCCTGCCCAGCGACTTCTTCAACAAGCCAGCAGCAACAACAGCCATCGACTTCCATAATTCCGGCCAGAAACTGACCGGAATTCCGCAGGCAGCAGCAACACAGCAGCGACATCATCTAAGGGTTAGTTTTTTGTTTTTTTTTATGATTTTACTTGATGATTTAATGTTATTTATATGTTTTGAGCTAATTTGGGGTTGTTCTAGTCTTTATAGAATGGGTTTGTTGTCTCTTAATCTCTTATTGATTATATGATTCTAGTATAGGGTTTGAAAAGATGAAATTCTAGGGCTTGAAATTCAAAATTTTAAATTGAAAATTAGAGAATATGGGCTATGGTTGAACACTTGAAGATCCTTGTTTATTTTGTATGTGATAGGATTAGGAGGAACCGTGATTAGGGAAGTTATGACGCGATTTCTCAAGAGAAAAGGGGATGAACCACTTTTTTCGTCGGATTCTTCTAACTGAAGACTAAGGTATGTTTTTTTGAACTTTGATGCCTTTTTGTTTACTTATGATGTTCTTTTATGATGTTTACTTGTTTTACTTGAAATTGAAACTTTGTTTGTTTATATGATAGGAAGTTAGGAACTAGGGTTTGATTCTTTGAAAATTGAAATTGAACCGACCTGACCCGCTATGAAACTTTGTTTGTTTATGTTTACTTGTTTTACATGACCCGACCTGATCCGGCCCCCTATGAAACTTTGTTTGTTTATGTTTACTTGTTTTGCATGACCCGACCCGATCCGACCCGCTGTGAACCGAAGTTTTTTTATATAGCTACGGGTCTAAAATCTTTAAAAAATTTCCGCACCCCCAGGAAAAAAATCCTGGGTCCGCCACTGGATGAAAGAGATCATTATGTGAAGCTAAAACGGCACCATCTGAAGGGAAAAGAATGGCTATAACACACAGCTAGGCTAACTGAAAAGTATGAAAAGGAGATAGGTATAGATTAGTCTAAAACTACCGAAAAGTATGAAAGAAGATAATTATAAATTAGTCTAAAATAATCGAAAAGTATGAAAAGAAGATGAGTATAGATTTGTCTAAAATTTCTCATTCTCGGTATCCATTCGTCCTCCAAGATAACACTAAACTCTTTCTTTATTCTTTTTTGCTTTTGTTCATTACTAAAATACTCATGTTCTTCAAGCAAATGGTAGTGGATTTTTCTAAGATCAAACAAAGTGGGGGTGGGGGGGGGGGGGGGGGGTGGAGAGAGAGGGGGAAAGTTGTTATGGGTCGTCTCCGAAAACTCTTAAAATAATTTAGGCGAAATAAAAAAATACGTCCAAAATTCTTGTAAGAGGAAATGAATTAAAAAAACAAGACCTTGGTGGTACAGCCAAGCCATGAACATGAGATGATTTTTTTCCAATCCACCACCAACAATTTTATATATAATAAATGAATGCATATATCAAATATATAATTTACTATATATATTATAAAAACCTTTCGGGCCCTTTAAAAATTTGGGACTCGAGCGACAGCACGGGTTGGCCGGCCTAAGAGTCGGCCTTTTGATGGCAACATCTTCTTGGGCGTTGCCCCTCTCCTTTAACATGACCAACTTGTTTTGCCTTTGCCCTTTTGCTCATAACATCAACCCCTTCTTTTTGTGATGTGAAAGGCAAAGCCCATAAGATTTACGTAGCGCTATTACACCCTCATGCTTTCGTCCATAACTCCATATAGTCTATTGATGAAAGTATTTGATTATTTAATAAAAACCAATTTTGCTTTTGGTTTCAGCATATTTACTTTTCTTAAATATCAGTAAAGTGGAAGAAAATGTTAAAAAACACAGTAATTTTTTATACCAGATAATATTTAAGAAAGAAGTATTGTTCATGACTTTCTGTTTTTAATAGACAAACAGATAATAGAGAAAAATGTTCGGATAGTCCCTGTGGTTTGCTCCGTTTTCACCTGTAGTCCTTACACTTCTAAAATTACCGCTACAGTCCCTAACTTTTTCGTATTCGTTCTCGGGTAGTCCTTGAAACAGATGAAGGTTAGGACCATCTAAGAACGAATGTTTAAAAGTTGGGGACTATAGCTGTAATTTTAGAAGTGTGGGGACTATAAGTAAAAACGGAGCAAACCACAGGGACTATCCGAGCAATTTTCTCTAGATAATATTTAAGAAAGAAGTATTGTTGACGACCTTCGGTTTTTAATAGATAGGATAAAATTACACAATACTACTAACCTTAAATTTCAAATGAAATGATTTACAAGGGTATAGATCCCGTTGCTACCATAAAATATTTTTTTTTTTATAAATCATCATGCATCATTTGCAAGCAACTTATTGCTGTTTGAATGCAGCTAACAACAGTTCAATTAAATTCTTTCTTTCATTTGGGTACATATGAAGATGAAGATTGATGAATGATGGTTGGTGACTTAACTTGTCACTCTACAGTCTAAACACCTTTATAGGGCGCCAAACACCACACTGCGGACGCCAAGGGCTCTCTCATGAGTAGGGATGTTCTTCGGGCTTTGGGTTTTTCGGGTCAAGTTGTTCGGGTTTTTGGTTGGAAAAAATGACCCGATAACCGACCCATTTAAGGTTCGGGTTCGGGTTGATTCGAATTCGGGTCGGGGTTTCGGATAAAAAAGGACAACCCTACTCGTGAGTGGGGTAAAGGGCGCGAGAGTGAAGGTGAGTGTGTGGAGTGTGGACCCATGTGTCAATTCATAGACCAATGAGAACCCTCCAAATGAGAGGGTCGCCAAACCTGACGAAAATCTGACTAGTCTTTACTCTTTACACAAATGCCCGAGCCCAAGCAATTCTAAAGCCCATTTAGATCACAAATGGCCCAAATGAATTAACACAACAATAGTTTAACTCCAATTGAGCCTAAACATGACCCAATTAAACCAAAGCGATATATACTCATCTATTCTATGCAGTAAACACCTTATTGCTTATTCCTATCTTTATATCAATAATAATACTTGAAAACAATACAACCCATATAGACAATGAAATACACACAAACATGAATACTATAAATCTTCATCTTCCAATCCACCTTTAACAAATCTTCCCACTTTTGCTCCATCCAAATCAACCCTTTGGACTTTTGAGAGCCTTGACTTCAAACCCTTGACTTTAGTTGTTAATAACTGCTTGATCTTGACTTTTTTTAATTTTCAACTCCTGGACAGTTTGTACAGTTGTCCAACTTTGACTATAATCAATTTTGACCACTGTTGACCAGCACCCAATCTTTAGCCATCTGAGCATAATTGACTGATTTTTGACAATTTTGACTATATGTCAAGCATTGACTTTTTATACCTTTGACTTTCCATAGGACTGCATTGAGATTTCCCCTTCATTTGACTTACACTTGCAGATTATCAATTGCATATCATCATCTTCTGATATAGTAAACGCGTAAGCGAACACGTACCTACAACCATGGAAGCTTTCAGCTAGCACAAATTTTGTTGCATGTAGTACTCCAACAAATGGTTCAAGTGAGCTGTAAATAAAGTTAAATAAAAAATAACAAAAATTTACATATAACTAAAGAAATATAGAAAGTTTATCACTTATCAGAGAAATGGAAGTGTTATCCTCATAAGTCGCAACTGAAAGAGGAAAAAAAAGTTTTTTTTTTTTTTTAAATAACCTTTATAAAACATTATAATTATAAGATCCATTACATGAGTTGAGTTTTAAAAATACAGAAAAAATGTAGGACTCACTGTATACAGTTTGAATCCTCCACATACAAGTAAAGATAGTGGATTAAAAGATACAAATCTTGTTAGTGACAAATACTTTTTCATAATAAATTTACTTAATAAACTATTGAACTTCCAAAACAGAATTTTATAGATAAAACTTCAATTATAAACTGACCACAATTAGGGCTGTAAACGAGTCGAGCCGAGTCGAGCCAGGGTGGGGTCGAGCTTAAGCTCGAAATTAATTCTGGTGGTTAAACTTGGCTTGAGCTTTACGTCGGGGTAAAACGAGCCTAAGAACGAGCCAACGAGCCGAGCCATGGGCCGAGCCGAGCTTAGCTCGAGCTGAGCTTGGTTACAAAATGAGCCAGCTTGGTTCACGTCATCTCAAATTGAGTTTTTTTAGCAAGTTTTTCTCGAGCTTCGTTCGAGCGAGCTACGAGCCGAGCTACGAGTCGCGAGCTTTATGAACAGCCCTAACCACAATATACATTCACCAAACTGAAATATTTTAACAGCTGATACTATCAAGTTGATGAGGTTTTGAAGGCCACTCTTTATACCATGTAATGATATATCTATGTTAATTTTGTATTTTTTTTGTTTTTGTTTTTTTATGTTATCAATACTTGTAAAAGAATAAAAAAAAAATTAACGAGCCGGCTCAATTGGGCTCGAGTGGCTCGACTTTTCTTCGATAAAATAAACGAGTCGAGCCGAGATGGCTCGTCGTTTAAGTTCAAGCTCGAGACCGAGCCCAGCTTGGCTTGGCTTGGCTAGGATCGACTATAGCCTAAGCCAGACTGGAATAGTCAAAACCCGAATCACCCTGGCATATTTAAATTTATCTTTTACAGTGAAGTTTGGATGAGTTGTACTTGCGTTCGAGATCGAAATGAGGTATTTGTTTGGATGAGTTATACTTGTGTTCAAGACTGATATGCATGTTATTTCCAACATGAACTACATTTTATATATCATACGTGAATCTAATGTTGGCGAAGCGCGCATAGATTTACTGATTCTAACCAATGTGTAAAAGTTAACTAAAAAAACACGGGTAAAAAGGTATTAGTGAATAACCACAAACTGATATAATAGTTTCTTTATGCGTATACACAACTTCAATTAATAAGAAAAAGATGGAAGTATTATAGGCAGCAGCAAAATTCGAAAAAGAATTGTCTTGCAACTATATGGGTCGGCATATCTTTTTCAAAAGCCATCAATTATATCCTTTGTTTGATGGATACTCATCCGTTCCTTGCTATAATATGCATATCCTTTGTTTGATTGATACTCATCCTTTCCTTGCAATAATATGCTTTACAGTTGTTGTATTACCTTTACTTTTTCTTCACATTCTTGCTTTGGTTTTCAAGCTTACACTTCTTGGATCACCATCGATCTTTCTCTGATTCTAACATTTTGAAATAGTAATCATGGGAGATGCAGCTGTTTCGGCTCTTGTGAAGGATGTGATAGGGAGACTGACTTCTGAACTTATCAAAGAGTTTGGTCTGCTTTGGGGATTCAAGTATGATATTTTGGCTCTCAAGGAAGATTTCGAGCAGATCCAAGCTGTTCTTGAAGATGCAGAAGAGAAACACATCAAGGAAAAGGCTGTAGAGTTATGGCTTCAGCGTCTTAGATCTGCATCGTTCAAGGTAGAAAATGTGCTGGATGATATCTCAACTGAAGCTTTGCTACGAAGTCTACACAAAGAGATAGACATCGAAAGAGGAATCAAAATAGGCATCCAATACAAGGTAAGAGCCTTAATCTCCAAATTTAAGTTTCGTGTCAGGGCTGCTCACAAAATTAAAGCCATAAGAACAAAACTGGATGAGATAGCATCCAGGAGATTTAAAGTGAAGACTTTGGGCAGCTTAATGTGGTCAAAAAGTAGTAGCAATGACTGGCAACGTGTGAAAGACAGTAACATATGGAACTTACAAGAAAATAATGTCTTGCCTGCTTTAAAGTTAAGTTATGATAACTTGGTTCCACATTTAAAGAGATGTTTTTCTTATTTTTGTTTGTTTCCTAAAGGCCATGAACTAAAGAAAGATGAACTAATCTTTTTGTGGGTAGCAAACGGTTTCATTCCGCCCAGAGAAGAAACAGACAACTTGTATGTGATAGGGGAAGAAATTTTTAATTGTTTGATTTGGAAATCCCTCTTCCAGGTTGAGAAGGGTAGATGTAAAATGCATGATCTAGTGCATGACATGGCACGGCATGTAATGAAACATGATTGTTTAGTTATAGAGCCTGCTTGTAACGAGGTTAAAATCCCAGATGAGGTGCTTCATTTGAGCTCGTCATGTCCGGATGAAAAGTTAATTTTATCATCCGAGGATTTAGGAAAGTTAACATCATTAAGGTCAATATTCATGTTCGGGGAGGGGGATGAAGGTTGCATTAGTCAACTTTTCAGCCACATGTATGTAAGGGTATTACACTTGGCTCTTACTGTTGAGTGTGAAGCCACTCTTGTGGTTTGTCAAAGTAGCTGCGGAAAACGTGTAGGCGGCAGCCATGTTAGGCGCAGCCATGTTTTGCGGCTTGTCAAAGAAGTAGGCGGAAGACATCAACTTCTCTTCTGCTTCTTTGTTTGATGTCTCATGTAATCTCTATATAAGTGACTGGTCTGTATTGTAATCTGTGTGCAACGCAATGAAAGAAATACCTTAGTTGCCCCGTGGACGTAGGTTGCAGTTGGCGACCGAACCACGTAAATTCTTGTGTCGTTCATTTTCTATTTCTGCGGTTGATTGTTCGTGAGTGTGTGTTGCTTCCGCGTGCGTATATATACCTAACAAGTGGTATCAGAGCTACGACTCGTTTACACACGAAGAACACGGTTGAAAAGAAAGACAGAATACCTGAGATTGCGATTAGGTTGGTGTGTCGGTAGTTTGAAGCCGACTGGAATCGCCGGAGCCCTGTGAATCGCTGGTTCTGTGGTTGTCTTGTGTTTGAAAGAAGAAAAATGGAGTTTTTTTTCTCTGGTTGTTCTTACCGTCGAAGAAGAAGAAAGATGTTGCTTATTCTCGTTCAAGAAAGAAGAAGACATGTTTTTTATTTGATTGGTAAAGGTGTTTGCTTTGACCAACTTTTTTTTGTGGAAGACAAAAGAAAAAGTCATGAGCATGTCTCACGTTCAAAAAAGGGTAGCCATTCACGTGAAGAAAGGAAAAAGAAAAAGAGTTGTTCTTTTTTTTGTTTTTTCTATTCTTGTAGGTCCAGCAAAGAAAATAAGGGGTATTTTTTGTGGGACTAGGTGATTGAGTGGTGATTTAGAGTTTGTGGTTGTCGATTAATTTTTTAGTCGACTGGAGCCGGGTAAACTCTTGGAGATCACCAGATTATTTTTTTGATCGATTGGCGGATGAGGTGATCAAGGTTTGTACCAAATTAAAATATTATTTAGCCGTTTTTTTAATTCGATTGGAGCCGCTGGGATATTCAGCCGTTGGTCGAGTTTGGGTTGCGGGCTAAATATGGTTTGTGTTTCAAGTTCATGTTTTGACGCTTATTATCTGCCGGGAAAAATTTGAGGAACCAAGGTTTGTGACGGTTTCGGGTTTCGGTTGATTGGGTTGTCATGGGAACTTGGATGTGGTACTGGTCGATGGGTGAGAACATGGAGAAAATGGAATCAACAGGGTTGTTGATGTTGACACAAGTGAAAAGAAAGTCAATTGCAAGTCATGTAACTATTGCTTGTTGAAAGCTATATTGTAGTTATAACCGTTTGCCGGTTAGCTGGTCTGGAATTGTGGATGGTATTCCTTGTTCGGTGGTGATCAGCTGGTTGACATTTTGAATGGATCTTTGTACTGGGTGAAGATTTTTTCACAGGAATAGTACGAGTAAAGGTTCGGCTCATGGAGTGTCATTTGGCATGGGTTGGGATAACTGTTACAGTGGGAGCTGGGCATAGTTGACTTGTGGGCTGCATGAAGGTTTAGACATCTTTTGGAGTCGATGTCATGAATATTTGAATTCTGCTTCTGAGAATGCGTCTGGGTTTGATGCATTGGGACTCAGTGGAAGGCAGTGAAGACTCTTGGGTCATGGATTCTGGTGCTTCGTTTCACGCCATGCACAGCGGGGAAACGATGGTGAATCTGAAAGAAGGTAACGTTGGGAAGATACGATTAGCTAATGATCAAATTCTTTGTGTTACGGGCATGGGAGATGTTAATCTGGTTACTCCATTGGGTAAATGGAAGGTGATTAACGAGAATCTGGTTATTGCACGTGGAAAGAAGCGAGGATCATAGTATATGGCTAAGGTATTTGCTGAGGGAGTGACCATCCCGGTTAAGCAAGACAAAGTTTGGTTCGCTGAATCTAAGGGGCAAAAGAGGGTTCGTATTGCAAGGGCGAAGCCTGGTGCCAAGGTGATTCAAGCTGAACGGGATCGGAGGTTTAAACTAGATCAGGAGTTTAGTGACAGTGGGAGCATGGGACGTGTTCCGGGTAAAGTCAGAAAACTCCGTTGGGTTTTGAAGACTGGTATTCCGATTAATAAAATCTCCCCTGGGAAACACTTGCTGAATTTGGAGAGTGGTTTTGATTCTCGGTGTATCTCTAGATCCGGTGGAGTGTGCAAGCCGGTTGAGATAGAGAATGAGTCAGTGGCGGTTTCAGTCACGGCTGGGTCTGGTAAGACTGTTGGGTTGGAGTTCGGGGGAGCTTCAGCTGGCCTTCAGGAATAATGAAGGCGGGGTGGGGTAACTAGGAAGGTACTAAAGTTTCTTACAGATATACAGATGCACTGTTGAAGCACAGGTGAAGATTGTTCTGTGGCTTCAAGTGGGAGATTGTTGAGTGTGAAGCCACTCTTGTGGTTTGTCAAAGTAGTTGCGGAAAAAGTGTAGGCGGCAGCCATGTTAGGCGCAGCCATGTTTTGCGGCTTGTCAAAGAAGTAGGCGGAAGACATCAACTTCTCTTCTGCTTCTTTGTTTGATGTCTCATGTAATCTCTATATAAGTGACTGGTCTGTATTGTAATCTGTGTGCAACGCAATGAAAGAAATACCTTAGTTGCCCCGTGGACGTAGGTTGCAGTTGGCGACCGAACCACGTAAATTCTTGTGTCGTTCATTTTCTATTTCTGCGGTTGATTGTTCGTGAGTGTGTGTTGCTTCCGCGTGCGTATATAACCCAACACTTACAAAGTTAAGGACATTACCAGAATCAATTTGTAAACTCAAACATGTGAAATACTTGAATTTATCAAAATCAAGTATAGAAGCTTTACCTGAGTCGATTATGTATCTCCAAAACTTGCAAGTGTTGATTTTATGTTATTGTAGGAGACTGCGTAAATTGCCTGAATCGATTTGCAAGCTCAGATATTTGAAATACTTGACCTTACTAGGCTCAGGTATTAAAGTTTTACCTGACGGCCTAAAAGACATGATTAGGCTTCAACGTTTGGACATCAATGTTTGTGATTCACTCCGACATTTGCCGTTTGGAATCGGGAAACTAACTAGTCTTCGAATGCTTCCACGATTTCCTGTCAGTAAGTTGAAGATAGAAGGACTTAAGAATGTTGAAGGTTTAAGTGAGGCCAAGAGTGCCAATCTCATATGCAAAACAAATCTGTCGATGTTGGTGTTAGACTGGTCAGACAGTGGTACACCAGAAATGTTTCCACACATCGAAGAGGTTCTTGAGGGATTAGAGCCAAATCCATCTTTAGAGGTGTTGAGAATGTCTAATTACATGGGAAAGACCATTTCTCCAAGTTGGATGGACAATTTAAGGAATTTGGTTGAAATTGTTTTCTTTGGGTGTATTAACTGTGAGCATATTCCATCACTTGGGAGACTCCCCAGTCTTAGGGTTATTGAGTTGTGGCACATGGATTCTTTGAAGTATTTTCACGATGATGATATAAACATGTCAGTAGACAACACCGATTTGTTTATTAGTTTACAAAGATTATGGATCATCCAGTGTGGGGAATTAATTTCTTTACCAGATAATCTTCCAAAACTGGAGGATTTAGAATTGACAGGTTGTTTCAAATTAATTTCTTTACCGTGTAACCTTCCAAGCATCAGAAAGATGAACTTTGCAAATTGTCATGGATTACTTTCTCTACCAAATCATATATATTCTAAAATTCTAAAAACTACCAATAAGTAAACACTAAAATAGCTGTTAACAATAATGTTAACAATACTATACCTTGAGCTTATCCTTCAAATTATGAAGCTTATTAGCAGTATTCTGTTTATAAACAGCTTCTGAATGCGGAACAATCCACGGAGTAGAGATAAAGTACCGCCGGAGGAGTGGAGCCCGAGCTGGCGGCGGTTGCTCTGTCGGAGATTTCCTCGGTTCGAAGCCACTGACCTCCCAGTTCCACCTGTTGTTCGACATTGATTAATTGTTCCTGTTACCGAGCCCTAATTCGTGAAATTAGAGGAAACAGGTGGAGATTTGCAGGTGGTGGCAGCGGGGTGGAGGTGTTACGGTGGTGAGTTTTCCGGTGATGTCGGGGTGAGGTGGTGGCAGCGTGGTGGAGTTGTTATGATGGTGGGTGCTATTATGGTGGTGGAAGTTGATTGTTGTTCAAGAATGAAGGACAAAAGATGGAGAAGAGTTATGGGGGGGAGGGAAGAAGGGGTGGAGTGGGTAGGGTGATGGTAGTTTTAATGGTTTTGCTCATCGAAGGAGGGGAGAATTAATGGTTTTACACATAGGGGTATTCATCGAATTGAATAACGAATTTTCGAATTACTCGAATCGAATTGTTTGAATAATTTTTTTTCCTGGAATTCAAATTCGATTAAAAGCGGGTCAATTTGATTCGAATTCGTATTCGGATTAAAACTTCAATTCGACGTCTTCAGTTAAAAATTCGAATTCGAATCGAATTCAGATAAACTCTTTTTGATTCAAATTCATTTAAAATATTAAATTTATATATTAGTTTATACTATAGCCCAAATTTAAGTAATATGTGTATTATAATAAATAAATATGTAAAATTTGAATTCGAACTTGAATTTTGAATCAAATTTAAAATTCGTATTCAATTTGTATTTGATTTACTGGACTCAAATTTGAATTGAATCGAATTCGAATTCTTGATAATCGAATAGAATTGAGACGAATTTCGAATTTTCCGAATTGAATTTCGAACACCCCTAGTTACACGTTTTGACCCGCTACCAAAGCCGACCATTTTACCAAAACGATAAACACAAGGGTACATCAAAAATGCATTTTTAGTACCTCAACACCTGCTCTGCCAGCTGTAAATATCGGCTTGAGTTCTCTATCTTGGCGGGATAGAATATCAGGGCTGTGAGCAATAACGGTTAAACTTGGAAACCATTTTTGCGTGTTCCACCAGTACGTCAATGATGGAGAATGGTGAGCAACCCGTAGACTCCATTGATCTCGAAGAAACTACTTTGAAAATGCTTGTTGAGATAAGTTTGATGGCAAGCCGGGCCACCAATAGTTAACTACTGGAGCTATAAGAGTCGCTCCTGCTAGCCTGTGTTCATCACATATACATATGACAACTATAGCCAGAAAAACATATAGAAAATTCAAAATTTAATCTGACTGGCATGAAATTGGGAATGAGTAGTGTGTTAGATATGATTACAAGATCCTTTACATAAACAAATTAACTAATTGGTCATAAAGGTAACTTACTTATGACCCCAGATTACAAATATAGTTTTACAATTCCTAAATCTTCATTACTACCTATTTAAAATTTCCTTTATCGGACGGTTTCTACTTTCTAACCTAGTTATAGAATCAAGATACAAACTTTTTGCAGGATCTTACAACACTTATCAATTCACAAATCTCCATCACCAACTATCTAACCTAGTTATAGAATTATAGAATCAAGATGTAAACTTTTTAAAGATCACTTTTCTACACCACTCTGAATATTAATAAACGAATTAAAAAACTAGTCACAAACACAAATCCCCAAATCGCAAACAACAAAACCCTAGTTACTAACTCCAACTACCAGCAGCCGTGAGTTCGTGATACTTTATCCATGGAAGTTGTTAGGCTATATACAGTGCAGTGTCACGGGCACAAGAATATCCTCATCACCCTGCCATATACACTTCGTTTTCTGGAAACGGGTTTTCAATTTCTGTTGGATCAAATTCCCATGTACCGAATCCAATGTTCAAGTTACGGTGGAGAGATTCGTATTTACCTTGTTGCCTTACATGAAAAGAGAGCTTGGTTTTAAAAAGCTAGAGGCGCAAAAAAGCGACGAGGTCTAAAACCGAGGCACGAAGCGTAAAGCGAAAAAGCGGCGAGCTTTTCGTACCCGAGGCGCAAGCTAATTATATATATAATTTTTTTATATATCCCATACGTTTTTAGCTTTCCCTACCCAGAATATAGCTACAAGTAAGGTTTTTGTATGATTTTAGCTGCATGTACAAGCCAAAAAAACCCAAGGTACAGCAGTTAGATGCATAAAAACGCCTCGGGTACAAGAGGCGCGCGCCTCAGGCAAAAAAGCCCAGAAAAATCCCAAAAAAGCGCGCCTTTTTGGGGCTTCTTGTAATTACTCTAGGCGCTGAGCGAAAAAGCCCCAGGGTGTGAGCCTAGGTGCGCCTCGTGCTTAAGCGCGCCTGATGCATGCTTTTAAAACCAAGAAAGAGAGACCATAGATCCACATTTTTTCAAACAGCAGGTCAAACAAAAAAACAGAGCATGTCAACTAAATGGTCATGAATGCAGAATACCTAAAATACGAAATTATAAATAACAAAACCCTAGTTAATGATTTTAGTTAATTAAAGTATTTACTTATACATAATTATCATTACATATCCCATAACGCTGTTTCATAATTCCAAATCTCCAACGCCAACTATTTAACATTTCCTTTATTCACCCCGCGTAACACCCATGTTTCTAACCTAGTTATAGCATCAGAATACAAACTTTTTAACATTCCCTTTATTCAACTAGTGAGATACACATGTTTGTTTACTAACTATAGAATCAAGATATAAACTTTTTAAATATCACTTTTCTACAACACTCTCAATATTACATAAACGAATTAACTACAAAATCCCTAAATCACAAACAACTAAACCCTAGTTACTAACTCCAACAACCAACAACTAACCATCCAACAATCAAAATGTAAACACGGAGAATAAACAGTGAATTGTACAAACTTACAGGAAGTATAAAGGCGCCATTTTGGCGTTTTCAGAATCGTTACTTTTGGTTTGACACCGGTCTAGCACCATACCTGTATTTACCTATTTTTACCTTCAAATACCATACCATATACTACAGAGCATTTTCGGTGCCAGTACCTAATTTCGATGATTTTTAGGATCGGTACTTTCGGTGCCATTACCGGTACCGAGCTCATCCATATTTTATTACCTATTAGGCTATTACTTATATATTACCTATATATTAAACACAAAACCAAATGAATAGTAACACCACGTAGGGATAAGCAAATGGTACCGGTACCAAATTTACCAAACCGGATACATTTTCAGTACCGATTAGGTACCGACTTTTGACATTTTTGGTACCGGTTTTTACCCTCAAATGCTGGTACCGTACCGGTGCCGTACCAGGTATATTCGGTACCGGTACCCACTTTTGGGGGTTTTCGGTACCGAGCTCATCCCTAACATCACCTTTGAGCTCATGCCACGTAGCAACGCAAGTAATTGCACCATTTAGATTGCTTTTCATACACGTGGAAAGTAAATTGTATTTCGTTTGAATGAGGTTTTATATACACAACTTCTTTTGTTTTCTTTTTTGTCTTTTTTCTGTAATGAATGAATTATAACATGTAAAATTAACTTGGATATTTAAATTATTGATAAGCAAATGGTATCAAATCCTGTAATCAAACCGGTATCGTGTACCAAATTTACTATACCAAATCATTTTTGGTACCAAATCATATATATTCTAAAATTCTAAAAACTACCAATAAGTAAACACTAAAATAGCTGTTAACAATAATGTTAACAATACTATACCTTGAGCTTATCCTTCAAATTATGAAGCTTATTAGCAGTATTCTGTTTATAAACAGCTTCCGAATGCGGAACAATCGACGGAGTAGAGATAAAGTACCGCCGGAGGAGTGGAGCTGACGGCGGTTGCTCTGCCGGAGATTTCCTCGGTTCGAAGCCACTGACCTCCCAGTTCCACCTGTTGTTCGACATTGATAAATTGTTCCTGTTACCGAGCCCTAATTCGAGAAATTAGAGGAAACAGGTGGAGATTTGCAAGTGGTGGCAGCGGGGTGGAGGTGTTACGGTGGTGAGTTTTCCGGTGATGTCGGGGTGAGGTGGTGGCAGCGTGGTGGAGTTGTTATGATGGTGGGTGCTATTAGAGCATACGTAGTGGGGCGGTATAACCCCCCCCATAGCGCCGGAACACCGAAACGAGGGGCGCTATGTTTCAAAAATTGGGTGAGGGCGCGAGAAATTTAGCGGCGCTATGCATTCTTTCTTTTAACTTTCCACCAATCAAATTTAAGCAATATTTTTTATATTAATTAATAAAATTGAAAATTATTAAATAGGTAATGATGGGTAGGGGCTTTATGACTACGGGCTCTAGTGATATAACGCCTCATAAAGCCTCCGTGTGACGTGGCACGACACGTGTCGCATAACGCCCCACAAGGGGCTTTATGACTACGGATGGCCTTATGGTGGTGGAAGTTGATTGTTGTTCAAGAATGAAGGACAAAAGATGGAGAAGAGTTATGGGGAGAAGGGAAGAAGGGGTGGAGTGGGTAGGGTGATGGCAGTTTTAATGGTTTTGCTCATCGAAGGAGGGGAGAATTAATAATATATAATTAATTATTTCTATATAAAATTACTGAAATATCCTTACCTTTAGTTGAATGATTTAACTGAGTTAAGAGTCGGGAAGCAATGTTAGATCGTTAGGATTCTTGTGGTATAAGCATAGACGTAAGGGTATAGTGACCTCTTGGTCGGATTGGTGTAAATTTGTAGCTTGTTTGGTTTGGTGCCTGTCCCGGTCTTCGGGTTCGGGTGTTGTTTAATGAAGTTCTTCTTTAAAAAAAAAAGAGTCGGGAAGCAAAATGGAAAAAATATGGTAAACTATCGAAGTAAAATGGCTATTTTTAAATGATTGGGACAAAATCCATTAAAACGACCAAACCATATAAAGTAAAACGGAGGTTTACTCTTCATTGTTTCAGCGTTTGAAATTTAGAATCAATATTATTAAATTATTGGACAACACTTACATGTCAAAGTTATTATACTTGCAAAAAAATCACAAATAATTTAACCTACTTGGTGTCCACGAGATATTTTTTTTACTAATTCAATTAGCATTATAAATTTATAATCATACTAGATGGAAGCCCGTCACGTTGCGGTCAAGGTCTATAAATGGTAAGAAAATCAATTTTTTGGACTACAAAGACAAAAAAAAATGTTTTTTAGACTGGAATGATATATCTGTCAAACTTCATGGACTAAATTAATAATTTACTCTAGAGTAAACTGCCATTTTGGTCCCTGTGGTTTGGGCACTTTTGTCATTTTAGTCCAAATCTCAAACTTTTTAAATCTGGGTCCATGTGGTTTCACTTTTATTGTCATTTTAGTTCAAAATTCAAAAACCCCCTTTTTTGACTGTTGCAACATGTCTATTTTGTCCTTTTGTTCAGGGACATTTTGGTCATTTATAATTATTATAACATACCCCTTTCCCTCTCTCTCTCTCTCTCTCTCTCTCTCTCAGATCTTCATATTCTTATTCTCTCTCTCAGATCTTCACAAAACCCAGATGTGGAAAACCAAAATTCTAAATGATGATGATGAACATGAGAATATTGAGATTGAACCGATCTTCACAAGAACTTCACAACATCATTTAGAATATTGAGATTCATCTTCACAACAGGTCTTCACAAGAACTTCACAAATCATTCAACAGATCTTCAACAGAACTTCACAAACCGGATGAAGATGATGATGATGATCAGCAGCAGTAGCAGATGACGTTATCATCGGCGGCGGTGTTGCTCCGGGGAGTGGCGAGTGGTGTGGTGGCGAATCGGAGTGGTTCACCGGTGGTTAATGATGTGAATGGAGAGTTGAATGTGGTTTTGACAGATCCGGATGTGTTGGATTGTCTGATTTGTCTCGATCCGTTGAGCACCCCTAGACTCCGTCGCCACACCGCCGCCGTGCTCCTTCACAGTCACTTTCTCCGATTCCTTTTCAATTCGCCGCCAATCACTTTCTCCGCATCGATTAACTGGCGAAAACATCGTTTGGTACTTTATCCTCTTTGTTGTTTCATTACGGTTGATTTTTGATACTTGATCTGTTTGTTTCAGCATTAATTTGTGGTTTTTGTGAGATTGTGAATCTGAATTTTTAGCTTTTGATTGGTGAATGAGCGGTTGTTGTAGCTGATTTGTGTGGTTCATGAACAAAAGGTCGGATTTTGTGATGGGGATGAAAAGGGTTTTGTGAAGATCTAAGAGAGAGAGAGAGAGAAGAAGAAGATGATCTGAGAGAGAGTAGAGAAGAGAGAGACAGAGGGGTATTTTATAATAATTACAAATGACCAAAATGCCCCTGAACAAAAGGACAAAATAGACATGTTGCAACAGTCAAAAAAGGGGGTTTTTGAATTTTGGACTAAAATGGCAATAAAAGTGAAATCACAGGGACCCAGATTTAAAAAGTTTGAGATTTAGACTAAAATAGTAAAAGTGCCCAAACCACAGGGACCAAAATGGCAGTTTACTCTTTACTCTATAGGAAAACTCTTAATCACTAAAAAACAAAATACCCACAAAACAATAATAACTATATATTCTATGAATAATGTATTTCAAATATGTGGATGGTATTTTTTTGTCATTATTTTGACACCACAACACTCTACCAACAACAATAACAATGGCTGGTGAAGTAAAGAGACAGATTTCAGCATCATCAGCTAGGTCTCACATCAGACAATCCAAATCCAATTCTTCATCTACTTTCTCCTCAGGTATGCACCAATTCCTAAACTTGTTAAATTAACCATCTTAAACCTTAAAATAATACACGAATCATAATTATTAACAAACTTACTTGTTGATCACTAAAATTAACAAAATTTGGATTTGATATATGATTTATTTGGTCATAGGTTTCTTTACTAAAAGTGTTAAAATATTTAGCTTTTTGGATTCATGTATGGTAGCATCATCTTAAATCTTAAATAATATAAGAATGCCCAATTTGACTGTTAAAAGTCCAAGTAGCAAGTGTTCTAATGCACATTTATTATTGCGAGTTCATGCCCAATTTTTTGTTTTATTATTGTGAGTTCATGTTTTGTAAATTAAAAAATATTAGTTGTAGGTTTTTAGTTAATTGAAGTCAAAATTTTTAGTTTTAGACTAAATTACACAAATTATTCCATATATAAATAAGTAACTTTTTCATGTATAAACAGTTGTAACTTGTGCTTTGAGGATTTTTCAAAAAAAAAAAAAAAAAAACTTGATTTTTTTCTTTTTAACCCAAAGGTTTTTACCTTTTTCAATTTTAACCCTACATAATATGTTTTTTTAACTTTAACCCAAAACTTTTCATTATTTGCAATTTAGCTTCGCAACTTTTGTCACTTATGTTTTTCATCTTTCGCTAATTTTCGTTTTACGTATAGTTCTAAAATTTTCGAGTTAATACGACGCAACGTGCATGTGTGGTTCAACATTTTTACCTCTATTTTTCCATGTTTGACAGGTTCGTCGCAACACGCATATCCTAGGTCGAGTCAGTGTTGGTGGTCGATGACGGTTGTGTGATATTAGTACTATTTGACATCGTTTTACGCCCTGACGCAACGCGGGGTGTGCTTAGGGGGTTTTCAAAGAAAAAATGGTTATGCATATGGTTGTCGTAACGTTGGCTTTGGGGGGTTTTCCCAAAAAAATGTTTTTTTTTACTTTTCACCCAAAAGTATTTCATAAATTACTTTTAACCCAAAACTATTTGTTTTTTACTTTTAATCCAAAACTTTTTATCTTTTGCAATCTATCCTCATAACTTTTTTTCCTTGCAACTTTGGTCCTTTATAGTTTTCGTTTTCCGCAAATTTTACGCTTTATGCTTGGTTCTAAATTTTGTGACTTAACACATCGCAACGTGCATCTTTGGTTTAACGTTTTTACGTTTCGTTCTAAATTTTGCGAGTTAACACGACGCAACGTGCGTGTGTGGGTGAACGTTTTTACATCGTCTATTTTTTCCACGTTTGACAGGTTTAACATAACGTGTGGGTCCTAGATCCACTTAGTTATAACTAAAGAATCCCCGTCGCATTGCGGTGGGTCGCAATCCTAGTTGTACTTTATTTATATTTTTATATACTAAATTACACTCTTTGTCCTTTGTCTTTAAAAATCACGCAACATGTCCTTTATTTTGTTAATTTTGTACACTCTTTACTCTTTGTCCTTTAAGCTAAATAAAACTTTGGTTATTTGGTATCGAGAAATTGTTGTGCACGACCCTCTGCACTCACATCCAAATACTCTCTATTGTCACACATTATGATTTTGTTTTCAAACATTTCAGGGTTTTTCTTGAAATTTCTACTTGTGTTCTTTACTGCGCTTTTAGCATGGGCTTATCAAGCAACCTGTCCACCCGCCCCGAAGAAAGTCGGGCCTCCAGACGGGCTTCCCATCACAACACCAAGAATCAAGCTTCGTGACGGAAGATATTTATCCTATAAAGAATTTGGTGTCCCGAAAGAATCAGCAGAGTACAAAATAATTTTTGTCCATGGCTTTGACTCTTTAAAGCATTACGCGGTCATCGCCATGTCAGCGTCTCCTGTATGGTTTTCCTTGTATCTTGTTAATCACTTATTATTTTGGTATTAACCTTCAGTGTCTTGTTAAGAACTTAGTTTTGGGATTAAGGTTGACTAAATAGTAAATACTAGGTTGACTTTTGCAGGCTCTAATTGAAGATTTGGGGATATATATTGTTTCATTTGATCGACCGGGTTATGGAGAGAGTGATCCGGATCCTAAACGGACGTTAAAGAGTTTGGCTTTGGATACAGAAGAACTTGCTGATCAACTGGAACTTGGATCCAAATTTTATGTGGTCGGGTTTTCTATGGGCGGGCAAGTGATTTGGTCTTACTTGAAGTACATTCCTCACAGGTATGTGTGTAAGTTAACGTTCTACAGTACCATTTTCGTCCCTGATGTTTGGTCAGTTTTGCGACTTTTGTCCAAAGGTTTGTTTTTCACATTAGGACCCAAAAATTTTAAAATCTTGTCATTTTCATCTCGCTCGTTAACTCCATCCATTTTTTTCTGTTAAGTCAGGGGTATTTCCATTTTTTTTGTTAACTTAAAAGGCAATTCGTTCTTTTTCACGGATATTATGTCGTTTTACATAAAGTGAAAAAGACCAAATTGCCCTTTAAGTTAGCAAAAAGACAGAAATACCCCTAACTTAACGGAGAAAAATGGACGGAGTTAACGAGCCAGGTGAAAATGGCAAGATTTCAAATCTTTTGGATCCCGATGCAGAAAAACAAACCTTTGGACGAAAGTCGCAAAACTAGCCAACATTCAGGGATTGTAATCATATCTAACACACTACTTTTTATTGACTTATTTATATATTTATGTGTATGTGATGAAAACAGGCTAGCAGGAGCAGCTCTTATAGCTCCAGTAGTTAATTATTGGTGGCCCAAATTACCCTTAAACTTATCTCAACAAGCATTTTCAAAGCAACTTCTTCAAGATCAATGGAGCCTGCGGGTCGCTCACTATCTTCCATCGTTGACCTACTGGTGGAACACTCAAAAATGGTTTCCTATTTTAACCTGGATGACTAACAGCCAAGATATTCTATCCCGCCAAGACAGAGAACTCGTGCCGATATTTACAACTGGCAGATCAGCTGTTGAGGTACCAAAATGCAATTTGTTGATTTACTATTGTGTTTACTGATTATGAAATACGCGGGTCTATTGTTTCTTTTTCTTGTTTAATGCAGGGACAAGTAAGACAACAAGGAGAATACGAGTCTATACACCGTGACTTGAATATTGGGTTTGGTACATGGGAATTTGATCCAACAGAAATTGAGAACCCGTTTCCAGAAAACAAAGGGTCTGTTGATATATGGATGGGTGATGAAGATCTGTATGTGCCCGTCACACTTCAACGATATATAGCCCAACAACTTCCATGGATAAACTACCACGAGCTCGCTGGTGCGGGCCATTTGTTCCCTTATGCAGATGGGAGAAGTGATGCCATCCTAAAAGCACTTCTACTTGGCCAAACTTAGTTTAAAATATTTTTTTTTTGACCCGTTATGTAGCTTCCTAATGTCTTGAACCATTATCAAGCTAATATAGTAGAACTGTTTATAGTTAGTATTACCCTTTTGGGGTTTGTAATTGATAGTTGAACTTCCGTCGCACTTTTTTTTTTTTGGTTAATATCGGTATTTGATGTCGTTTTCTTATAGATTGACTCTTAAAATTGGCTCGAAACGAAGGAGTTTTGGATTAAAAAAAAGAGGTAAGTGTAAAATGTCTCCATGTATCATGTCAAAATTTTATATTTTGTCCTTATGGTCCCTGCTACACACAAGTTCACTCAATAGTCACACTTTTGTACCTGACGTGGATACCTATTACTTTTTCTCATTGGTTTTTAATATACAACATAAGGATTAGGATCAAATACAAAGGTTCTGTTTGTTTTTTCTCCAGAAGAAGCTCTTCTGAGCACTTATGTCTGCGTCGCGCAGAGGCGCGCAGACATAAGGTTCCTGCAGCTTGTTTGTTTTCTTGAAGATCTGCAGACCAAAAACGTCTGCAGAAGCTCTTCCCCAAGCAGACTTGTCCACAAGTCTTCTAACCTCTGCAGACCTCTTCTCCCTCTTCAAACCCACCTCTCAGCCACCACCTCCACCTCCACCTCCACCACCATCATCTCAGCCACCACCATCATCATCATCGGAGACCTCCACCTTCGACACCCATCACCTCCACCTTCAACAATCACCACCTCCATCTTCACAAGAACCGCCGCTCCAGCCCTGCTCCGCCGCCCACCCTTGCTCCGCCACCACCTCCAAATCGACATCATCATCAACATCGCAAACAAAACCCCCAAATTGAAAACCCTCATCATCATCAACATCGATCGCAAACAAAACAGACCTGCAACTTCGATCTGAACTTCGATTCACAGCCGTCGAGCATCACCACCGCCTTCGAGCATCACCACCGCCGTCGAACTCCTCTGTCTAGCTGTTGTTTCTCTCTCTCTCTCTCGTTGTTTCTCTCTCTAGCCGCCTTCGATTCACAGATCTGAAGGAGAAAGGGGTGGGGGTGGGGTGGATTAGCAGGTTTAATGGCGGTGGTGGTGCGGTGGTGACAGATTCTAGAGAGAGAGTGTGTTTGTAGAGAGAGAGAAAGGCAGAGTAGTGTGTGTTGTGTGTGAACTGTGAAGAGGTTTTGTAGAAAAAAAAACAAACCCTCTTCTCCTTGCAGACTGCAGACATTTGGTCCACCTCTTCTCCTGCAGATGCCTGCAGATGTGGTCCGCAGACTGCAGACCTTTTGCCGTAGAAAAAACAAACAGCACCAAAGTATCCTAATTGTAAGAAAGTGTAAGAAGGATTTATAGAGTGACAAGTGTCCAATAACCTAAAAAAACCCACTACACAAAAAAACCCCACTACAAAAAAAAAAAAAACTTAAACATCCTCCACCACCAAAAACCTAAACCCCCCAACCCCCCCCCCCCCCCCTCATCCACCCCAAAAAAATTTTTTTTTTTTTTGCCGAGGGGGTGGGGGTTTAGGTTTTTGGGTGGTGGTGGGGGTGGGGGTGGGTGTTTAGTTTTTTTTTTTTTTAGGTTTTTGGGGGGGGTGGGGGGTTAGTTTTTGGTGGTGATGTAGTGGGTTTAGTTTTAGGTTATTGGGGGGTGGGGGTTTAGGTGGGGTGGGGTTGGGGTGGGGGTGGGTGTTTAGGTTTTTGGTGGTGATGTAGTGGGTTTAGTTTTAGGTTATTGGACACTTGTCATTCTATAAATCCTTCTTACACTTCTTACAATTAGAAGCCTTTGTAGAATAACTTGACCCTACAACATAAAATCATAGAAAAGCCTATTTCGGGCCCATAGAACTTGAACCAACTAATAAAGTAATAGACTAATACAATGTGATATACCAGGGTCGTCTTCGAAAATCGAAAAAAAAAAGAAATTGGCCCTGTGTGAGATAAAAAAAATCGGGCCAATTCCTTAATCCATTATGTTTGTTTATTGATTTGGGTCAAGTCATTACTTCATTACACACTAAAACAGTTGGGCTTCTGAATTTGATTGGCAATAACAATTGGGCTTCGAGACAGCTGGGCTTCTAAACAATTGGGCTTTAATGTTTTTTCGTTCATTAATTCAGACCCTTTAAGTTTTTTTTTTCTTTAAAAACATACAGATTTTTTTAAGTTTGTGTGTGTATGTGTATATAGGGAAAAGTTTAAATGAGAACGCTAAATATTGAGAGAATCGTGAAAACGAATGAAAAAACCGTGAGAACTTAGTCAAAAACAATTCAAACTCAAAATTTCTTTTTACACTTATCATTATTATTCGAATACAATGTTAGAAATTTAATTTACGCGATTAACTTTACGTGAATTCGTAAATAAAGAAATTTTACACATGTTTAAGTTTGCCCTTTACACATGTTATAAATTTGTTATATTTATACATGTGTAAAAAATATAGTAAGAGTGATTTTGAGAGAATAAATGAATTATTTGATGTTGTAAATTCCTTTTTTGATGTTGTATTTCAATTACAATGAGGTTTGTTTTAAAAAAAAATTGGATTTGGTTGGTTTTCTCATTCGTTCTCACGGTTTTCGCAATATATATATATATATATATATAAACTTATAAATTTTTTTGGGCCCTGTTTCTATCAGGGCCCAGAGCAGTCGCCCACCCGGCACTTGCTCTGGGCCGGCCGTGCGATATATTCAAATACAATTAATCTTGAAGTTGGAGTATGCATGTGAATCATGCCTAACTTGTTATAAACACATCTGTTATTGTTTTAAAGAGAGGTTAAGTGAGGATATCTAATATCTTCAAGCTCAAAGTTTGTGTTATATGAATCATTTTGGGTTACAATGGGATCCTTGTTAAATGACAGTCAACGAGTTCATCATTCAAACAAAAGTAAAACGTGGACCAACAAGTGTATACATTTCATACACTAAATGAATTATCAAAGCTCTTATGGATTAAATATCTGACTGAACTCATTCTATCGGCATTAAAACCATTTCGTCAAACTTTACGATCTTAGATTTTAGGTTTTCTCTTTTAGATTTTTAGCTTGTAGATTTAAGATTTTTTGTTTAGATCATTGTGTCTTTTTATTTGCCACTGTGTGTTTTTCGTCACTATGTGTTTTTCATTGACATCGTGTTATATTTCTTTACATTTTATTATATTTTATGATCCATTGTGTCTTTGTGTCTAGGGCGGACTTAGGTAAAGGGTTGGATGGGCAGACGCACCTCTTGAAAAAAAAATAGTGTATTTTATAGGGCAAAATCTCGATTGCGCCTCTTGAAAATTTGGTTAAACCTCTTGTTCGCAGCTATAAAATTATTTCCTGAATCTGCACCTTTTCTGGATTTAGAAGATTGTATATTATCTTGTTCTACTTTGTGCCATTAATCTTAAACTTCTTAAATAATATATAATTTCTTGTAGTGGTTACCTACAAATACCTCACTCGTTTTTAAAGGTATTTAAAAAATACGACCATCATAACTTGGAAGTCACACACAATGTTTTGAAAACCGAATCAGACCGGTTGAACCAACCGGAGGTCTGACCGGTTCAATTCAGTATATTGGACCGGATTTACATCGAACCGGGGTTGAACCGACGGTCAGACCGAAAAATCAGCCGGTTGGACCGGGTTATTAAGGGATTGAATCGGATTTTGGCTTTTTTTTTCAAATTTCACCCTATTAATTTTAAGACACCGGCCGGTTCTTAGACCGTGGGGTATGGTGGGGCTTGGGTTGGGCTTGGATTGGGGCATGAGTTGACACCTGGAATTGGAGCCCCCCCACCGCCTAGTGACGTGTCCGTGGGGTATGGCGGGGCATGGGTTGGGTGCACCGCTTGGCAGATTATTAAAAAAAAAATTACAAAAAATTTATAAAATTCACACAACATTTATAAAAAAAAACCCAAAATTTCATTAAAATTTTACAAATTACATAATCCTAAAAATTACATAATTCCTAAAAATACAAAATAAAAAACCTAGAGCGTTAGGTAAATTTCAAAAAGGGCGATCTTGTCGAACGTCTTTCGCTCCTTGCCTCGAAACTCTATGTTCGCCACCGCCACCCGGTCCTCGTGGCTTAACTCGCCGCTCGGAACGGCTTCGTAGTAAGCCTTGAAACGATCGAGCTTGGGCCATAGCTCGCGCCATTTATGTTGGCACGCGTTGAGGTTGTCGCGGTCGTTTCCGACGTTATGTCGGTAGGTTGCGAATGCTCCCGGCCAATATTTTGTTTGGCCCGGTTGCCGCCCCTTCATAGCGTCAACGATGCTTGTGACGAGAGCCAATTCTTCCTCGTGGGTCCAGGATGCCATGTTCTTCGGGTTGGGGTAGCGGGTTCGTGGGATGAAGTGGGTAGCCGGTGGGGTAGCGGTGGATAGCGACGGTTTGGGATGGGGTAGCCGGTGGGGTTGGGGGTTACATTTATAGGGGATGTTGGGGTTGGGGTGACCGCTTGGCTTGGCCAAACGGTTTGAATTTTAAATTCAAACTTTCAAATTTGGCATGCTATGACATGGCGGGGACAGCGAATAGGAGGCCGCCAGCTAGGATGTCAAAACCGCCCCACGCCCGGCTTGAAACCCAAGCCCCAAGGGCCACGCCCCAACCCAAGCTCCATACCCCATAGTCTTACATCTGGTTGAACCGGTCAGACCAGTGGACGAGTGATCAAACCGGATCGACGTCCGATCCGGTTCTGAAAACATTGGTCACACGCTCACACTAGTAAAAAAAAAAATTTAAAATTATAATCAAAATGTTGCTTTATTTTGTCATCATATATGACTTTTCTGTCAAACCGTGAGTCATTTTCCAACTGTTCTTCAATATATAAAATTCTGCTACATTTGTGATTTGTCATGAGTTTGACCCAAAACTCTACCAGCTAAATCAACCCATCTTCTTCCTGAACCAACAACAATAACAATGGCTGCTGAAGTAAAGAAGAAGATTTCAGCAGCATCAGCTAGGTCTCACACCAGACATTCCAAACCCAAATCCAAATCTTCTTCTACTTTCTCTTCAGGTTTGCATCAATTTCCCCATCAATTTCAATCCATTCGTTGTTGATTTCATTCTGATTTTGCTTCTAGGGTTTGTGTTCTTGATCATAACATATGTTTGTAGAAATTTAGGAAATGGGAATTTCTGTGATATGGGTTTTGGTTGAATTTGAGTTAAGATTGCAGGGTATTCAGTCAAACCTAAAAAAGATTTGATCTTGACCTTTTTTGGTCAAAGGGGTTGTTGTTAAATGTGCAGCTTGATTTAGGGTTTTGGATTTAGTTATGTGAGTAGTATCTTAAATCTTACATATAATTTATTGACATTGAATATTGGAATGTCAAGAATGATTTTATATAGATGACCAATTTCATTATATCGATTCAGAAGGGGACATATTTCAATAAAAAAAAAAAAAAATTATGTATTGTAAAAGTCCAAAATGTTGTATACATTTCTCTTCAATTTTCTGGTGTTTGGATGTAAGTTTAACTCCCTATAGTCACACATCTTGATTTTGTTTGCAACATGTTGTACTTGAAACATTTCAGAGATTTTCTTTCTACTGGTGTTCTTCACCGGGTTTTTAGCATGGGCTTATCAAGCAGCTTGTCCACCCGCCCCCAACAAAGTCGGGCCTCCAGACGGGCTTCCCATCACAACACCAAGAATCAAGCTTCGTGACGGAAGATATTTATCCTATAAAGAATACGGTGTCCCAAAAGAATCAGCAAAGTACAAAATAATTTATGCCCATGGGTTCGACTCTGTCAAGCATTACGCTGTCATTGCCACGTCAGCGTCTCCCGTATGGTTTTTTCTTCTGTGTCTGTCATGTTGATAATTTATTAGTTTCGGTGTAAAGTTGACTAAATAGTAAATACTTGGTTGACTTTTGCAGGCTTTAATTGAAGAGTTGGGGATATATATTGTTTCATTTGATCGACCGGGTTATGGAGAGAGTGATCCGGATCCTAAACGGACGTTAAAGAGTTTGGCTTTAGATACAGAAGAGCTTGCGGATCAACTGGAACTTGGACCCAAATTTTATGTGGTCGGGTTTTCTATGGGCGGTCAAGTGGTTTGGTCTTATTTGAAGTACATTCCTCACAGGTATGTGTGTAAGTTCGCAGTCTAATGTATCATTAATGTTTCTTTTTTATAGCATTATAAGTTTTGATCTTTGGTATCCGTTCTTTGCATCTTTTTTCTTCTTAAAGCTGTATAATTTATGTAAGAGTAAAATGCCATTTTCGTCTTTGATGTTTGGCCAGTTTTGCGACTTTCGTCCAAAGGTTTGTTTTTACGCATCTGGATCCAAAAAGGTTAAAATCTTGCGATTTTCATCCGACTCGTTAACTCCATTCATTTTTCTTCGTTAAGTCGGGGGTATTTCCGTCTTTTTGTTAACTTAAAGGGCAATTTAATCTTTTCCGGGGTATTTGGTATTTTTACATAAAGTGAAAAAGAGCGAATTGCCAAGTTAGCAAAAAAGACAGAAATACCCCTTACTTAACGGAAAAAAATCGACAGAGTTAACGAGCCGGATGAAAATGGCAAGATTTTAAATCTTTTGGATCCAGATGCAGAAAAACAAACCTTTGGACGAAAGTCGCAAAACTGGCCAAAATTCAGGGACAAAAATGGCATTGTACTCTATATGTAATCATATCTAACACACTGACACTACTAATTTGAGTTTACTTGAAATTCCCAATTTCATGCAACTTAGATTAAAATTTGAGTTTATTTTCGGTTTTTCTAATTATAGTTGTCATATGTGATCAAAATAGGCTAGCAGGAGCGACTCTTATAGCTCCGGTAGTCAATTATTGGTGGCCCAAATTACCATCAAACTTATCTCAACAAGAATTTTCGAAGCAGTTTCTTCAAGATCAATGGAGTCTACGAGTCGCTCACCATTCCCCATCATTGACCTACTGGTGGCACACGCAAAAATGGTTTCCAAGCCTAACCGTTATTGCTCACAGCCCCGATATTCTTTCCCGCCAAGATAAAGAACTCGTGCCGATATTCACAGCTGGCAGAGCAGGTGTTGAGGTACTTAAAATGCATTTTTTGGATCTACCATTACTACCATTGTAACGTTTTGGCAAAATGGGCGGCTTTGGTAGCGGATCAAAACGTGCACCCATGGGGGGCCCAAAACAGATTTTTTTTTTTCAAAAACACATGGGCAACTTGAGTGTGTGCACTCCAAATATGAATGAATTAACTACATTATTTCAGTAATAACTAGGAATTTTTGCCCCACGCGTTATGGCGGTGTTAGCATATATTAAGTAATCTAAAGAGATGGTCAGAACCATGACATTCACATAGAAGCCGAAATCAAAGTCGACCTCGTCATAATGTTCGGTTTGCTTCCAACAAATAAGAAGAAAAAAACACACCCATACAAGTAAAATTGTGTGCACGCGGGGTGTAATGCAAATTTTAAGTAATTTAAATAGGTGGTTAATACGTGAAAGTTTTCAAGTTCATAATGTCGAATTATAGCGTATTATATATGTAAACCCCCACATTACTATAGCAACCCCACCCAACGTTCGGTCTACTACCGACAAATAAGAAGAAAAAACACACCCATAAAATGTAAAAGTGTAGGTGTAAAAAAAAGAAAAAAATAGCATTTAAAAAAAATTAACGACTTGTACATTTGTGCTTTGCTAACTTGTACATTATCACACAAAACTCAGTTTTGAACGAAACCTATATCGAGTCGTATATAAAAATAAGCATGTTGCGGCGGTATATTCAGAATTTTATAAAACTTATAAACAAACAACCAAAAAAGAAAAAAGGTTACGAGTATGTCACATGTTAATGTGTGGTTGGTTAATAAAATTAAAAGAAAAAATATATGGGAAAGTGGAGGGGTCATTTTGTAATTTTTGGAGGGGTATGATGTTTAACTTCCAAAACATGCTAAAACTGTTTGCACCTCATGCTTCAAGATTTGTACTGTTAGCTAGAACGACCAAAGCCGGGAGGTGCATTCACTATCAACTTTGGTTTTAGTATATAGGATAATTAGGTGTTTGTATGCATTAAATATACTTCGCGTTTGACATGCTCTGTTTGACCCGTTTGACGTATTGTTTGATCAAAATTGTGAATCTATTGTCTCTTTTTGTGTGTTATGCAGGAACAAGTAAGACAACAAGGAGAATACGAATCTATCCACCGTGACTTGAATATTGGATTCGGTACATGGGAATTTGATCCAACAGAAATTGAGAACCCATTTCCAGAAAACGAAGGGTCCGTTCATATATGGCAGGGTGATGAGGATATTCTTGTGCCCGTGACACTGCAACGGTATATAGCCCAACAACTTCCATGGATAAACTATCACGAGCTCGCGGGTGCGGGTCACATGTTCCCTTATGCTGAAGGGAACAGTGATGCAATCCTAAAAGCACTTCTACTTGGCCAAAGTTAGTTCATAATGTTGTTTTTGGACTCAATTTATTGCTTCATATTGTCTTAAACAAATCATTATTAAGATAATACAATAGAGCTGTTATATTTAGCATTACCCTTTGGTTTGAATTTGGTAGTTAAAACATATGGTAATGAGTTTATTATATTTTATTGGTAACTTTTATTTTATCGTGTTACTTGTGTTTTATTTCTTAACCGTGTTTAGTGAGTCATCATGAAACATGTCATCTCGCTCATGTTATTGGACTACTTATAAAATGTCATCTCGCTCATGTTAGCATAACTGTCCGAGTAATTTACTCTATTTAAAATTATAAACATCACAGTTTCAAGTCACACTACACTTAAAAAATGTATTTCAAATGCTTACTCCTATTTTGTCATCATATGTCAACTATGCATTATTTTCCAACTGTTCTTCAATTTATATGAATCTGCTACATCTGGATCAAACCATAACAATGGCTGGTGAAGTAAAGAGGGAGATTTCAGGGATTTTCATGAAATTTCTACTGGTGTTCTTCACCGCGCTTTTAGCATGGGCTTATCAAGCAGCTTGTCCACCCGCCCCCAACAAAGTCGGGCCTCCAGACGGACTTCCCATTACAACACCAAGAATCAAGCTTCGTGACGGAAGATATTTATCCTATAAAGAATTTGGTGTCCCAAAAGATTCAGCAAAGTACAAAATAATTTTTGTTCATGGCTTTGACTGTGTCAAGCATTATGCTGTTATCGCCACATCAGCGTCTCCCGTGTGGTTTCTTCTGTGTCTTGTTGATCATTTATCAGTTTTTGTATTAAGGTTGACTAAGCACTTGGCTGACTTTTGCAGGCTCTGATTGAAGATTTGGGGATTTATATTGTTTCATTTGATCGCCCGGGTTATGGAGAGAGTGATCCGGATCTTAAACAGACGTCGAAGAGTTTGGCTTTGGATACACAAGAACTTGCTGATCAACTGGAACTTGGATCCAAATTCTATGTAGTCGGGTATTCTATGGGCGGGAAAGCGATTTGGTCTTATTTGAAGTACATTCCTCATAGGTATGTGTGTAAATTAGCATTCCAAAGTATCATCCTAAATGTTACTCTTTTTATAGATTTACAAGTACTCAAGAGGAATATTGTATCGTAGAGGTGATAGTTTCGACCCATTTTGCTTAATTTTGGATATTTGGTTGTCGTTTTTTGCAGTTTTACCTTCTTCAAGTGATATAACTTATGTAACCATATTTAGCATACTACTAATCCTTTAAATTTAAAATTTTGGACAAATTTTGTTTATATGTAATTTCCAGTTTCATGCAACTTACATTAAAATTTTAGTTTTCTTTTTATTAATTATAGTAGTCATATATCCTGTACATTAATCCAGAAGTGTGAGAAGTGTATTATAACACTATATATAACACTATATAACACCATATAAACACCGTATAACAATATGTAACATCATATAACACCATATAACACTATGTAACACTATATAACAAATATAACACTATAGTTTGTCTGATAGCATGTCTATGATAGATGTACAATGTTATATATTGTTATATAGTGTCATATAGTGTTACATAGTGTTATATGGTGTTATATGGTGTTACATAGTGTTATACGGTGTTTATATGATGTTATATAGTGTTATATATAGTGTTATAATACACTTCTCACACTTCTGAATTAATGTACACTATCCCTACCCGTCATATATATGTGTGATATCAAAACAGGCTAGCAGGAGCAACTCTTATAGCTCCAGTGGTTAATTATTGGTGGCCACACTTACCATCAAACTTGTCTCAACAAGCGTTTTCAAAGCTGTTTCTTCAAGATCAATGGAGTCTGCGGGTCGCTCACTATCTTCCATCATTGACCTACTGGTGGAACACGCAAAAATGGTTTCCAAGTCTAACCGTTATTGCTCGCAGCCCTGATATTCTTTCCCGCCAAGATATAGAACTCGTGCCGATATTTACAGCTGGCAGAGCAGCTGTTGAGGTACTAAAAATGAAATTCTTGGATGTACAACTGTGTTTATCGTTTTGGCAAAATGGGTGGGTTTGGTAGCGGATCAAAGCGTGTACCCATGAGGGCCAAAAACAGATTTTCTTAAGAAATTTAATTTTGTATGGAAAACTAGAGTCAAATAATTATATTTTTTTATTAATAAAGTAGAATAAAGATTATTTACTAGGTTTTAAGCTTTAAAAATACATTATGGGTAACTTTTGACCCGTTTGACATGGTAGAGATGAAATAAATAAACTACAATTGACCCACTCATACGATAATGTGTTGGATTTGGCATGTCTACTATTTTATTTGTAACGGGTCAAAATGGGTACTCGTGTGCGCACGCTCCACATATAAATGCATTAACTATATTATTTCAACAATAATCTAACTTTTTAACAAAAATATTTAGGTGGTTTTATCATTACGCATTAAATATACTTTGAGTTTGACATTCTCTATTTTTTTTGACCCATTTGACGTATTCTTTTTTTCGTGTTACAAAGGAACAAGTAAGACAACAAGGAGAATACGAATCTCTCCATCGTGACTTGAATATTGGATTCGGTACATGGGAATTTGATCCAACAGAAATTGAGAACCCGTTTCTAGAAAACAAAGGGTCCGTTCATATATGGCAGGGTGATGAAGATATTATTGTAGATGTGACACTGCAACGGTATATAGCCCAACAACTTCCATGGATAAACTATCACGAACTCGCGGGTGCGGGCCACATGTTCCCTTATGCTGATGGGAACAGTGATGCAATCCTTAAAGCACTTTTACTTGGCCAAAGTTAGTTTGAAATAAATTTGGACTCGATTTCTTGCTTCATGTTGTCTTTTAAACAAACCATTATTAAGATAATACAATAGAACTGTTATATTTAGCATTACCCTTTAGGGTTTGAAATTGATTGTTAAAACATATGGTAGTGAGTAGTGAGTTCATCTTATTTAACTTATTGTATTACTTGTGTCTTATTATTTCTTAAGCGTGTTTAGTGAGTTGGGTTAACCATGTCGTTCATGTTGTTGAATTATTTATTTTTAAGCGTATTAAATGTGCCATGTCCTTTGATCCCTTATCAAATATGTATGCGTCAGTGCTTAAGAAAATGACCCGTTTAACTAAACATGGCATTTTTGGTTCAATAGTCGTGTTAAACCTGTCGTGGTGAGCACAACACAACACGTTTTGCCTGCTCAAAGAAGCTGGTTTGTATTCAATACTTACCCATTTTGGGATAACAATGGCAAATAAACATATGACAATGAGTTCATATTTCTAGCTTATTACAAGCCGGATTGGAAACAAGATTTATAATAGACACCGAATCCGCTTGAACTGATTCATCGTCTTGATTTCTATGCCACAACCACTTAGCATAACTTGCATTGACCACCTCGAATTGCCCATGCCCAAAACTCGCTTCTCTGAATGCTGATATTGTTGGTTGTGGTTCCGTGTAGCTACAGAACATGATTTCCTTAAAGTGTTAAGGTTCAAACTCGTGTATTAGAGTGTAAAGAAGTTGTTTGATCGAGTCAACTCACTTGCTAGCTAGACCATGGAGGTTGCCTCCATCCCCGATTGTGATATGCACCGGGCCGCAATTATCAGCTACGTGATTGTAAACACGGTTCTATCAAAATAGAAGAGAAATTAGCTTGTTTATCGCCTCATTGCGTTATGTTAAAACGTAAAAGTTAAAACAACACTGGTTTCTGTTTTTAACCCCTTAAAGTCCACCTGTCCCGCGTAAGTTGAGTAGTATGCTTTTACTTGGTCCCTTAACATGGTATTGACGGTACCATGAGTTTTTCCAGTGACAGGTTCTCACAGTTATTAAAAAAACCCGTTAAAACGATCATTCAAATATGGATTGACGAAAAAAGTAACTTACAAAACGCTCATAAGCATGAACATGTCCCGCCAAAACGACATCTACACGCGCTTTGTAAAGCAAACCCTCCATCGCATCCATCATACCTACCGATTGTATTTCACCTTGATGTGCATAGTTAGAATTATACCATGGCGCGTGAATAAGCACCACGAGCCACGGTGTCTTGTTCCTATCAACCTTCTTCAAATCCGACACTAACCATCGGTACTGGTTCGAGCCCGGCTGAAAGTCGGTATAAGAACCCAACATGATAACATGAACCCCCGCGACCTCAAATGAGTAGTATATATTAGAACCCGAACCACTCTCCTCAAACGGCATACGCCACCTAGCATTGTATGCGATAAAGGTAACCGGGTTAGCCGTAATGTTCTCGCTATCATGGTTCCCTTGTGTGACCATCCATGGCCGCTTGTTGGCTAGCGGCTCCACCAAGCGGCCAAATGAGTCCCATAACGGCTGCACCAAGCGGCCAAATGGTTCAAGTGTAGATTGTGTCCATCCAGTTTGTCCAAGATCACCTGCCAAATTCTCATTTTACCCTTCAAGTTCATATCAGCAACTGAAATATAACAAGGGTTGTAAACGAACCAAACGTTGCTTTGTTCATGTTCGTTCTTTTAGCATTATACCTGTTCATAGGGATGAACATTTGGTACTGAGTACTGGTACTGGTACCGGTACCGAATTTCCCGTACTGAATTTTTTCGGTACCGATTTAGTTCCCACTTTTTGGCATTTTCGGTACCGGTTCGGTACCGTACCGTATCGAACAATTGAACCGAATGTTGCTTTGTTCATGTTCGTTCTTTTAGCATTATACCTCTCCATAGGGATGAACATTTGGTACTGAGTACCGGTACCAAATTTCCCGTACCGATTTTTTTCGGTACCGATTCAGTATCCACTTTTTGGCATTTTCGGTACCGGTTAGATACGGTACCGGTAAAATACCGATTTTTACCTTCAAATACCGGTACCGTACTGTATCGAACAATTTTCGGTACCGGTACCCAATTTTGAAAATTTTGATACCGGTATTTTCAATACCGGTTCAATACGGTACTGGTTTCACGCTCATCCCTACTTGTTCACAAACGCATAACCTAACAAAAAATCTTGTTCGTGTTCATACATTAAGAAATTGAACTTGTTCACAAACGCAAACGAACATATACCATTTAAAAAAAATAACATTTTAATCCCTTACATTATAAACAATCACCTTGTTAAGCAGTTGACATAATAATCATAAACATAATTATCCCAAAACAAGCTCACAAGTTTGACATAATAAGCATATACATAACAAAATGACGTAAACGAAGATATTACCGAATGTTCACCAACGCAATTGAATAAACTTTGTTCATGTTCGTTCATTTATTAAAAAAACAACGTGAACTAACTTTCTGCCGAACAGTTTGCTGAACGTTTGATTTGTTTACAACCCTAAATATAATTAAATTTAAAAAAAAATCCTGCAAATTTGTAAACTGAAATAGCAAATTTTATTGGAAATTTGGCGGGAGGAGTCTTGAAAGAGTAGACAGTTGACCCAGGGGCAAAACGGTAATAATACTCGGTATTGGGCTCCAATGGGCCTATTGTTACATCATGTATTTGACCTGATGTGTAATTCAAATGTTGATAAGAAGATACGGTTCCGGTAACGGAATATTCGTATTTTTCCGATGACGTACCGTAGTGTACGGTGGCCGGAGTATGGTCGTCGGTAATCCATGAAATTCGCATTCTATTTTTACCGACTAAAGATATATGAACCTGTTAAAATAATAATTATAAATGGGTATTTTCGGATAGCAAACTAATACATCGAAATAGAACACAAACGGGCAACAAGCTGCACACAGTCTCGTGTATTTAAAAACTACATTTATAGATTGTGGAGTAGGGCTGTAAACGAACCGAACGAACCCGAACAAAAGTTTATGTTCGTGTTCGCTTGTTAAGGTTTTCCAGTTGTTAAAGAACAGTTCGTAAACACTGATGGCTTGTTAAGGTTTTCCAGTTGTTAAAGAACAGTTCGTAAACACTGATGGCATGACGAACTCAAACAAACGCAAATGAACACAAACCAACATTGAACTTGAATTAAAAAAAAAACACTATTAACCATATGACAAATCAAGTTTAGCTAACTTAAGACATGATTATATAGTTACTTAGACATATTCCAAAAAAATGCCTTTAGTGTCCAACTTCTTCATTCATATGTTTAGATAAAGGTTTACATTTTACTATTTTTTGATATAATTACTAACTAATGTTTATGGGGGAAAGTAAATAAAAGGGGAAAGTGAGGGAAAGTAAAATACTAAGAAAACATTTAACAAATTAACATAAACAAACGAACATACTACCGAATGTTCACGAACGCAATTAAACGAACGAGGTCTTTATTAGTGTTCGTTCGTTTAGCTAATCGAACGAAATATCTTGTCGTGTTCGTTCATTAACTAAACAAAAGAACTTCCCATCGAACAGTTTACGAACCGCTGAACGTTCGGTTCGTTTACGACCCTATCCTGAAGTAATAATATTACTTTGCATGACGTATTGAACTCGTTTAAGTAGCTACATTCGCAATTTGTTTGTATATTTAGAAGTAGAAATTTCTTACTTGGTGTGGAGTGGTGGGGTCAGCGTCGTTGGCCGGTGAGAGAACGAGATTTTTACGCGGCGGAGGGCGGTTATATGCCGCGGCTCCGGCAAAGATGGTGGCGGACGCCACCAGGAGTAACCAGAAGTTGTGGAATTTCATTGTTGATTTGGTTCTGAATGCATATGATTATTGTATAATTGGAGGTACA
This sequence comes from Helianthus tuberosus, assembly GCA_030545235.1. Taxonomy (NCBI): domain Eukaryota; kingdom Viridiplantae; phylum Streptophyta; class Magnoliopsida; order Asterales; family Asteraceae; genus Helianthus; species Helianthus tuberosus. The sequence goes on from CM060353.1 coordinate 14,695,194, forward strand.
AAAGTCGAAAGAAAAGATGAATAGAAATAATGATAGTATTGTGTTTCACTTTGACATTTTCCAGCCACATAATATATATTTAAGCCGCCATGATGGAATGAGGGGTAGTGTTTTTTGACTGGTTGACTATTGTTCTCTGTTTCGGATCATTCGATAAATGTTTTTTGACTTTTGTTCTCTGTAGTAGGGTGCGCTCAGAGAAGTAGGGGCTGGTCCGAAGAGTTTTGAGAATTTTTCGAGAAACTTTTTGGTTTGGAAAAAATGAAAAAAAAAGTAGCGGAAAACTTCTATGATTTAGAATAAATTAGTGATAATTAGTGAAAAACTAACAAAAGGAACCTTATGTAAAAAAATCATAGATCCGCCACTGCAGACAAGGTATGTGAGAGCTGAGGAAAGAGGAGTGTTGCTCGTGGAGAGGGGGGAGAAGGCTGGTCAATTGGGTGGTGTACTCCCCCCCCCCCCCCCCCCCTCGCGTTAGCGAATTTCTTAGGCATCAAAAACACTTAAACCTCATGTGTTAGGTAATGGTTTGAACGTACCATGTAAATTGGCGGACCAAGAAATCAATTTAAACAACTTAGATGCATTGTGTGTGTTTCTCACACACAATTATACGCATAATGCATCAACTTATGAAAAAGTCTTTTTTTGTAAAAATATAGTAACGCTATACAATTTATACTTGTACTTGATTTAAAAAGAATGGTTTTCTTTTCTAAGAAAATAATAAAGTATATGAAAGTTATCTGCGTATAAAAATTAATAAAACAAAATAAATGGTCAATTTTTGTGACATATGCTATAATTATCATTAACTAGGGGGTTACACCCGCGCTTCGCGGCGGGGCAACCCGATTTTTGATTTGATATAGCAATCGAAAGAGAAAACTTACAAAATAAAGTCGTCGTAAGTACAAAAGTATGTCGACACGTGTTTTACATCGATAAAAAAAAATAGAAAAAAATACCAGTAATGATTCTAATAGGACCGATACTAATATGTGCCTAAACTACTTGAACCCGTAACAATCAAATAAGTGGAAATTATTCTCCAAAATAACACAATTTTGTTGGTAAACAGCAAGCCTAACTACATTGCTTTAACAAAAGAAGTGAAAAGAATATATAGCTTCCATATATCGCAGGCAAGCAGGTAGTAGATCGAAAACAACATATACTGATTTACCAAAACTAACAACAAAAGATGATGTCAGTTACCTCGCAGAAGAAAAACTGAAAGGGTCCAAACCCTCTCTATGCCGTTGCAAACTATCGGTACTCCATGCTTGATTGTGGCATTCAACTATGAACAAAACAAACATTTAACATTTTTCATAACAAATTTACAAAAGAAATAAACTGAACCAAAAGGACTGAACAATAGTTAACCTTCTGTGTCGTACACCCGTTGAAATACGTGGCTTGACCATGGAGATCGATCATTGCTCCTGTGATTTAAGGTCGACATCGACCTTCAAGGAACCCTAATCGACAAACTGCCACCGTCGTCTGACGCTCCGACTGAGCCACCACCGTTGCGTAATCAGAGAAACGAACACCGTCACTATACTCACCATCTCCTCTCTGTTCCCTTTCACGTCTCCCTTTCTCTGTTCCCTCTCTGTTCTCGTCGTTGCGTCGCCGCCGTGTGCGGCGGCTCTCTCTTTCTGGTCCATAATTCGTGCGGGTGTGAGAAGAATTCAAAGAAATGAGGGCTGAGTTGTGGGTATAAGATGAAGTGGGGGCTGGGGGTGCTTGTCGGAGAAGAATGGCGCCGGGCTGCCGGCCGATACCCGGTTCCAGTCGCCGGTGAAGTAAGGGAGAAGACAGAGGGGTGTGTGCAGCTGTAAGTGTTTTTGAAATAGGGTTTATATTGTTTGAATAAAACCAGAGGAAAGGAGAAAGATAAGGCAGGTAGGTGCCGTTATAACTGCCGTTAAGAACATTCACATCCAAGGAATCAAAGGGTGCTACTTTCTACACCCCCTATTTACTTTTTTCACCCCCCTCCTTTCATATACTTACAGGTGGGGCCTGCGTGGGACCGACAGTTTTCCTCTAACAAGGGGGTATAATCAAGAAGGGTGGGGGTTGCGTATAGAATGAGCCGAATCAAATTATGTGTGTTGTTTTTAAAACATAAAGAGTGTAAAAAGTGGTTGTGAGTGGAGGAGAGAGAAAATGTTACTGTTCATCTGTATATTTGGGGGAACACTGTTCACCCCCTATAATTTTTTAATATATTTTGAAAGTGGTTGTGAGTGGAGGAGAGGGAAAAGATAATGATAAAGGTATAAAAAATATTATTTAATTGAAAATGTGAGAAAAAATGTAGTGTTTTTTAGTGTAATTTAGGGTGAAAATATAATGGATTGGATGTGAATGCTCTAAGTGACTATTCCTCAGGAATGTTGTAAATTAATACATATATATGAATTATACGTGAAGCTCGGGTTCCAACTAAATTATTAAACGTGCCCCAATATTGGCTCAAGCCCTTTTAAGTTTGGATAGGTTCGAGCATTTAACGAGCCGATTTTAAGTAGCTAGCGTGCATCAAAGCTCGTTTACATCCCTAGTCTTACTTAGCTCGGCTCGGGCTCGGGCTCGGGCTCGGCTCGTTTATTATATATTAATTAATATATTACATAAAAATAATATAAATAATAGACTTTTTAGGCTCGCGAGCTCGATAAGGGAAGCTCGGGCTCGTTTACTAAATAAGCTTATTTTTAGGTTCGAGGTCGGCTTGTAAACAAGTTTAAATAAGCTCGGCTCGACTCGGTTCGTTTACTCTAAGGCTCGATAAGGCTCGACGAGCCTAACGAGCTTCACATGTGAGGCTCGATAAACAAACGAGCTTTATTTTAGGCTCAAGCTCGGCTCGGGCTCGATAAGGCTCGACTCGTTTCGAGCTTTTTCTCGAGCCGATCTCGAGTAGCTTGCGAGCCGCTCGGCTCGTTTGCACCCCTAGTAACAATAATGACTATTCATCATTTTTCTATTAATAATGCTAATAGTTAATACTTATGATGCTTTCCTAAGTAATTTGAAGCAGTTGACTTGTGTTGTCAAAATATAGAATGACACGACTCTTGTATTCATCATATATCACTCAGTTAGCTAAGAAATGAGTTCATATTACTAACTTATTACAAGCAGGATTAGAAACAAGACTTTTAATCCAAACCAAATCAGATTGAACCGATTCATCATCGTCATTTCTATGCCAAGACCATAGAGCATAACTTGCATTCACAACCTCGAATTCCCCATGCCCGAAACTCGCTTCCCTGAACGCCGATATCGTCGGTTGTGGTTCTTTGTACCTAAACACATGGTTTTCAAACTTGTTACTAATCAAACTCATTTATTAAAATACAAAAAAACAAAGGTTTTATGTCCGAGTCAACTCACTTGCTTGCAAGACCTTCACGGTTACCTCCGTCCCCGATTGTGATATGCACGGGGTCACAATCGTCGCTTTCTTGATTGTAAACGCGATTCTACAATACGAGAAACATTAGTATGTTTATCAATGATCATGTGATTGTTATAGATTGAAAGTTTAATTATCGGAGCTTACAAAACGCTCGTAGGCGTGAACATGCCCTGCGAAAACGATATCTACACGAGCTTTGTAAAGCAAACCCTCCATTGATTCCATCATATCGACGGATTCTCTCTCACCTTGATGAGCATAGTTAGAATTATACCATGGCGCGTGAACAAGCACCACAAGCCATGGTGTTTTGTTCCTATCAACCTTTTTTAAATCCGCCTCTAACCATTGGTATTGGTCCGAGCCAGAGTCAAAATCGGTGTAGGAACCCAACATGATGACGTGGACCCCCGAGACCTCAAACGAGTAGTACAAGTTAGAAGGTGAACCACTTTCTTCAAACGGCATATGCCACCTTGCATTGTAGGCGGTGAATGGGGTTGGGTGGATGGCCGGGATTATCTCAACCTCGTGGTCAGGGGCGGATTTACATTTAGATAGGGGGTTCCCGGGAACCTGTTTGATCCGTAATTTATAGTGTTAACGTATATAGAATATTCTGAAGGAACCCCCTAATATTTTGTAGAGGAACCTTATAAACAAATGTCTAGGTTGGTTCACTGGTTTATGTGCGCGTTGTATAAGTTGATGTCGCATGTTCTAGTCCTGGGAAAACCCTTTTTCTGCCTTTTTTTTCCTTTTTTTTTAAGTGAAAAACAATCAGGGACTTAGGGTTTAGTTCCTTATTTGCGCCCCTTTCCTTTATACAGCCACTCATCCACCATTATTGCTACCACTCATCAATCATCCACCTTCTTCATCTCTGCAGGTAAATTTCTCCATTTCAATCCATATATTCATCAATTTGTTTGTGGATTAAAATATGGGATTGATTAAGTTTCTAGGTTTATTTGATGAGTTCAGCATCGATTTAACATAGGGGCGTTTATGTGTGGATTTTGAGCTCAAATCAAACGAATTATGGGTCTACAAGACAAGAGCAGTTTTCTTTCTTTCTTTTTTTTTTTTTTTTATGATTTAGGCTTCAAAATTATGGGTCTACAAGACAAGATCAGGCTCTTTTTTTATCTTTTCGGTTGTCGGTTTTGGGTTTCAAGTATTCAATTTTTTTTTTTAATCATTTAGGCTTCAAAATTATGGGTCTACAAGACAAGAGCAGGCTCTTTTTTGAGCTTTTCGATTGTCGGTTTTGGGTTTCTTTTTTGATCTTTACCCGACCCGAATCGTCGAACCCTTCCGTATTTTTTATGTTCGGACACTTAAAAAAGTGAACCCCTTGGAAAAAAATCCTGGATCCGCCACTGCTCGTGGTTACCTTGTGTCACCATCCATGGCCGTTGGCTCGCTAACGGCTCAACGAGGCGTCCGTAAGAGGCCCAAAGTGGTTGCAACATATCGGCATATGACAAATCTCCGGGTAGTAGAAGCACATCATAGTTTGTTTGTGAAATGTGTTCAAGGGTAGATTTGGTCCATCCGGTTTGTCCAAGGTCACCTTTTTTTTAATGAACTTTTAGGACATTTTAGCTTTATAGATATTTAAATATAAAAAAGGGAAATATTACAATATTGGTGTTACCTGAAACGACAAATTTTATTGGAAAACAAGCCGGAGGAGTCTTGAAAAAATACTCATGAGTTGTACCAAGGGCAAAACAGTAATAGTATACGGTATTCGGGTCTAATGGACCTATTACTACGTCATGTATTTCACCTGACGTGTAAGTTAAGTATTCATAAGAAGAAATGGTCCCCTTAGCAGAATGATCATATTTCCCTGAAGATATACCGTAGTAAACCGTCGGTAGAGTATGGGTGTTGGTAATCCATGAAATTCGGATTCCATTTTCACCGGAAAAATATATGTGAACCTGTTAAAACATATTTTTTTAGAATGGCAACCCACACGTTCTCTAAATCCTACTCCTAAATTACACTTTTTTGTCTACCACTTTGGAAGGGACACCTTATTCCAACACCTTGGTACCACTAGAAAAAAGACCCGTTTGTTAAAACATATTTAACATATAAATGTGTAGATTATTTGTAAACAAAACATAGGTGATGTCTACATAAAAAAGCATTGTTCTTGTTAAAATTTCAAGATAATTGAAATGAAATACCTAAGTGTCTACTTTTTAGCCTATTGAAGTTTTCAATTTCTGTTATTTTTAGCATCATTTTGTTATTAATTAAAATCTCTTTTCTTATATTAATAAAAGGTAAGATACTCTAAAATATTTTATTTTGCTCACAATGGACAACACTTTAACAAACACATTGATATAAATGGAATACACCTTAACAAACACATTGATATCATTAATTAAAGTTGATATTAAATAGACTTGTTCTTTAGTTAAACTTAATATTAAATTGGTATTTATGAGAATAAGACAATAGCAAAACTCATGTGTGCGTGTTTGTCTTTTAGAAAAAAACCAACGTTAACTTGTTTCACGAGGCCTTAAGGTTGTTTGTTAATACGCGTGACTTTTGCACCCAAATTTATTTTCTTATTATTTCTTTTCACGGCTATAAGGATTTTATTAGATTGAACCAAAAATTACAACCGGGACTACAAGTCACTAAACAGTAAAACCCCTAACAACAAACAACGTACACATCCACTCACAAATAGACAAATGATGTTGGTGAGTTAAATAAAGTTTAAAGTACAGGAGGGGTCCAATCTTTATGAGTGCACCCCCCCCCCCCCCCCCCCCTCTTCCCCCTCGGCGACAACATAGGAACCAATCCGCTACTTTGCCTTTCATTCTATTTTTCACCCATAAATTTATTTGGTATCCGGTTTAAAGATTTTATTCACTTGATTCGTAAAACACGTTAATCATGAACCGGTAGCCTTTTAACGTATCATGTGTGTATCTCTACCAAAGTGATTCGTGTTTACTGTTCAAGTCCTAAAAAGTGAGCAATAGGTTGATGTGAGGGGAAATATTCTAAGTTAAAAAATTTAGTGCATGCAGGGGTGGAATTAGGTGAACCCCAGGGTGGGCGGGCGCGCGCACCCCTTGAAAAAAAAATTAGTATACTTTTTAGGGAAAAAAACATGACCGCACCTTCTGAAAATATGCTTGAAGCATGACAAATTAAGACGTTCTAAGAGCATTCACATTCTATCCATCAAAATATGTGAGGGGGAGTTTGTATATTATAAAGGGTATAAAAAGTGGTTGTGAGTGGAGGAGAGAGAAAATGTTACTGTTCATCTGTATATTTGAGGGGACACTGTTCATCCAGTATAATTTTTTTAATATATATTGAAAGTGGTTGTGAGTGAAGGAGAAAGAAAAGGGCACTACTATACACACCCCCCCTACTTACTAACCACACCCCCCTCCTCTCACATAACTTACAGGTGGGGCTTGCGTGGGACCGACAGTTATGTGAGAGGAGGGGGGTGTGGTTAGTAAGTAGGGGGGGTGTGTATAGAATGGGCCAAAGAAAAATGTGATGATAATATTATTTAATTGAAAATGAGAGAGAAAAAATATTTGTTTTTAGTGGAAATATATTGATATAGAAGTTGTTTTTTAGTGGAATGTATGTATAATTTGATGGTTTGGATGTGAATGCTCTAAGAAGTTATATTTATAAATTTTTGCTACGTCTTTATATTTCAAACTTTGGCCGCCCAAAAGAACCATAATTTTTTTTATCATTTTAGGATTTTATATATTTTACTAAATATTTACAAAAAAAATAATGTTTGTTTTTCAGAATAAAAAGATATCTAATCTAAAATGTGAATAAAAAGATATATAAAATGTGAGACGATGAAACCAAGGCAAAGTGAGTGGTAAACTGGTAATTATTCATAACAACTTACTTGTTGGGGTGTGGTAGGATCAGAATCTCCGGCGAGTGATTCGATGAGGGTATCGCGCGGCGGTGGCCTGTTATATGCACCGGCAACATCCGCAACTCCGGCAAAGACGGCGACTAACATCACCGGTAACCATAACTTGGGTGACGTGTGGAGAGTGAGGGGTTGAGGATATGGAGGGTTAATAATATGTTGTCGAATGTGAATGATATTGTAACAATTAACTACATATACAAAACCTATGGCCGCAGTGGCGGAGCTTGATCAATAGTTTCGAGGGGGCGTAAAGTGATGGGACCCAAATTTTTTTTCCTATCGTTATGTTTCGGGTCGGGTTGGCTATTCGATTCAAGTCGGGTCAAATAATAATAGTTCCAAATAAAACAAAGTGTATATTTACCAAACTACCCATCATTTATATACAAAATTTATAAATATTTAGGATATACAAGTTAGGAAAAATAATCAGAGGGGCGATCCTATATAATTTTAAAATTTTCGGACGAACATCCGGAACTTATACACTTCTAACCGAAATATTGGGGTGGGCGGGTGCACCCCCGGGCAACCACAATACTCCGCCCCTGTATGGCCGAGAATAGTGCCAGGCAACTGCCTGGCACCTGGTAATTGGCCGTTTTGGGCGGCGACTTCTTGCCATCATTGGACAAGAGTATTGCAGTTTTACCCCTGCTTCCAAATCAACTACCTTCACCGTAAACGCCATAGGTTCAGCCGTTAAAATTCAGTTGTCGGAAAATGTTAGCTTCACTGAAACGAGCTAGAGCTTTTGGAGTTGTACTATAAAGATGCCGATCCACATCAAAATAAGACATGCAAGCTCAGATCTGGTCGCCGGAGGTTTGCCGGAAAGCTAGATTGGCTGGCCGGATCTAGGGTTTAACTGGTGCAAACGTGTAGAGAGATAAAAAGAGATTGACTAGGGACGAAGTAGATGCTGGTAGGCAGCCGAGGGTTTCTTCGCGGCGAAAGTTCTAGGGGTTTTATGGCGGTGGTTTCAGGGGTTTTCGGGCGGTGTTAGCACGATGGAGAGAGAGAGAACGGATTGGTTAATGGTGAGAGTGAGAGCGATACGTGCTGCTACTTGATAGTGTCGGTGGCGAGACAGAACAGAAGGAGGAGGTCGCCGCCGGTGAACAAACATGCTACTTTCAAACAAGATGTTGAAATGAGAGAGATGATGGCATTGGTAATATAAATAATTGAAGATGTGGTTGAGGTTTCAACGTGGCTCTTGCTATTTCCTTTTTCTTCCCAACACAAAATAATGATAAAAGTTTACTTTATATTTTTTTCCAGCATATGATTTTCCATATTTAGTTGGTGAGTTTTTTTAAGAAAAAGAATAATCGGTCCAGATTATCAAACTTCAAAGTTTTTGAAAGCTATTCATTTTTTCAAGTAACCTTCTTTTCTCCCTTTTTAAAAATTAATCAATCATGTAAATAATAAAGATTCTAACTTTCGATAAATAATTGATTAAGTTGAATTATTAAGTTAATATATTAATTAATATATGACATTTAATAAATATATATTAGCGGCGCCGACCAGGCAATAGTTCAGGCCCTTTATTGGGCTAAATGGGCGGCAACTTCAATAGTGCCAGACAGCTGCCTGACACTCCCCTATTGGCCTAACAAATTTACGATTTTATCTCGCGTTAAAATTACGATTTTGCCATCAGTTAAAAATTATGTTTTTTCCCTCACATAAAAATAAATTTACGCTTATGCTCCCAGCTAAATGTTTCAATTATGCCCTCGGTTAAAAGTGACGATTTTGCCCCGTTTCAATTTACAGTTTTGCCATTAGTTTTTTCCCTTAAAAATACGATTTTCCCATCAGTTCAAAATTATGTTTTTAACCCCGCTTAAAAATAAATTTACGCTTTTGCTCTCAGCTAAAAATTCCAGTTTTGCCCTCCGTTCAAAATTACGATTTTGCCCCGTATAAATTTATAGTTTTGCCATTAGTTTTTTTCCTCACAGCCAAGTTACGATTTTACCCTCAACATAAATTTACATTTTCCCCATCGTTTTTGTTTGTTTTCCTGTTGACATTATAAGTTTGCCCCCAGTGTAAAATTACAGTCGTGCCTGCAACTTCCTGGCACTCGCCCGTTGGTCCATTTAGTTTACAATTTATCCCCGAATTAAAATTATGATTTGGCCCTCAGTTAATAATTAGGTTTTTCCCATCGTTTTAGTTTTTTTTACCAAAACTATAAAGAATTTTTGTTTTCATTGGTTTACTCGATTTAATTTTTTTTCGTGTCAAGGAGTTGCCTAACACTAGCTCATTAGTCCTGAAAAATTACAGTTTTGCCCTGAGCCCAAAATTACGGTCTTATCATCGTTTTTGTTTTTTTTCCTAGCAAAATTATAGTAGTCTTTTTTTAATTGGTTGAGAATTGTTCGGCCATCGCCCCGCAACGTGGGCGGGGCATCTACTAGTTTGAGAAACAAAACAAAGATATGATGACGATGAGCTTACTTGTTTTGACATTTATTCCTCCTTTCGTCCTACTATGTAGGGAGGAGCATTTATTACTGGGTATCGGTACCGTATCAGTCCCGGTATCAAATTTCTCGTTCCAAATTTTTTCGGTATCGGCACCGGTACCGACTTGTTGTCCGGTACCCACTTTTTGTCATTTTCAGTATCGGTACCGGTTCGGTACGGTACAGGTAAAATACCAAATTTTACCTTCAAATACCAGTACCGTAACGTACCGTACTGGATATTTCGGTATCGGCACCGGTACCCACTTTTTGTCATTTTCAGTATTGGTACTTTCGGTATCGGTACCAGTTCGGTACGGTACCAGTAAAATACAGAATTTTACCTTCAAATACCGATACCGTAACGTATCGTACCGAATATTCGGTAACGGTACCGGTACCCAGTTTAGGCGAATTTCGGTATCGGTATTTTCGGTACTGGTTCGGTACATTACCTGTACCACGCTCATCCCTAGTACTATGTTAACTCTCCCCCCCCCCCCTCCCTCTATATATACACACACAAATTATGTAATATAATTATGTTCTAGTCTCTTCTTTATAGATTATGTATACTATAGACTATTTATAGATCTCGGGGTTATAACATCAGTATCTATAACCTTTTGGACTCAACTAAGTAGCTCCACAATCTCTCACGCAAGGAAATCAAAAATATCAAAAGCAAATGAGATAAACACGTGTTGATTCATGGTTGTCTAAGCACGTTTTCTCGTATAATTTGATGAGAAATCTTATAAACATGTCTTGAGCTTTTAAAACTTAGATAAAAATCAAAGGTCATCCCAATAATTATTTGTACAAATTGATTGGTAACAATAAACACTTGAAGTTTCTATGTAGACAAGAATAATCATTTTTATAAGTCTTTTATTTCTTCAAGATATAACCTAACAGAAGTCAAATAACTAATACACAAATAAATAAGGGTGTACCTATTGGCACACCCATTTGCCTATCTATACACCTTAAAAGATGTTTTTTGTCCTTATATGCACACCCTGCAGTGTCGAACTGTGGCCAAAACGCTGCGTTTTGGTCCGGTTAACCTAACAAAGACTGACGGGTTTCTGATGGGTCTGTTGACCGGACCAAAACGCCGAGCTTTGGCCGCGTTTTGGTCCTATCAACCAGACAAAAGACTGACACCCGGTCTGGTTGACATGACCAAAACGCGGCCAAAGCTCGGCGTTTTGGTCCGGTCAACAGACCCGTCAGACACCCGTCAGTCTTTGTCTGGTTAACCGAACCAAAACGCCGCGTTTTGGCCACAGTTCGACACTGCAGGGTGTGCACATAAGGACAAAAAACACCTTTTTGGGGTGACTATCTACACACTTGGTGTGTATAGTTTGTGACATAAATAATGAGCATTATTATCATGGTCCAATAGACCATTGTTTGATTATTGGGAAGAATGATGTTTGGAATATGCTGTTTTGATGTAAGAAATTGGAGACAACAGTTTGTATTCACACACGAATACACCATGGGAACACATAGTACGACATTAATGTATGTTATAACTCATTGACGTGCACGACATCTAACTACTTAGTCACAACAAATCAAATCAAATGAAATGTTGATGTTGCCACAAAGAGGTTATGCCATCATATTATGATTCTGATTCGAGTATTACCCTATATATTAAAAATTCAACTGAATGAACAGTTACATATAATTACATATTAAAAATAGAATTGAATAGTAACATTACTAACTGAAGAAACACGGAACTAATTATGGCACTAATCAGTTTGGTTTATGTTCCTACCATAATGGTTAATCTTCTGAAGGCTCTCTGAGCTTCGTAATGATCGTTTTAAGCCCTGCAAAACATAACACCGTTACTCGTTAAGAGGGGAATGTGGGGGTTTCCCTCTTAACCGGGCTCCGGCGTGAGAATAAACGACTGCTTTGGGGAGATAATTAAGTATTAAGAGTGAGAATAGAGGGAATGGAATGTTTAACCTGTGAAGTGAGGTCCCTATTTATAGCCGGAGAGGTGTAAGAGGATATGGGCTGATGGGCCTTGGGCCTGAAGGCGACAACCTGGAGGATATGCTCCTTGTCTCATTGGTGTCGACCGTTAGTGGCTTCTATGAGCTTTCTGGAGCTGGCGCAATGTGATTGGAGCCACGTGTCACTGTTGTCGGCATGGCCGCCCTTCTGCCATCAGCAGGTAAGTGGAAATCGTGGGGCAGTTGTCTCTGCCTTATGATTGGTGCCATGTAGGCGTCCTTAAGTACTTTTTGTCTCCTGCATATCAGATGATCGTGGAGCACGGTTGAGCAGGGCCAGAAGGACGTTGATTGGCTCTTTTCTTCTGCCACTTGTACCTTGTGTACTATCTGGAACAGCCTTGCGCTGCTTCCCTGTGCGAGTCTTGCTGAGAACGTAACTAACTCGCGCGGGGTTCGGATGACTGAGTGCTCTCTCAGTATGCTAAGTGTTGTTATTGGAGCTTCTTATTGTCTAGGCCTCGCGCCGAGTAAAACAGTTGTGCTGTAGCCCGCGCGAGGTTGACAATAAGGAAATTGTTGAACAAGGAGTATGGTCCCGCGCGACCTTGCAGGAGGATTGCGCAGCTTTTTGGAACCATACCCCTTCAAGTCCCCCCAGTCCAGTGCTGCACCATGCGCGAGGTAAGTGGTTGGAGCTCTGGACTTAGAAAAAATAAAAGTTGTAGAAAATGCTCCCTTGACGTTGGTAGATGGGGCTTGTGTAAACTCTTAGTGGTTACTACGGCGCGACTACCGGGTTTGGTTCCAGGTGGGTCACTACCTTTGGGTGTAAGCGCGCAGGGTTATTAAGTCATTGTTAATACTGCGCGCTCCTAGTAGCTTCTGCATGAAGTCTGTAGTAATTTTTGGCGGGAAAATCTTCGAAATTTGAATTCCGACAAGTTGGTGAGAAACGTCGTTGATGGTGACGTTTGAGTTGACTGCTTACACGGCTGTCATCAAGTTGTCTCTGACGGTTGGTCATCCCGTCAGGAGAGTGAGTTCCACGCGCGCGTGATAACCGTCACTCCGGGATTCTCGCCTTACGTGTCGTCTTCTGATTGGTTACATGCGCGGCGAACTCGACACGTTTACCCATCGCATTAAATGCGATGGGTATATATATCCGATGAGATAGAGAGGAGAATACGCTTTTCGTCTTCTGTTGCATTCTCTTTCTTATTTTGTTCTCTAATTTGCTTTGGATCTTCAAACTTTTGAAGAACATAGTAGCAGATCTTCAAGTTTCTTCACCATATCTTCAAGTTTCACCCAGAATCTTTGAAGGGAAACCTCATTTCCTTCCATGGCTGAAAAACATCCAGAAGAGAATCCTGGTGAAGAAGGTCCTGTTCCCGTTCTCCGGTGGGATTTAGGCCTCTTTGAACAGATAGTACGGGGTTTCCGGTTTCCACCGGAGTGGGATGCCAGGTACCCCGGTCAAAACCAGACGGCCGCTGATGCACCACCAGGGTATATCACGTTATTTGAAGACTTCTTTCATCAGGGCAACTTTCGGTTGTCGGCGACGAATTTTATGGCTCATATTCTTCAGTTTTATGGGTATCATATATCGCAGATGAGCCCTCCCGGGATGGTCCGGGTTCGACACTTCGAGTTCCTCTGCCGATCTCATGGCATAGAGCCAACAGTGGAAAGATTTAGAGTCTTTTACCAGTTGATCCGAAACATGAGATTCTACTCATTTGCCTGTAGAGGCGCTGCAAAGAAGATACTTCTTAACCCTCCCAAGAGTTTCCACGATTGGAAACCAAAATTCTTTTATATTCGCGAGGAGGTGATTCCGATCGCCATGACATTTCGCGCTTGGTCTGAAGCGATTGTGAAAGAAGATCTGGCGATCCCCAAGACTGAGGCTTGGTATCGGGAGCTTACTGCCACCCCAAACTGAGTGTTTGGTGAGAACGTCTTGGTAGTGGCGCGGATGAGCGACCAATGGCTGCCTGACAGCAAGGAAGTTCCCATCTTGATGATTGATGATAGAGGTTAGTAATCTCTTTAGTTTCACTGATTTCTTGTTTCGTAACTTGTGTTTATTTATATAATTTGACGTGTAGAGGCGCGTTTGTATCAAGCTGCCTTCGCCACCTTTGGTGGTTCCATGGGCGTGCGCCCGCTCCAGGCTGGAGAAGAGTACTGGTATGAGCAGATTAAGGGTAATTTCATGTACCCGGTTGCTGATGCATTCACCTCGCCGCCTACTGCAACCGAAGGTGCGCATATACCAAACCCTCGTCCCTTGCGCTCTGTGACTTCTGCTGGGAAAGAGGTTGTCTATCTTTCCAGCGAGGAGTCTGTGGGATCATCAAATATAGGGCTAAGTTCGTGGTCTAACATCTTTGCAGGTGTGTTGCACGACTTGGGGATTGACCCTGAAGATAAGAAGAAAAAGGCTGTGAGGAGGAAGAAAGTTATCACCTTGGATCCTGAGGTGACCAGCAAGGGAGCTGGAAGTAGTCGCGCAACCGCTAGCGCTGCTGACAAAGGTACTCTCCGCCTTCGTCAAAGTAACTTGGAGGATTACGTTATTATCAGTGATTCATTTGAAGGTTTGTCGCGTATAGGCGAGAAGAAGTCTGGAGGAGCCGGTTCGAAGAGCTCTGGTAGCGCGGGTTCCCGCAACCCAGATGCTGAAGAAGAGGAGGAAGAAGACGAGGAGCCTGCTGCAAGTTTGATTGTTAGGAAAAGGAGCCGGAGCAAGACCACATCAGGTGGGTCTGTTGCGCCCAAAGCTGGTGGAGTTCCTGTGTTAGGGAAAAAGAGTAACCTGCGCTGGCTTTACAAATTTTCTCCTGGTTAGTTTCTCTGATTTCTGCGCTCTTTGCTTTCCTTGTCTTTACTGACACTTAAAACTTCTGCAGAGGCTGAAAAGAAGACCCCTGAGAAGGGTGTAGTGTTCACAGATCCCATAGAGCCGGCGCAAAAGAGGCCTAGGGTTACCATCAAACCCTTGAAAACTGTAGTGGAGCCTGATAAGGACAAACAGGTTGTCGGGGTTGAGAAAGAGAAAGCTGTCGAGGCAGAGAAGGGTAAGTCTGAGGAAGACAGGAAGAAAGCTGATGAGGAGCGCAAGAAGAAGCTTGACGAAGACAATCGAAAGAAGGCTGAGGAAGAGAAGAAAAAAGCGGATGCTGCTGAGGAGCGTAGGAAGAAGGCTGAGGAGGAGAAAAAGAAAAAAGCTGATGAGGAGAAGAAGAGGCGAGCTGAGCAGGAGAAGGAGAAAAAGGCTGCCGAAAGAGAGAAAACTAAGGAGAAGGAGAAAACCGCTGCCGACAAGTCTGTCGGAATTTCTACTACAGGAGGCGCGGGTTCTGGTTCGGCGGCTGGTCAGGGTGGTGTGGGAAAATACGGCGCGCCGCCGAGCTCTCCAATAGGCCCCCGGGATACTTTGGGGATATTTATTACAAGTCTTACACGGAAGAGAGCCGTGGTGACACTCCGCACCAACCGCCATGGGGTTTAAAGCAAAAAGATACTTTTGTTGAGTTCGCGCCTTGCCGCCACTGGCAGCTGAATTCCATTCCTCCTGGTGAGGTTGATCGTCAAAGGGCGCGAACCCACAGCGGGTTGTATCATGCCTATGTTGTTGGTGAGGCCAACACGCGTGCTGCCAACAAAGAAATTGTTCGCGAATGGCGAACTATGGTTAGGGAAAGGGACGATTGGGAGAAGTATCGCGAGCGGATACTACGGCGTGCTAGTGACTTTGAAAAGTCAAAAGCTGCTTTTGATGAGGAGAGGGCAAAATTTGAAGCTGACCAGAAATCAGAGGAGTGGGGGCGCGAGGGCCTAAAGGGTAAGCTTCGAGCTGCCGAAGATCTGCTGGCGAAGGAGAAAGCAGAATGGAGGAAAATCTGTGAGAAGGACAACCAACGCGCCTTTGCAGCTCGCACCAAGATTACTGAGCTTGAAGGCAGGGTTGCTGAGCTGACGGCGAAGGTTGAGGATGCGCAAGCTGCCAAGGAGCAGACTGAGGTTCGAGACGCTTCTCTTTCAGTTTATACTTTTGTTTAGCAGTTTTAACTGAGTCTTTTATCCTTTGCAGGCTGAGCTGGCTGAGGTGAAGGTGCAGCTGTCAAGTAGGGACAAGGATTTGATTGCCAAGGATGTCGAAATTGCTGAGTTGAAACGTCGCCTGCAAGAGCAGGTTGACAAAAGTGAATCCTTGGAGATCGATCTGGAGGCCGAAAAGTCAAAGGCTGCCTCAGCTGACGAAGCCAGGCAAAAGGCCGAGGAAGCGCGAACCATAAGCTCTTCTGCCCTGAATGTGGCGCAAAATAATTATGCTGAGGTCCAGGGTATTGTTGACACGCTGTCCTCAGATATTGAATGGCTGCGCGGCAGGGGACTAGTTCTGGTATTTATCTCTTTTTAACTTAGGTTTTATTTACTAAGTTAGTTCCTCATTTGCTCATTCTGGTGTAGATGGCCAACTCGATTTTGAACGCTGGCAAACTGGACAAGACTGTTGCTGCTCTCATAGATGCTTCTCACGCAGTTGGTCATCGCGGAGGTTATATGGAGTGTGCGCAGCATGTCGAAGAAGTGTTTGGTCAAGAGTTTGATACCAGTCATTGTTCGGTGACTAATGAAGCTGATGCCGAGTTGGCTCGTGCTGAAAATGCTTACAATCATCTAGCCTTGCCTGTAATGGACTTGGTTGCGAAGGCTCTAGAGCATGATGACTGGTGCAAACGTCTAAAGGGCATTCTCGACCCACCAGATCATGTTGAACTATCTGACGAAGAGGAAACGGCGGGCAATGATGGTGGTGATGAAGGCGATGATGGTGGCGACAAGCACGATGATGATGATGCTGGTGGTGGTTTTGAGTAGGTAGTATTGACAGGCTTTTTGCCTTGTAATTTTTCTTTTATCTTTGCGATGTTAGTAGTTGCGCGGTTGCGCTTGTTTTGGGTCAAATGAATGACATTGTTTTTATGTAACTGTTGCACGGTCGCGCTTGTTTAAATATGATGCTTATTTATCCTTTCCCGTTACAATTATTGCACTGTTGTTAGAAACTTTGGTTAAGTTAGGGCGAATAAATGTAAGAGTGGCTCTTGTGTTAGTGTAACTGCCCGGTCTCGCGCTATGTTCGCGGAGAATCTTGGAGGCATAGCTCAAGAGCTCGTAATTAACTGGAGTGTTTTCGTGCTAATCAAAAGTTTAACATGCATTTATAACGAAAGGAGTCATCGTAAAAGAAAACATGTCGCATGCTTTCATTGCTTGGGAAACAGGCGCTTAGGCCAACATACATCGCATAAGTAGCAAAAGGGGCGTTTAGCCAACATAGGTAATTAAAAAGGCGCGTGGCCAACATGAGTGAGTAAAGGCGCAAGGCCTAGAATATTTACATATAGCACTTGCGCAGTTGTTGCGCATTCCACGTGCGCGGGATGATGTGTCCATCTAGGGTGCGCAATTTGTATGCCCCTTTTCCTAGTACTTCGTGAACCAAGTATGGGCCTTCCCACTTGGGTGCTAGTTTTCCTGAACGTTCGGCATTTGAAGCTTCGTTGTCTTGGAAGACGTATTCTCCTGTAGTGAAGGTACAGATGCGGACTCTCGCATTGTAGTACCTTTCCAATTGTGTCTTGTATTTCGCTTCTTTAATACGCGCATTCTCGCGTCTTTCTTCCAAGAGATCCAAATCGAGACGGCGCTCTGCTTCATTATCAACCGTGCTGACTGCTGTCAAGCGCGGTGAGGGGAGTCCAACTTCCGCCGGGATAACTGCTTCCGAGCCGTATACTAGGCTGAAAGGAGTTTCGCCGGTGCTTGTCTTCGGCATGGTTCGATGAGCCCACAGGATGCTTGGGAGCTCATCTACCCAGCCTCTTCTCTTTGTGCCCAGTCGGGCTTTTATCCCCTCGACGATACTTTTGTTAACGCTTTCCACTTGACCGTTGCCTTGAGGGTGTGCGACGGAGGAGAAGGTATGCTCGATTTTCATTTCCTTCATCCAATTTTGAAGGTCCTCAGAAGCAAAATTGGTACCGTTGTCTGTGACGATTTTGAGTGGGAGACCAAACCTGCAAATGATGTGTTCCCAAATAAACTTGCGCACCATCATTGCAGTGGTTGATGCGAGAGCTTTGGCCTCCACCCACTTAGTAAAATAATCAATGGCCACAATTATAAACTTGACGGCGCCGGGAGCTTCTGGGAAGGGTCCCACCATATCTATTCCCCACTGTTGGAAAGGCCAAGCAGTGGATACAGGAATAAGATCGTTTTTTGGGCGCAGGGTTTTTGGAGAATGTCGCTGACAGGAGTCGCACTTGCGCAACTCCTTCAGGACGTCGACGTGCATCCCTGGCCAATAATATCCCGCATTCATAATCTTCGCGACAACCATGCGTGGTCCTGCATGGATGCCGCAGATCTCTTCGTGGATTTCCCTGATCAAGTAATTCGCATCTTGGGGGTCCACGCAGCGCAACAGTGGTCCCAAGAAGGATTTGCGGTATAAGATACCACCATTCATCTCATAATGCAGAGCTTTGTTCTGAATCTTTCTTGCCTCTGCCTTGCTCTCAGGGAGGATTCCTTCTTGCAAATACTGAATTATAGGGGTCATCCAGGATGGCTGCCCTATTTCGATCACATTTACCTGGCGCAGCAGGACTGATGGATTTTTGAGTACTTCAATCCTTACATCTTTCGCTAAATGTTGAAAGGAAGTTGAAGCAAGCTTGCTCAAAGCGTCAGCTGGGTTGTTTTCGGAGCGATTGATGTGGACTACCTTGTAAGACTTGAACTGTTGAAGCAACTCTTTTGCCTGCTCTAAATATAGGGCCATAACCTCGCCCCTTGCATCGTATATACCGTTAATTTGGTTGGCTATCAAGAGTGAATCAACGTGTGCTTGTAGATTTTTAGCTCCCATTTTTATGGCGAGACGTAAGCCTGCCAGAAATACCTCGTACTCCGCCTCGTTATTGGTATTCTTGAAATCTAACTTGATGGCGTAAGTAAATTCGTGCTTTTCAGGGCTCACAAGGCGTAATCCGGCTCCTGCGCCATCTTCGTTTGAGGCTCCATCTGTGTACAGTAACCACAACTCATCGGATGTATCTTTCAAAGGAGTTTCAACAATCTCGCAATCCTTGATTTTTTCTGCTGGGACTTCCGTGATAAAGTCGGCGAGAACCTGACCCTTGATGGCTGGGCGTGGCTTGTACAAGATGTTGTGGCCCCCCAGCTTGATCGCCCATTTTTCTAACCGCCCAGATGTTTCTGGCTTTTGCAATATCGTGCCGATGTGGAAATTGGTAAGTACGGTGATCACATGCCCTGTAAAGTATCTGCGCAGCCTCCGGGAGGCGTGTAGCAGTGCAAGTACCAATTTCTCCATCGTGGAATATCTCGTTTCTGGATCCGTTAGCACTCTACTGACGTAATAGACAGGAGTCTGAACTCCGTTTCTTTCTACAAGCAATACCGATCCCACTGCCTTGTCTGATGATGACAAGTACAAGATGAGCGGCTCCTTTTCGAACGGTGCAGTCAGAGTAGGGAGTTCGATCAAACACTCCTTCATTTGCTGAAAAGCCTTCTCTGCTTCAGGGGTCCACCTGAACTCTTGTTTTTTCACACAGTTGCGCAGAGTGCTGATAAAAGGGTATGACTTTGCGGCGTGATTTGACAGAAAACGGTTAAGCGCGGCTAGGCGGCCGGCCAACCTTTGCATCTCTTTGATCGTTCGTGGTGATGGCATTTGTTCTATTGCCTGGACCTTTTCTGGATTCACCTTAAAGCCGCCATTTGTGACTATGAAGCCTAAGAAATTCCCTTCTTCCATACCAAAAGAACACTTTGCTGGATTCAATTTCATATTCACGCTGAGCAACGAGTTGAATGTTTTCTCGATGTCTTTCAACATTTGGCCCTCTTCAGGACTTTTGATTACCAGATCATCGATGTAAACCACGATATGCTTCCCGATATCTCCAGCGAAGGTCTTATCCATCAGGCGTTGATACGTTGCGCCAGCATTTTTCAGGCCGAAAGGCATCTTTGTGTAGCAGAAGATCCCTAGATCGGTTCGAAAAGCTGTCTTGTCTTCGTCTTCTAGCTTCATTTGAACCTGATGGTATCCTTTGTAGCAATCCAAGAAGCATTTCCATCTGTATGGCGCGAGAGAGTCTATCTTTTTGTCGATCTCAGGCAAAGAGTAGCAATCCTTAGGGCATGCCTTGTTGAGATCGGTATAATCAACACACATTCGCCATCCTCCACTAGACTTCTCTACCATCACGGGGTTCGCAACCCAACTTTGATAACGGACCTCCCGCAAGATTCCCGCTTTGAGTAGTTCGCATACTTGCTCATTCATTGCTTTGGTCTTGTCTGCCCCCAAGCTGCGCCTTCTTTGGACCTTTGTCTCAACAGAGGGGTAGGTATTCAGACAGTGCTCGGTAATGTCGCGCGGGACACTGGTCATGTCGGCCGGGGTCCAGGCGAAGATATCCATGTTCTTGAAATGGAGCTGCTTGAGATGAGTTCTGATGTTTGGTGAGATTGCGTGGCCTATCGTCACCGTTTGCTCTGGGTACTTGCGGTTTAAAACCCATTTTTCAGGGTCGGTTGTTGAAACCTTCGCCGCTTTTGTTGGGCGCATCTCTTCTGTCGACATTACTTCTTTCTTGGCATAGATAATCGCCACCCCTGACTTGGTTGAAAACCCTATGGCTGAGTGGGGCGTGGAGGTTACCATGTTCAATTCGCCTTGGGTTTCTCTCCCAATCAACACATAATGCCTCGATTTGACAGGCATCACCATGAAGTTTACATTTGTTGTTCTCGAATGCTTCCCGTCAGAGAGCGTGACGGGGAAGCTGATTTGGCCTAGTGGGAAGACCATTTCGTTGCAAAATCCAGACAGTGGATAATCAACTGGCTCAAGTCTCGCTTTATCATCTTCATCAAACTGATTAAAACACTACTCATAGATGATATCAGCCATACTCCCTGGGTCAATGAAGACATACTCCGTTTCATAGTGGCCGATAATGCCGGTAATGACGACGGGTCGCGTGGCACGAGGGCCGCCGCGCACTACCGGGAAAATGACTTGTTGCTCTTGCCATGAAGGTTCATAAGGGCGCTTGCCTTTCTCTTTTGTGCTGTATCTTGGTCCATTGACCATAGGGGCTTCTAGGCGTCTGACTTTCTTGTGATTCCCCTCATCATGGCGTTGGATCTGGTGAGTTTCTTTGCGCACGTTCTTTACCAGGTGGCTTAGCTTCCCGCTTTTTAGCGCTCTTTCAATCTCTTGACGCAAACTGTAACAGTCATCTGTCAGGTGTCCTGTATCTTTGTGGAAATCGCAATACAGGTTGGGGTCTTGCCCCTTCTCGTTTGTCATAGGCCTTGGAGCCTTGAAATCATGATTCTCCATCATTAGCACCTATTTCGGTGTTTTTATGAGCGGAGTCCAGTGCTTTTCTCGGTTGTCATCCCTGACTGCTTTCCGATAACCAATGCGATCGATAGTGTCTCGTGCGTCCTCTTTGTAGCAAGACCGCTCTTCATAACGAGATCGCTCGCCATAACCGCTGGAGTGGTTGGCTTTCCACCCAGGGTTATTTCCTTTGTTTCGTCTATTGTTGTCGCGCGAATGGCCTCCCTTAGAAAATCGATCTTCAGCATAATAATTCTTGTTTGCGGCGAGTGACTCTTCAGTTTGCGCGACGATTTTTGCGGCTTCCAAGAGTTTAGCCCATTCTTTGGGCATTCCATCTTTCCCAGTGACAGTTCTGATGAGACTATCACAGCGGATGGCTTTCTTGAAGTGGCAATGCATGAGTTGTTCACTTACGCCACCGATTTCCAAGCACTCTTTGTTAAAGCGAGTGATGAAATCTTCCAGGCCCTCGTTATCTCTGCGCCAAATGTCTTCAACCTCGGCTGTGTCGCGCTGGTATCGTCTCTGTTGATTGAAGTGACTCAAAAACTGAGTCCTGAAATCCATCCATGACTTTATCTTTCCCGGAGGAAGGCTGTCGAACCAGGCGCGAGCAGCCCCTATAAGCGTTTGAATAAACAGATGGCACCACATGAGCATATTCCATCCTCCCATGCAACCCACGCTTGTGAAAACCCTGACGTGATCATCGGGATCAGTCAATCCGTTAAACTTTCCAACCGTCGGAGGTAACTTCTCTCTTTTAAGCGGCGCCAACGCGATCTTTGGAATGAACTTCGAATGTTCTACAGCTTCAGCTGGTCGATAGGCGAGACGAAAGTCTTGCTCTGCCTCTTCGGTGTACCCTACGTGTTGTCTTGGTTTGTAGTATTCATGGTTCCTTTGTAAACGATTGAAGACTGAAGATCCTTCATCGTCCTGGCAAGTTGGATCATTTGGGTCGGTATCTTTCCATTCATTGTTCATATTGCATGGCGTGAGCCGGCTATGAACTGGGCCCCTTTGGACGTGTGACGGGTAGTCATAGTAGCTTTCTGTTTCTCCCCGTGTATCGCGCGTGTCATGTACGCTTAGTCTTCTGGTAGGGGGAGGTCTATTAATTCTGCCTTGGATGTTTTGTTGTGGGGGTATTTGGCGCGCCCCCTGACTCTATCCCAGGGGAGTAACCAAAGACGGTTCTGCCGTTAAGACTGCTTGCTGTGCGATCAGGGATTGATATGCCGCGTTAATGGTGGCAATATTCTTAGCGTACCACGAGGCCGGAGTTTCGCCCTCTGGTAGCCCTAATAGCGCCGAAACATTCTGAGGTGGAGCTGGGTTTGAAGGCCCAGCGCCATTGCTTCCTGGGGTTACCGTCTCAGTGATGCGGGTGATGCTCCCGCGCGGTCCCCCAGTGTTGGTTACTTCGATTTCGCCAATTTCTTCAATGTGTTGGGGTTGGACGTTTTGATTGTCCACCCCCAACGCTGCATTACAGTTTGCTCCAAAACCAACAAACTCAGGAATGATTACTTGACCAGCCATGATCGAAGGAAGAAAAAACCACGAAAACTTAGAAAAAAAATGAAAGTGATTTGTAGAAAACCGCTGGGTGATGCGTGTGAAGTGTCGTATATTTTAGGTGTATATTTTAAGCCCTTTTTAACACTTATTTTAGCCAAGTTTTAAATTTATAAAACACGATATTTCACTAACACTAAACACACATATGGGCAAGTGCACCCATCGTTGAGTGTAGTATAGCGTTGGTAAGATACCGAGGTCGTCCAAGGACATAAGAGCTTTTAATACCGGTTTATCCTCAACGTCTAACCAAAATAAAAGTTTAGAAAAATGTTTTAAACTAAGAAAAATAAAAACTAACTAAAATGCTGAAAATAAAATAAAAATAAAAACAGATAGACAAGATGAATCACTTGGTTCCGACTCGTATCTAGTATAACCTTTGATTATTTCCGCACTTTTGCACATAATTAAGAGATTATCTTAGTTATTGTAGTAGGCCCCTCTTTTGAAGGTGACGTTACCCTCACCCCAGTAGTTTGAGTCAGCAGGGATACAATCCTAAAAGGGTGGATTATTGGAAGATAATGAATTAAGTTATTAATGCAGTATTGTGGTAGGCCCCGCTTTTGGCGGTGACGTTACCCTCGACTAAGTAGTCTGAGTCAGCAGGGATACAGTCCTAAATAGCCGGGTTATAGTATTAATAGTAGTTAACTTATGAGGGGATCAAAGAGTTTGGACCCCCGCCATCCAATACCGTGAAGTATTGAAGGAGGTCCTACTAAATTTGACCCAGGTCCATTGCAGGACCTCTAAACGCTGAACAATGGCAAGACCTTTACCAAACCGTTCCCTTAACCCCCTACCAGGTAGCCAACATACCTCCATATAGACCGTGGAGATATGAATGGTGAAAATCCTTTATTTTATATAGACAGTAAAATAATGCCAAGACACCACGGACAAACGATAAGGAAAGATCACCTTCAACATAAGTAACTAGTTATTAAAGTCATTAATACAAAACCAAATAAAAAGTGCAAAAGATTAGAAATAAAAAGTATTATACTAGACACTTTGTCTTCACCAAGTGATGTAAGAGACTTAGGCAAACATGGCCTTGATTGTCAAGAACTCTTACGATCAATCTTGGATCCCGAGACGACTCACACACACTCTACGATGGACAATGGATGATGGTGGCGGATGATGGTGTTGTGATGGTGGTGGGTGGTGGATGAAGTGTGAGAGAGGTGGAGTGCCAAGGAATGAGATGAAATGAATCCAAGCACTCCTATTTATAGGCTGAACAGAGAGCTGGACACGGCCCCGTGTCCGCTGGACACGGCCCCGTGCCCGTCTGACACTCTCTCTCCTCATTAATTGTAATTCGCAATTACAATAAATGCGCCTGCTGTACTTTCGACACGCCCCCGTGTCCGCTGAGCACGGCCCCGTGGTGGGCAATAGAAGCTTCTATAGGTTTGTCTTTTCTGCTGCTTCTTGGGCACGGCCCCGTGCTGGCTGAGCACGGGGCGTGTTCAGCTTTCTGTTTTCTCTATTTTGCTTTGGAAGGTGCCGTTGAGGGTTCGGGCAATCCACTAATGTTCCTTTTCTTGTATTTATGTTGGATTTAGCTGTCTTTTTGCTTCTTTTGCATTTTTGAGCTCATTTAATCCTGAAAATACAAAAGGAAGACAAAAACACTCTTTTTCCAATATTAGTACTAAAAAAGGGTTAGTTTTATGCCTCATTTGATGTAATTTATATGTTGCATTTTACACACATCAGTGGGCGCCAATGAAGAAACACGGAACTAATTATGGGACTAATCAGTTTGGTTTATGTTCCTACCATAATGGTTAATCTTCTGAAGGCTCTCTGAGCTTCGTAATGATCGTTTTAAGCCCTGCAAAACATAACACCGTTACTCGTTAAGAGGGGAATGTGGGGGTTTCCCTCTTAACCAGGCTCCGGCGTGAGAATAAACGACTGCTTTGGGGAGATAATTAAGTATTAAGAGTGAGAATAGAGGGAATGGAATGTTTAACCTGTGAAGTGAGGTCCCTATTTATAGCCGGAGAGGTGTAAGAGGATATGGGCTGATGGGCCTTGGGCCTGAAGGCGACAACCTGGAGGATATGCTCCTTGTCTCATTGGTGTCGACCGTTAGTGGCTTCTATGAGCTTTCTGGAGCTGGCGCAATGTGATTGGAGCCACGTGTCACTGTTGTCGGCCTGGCCGCCCTTCTGCCATCAGCAGGTAAGTGGAGATCGTGGGGCAGTTGTCTCTGCCTTATGATTGCTGCCATGTAGGCGTCCTTAAGTACTTTTTGTCTCCTGCATGTCAGATGATCGTGGAGCACGATTGAGCAGGGCCAGAAGGACGTTGATTGGCTCTTTTCTTCTGCCACTTGTACCTTGTGTACTATCTGGAACAGCCTTGCGCTGCTTCCCTGCGCGAGTCTTGCTGAGCACGTAACTAACTCGCGCGGGGTTCGGATGACTGAGTGCTCTCTCAGTATGCTAAGTGTTGTTATTGGAGCTTCTTATTGTCTAGGCCTCGCGCCGAGTAAAACAGTTGTCCTGTAGCCCGCGCGAGGTTGACAATAGGGAAATTGTTGAATAAGGAGTATGGTCCCGCGCGACCTTGCAGGAGGATTGCGCAGCTTTTTGGGACCATACCCCTTCACTAACCGAATAGTTGAACATTTTTGCGATGGTTGAACATTAATGTATGTTATAACTCATTGACGTGCACGACATCTAACTACTTAGTCACAACAAATCAAATCAAATCAAATGTTGATGTTGTCATCATATGGTTCGAGTATTATAATTCATTTGATTATGATTTAAATCCATTTTTACTTTTTTTTTAGAACCGAATAGAGGGAAGGCCCGTGCGATGCACGGCATGACTGACAGTTAGTGTCCTTCATTGTGTTGTGTGTTTAGGAAAAATGTTTATGTATGGATAAAAGATAATTAGCCAAAAGACAATGTAAGAGAAGCCATACAAAACGTGATAAGAGTTTGTACCATAAACTGGCCTCACAAAATTTAAGACGTGCATAGCATAGGAAAATTGCCAAGTCTAAAAAAATACATTACAGGGGAAAACTTAAAGGAGTTCATAAAGCCTCCTTTTTTATTCAATAATCAACGAAATCTTCTGTTGCTAATGCATGACCATGCAGCCGGCGTTCCCCTTAGCTACCCACAGAACCATCTGAATCAGAATCTTCATAATTAGGGCTGTGAAAAAGAAGGGAAATGTTAGGCTGAACCTTAAATTCGACGATCTATGTATTTCCATTATTTTGCACTAAAAAATTGAAAGAATGTAACTATGTTCAAGTAAATTCCCATCTATGAACCACAGTTCAAACTCGTTGAAAATCAATTAATTCCATTTCTTTAACTTAAGTCATAAAGAAATAAACATGATGTTTGTAGCATGTATTATTCAATTTTGAACATTTTCTAAAACACAATACAAATGGACAGGTAGTTACGTGGTTCATGGAATTTCGTAATTCAAAAGTATGTATAGAAACTTACATGTACTTGCTGACTGTTTCTTTGAGCTTAACCGGTGTTGGAATTGTCATCACCCCTTTACCCTTCCTAGTCATGGGAGTAGGAGTGGTAGATCCAACGGATTGATAGTTGGTTTCGTCTGGGAGCACACGTTTGCAGTTGAAACTCTCAAAGGCCCCACGATGGTAGTATGTGGATGTATCAACTTGGATGGTTCGGGTGGTGCCTATAAGTGAATGTAAGCAGTTTGGGAGCGTTGAGATGTTACCGTTACAGGTCCGTATCATGACTAGTGTGAAGCTATCCTGGTTGATTGCGGAAGAAACGGTGTAGATGTGCGAGAGACCCGATTCCACATTGAGTATAGACTGAGCAGTGGTGCTTGTTAGAAGCTGTGCAGTGTCATCGAAGCACACGATGACCACATTAGCCGTGGAATCGACCACATCAAGTTGAAGATGGAATCTGTTGAAATATTTTTTTTATTCAGATGTGAAAATGTGTAAAGACGTTTGCCAATGCACATAACTATAGAATACCAAAGACGAACCTTGCTCGGGGAAACATAACTGGGTTTTCACAGCCTTCACACCACAACTCCCCGTGATCATGCGATACACCTTTCATGCATTTTCCTCCTCCACACATAAGTCTGAACCACTCTTCGCTATTACGTACGCCTTTAATCACCACACGGCAATTGAACTCAGCATTCTGCATGGATTAGAAGAAACACGTTCAATGTATGGATAATAATAATGCTGGGGGAAACATTCGACATTATAGAAAGTGTTGATACCCTGTGTTTCTTATTTTCTCGACCATGGTTTAATATTTCTTCAACAGTTGCCAGACTTTCTGTACAGTTAGCAACAGCAGTAGTTTTCTTCATGTT
This sequence comes from Helianthus tuberosus, assembly GCA_030545235.1. Classification (NCBI taxonomy): domain Eukaryota; kingdom Viridiplantae; phylum Streptophyta; class Magnoliopsida; order Asterales; family Asteraceae; genus Helianthus; species Helianthus tuberosus. The sequence continues at coordinate 14,722,522 of CM060353.1, forward strand.
TGCAGGGGTCTTTCGATATTCAGCCACAGGTTGTATAATGAAAGGTAGGATGCTTGAATATGGTTGTGTATTTATAGAGACATGATAAGTAGCCTCTTGGGATGACCTATGGCAGTTTTCATTTTAATGGAAGTTAAAAAGCAAAGATGTTACAATATCTGAATATGAGAATGTGAAGGTGCTTACACATCTAGTTGCATTAATGATAACCAATAATAATAATTTGATGTTATGGAAGTTGAATATGAGGAGTCTATACATATATAAAACTATATTATTAAATCTATATAAATCTATAAATCTATATCAGTCTATATAAATATCCCCTATATGCAGATAATATATATAGATATATACATATATATACACGCACATAATTAGATATGCATACCAAGGGAAAACCAAGCTCATATGATATATAACCGGCTGGAGCCACCAATCAAACTGTAGATAATGGTCTCATGAATCTGAAATCATAAAAACCGAAACATTTCCAACCAATTAAATTCTGAACGGGAAAAGACAGGATGTGTAAGATGATTCAAAACTAACCGTGTGATAATACGCCAAAGTCTACTAAAACGAAGCACAATTTGAAGAGTTGAAGCAACAATAGCAGCAGCTCCTTGAGTCCCTGTCATAATCCTCTCAATTTTCTATATAATCATCAGCATGTGGAAGTCAATTGGTGGTAATATTGAACTAAGCACTATAAGTTTTATAAAAGGTTGATGTGCAAGTGTGTAACCACCTTTTGAGGTTACACAGTGTCACTATGTTGACCAGCCAAAATGATTGAAACAATAGTAGGCACGAAAGTGTATGACCCCCCCTCCCCCTACAAAACGACAGATGGCAACCGTGTAAAAATACGTGTTTGTGTCAATAGTAATAATTTGATGTTATGGAAGTTGAGTATGAGGAGCGTATACATTTATAAATGAACATTATTAAATCTATATAAATCTATAAATCTATATCAATGTATATACATATCCCCTGTATGAAGATAATATATATATATACACGCACATATTTAGATATGCATACCAAGGTAAAACCAAGCTCTTATGATGTATAACCGTTTAGAGCCACCAATGAAACTGCAGATAATGGTTTCATGAATCTGAAATCATAAAAACAGAAACATTTCCAACCAATTAAATTCTGAATTGTAAAAGATAGAATATGTAAGATGATTCAAAACTAACCGTGTGGCATTACGCCAAAGCCAAGTAAAACGAAGCACAATTTGAAGAGTTGAAGCAACAATAACAGTAGTTCCTTAAGTCCCTCTCATAATCCTCTAAATTTTCTATATAAGCATCAACATGTGGGAGTCAATTGGATGTAATATTGAGCGAAACACTATAAGTTTTATAAAAGGTTGATGTGCAAGGGTGTAACCACTTCTTGAGGTTCCACGGTGTCGCTATATTGACCAGCCAGAATGATTTAAACAGTAGTAGGCACGAAAGACTATGACACCCCCCCCCCACAAAACGACAGATGGCAACCGTCTCCAAATACGTGTTTGTGTCAATGTGTTCAAACCAGCTACAAACAATAGTTTTTGAATCATCGTTGTTTTTTCAGCCTAAAATAGACAAATAAACCAACCATCCCATGTCCCTGAATAAAATTAAGATAAGCTAAGAAATATCAAAGAATATGAGTTTTCAAAATTTAGTGGAAGCTGTAAACACTTACATTCCCACTTCTTGTGGCACAAAAGTAGCTGGCGCGCTATCGTTATTGGCAGACTATGTGGATAGCTGGTTGTCAGCTGTTGTGTTTGGAACGGACCAAAAAAAATGGGTTTAGGACATGCATTACTTATTATGTTGGATTAACGGCGATAAAGATGATAAAAGCTGCTTGCCATAATCTGAGGCAATCCAATGTCAACACATTTAGTAACCTACAGAACGTTAAGGAAGCATATAAAACAAATTTTTTTAGGCATAATTAGCAGCAATCTATATACATATCCCCTATATGCAGATAATATATATATATAGACGCACATATTTATATATGCATATTAAGGGCAAATCAAGCTCATACAATCCAACCTCAACACATTTAGCAACCTTGAGGGTCAACGATGTCGCTATATTGACCAGCCAAAATGATTGAAATAGTTGCGGGCACGAAAGCGTATGACCCCCCCCCCCCCCAATGACAGCTGGCAACCGTGGCCCAAGATGCGTTTGTGTAAATGTGTTCAAACCAGCAACAAACAACAGTTTTTGAATCATCGGTGCCTTTTCTTCCTAAAATATACAAATAAACCAATCAGCACATGTATCGGAATAAAATCAACAAACAAAAACTAAGAAATTAAAAAGACTATCAGTTTTCAAAATTTAATGGAAGCTATAAAGACTTACATTCCCACCACCTGTGGCGCATAAATAGCTGTTGCGGTGGCGTTACTGGCAGAATACGGGGATAGTTGGTCGTCGGAGGGCAGATGCATAATACTCAACGTGGTACGTATATAGCTGTTGTGTCTGGGACAGAACAAACAAAAAAAATGGGTTTAGGGTATGCATCAGTTATTATGTTGGATTAACAGCAATAAAGGCGATAAAAGTTTCTTGGTGGTCCAAAAAATTACGGTATGGCAAGTATTGTTTATTGTGTCTGATCTGATGTCGCCAAATTGTTAAACGTTTCTTTATAAACGATGTTTCTGGTATGGTTTTTCATGCTACCGTTGCCATCCCCGACGATGACAATCTTTAAACCTTCAGGTGTCGTAACCCTTGAAAGCGCGACATATAGCTGACCATGGCTAAACACAGGCCGGGGCAAATACAGTCCAACGACTTTTAATGATTGGCCTTGACTTTTATTAATGGTCATTGCATAGCATGGTTTCACTGGGAACTGGCGTCTTTTCATAATAAATGGCCATTTTGATTTCGTGGATGAAAGGGTTATCCTTGGTATTAATGCAGTATCTCCACGATTAGACCCAGTAAGTATTCTAGCCTTGATAACAAATTTCCCAAGGTCTGTTATAATAAGGCGGGTGCCATTACATAATCCTTGCGAGGGGTTCACATTTCTTAAAAGCATGATAGGGAGGCCTTCTTTTAAATGCAAAGCGTGCGGTGGCATACCTGACAATGTCAAATAATTAAAGAATTTAACTGGCCACATTTTTTTTGTCTGTAACTAATATTTTAGTGCCGGGGTGGGGGGTGGGGGGTACCTGGGAATGTCAAAGAGTTTAGGAATTCAGACGGATAGAGCTGTTCCTGTTCTAATACATCCGTGGACGCGCGACATATCTCATCAGAACTCTTGTAGGTCTTTGTGGTCCGTCTCAGTTGTGCAAACATGTAATCATTGATTTCGTCCGCGTCTATATTGCGCGGGGTTAGTATTGCTCTTTCACATAAATAATCGTCATCAACCTGCCTTTCTGTAAACGACGGGAAGACAGCGTTAACAATCGATTCCACAGGAAGGCCACAACCATCTACGATGAACCTGGTGGGTATCTCGATCCAGGTTGGCTCATCCTCACCTTCTTTGGTCTTTGAAGGAACAATTCCATCGCCGATTTCTAACAACCATTTGTTGAAACGTTGCATATCCATGTCTAGCACACCTGCTGAGGTGTATTCGTTGACACGCATACTACGGTGGAGGCTGAAGTGTTTACAACTTTTCCACAGATACGATTTATTTATGCATGCCTGAACAACATCTTCTCTTTTTCCTTTTGGGATGACGGGCAGGATTTGTCTGAAATCACCACCAAGCAAAACAGGCATGCCACCAAACACGCGTTCCCTATTTGCGTAGGCAGGAAACCCCAAGATATCTCTAAGTGTTTTATCAAGTGCTTCAAAAGCATATTTTTGCATCATTGGTGCTTCGTCCCAGATGATTAACCTTACCTCTTGTAACAGGTGTGCCAATTGGGTATTTTGTTTGATGGCACACGTGCTATTGTGAAGTAATTCTAAAGGGATAGCGAAGCGGCTATGAGCTGTCCGACCACCGGGTAATAGAAGGGACGCGATACCTGATGTGCAGAGATAGGTAAAGTGAGTAAAAAATGGAGTTACGTACGCGACCACATACATTATGTTGCACAAGAATAATAATACAACATTTCAAAATTATTTTTTTACCTGAAGATGCAACCGCAAGGGCAATCATGCCCATAGATCTTAAGCGTGACAGAATGGCTTTGTACAGGAACGTCTTGCCTGTCCCACCCGGACCATACACGAAATAGAACCCGCCTTTTCGAGTGGTAACAGAATCAATGACTGTGTCGTATATGACCGTTTGTTCCGTGTTCAGTGATGCATATAATCGATCGTGTTCGTCTGTCATCTTTTTTTTATTGTAACTCAACTCTTCCCTAATTAGACGATTATCCATCTTATCGAGGAGCGACGTATCCGGTTGGGGCATATCTGTGAAATCCGATAACGATTTTCCATTTTTCTCCAATAGTTCATTTAGTTCGATCAGGCAGTAGTTCTTAAGCTGGTCGTCAGATAAATGTAACCCTGGGAACATGAAGAGCCTACGTTTCAGGTACAAAATATCATCAGATAGTATCTCCCAATTTTGTGCCCAAAGTTGCGCCGGGCGATTCACTTCGCAAAACAACAACATGGTAACAAACAATTCCCGTAGTTGGGAACCGGACGCCCATAATTTAGCCTCTGACAGGGCGTCATTCCACTCCTTGTCATCATTAAGCAAGCCATACGCATAGCAGGCTTGTTTGAACGTTGCATATACGACTCCGTCGACCGTTTTTATTTCTTCGAAACTTCGAGGCCCTCTCACAATTCCCAACAACATTCTTAGATAATACTTTGGCCCAGCTGCTGGATCGCAATACACAATCCGCCCAATGGCTGTCCGCTCCAACCGCGTTTTCCATACCTTGTTATCCTCTTGCCACACATACCTTGTTGGTATCTCGGCGTACGTTAACTCTCTTGCCGCTTCATCTCTGTTGTTTAGCGCAAACCATTGGGTGAACATCGTGTCTCGTATCCCGTCCCGGTTTAACAGGGCCGGCAAGCTGTCTGAATCACGTAACGTGAGCAGATGTTGATTAGGTGTATGGAACGTTAGTTTCATGACGGATGGGAATGAGTAATGTATAGGAAATGCAAGCATTCTCCACACAGCTTCACATGGTGATAAGTACCGGCAATCCAGATAGTTTTTAATCTCATCAACCTTAACAATCTGTTGTGTACGCTTTTCACCGTTATTGCCAATGTTTTCCTGAACAACCATTGTAGCCCTGTCTGGCCCCTTGTTTAAGTATTTAAACAGGTATTTTATCGCTCGGGATTGGTTGCACCATTCAACATTGATGTGCGATTCCTACTTTAAGAGGAGGTAGCGGTTGTATGGGACGACAAACCGGTTGTCAAGCTTCGTTTTGCCCTTCTTAAAGAAGATCTTGGTATCTCGTCGGCGATAAACCGGGTAACCGTCTTCGTCAATTGTTGTTTCTCGGTAAAATGGTTTTGGAAAGTGTTTCATGCATTTTCCATCTGTTGTACACGGAGCACTGCGCGCATCATTCCCACATGGGCCGTGCAACATGTAATCTGTTACAGCCGGATGGATCGTCAATTTCCGATGGGATCTCTGCAGAAATCAAATCATCTATGCCAGCCGGCGTGCGAGACTCGGCAGAATGTTCAAGCCACAACAAAAGGTGCGCGTGCGGTAGGCCTCGTTTTTGAAACTCAATTGTATAAACAGCTGTATATAACCAAGGGAACAAAGATTGAAGTCAGCAAGGGGAAAAGGGGAAAATTAGAAAGTTTAAAAAGGTTAGTATTTGTGGGAGAATTGATACCAAAAGAAAGAGGCGAGGCATTACAAACTTTACCTGCTTGGCAGCTGCCAAAGATTTGTTTCTTCATAATATCTTCAATCAAGGAGGTCAGCTTTAGCTTAAAAACGCGTGATACAACATCTGCACGGTCATGAGACTTTTGTCCTGGTATGAGAGACACCATGTCTTCGATTTCAGGCCATTTTGGGTTAGCTGTAAACGTTACAAACAGGTCGGGGTTCCCAAAAGTACGGCACAGAGCCATGGCGTCTTGGTAATTTTGGATCATATATCTTGGACTGCCCGTAAAGGTTGCCGGTAAAACTATACGTTGCCCGATAGCCTTAGCATTTGTATCCCCACGCGTCACAGCGTCACAAACATTATGATAGAGCTCAACGCGCAGCTCATTTTGGTTATTCCTCATCCAGCGCAACCTTTGTTCTTCGATAGCTGCGTATGAGTCAACTAAATACTGTTGGAATAAACGACCGCCTCTTAACAGGGTGGTGCCTTCGTTATTGCGATAATGGATTCTGTAGCAGTAGTATTCCCGCATTGTGACACATTGTCGTTTAGTCACCCGACGTCCGGTGTTGTCATGGTAGTGTATTCGTTCGTGGAACCCGGTCTCTCCGTACGGAAACAACAACGGATATTGCAAAGGCATGTAAAGCTGATGTAATTCTGATATGCGTTGAAGCGCGCCGTGCTTTGTGCTAACGATAACATCACGTGGTTCAGTGTTGTCCCCAAAGTCGTTTGTGATAAGAACAACAACTTCAGACACATTAGGGCGGTTGTATTGTGGATTGTTTATTATTTGGCTAAGTAAGCGTAGTTGACAATTGTTTCTTTCATTTTGAGTGCACCAGTCACGTGCCATGCGGAAGGCGGAAGCCAAAGGACTGTGGGTGTCTAACATTCTGATGAGGGACGCAACAATTGCTTCATCACATGTGTCGTGACAATGGGTCTGGCCAAACAAAGCAGTTATACGGTTTTTAACTTCGTTTTGCGTGTCGTAGAAATACAGCTGAGCATATCTTGGTTGCTCACCTTCAACTGGCAACATGGAGCCTATTCGGTGGTAGTTCTGCCCACTTATTCGGAAGGTGTATAGGCTTCGACCACTGTTTATAGCATGATCAATCTTTCCCCCAAATGATGTGAAACAGAACATGCTATTGTAAACTCTAATATGTTCTCTGAATCTAAGTGTCGCCGGGTCGTTATAATCAAGTAATGATCTTAATGGTTCAGGCGGATCAAGAAGGCGAGCAAGCAAAACCTTGCCATCCTGGCAGCACGAAGAGAAAGTCGTCCCATCAGACGACTTTGTATTTTTATTCCTCTCTTCATACCACATGATCGCCGCACAATTATGGCACGTGAAGGTTGGACGGCCAAGGTTCTGGTACCTAACATGCGCACCTATGATATTTATAACAGGAAAGCTTAGCACAACGCATGATTTAGAGTAGCGTATCAAACAGCATAGTAAAGCCAGATGCAAAAGGGAGCAAAACGTGCATGGCAAGAAACAGGGCCGGAAAATACCTGTTGATGCAAACGCTGCCCTACGTGGGGTGCGAACACGAATACCTGGTAACATATTAAAATATGGCAATGTTATTCCTACGTTGCATGATAGACAGGTCGAAGGATAGTCGGGTACAGGGCAGTGATGGTGGTTTACCTTCTGTTTTTTTAGGCCGAGAAGGGCGCAGGCGTGATGGGCCCGCTACGCTTTGGTGAGAATTCCGTGTAGTGCAGGAAATATTGTCTAGAAAAACGTAATAGTTACGGAAATGATAAAAGGATAGTAGTAAACATCGTAGATAACGTTGCAGACCTTGGGCAGATACGGAGGGAGAATATGTTGTTGGTGGACATAAAGCAGGCTGCATCTGCACTGCATCGCTCCGCATGGCGTTTTTACCTGTAACATATGTTTTAAAACAACTATTATGTAGGGCTCGTAGCGGGCTGAGGGATAATGTAAGCGTGCAATCCAGAAAGTATGAATAGGCGTACTGCGCCCCAGAGGGACGTTCATGAGGAAATATGGGGACGACCTTTTATTGATTCTCTTGTGCACACTTTAGCGCCAGGACCAGTGGTCACTGTAACAGTTGGCGGTTGTATTTGAGTGCAACCTGCAAGAGGTACAAAACATGCAGATAGGATAAACGCAACATAGTAGGTAGAAAACTTATAAATAACTGACTAAGAAAGTAAATTCCAATCCATTGCGTGCGGCTTTACAGCGGCGACATCAAAATTGGAGTGCCTAAACTGTTTGCAGCCTAGTTAGAGTTGTAATTTGAGCGGGCACACATGTCGGTAAGTGGACATTATGGCTAAAAGGTTTCGTTTTTATGAACAGTATAACTAACCTGCGTTGGGGTCGGCAGAGGAAGTAGTTGCATCTATGGTAGTTAGGGTAGGCCCACAGTATGTCACGACCTTCCCACTAAGACCCACATAATTACGATTTTGTATATGGATAGAATGTTTGCTACCCACGATGCTAGAATCGTTGCAGCTGTTAAGCAATGCAAGGCCAAAATATGTTTGTATCTTTCCATCAGGCAACGTATAGGAACAACGACGGGCCTGTATCGAATTACTAACCACATCAGGAGCAGTAGGCCATAACCTGCAAACCTCGTCTTTTATGAGGGAACATGATGGGTTAGAATTTAGTATTTAAAACTCCATATGCGGGGTCGGGGGTAACACTGCAATTAAAAGTCTCATACCTCTGTTTGTTCCAGGCTGTTCAATCAGTTTTAGCCCACAAACGTATTGGACCAACCCGTTAGGCAAACCACGTGAATATGCATGAAAGGCGAAAGAGGCTTCGAGCATCACAAAGGGGCGCACAGCCATCTGTATGTTGCATTCAATGTTACATAATACATCGTCCAAAATGAAGCATTCATATATGTCCCCGCCCGGGGGGGGGGTTAAAACAAAGTAAGTTGCTGTCAAGGAAAAGGCATAGTATCTACAGCAAAATAATTCTTAAAGAATGCATGCTAAAGCTGGTGTAAATATTATATTTATTGTTGGCAGCGCGCCTGTTTTTTTTTACCAAAATAACATATACAGGCACAGTCGGTCAGAAAAGGTCGTAGGTGGTTAGGTCTTTGTGTAGCTCAAGTCATAATTTGATTATTTCGTTGTTGTTTGTAATGCAGTCTTCTACGTAAGTGCTCACGAAGGTTGTATAGTGACACGGTCATCGCTTGTATATTTACATTTATCTATATGATTTATTCAACATTTTAGATAAAAATTCATGTAAGTCTTATATGATTCCAAAACTTTTTTTACGTTGTTCATTGGTATTATTCTATTGGAGTATGCATGATTCCGAACAAACATTTATAGAACCCTTTTACAGTGATTGGAAGTTATATGTGACTTTAAAGATGTAACAAAAGGGTTGGGTAAACGTATTTGGTAGCGTATGTTCCGAGGTGGCATATTATGATCCTATTTGGACTATACCATCCCTTTTTAGGCGGAGTATCTTTATGCGATGTAAATACGTGGCTGAATTGTTTTAAGAATTTCAGAGAGACTGGTAAGGCGTGAAAATTACATATATTGCACAATAGTAAAGCAGCACAGTTTTGGTGTGGGCACAAGTCATATATTTCGCCACATTATTTGAATCCATAAAAGAAAAAGTCACAAGAGCGCAAACACTTGAAGAAAATGAGAAATGACCACCGCCATATTAGTGAGAGCCCTTCTTAGCATCCCCACTATTGTCGACCACACCGGTAACATGCGCACGATCAACGGACACCCCCTCATCATCGTCATCCGATTCTTCAAGGTAGCTGCAAAGAAAGATGGAAACGTATGTATTGGCGCAAAGTTCCAACATGTAAACATTTGAAACAGGGGACAATTGGCAGGTGTAACTTACAGTTTTCTAAGTTTGCGTCCAGTTCCGGGTGTCGGAGGCGGGAGGCTCGAACCACGCTTTGGGGAGTCAGATGGTATGGCACCCAAATCCGACGTGACACACTTAACGTTCCCATCTATATCATCCAAACCAGGGCCGACAATCTTCGCACAATTGAAGCTCTCATATTCTCCATAACGGTAGTATGTGTGGCTCTTTATCTCAAAAGTGTGTTTTGTTCCAATAAGGGATTCGAGGGCGGAGGGTAATATGGGAGCATCTATAGAAGTATCCTGCATACCAAATACAAACCAGAAAAGTTATCGCAGCAATTTCACATATGCTTCAAAACCATCTTGTAATGAGGAGTGCGCATACATTTAGCTGCTCCTCTACTAAGGATTTTGCGGTCCTCTTGACCAACTGCTCAGCAACTTCATCAAAGAGGGTGACAACGGTGCTCATCGTTCCATCAGTTACATCCGCTTGAATCCGAAACCTAGCAGGGTAAAGTAGATCAATAATAATGGTAGTACGGGGACAAAATTGTTTGGCGGCGAAGGTAGAAGGGTATCAAATCACCCTGGACAATAAAGAATCATCGCATCATATCGGTAGGGGAACAAAGTCATGAAGTTGGGCATGAGATGTTGAAGTGTATACCTCGTCCTTGGATAGTCAACCTTCGATTTGCACGCCTTGCAAATGAAGTAACCGCCCTCTCTTGTTAGTCCCCTACGACATTGGCTCCCGGAACACGCGAAAAGATACCAGCTGTTCTTGGTTCTAATAGACGTAATCTCTACAACGTTCCGGAAAAGGATGGCCTACAACGAACAAAAACACAAGTAGGCACATGGACAGGTTGTGTCGGGGAGGGTAATCCCTATTTCCATACATCTGATAGATTAGGCAGTTCTGTTTAGTAGGAGATTAATAAAAAAGAATAAGAACCCTAGATGTTTTTTTTGTTTTTTGTTTTTTTTTGTGATAAAAAGCTGAAGAAATGAGATTGGTATGATCCCAACGGTGGTGGGTCACAATGGTGGTGGGGTGGCGCCGGCGGTAGCGGTGGTGGTAAATCTTGGAATTTAAAGCATACGCTAATTATGTTCTTGTTTATTTTATACAGAATAATGGTTGCCTGTACATACTCTGGGCACTGGTCATTTTCTGATGTTTTAATCTAAGAATGGCGAAGGTGGAATGATTTATTCATTAACTTATACTAACTTTTAAAATAGTAAAAGATTTTAAAAAACAAAGCAGGATATGGGTGTTTATTAAATTACATTCAATAAAATCTAGTATGCATGAATGGTTTTAATGCAGAGTGTGTGTAGTAGTTCAGTACTCATTCCCCCGACCAACCAAAAGCGAGGACCACCAGGTTGCCGCTACCATAACATCAACGTACCCTTTCTCAAATATATATTTCTGAACCTATGAAAAAGGTCTTGTTTGATTTAATTTGTAACTTTCAACCAATCATTAGGGTGGGTTAAAGCTCATAAAGTCGGTTAATCATTTCTTTTAGTTTCTTGGTAGCTGCCGAAGACAGTTTTTTTTAGAAAAGGGTTTGAGTAGTGCGTTGGGTAAAGTACTGGGTTACTGGTTGAAGCGGTATAAGGGGAGAGACGTATGCAAAAAGTCAGTTGGGATGAATACCTTTTTTTTGGATTTGTCAGCACGAACTCTGTCCACAAGCTCTTGTAGAGTACCAACACTTACAACTTCCTCGGTGACTGGATCGCTAGCATCTCCAATAGGAACACAGCTGGGAAGCATAACTTCATATTCAGCCAGAGCAATAAACGTATAAAAAATAGATAATTAAAGTGTGTGCGACAAAGGCTGTAACAGTACCTGACAGACGACTTAAAAGTCTGCAGTGCGGGAACCTCGGAGGAATCAATGAGAATAGTTGACGATGAACTGGACAAACCAAGGACACCTGCATTATCTTAAGTTAGGTGAAGTTTTTTTAAGTAGTACGCATCATAATTTACGCGTCGGAAAACAATCGTACCCAGGTAAAACTTTGCGCTCATGGAAGTCAGGATTAGACAATAGACAGCCGGGTTTTCGTCCTTCTTCTTAATCATAACATCACCGAGATCACCCCACAGCATCACTCTAACCCGGCGATTGCTGGGAGAATTTTGAAAAGGTCAAAAATTTAAAGGGTTAGGTTAGGGAAAAAGAAAGAACAAACAGGCAATAAGGATTAGGTACATACCGTTCGTTGGTTAGATTGAACTCAACCGCGCGAGCACCCGATGATTTCACAGACTGCGGCCCCACCTCAGTAACATATCCGATAACATCTGCAGTGCAACGAAAATTAGCCTGAATTATAAATATGTCCAATAGCCTAACTGAGCCAATTTTGAGCCAAATTCGACTGAGTAAACTAATTTATTCGGTTTAGTTAGCTGGTCGAACCAGTTATTGTCTAGTGTATTCGCTTTCATTTAGTTTGGTTATCCGAATATGCAAGGTTTGTGGAACCCGGATTCTGAATTTATATTCAAACACGGCTAGGGGGTGAACTGAAAACCGGATTCACCATTCATTCAGTTATTTCTCGTACGGACAGCTTCAATTGGTTTTTGGCTTTTCTGTTTCAACGATTTGTGTGCAAGTGAATTTTTACCTAGAAGAATAACGTTTACATATTCCAACTCCCAAGAGAATTTCTAATGCATTCGAAGGTAGAAGGAGAAACAACGTATCACGACAGAGTAGATGCTATTCTACACCAGATAGTCATTACTCTTTGTAGATTCGTAAAGCAAAATGGTTCTTACGTTTAAATTTCCAACCCGTTTGGCCCATTACTTGGCCCGTTTACTATGCACATGTTTTACATTGAGGTAGTAGGCTTTGTAGATTTTAAGAGTAAAATGATTTTCAACCCAGGTGAGCCCTTTCGGATGGGTCGAAGGATAATCTAGAGGTAGAAACGGGTGGTTCCCACCAGTTTATGTGGACAGACATCAAAGCCTTACTAACACCAATGGAACACCCGACTTTTACTATTTTTCAATGTTATACACTCTATGTGGATTCCCTTTTATTTCTCTCAGCCCGTTATAGCAGTCTACAAACTAAATAAAAGATCAGTTTCATACTATGTGGGGTTACTACTGGTTTTCGAGCCTGATTTCCCCCGCAAAACCGTTACACCAGCATGAGGAGAGTAAACATACCTACAAAGTACTTGCCCTCTGTTGGTTCGAGTTCCTCAAACGCCGTAAGTAAGAACGGGTAGCGCGTAAATGAACCACCGGCATCGTCAACCTTCTTAACTACCGTGGAGCCATTTAACCCGATAACAAAGGGGTTGTCTTTCAGAATCCGGTATTGATCGGTACGTTGGACTACAAAACCCTTGAGTAAATATACCCCACCCTCTTTTAGCTTGTCAAAGAAGTAATGTGCAATGTTATTCCGGGCGGTACAATGCATGACACCTCCCTGCGTAAACCAAACAGTAGACTTTCAATAACGATGAGACTCGTAAAAGGGAAAGGGTATGGGGGTTAAAAGGGTGATAGTTACCTTTATATCACTGACGACATAGTCAGTGCTCATGAAGCGACCATTGAAACTTGTGACGTCCCACTTTCTGCAAACCATAACCGTGATGGGGCCGGTACTCCCTTCACGGATGTCAGCAAGGTCCAATTGGTTGCCAACACCAATTCCTGATGTATTAACACTAACAGAGCTAGACATGACAGTAGTTTAACAACTCTGAATATGGGTGAACAACAATAGGGAGGGTGGAGGTCATATAATAGAAAGCAAGACCATTCACCTTCCTAGGAAGAAATTGGGTAATTATCAATGCAATTAAAACCTACCGTAAATTGCCCCATTGAATGTTCATGCAATTGTGGTATATAAAAGGCCTCATTAATCAATATCCCTAGCTAAAACCCTAAAATCTATACATAATTTATTCTTAAATAATATGGTATAATGCGACAATTTTAATAGTATGAAGAATCATTACCTGACCACAATAATTCCTAGAATTAATATCACCTGAAGTTTCTTGAACAACCAAAGAACCAACAATGGTGTATACCCGCAACAGGAAGAAGATATACATATACTTCACCATTAGATTCATCTCATTGAAGAAGATGAATCAATAATCCCCAAACTCCAAACCCTATTTACCCAAAAATAATCAAAACAAAATAACAAAAAAACAATAACAACACTATTTGTCTCTAAAGACAACCATATTCTCAAATGTTTTGGGCTGGTAACTGAATTAAAAACACTATTTGTCTCTAAAGACAACTCATATTCTCAAATGACTAACTTCAAGATACTAACTGAATCTTACTTCTCGTTTGAAGGTTCCTTACGAAGAACTTCAGGTGCCATCTATTGAGGGTGTGAAAGGCATAACCATAATCAATATTTTTTTTTGCCAGTTTTGACACTTAACCAAGGAAATAACGAAAGAAAATGTTCTTACTGTCCCTCTCCGGAGGCAGCAGATAAAAGGGCTGCATGCCTCAACTTTAAAACACCGAAGCCCCCAACCTAGTGAATATCATGGCAGATTTAAATCATAAGCCAAAAAACAAAACTTTGAGAAGGGTAAAAATGGAAATGATCACCCGAAGATTGTCGAACAACCAAATATCCAACAATGCCGTACGCTTGCAACACCAAGAAGATATGCATATGCTTCACCATCAGATTCATCTCATGAATAAGATGAATCGAAATCCCCAAACTTCAATCCTAGCTCACCCAAAAATAATCAAAACAAAATAATAAAAATAATAACAACAACACTATTTGCCTTTAAAGACAACCATATTCTCAAATGTTTCGGGTTGGGATAACCCGAAGGACTTTCTGCCATGAACCAATAATTCGTTTCTTAGCAGTTTTTTTGGTGTGTGAAATAGCCTGCTTTCTCAAAAATAATTTTTTTTGTAACAACAACACTATTTGCCTTTAAAGACAACCATATTCTCAAATATTTCGGGTTGGGATAACCCGAATGACTTTCTGCCATGAACCAATAATTCATTTCTTAGCAGGTTTTTTGGGGTGTGAAATAGTCTGCTTTCTCAAAAATAAATTTTTTGTCAAATAAAACGATTAAAATGTTGTATGCAGTAAAAGTTTATATTATCTTGGAACTCATATTCTCAATTGACTAATTTCAAGATGCTAACTGAATCTTACAGCTCGTTTGAAGGTTTGTTACGAAGCACTTCATGTGCTATCCATTGAGGCTGCAAAAGACATAACTACAATCAATATTTTTTTGCCCAGTTTTCACACTTCATGAAAATAGCCAAAGAGAATGTTCTTACCATCCATCCCCCGGATATAGCAGACAAAAAGGTTGAATGCTTCAATTTTGAAAGGCCGAAATCCCCAACCTGATCAACATCATACTATATTAGGCTGCTTCATTATTAAAACTAACAACAATTAACAAATATCAGATCATTTAAACAGTGTTACTCAGTGAGACACTACCTTCAACCTACTAATTATACATAAATAAGAGCCATAGCATTTTACAAAATAAATAAAAGATCAATTCCATACAATGTGTTGTTACTACTGGTTTTCGAGCCTGATTTCCGTCTGAAAACCGACTAATAATTAGAAACCAAAACACCAAGGGTAAATAACCGACTAATAATTAGAAACCAAAACACCAAGGGTAAATAAAGAAATTAGCAACCTGGTTTACGGATGTTGAACACAAAAACACCTAATCGACTTACAGATGAACAATAAACAAAAAATCACAACGAATTAATTCATAATATCAAAACTTAAATCATCAAATCAAACCAAATATAAAACACTCAAATTAACCCAACTAATTTCTTCACTACATATTCAAAAGACCAAAACAAAAATTTGAACTGAACATGTAAGATCAAACGAAATCAGAAAGTACCATTTTTAAACGAATCGCACCATCGTCAGTGGTTTAGGGTTCAGTGTCGCCACATTCAAGCGTGCATCACTGACGTCGAGTACCGCCTTCGCACACATCAGCGACTTCATTTCCTTCGGAGATTGAGGCATATCGCGGTAGTGATTGAGGTAAACGGAGATTAGGGTTTCAAAAAGTCGAACCGTGAGAAAGACAGATGATGCCAGATTGGGGATTTCCCTTAGAATTCGTCGAGGAGGGGTTTGGTTGCGGAAGATGGATTCTCCATCTTCAAAAGTCGAACTGTGAGAAAGACAGATGATGCCAGATTGGGGATTTCCCTTAGAATTCGTCGAGGAGGGGTTTGGTTGTGGAAGATGGATTCTCCATCTTCAGAGATTGAGAGAACCCTAATTAAAAGGGATAACGGGGATGGAGGGGGATTATGATTTTGTATTATATTATTTTAATCAATTTTATTTTAAGAATTGCATTTAAAACATCATAAATTAGGCTTTAAAATAGAAGATGTAACTAAATTTTAGATTATATATAGATACTCGCACCCCACTAGATCTACTCCTAAATTTTACATTAATGTCTACCATAAAGCTAAAACACGCTAGAGATGAGCGTGGTACCGGTACTGAAAATCGTCAAAACTGGGTACCGATACCAAAATGTTCGTTACGGGACGGTACGGTAGTGGTACCTGTATTTGAAGGTAAAAATCGGTATTTTTACGGTACTGAAAATGCCAAAAAGTGGGTACCTGCACTGGTACCAAAAAAATTCGGTACGCGAAATTCGATACCAGTACCCATTACCAATCATCCCTAGAACACACACCACTTAAAGAGGAAACACCTTACTACACTCTTTTTGGTAAAAAAAAAATTACACTTGTCTAAGTTTTTATATTTATATGTGTAAAAATTTGTTAAGGGTAATTTAAAAATGATAAATTAATTAATTGGAGAGTAAATTTTTTACCGTTAACACACCACATAAGTTGTCCTCGCCTCACATTTACCCACGAACGAAGACGATATATGCTTCTCAGAATCTCACTCATTGGAGCAAAGATGCCAGTATTTTCACTTCTATTAGCCGTGACTTGTTTACACAAACTCGGGACATGTAAGACCATTGACATCAAATCTTTCATTTTTTACCTTATATCACAATAAAAAAAGTCTTTTTTTTTCTCTTTTTTTTTCAATTAAATAATACTTTTTAAGAGTTAAGTTTACGTACAAACAGTCTTATCATACGAAAGGCATGAAAAAGCAAAAAGAACGCGGGGACATTTTCGTAATTATTTGCTCGTATAGTAATTATTAAAATTACTTCACAAATGATCTTGTAGGGTAATTTTGATATTGTAGGGTAATTTTGTAAATGTTCTTGTAGAGTAATTTTGAAACTTGCGTAGTAATTTTGATAAACTTGTAGAGTAATTATGATACTCTACCCTACAAGATCAAAATTATCATATCAGATCAAAATTACCATACAAGATCATTTATAGAGTAATTATGATACTTTAGAAAATTACTTTACAAGATTAAAATTACTCTATAAGAACATTTTACAAAATTACCCTACAAAAACATTTTACAAAATTACCCTACAAGATCTTTTGTAGGGTAATTTTGATAATTACGAAAATGTCAGCGCGTTTTTTTACCTTTTCACCATATTCGTACGTTTTGTATGATAAGAATATTTTTATTTGATCTTTTGTCTACTTTTTAATACTTTTATTATTGAGTTAACTGTCATTTTCGTCTATGTGGTTTGGTGGAAAATGTCACTTCAGTCCCAAAAAAAATTTGCGCCAGTTCCATGCTCAACATTTTTAAAACGTGTCACTTCAGTCAAAAAAGATAACGCCTTGCGCCAATTGCGTCCTCAACATTTTTAACTACGCGTTATCTAATAAGTGTTTACTTTTTAGTTAGCCTTTTTAAGTTTAATTTCTGTTATTTTTAGCATCAATTTATTATTCAGTTAGAAAATTCTGCTTTTTAAACACCAACCTAACATATTCTAAATACTTTATTTCATCCATTATGAGACTAAAACCCACAATATTTAAAAGGGTCTATATCTTAAATACACCTAATATTAAATACATTTGTTCTTTAGTTAAACTTAACATTTAAATAGTAGACGTGCATGTTTGTCGTTTAGAGAAAAACCACCTTAATACTAACGTAACCTGATACGAGTCACGAGGCCTTACATGTGACTTTTGAACCCAAATTTATTTGGTATCCGGTTCGGTTTAAAGATTTTATTCATGACTTTTTCGAAAATCACATTAATCGTGAATATAAACAATTCACATGTTTTGTTAACCATCTAAGGGATTGTTTGTTTAGCTCTTAATGAGATTCTTAATGGTTCAGACCTCTTACTGGTTCAGCACTTGATAGTTCAAACTGTTTGTTTCGTGAGCATATGTTTGAACGATTCAGATATTTGCCTCTGAATGGTTAAGCATTATATTAAGTCTGAATGATTAAGACCTCTTATTTGAATTGGTCAGACATTTGTCTCTAAAAGGTTAAGCATTATACTGGCTCTTAATGGTTCAGATATTGGCGAGAAGTTGTAATTTCGAACGCTTTGTTTTGGGTCCAGCCCTTGCTGGGTTCTATATTTATATATAGAAGTTGTTCAAAAAAATAACCAAAGGGAAATTTAAAACATTATTCTACAACTTGCTAAATATGCAATTCAAGGTACAAACCAAAAATAATGTTTGATGGTTTAAACTCATAATCATATTAGCAATTCAGGGGCTGTTTGGCTAAGCTTTTCAAAACTACTTATTTGCTTATTTGCTTTTCAGAAAAGCAAATAAGCAAATAAGTAGTTTTGAAAAGCTTAGCCAAACAAGCCCTCAAGTATCACTTATTTGAACTAATCATTCAGGCCTAAACCTCTGGTTTCACTACTTTTCTTCGCTAAATCATTTGCCGATGTTAATTTTACCACTTTTCTTCTTCAACTTTTGACATCAGAAGACGAAACTGTAAAGTATACCCCGACATTTGGCCCAACCCAACGAGTTTCAACCCAATTCAGCTTAGCCCACTATGAACTATGAACTATGAAGGAACTACATTGGTATAATTGGAAGAAATGACTAACCGGGTCAACGCTAGAACATGCATTCACTAGAATAAACTGTGTCATCAATCACCACAAATTAAACCCAAAATCTAGGATTCTAAAGTACATGTTTCTCCATATTGAAGGGGCACTTTTAACACTGACACAATTTTAAGCAGAAAACACTGATACCAAATAAGCAATTGAACGTAATACTGACCAAATGTATCAAAAGGGAGAAGGAAAACATGTTATATGGTTACAGTTGGAAAAGATGCATAAATGTTATGTAATTCTCAGGTTTTGTTTTCCGGGATTTTGGTGTGCATAAGATTCTAGACTTGAAGCATGAGACTTGTTGACAGGTTCGATAGGGTCGATTAAGCTTAAACGGTCCGACATCCTAGGTGGCCCAACGGGCCCTGGAGAAGGTTGGACTAGAGTTGAGGTCACTGAACACCAAAGTGAAAGGTCAAAATCTATAACTATCTTTTCCAACTAAAATGTTTACGAGTTTTAGGTCTCCATATACGATTCCAAGCATATGCAAGTATTCTGGGCAAGGACTTCCTCAACATAGAATCTGTATGGGTAAATATATTAAAATTGAGTTACTGATAAGTCAAATAAACAAAATAAACAAAGATTCATTTGAAGAATTGATAAATTGTCGATAATAAAAGTATGCATTTCATAAACCTAAAACAGCCTGAGTGATTTGACTAAAGACTGCAAGAGGGCGGGTCGGTAAGACTAAAGGGTATGGTGAGGCCCATCCCCACGAGGATGGGCCGTCACGTAGGCGCCACATTACCGGCTCGTGGGGGATGGGCCTCCTTCACTTTTGAGGGGGGTGGAGGATGGGGCTACCCCACCTTATTATTTTATAATTTTCTAAGTTTTTTTTATTAACTTAATAAAAACTTTATAAAAATTAAAAAAATAAAACATAAAACAACATAAATAAATTCATTTCATAACATAAAAAAAAAATTACATTTCCTAAAAATAAAAATAAAAACATTTCCGAAAAAAATTACATTTCCTAAAAATAAAAAATTACACTACTCGTCTTCGTCTTCGTCTCCGTCACTGTCCCCGACGTTTACGTTGTTCCATATATGTTCTACCAAATCCTGTTGAAGGTTTGCATGCGTGAAGTCGTTGGTTAGCGCGAAGGAGTTTAAATCCTGTTGCGTCGGATCTACCGGGACAGTATTCCCGTAAGATGCATTCTCATCATACTCACAAATCGCCCGACCTTCGTCTTCAATAATCATGTTATGGAGCAAAATGCAAGCGTACATACAAAGGCGCAACCTCTTCGGTGTGAACGCACGTGCCGGTTGTTCAAGGACGGCCCATTTTTTTTAAAACACCAAAACAACGTTCGATGTCTTTTCTTGCAGCTTCTTGACGCTTGGCGAATTTTTTCCTTTTTTCGTCCTCGGGAAATGAAACAGTCTTGACAATTGTAGACCAAGACCGATACAAACATTCCCGCGTAGTTCTTGCCGACATCTGTAAGTACTCGTCCAAAGCGTCGGCCACTGTCCCGTACGCCAGTTGGCGAATGGCCGCATAACACTTTTGTAACGTGGTGAACCCTTCATAATTCCGAGCATCGGGTCGTTGAGTGAAAAACTGGTCTAGCCCCGCCAAATCATCAGCAATCCGTGTGAATAAACGGCGACTCATTCGGAACCTTCATTTGAAAGTGTCGGCGTTGTAAAGGGGTGCATCCGAAAAATAATCGTTCACCAATTTCTCGTGCGCTCCTGTTGTAAAAAATATATAAATATGAGGAAATATATAAATATATAAAATTTATTAATGACAAACCTTCGCGGTCTCTGTTAATCCGTATTCGTCTGGTAATAACGTTTTCAGACGAGCCATCTTCCTCTTCCTCCTCCAAAAGAATCTCCGCCGCCTTTACCACAGCGTTTGCGAAAAACATCTCCTCTTCGTCCAAAGAAGACGAGGACCACAAAGAATTAGATGCCATTGTGGATGAAAAGATATTTTTTTATAAAAGATTGGTATAAAAATGGGAGTGTTTTTTTTATAAAAATGGATGAAAATGGGAGAAGAATGGGTGAAATATTGAGGAAATGGTATAAAGAATGGGTATATATTTAAAGTGAAAAAGGTTTTTTTTTTATAAATCTAGCCGTTATGTAACGGCTATATGTTTGAAATGTGGCACGGCGAGCTCGGCTGTGGGTTGCTGGGGACGACGGAACGAAGGGAGGGGGCGGTGTGGGGGACCGGCGCCGGTCCTAGCCGGGCCTCAGCCGGCCCCCATACCTTCTAGTCTAACAAGTTGAAATTCCAAAGGTTAAGGATCCAGTTTGTTGTCACGGCCCCGACCCGGTTTGACCCGTTTCAGGAGCCGCGGGACAGAAAATCCCATGGTATTTATTTTAACAGCGGAAGACTTTACCAGGATCTTTTTAAAAACTGCAATTTCCCGATTATTTTATTTCACAACTCGGGATAAAACCCGGTAATTTACAATCATATGATTTCACAGAGAAATCTTTATTTTTACAAAACATGTTTCTTTATTTTTATATTGAGCCACTTCCTTAAGCTTGTAGTGCTACGCGGCACTTTTCTTGGATCACAACAGATCACCTGAAATATGTTTAAAAAAGGTTTTGTCAGCGGGAAATACTGGTGAATCATGCTTTTTAGTAAAACGACTCGTTTGTTATAATTTACAGTATTAAGAGCGATTACAATGTTTCTGATATCAAACCAACTACCCACGGTATTTTGTCACTCGACCCATTGGCCCTCCTGTTGTCCAATGGTGTCTGTGACTATGGTCATATCACCCCTTGGCTGCCCCAATGGTGAAGATTATCAAGTAATGTATACAAAACCCCACATACCGGCTGTAATATGGTGACTACAAAGACTTAATCCCTGTAATTATAACTTTGAAAATAAACATTCTTTTGAAATCAAATTTGATAAAAAGAGAATGACTCACATTGCAGATTTAATTGAGCAGAGCCTAGCCTACTGATTAGCCTTTTAACCTAAAATTAATAACATGCACACAATTCGGTTAGTAACTTAATACAGCATTTACGATAACTCACGAGATTAAACCCTCACATTGAATGACAAAGTGCGATACTTAAACATCCATTGTATTAACAACGAATGACAAAGCATAAACCCTAATGTGGGCAGCACTTAAACATCCATTGGATAGTTTAATCGATTGGACATTGAATCGTAGCAGCGATCGAGTTATTACCCTGTTTTGCGGCAGCAATTAGTGATCGTGTGTGTTTTAGAAGTGTTTCTGCTATAACTCAGTGTACGTAATGAGATTTTACGTCGTTCAAGCGCCCAAATTCCAGTCCCAAAGTCCTCTATTTATACACAAAAATTGACCCCCCTCGCGTGACGCGAGGGGTACCCTTGAGGGCGTCGCGTGACGCGAGGGACACCTAGTTTTCATAGGGTAGCCACTTTCCCAAATAGGCTTGCTGACTTGACGGATTCTTAAAATTCGATTTCGACAACAAGTTAAGTAGATAATCGTAACTAGGGTTTACCCCCCCCCCCCTGAGTTTTAGGGGCCCTGATCCTGATTCCGATTGTTCTGAAAATTTTAGGGTTTGTGCAGAATCACTTGGGTGTCTTAATTAGGGTTTCCTTTTGGATAAACTAATAAAATAAATAGGACATTTGATGAGAGTTGTTACATCCTCCCCACCTTAATAAAAATCTCGTCCTCGAGATTTACTGGAATAATTGAGGATACTTTCGTTTCATTTCTGATTCCAGCTCCCAAGCGTATTCAGTTCCTCTTTTTGAATCCCACTTGACTTTAACTAGTACTAGCCGTTTATGTTTGAGAAACTTGATCTTTCGGTCTTCTATTTGTAGTGGTTTCTCAACAAATTTTAACTTTTCGTTTACCTCTATATCTTGGAGAGGTACTACCAAAGATTCGTTTGATAGGCATTTCTTGAGGTTGGATACATGAAATACATCATGTACTCCGGCTAATTCCTCTGGTAGTTGTAAACGATAAGCAACTGGTCCTATACGTTGGATCACTGGAAATGGTCCTACGTATCTTGGACTTAGCTTTCCTTCCTTACCAAATCTAACAACTCCTTTCCAAGGAGAAACTTTCAACAGTACTTTGTCTCCAACTTGAAATTCTAAAGGCTTCCTTCTATTGTCTGCATAACTCTTCTGGCGATCTCGAGCTGTCTTCAGTCTTTCCTTGATCTGATTAATCTTGTCAGTCGTCTCTTGCACTATTTCAGGACCTGACAATTGACTTTCTCCTATTTCTACCCAACAAACTGGAGTTCTGCACTTTCTTCCATACAGTGCTTCAAATGGAGCAGATTCAATGCTTGAATGATAACTATTGTTATAGGAGAATTCAATTAACGGTAAATGATCGTCCCAATTTCCACCAAAATCTATCACACATGCTCTGAGCATGTCTTCCAGAGTTTGGATCGTCCTTTCACTTTGCCCGTCTGTTTGAGGATGATATGCCGTACTTAGGTTTAGTCGAGTTCCCATTGCTTCTTGGAAACTAGTCCAAAAATGAGAAGTGAAACGACTATCCCTATCCGAAACAATGGAGAGTGGAACTCCATGTAAGGATACGACTTCATCTACATACAACTTTGCCAATCTTTCCATACTAAAGGTTTCTTTCATTGGTAGAAAATAAGCTGATTTGGTTAATCGATCCACAATTACCCAAATCGCATCATTACCTTTTCTGGTTTTGGGTAACTTAGTAACAAAATCCATTGTTATGAGTTCCCATTTCCATACAGGCATTTCTAACTATTGTAGTAGACCTGAAGGTTTCTAGTTTTCTGCCTTAACTTGTGAACAAGTAAGACACTTAGAAACATATCTAGCTATATCCTTTTTCATGCCTATCCACCAGAAATCATTTCTTAAATCTGGGTACATCTTATTATTTCCTGGATGCATGGTATACCTAGATTTATGGGCTTCTTCTAAAATCTTATCTCTTAATTCTTCTTGCTTAGGTACCCAAATTCTTCTTTGGTGGAATCTCCAAATTCCATCAGCTCCTTGTTCTAATTCTTTTATTCTTCCTTTCATTCCTTCAGCATTATCCTTGATTGCTGTTTCCTGAACTTTCTTTATTTGTTCCATTAAATCTAACTATAGATTTAATCTGAGAGCACGAACCCGTCGTTGTTTCTCATGATACTTACGACTTAAGGCATCTGCAACTACATTGGCCTTTCCTTCATGATATTGAATATCACAGTCGTAGTCACTTAGGATTTCCATCCATCTTCTTTGTCTCATATTTAACTCTTTTTGCCCAAATATATATCTTAAACTTTTATGATCTGTATAGACAGTAAACTTACTTCCATACAGATAATGTCTCCAGATTTTAAGGGCAAAAATTACGGCTCCTAATTCTAAATCATGAGTCGTATAGTTTTTCTCGTGCCCTAGTTTTGAAGCATCACAGTAAACTTCAAAATCTTCTGTTCCTTCTGGTAAGGCTAGAATTGGAGCATTTGTTAACTTCTGTTTTAGAATTCTAAAAGCTTCTTCTTGTTTAGGTCCCCATTCAAACTTAACTGCTTTACAGGTTAGCTTAGTTAATGGTACAACTATTTTGGAAAAATCCTTAATAAACCGTCTATAATATCCAGCTAAACCTATAAAACTTCTAATTTCCATTGCAGATTGCGGAACCTTCCATTTGGTAACTGCCTCTATCTTAGCAGGATCTACATGAATGCCTTCATGATTCACCATGTGTCCTAAGAATTGCACTTCTTGCAACCAAAATTCACACTTCGAGAATTTGGCGTACAACTTTTCTTTTCTTAACAAAGTTAAGAGTGAATGCAAGTGCTGACAATGCTCGTCCTGACTTTTGGAATAAATAAGTATATCATCAATGAAAACAATTACAAATTTATCCAAATACGGTTTACAGATTCTATTCATCATGTCCATGAATGCTGCAGGTGCATTTGTTAATCCGAAGGGCATGACTGTAAACTCGTAATGACCATACCTAGTTCTGAAAGCAGTTTTAGGTATGTCTTCTTCTTGTACATTCAATTGATGATATCCGGAGCGTAAATCTATCTTAAAAAATATCTAGCTCCTTGAAGTTGATCGAAAAGATCATCAATCCTAGGTAATGGGTATCGATTCTTAATTGTAACCTTATTCAATTCTCTATAATCGATACACATTCTCATCGAACCATCCTTTTTCTTTACAAACAACACTGGTGCTCCCCACGGGGATGAACTAGGTTGTATGAAACCTTTACTTAGTAATTCATCTAATTGCTTCTTCAGTTCTAACATTTCTGTGGGTGCTAACCGATAAGGTGCCTTGGCTATCGGTATATATCCTGGAATTAGATGAATTCTAAATTTTACTTCCTTATCTGGTGGTAATCCCGGTAATTCTTCTGGAAATATATCTGGGTATTCTGAGACTACAGGAATCTCCTTAAGTTCTTTACCCTTAGTACTAATGATTACCGAAATCATATACACTATTCCTTGCTTTCGTTCATAACTAGCAACTTTCATTACTGATATGAACTTCATGGGCTTACGTGGTTTATCTCCTGTAATCACAATTACTTCTCCGGTAGGTGCCTGAATTTCTACGGAATTCTTATTACAGAGGATTCGAGCATGGTTGGCTACTAACCAATCCATTCCTAACACAACATCAAATTCGGCTAATTTCATAAGTAACAGGTTTGCAAAGAATTTATAACCTGAGAATTCTATATTTTCCTTTTGCAAAACTTTATCTATGCTAACAGAATTTCCTTCTGCCGTTTCGACTGTAAAAATCTGCCTAAGGTTGGTTAAAGGTAAATTAAGAGCTTGGCAGAATGAAGTATTAATAAAACTTTGGTTTGCACCAGAGTCAAATAATACTTTTGCATATACGTTGTGAACTAAGAACGTACCAGCTATCACATCTGGAATGAGTTCTGCTTCTTGAGTAGTCAGCTGAAATGCTCTGACATTCTTTTTAGTAGCTCCGTCGGCTGTCTTGGCTTTGTTGTCTGCTGGTTTGACCAATTTAGGACATTCTGTTTTGAAATGTCCTGCTTCACCACAGTTAAAGCAGACTATGGTTTTCTTTCTGCAGTTTTCTTCCCGATGTCCTACAACTTTGCAAAAATTGCAGGTTATATTACATTTTCCAAAATGTTTCCTTTTGCAATTCCTGCAGTAAGGCGGATTGGAGGATTGTCCTGTTCCTCTTT
The DNA here is from genome assembly GCA_030545235.1 of Helianthus tuberosus. NCBI lineage: Eukaryota > Viridiplantae > Streptophyta > Magnoliopsida > Asterales > Asteraceae > Helianthus > Helianthus tuberosus. The sequence goes on from CM060353.1 coordinate 14,748,647, forward strand.
TCCTGAAACTGTTGTTATTACCCATACGAAATCCTTGGGTAATTTTCTGAGCCAATTCCTTTTTCTTGTTTTCATCTCTTGTGCGTACCAGCTCGTCGGTTAGGGTATTAGCTAATTCCACAGCATCGTCAATCGTACGAGGTCTCGCAGCTTTAACGATGTTGCGGATTTCACCAATTAATCCCCAAATATAACGAGAAATGAGTACCGGTTCTGGCGAAGCCAGTGTTGGTACCACTCTAGCATATTCGAAGAATGTTGAAGTGTATCCTCGACAGTCTACACCCATCATCCGATGGTTTAAGAATTTATTCGCCATTTGATCTTTTTCATATTCGGGACAGAATTTTCTTTCTACAAGACTCTTAAATTCTTCCCAGTTCATAGCATAAGCCATCATCCTTCCTTTTGCTTGTAACACCGTGTTCCACCATTCGAGCGCCCCTTCTTTGAAAAGATTTGAAGTGTACATAACCTGATCGTCTTTGGCACATTTACTTATTGTAATTACTGCCTCGGTTTTCTCTAACCAACGCAGTGCCGCAGTCGGTCCTTCATTGCCTGCAAACTCAGCAGGTTTACAAGCAAGAAATTCTTTGTAAGTGCAACCAGGAGCCTGCCGTTGATTATTATTGTGATTAGTATGATTACCGCCTCCATTTACGCTATTGCTAAAGTTATCTTCAGAAATACGTTTGCTAGGAATGATTTGTTGAGGTTCGATTGGATTTCTAACAGCAGCAACTATTGCTGGAATAGCATTGGCTATTCCCTGAGCAACGATATTTTCAATATCTTGCCTATTTAGAAATTGGTCCTCGGGTTGTTGTTCAGATTGGTTACCCTCATTAACTGGTTCGTTATTAGTGTTTGCCATCTGTTTAATTAATTTATATAAATTATTAGTATTGAATAAATAACAATTATACACAAAACAATCATACAACAAATATAGTCAAAACTATCGATTTCTCGATTCTATTTATATTTAACAGTATGCATCAATACACACCATTATCTTACAAAGTTTTATTTTAGGTTATTTCACATGATTATATTATTATTACTATTATACAACTACAGTCTCACATTCTCACACCATACTATCCCCCATCAGCTGTTCTTTCAGTAACGGCGTTCCCTCTCATCATACTTCCAGGAGATCTGTTCTCCTACTTCCCTGATCCTATTTCCTGCATCCACCAGTTCCTCGCCAAAGTGGCGGAGTTCAACTAAATTCTCATTGATCATAGGTGGGTTAGGTATTGGTTCAAGGTCAAACTGAGGTAGAAGGAATAAGGACTATTGATCAGGTTTTGAAACTGCCAATCATTCGTCCACCACTCGTCCATTCCTAGAGGTTGGGTGTGGATTATTGGTTCTGGGATTGCTGGTTCTAAGTTTATAGGGAGTTGAGTTTCAATAGGACGAGTAAAAACATTTTCATTGACAGGCTTAATAGTATCACAGCTTGCCAATATAAAATCTAACTCTTCCTGTAATGTCATTTCCTGGTTTTGCTTAGAGCTCTCTCCAATTTCTCTCTGGTTTTGTTTGGAACCTTCCCCAATCTCTATTTCTATTTGCTTAGAATATTCTTCAAACTGTATTCCCATCTGCCTAGACTCTTCCCTGACTTCAATTCCCTTCCCTTTGTCTAAGGGATTTTCTATTTTAGGAATCTTCCTTGTGGCGGGTTTCCTCCTGCGCACACGCCTCCATCCTACTAATCTCCTTCTTTTCTTGGGCTTGGGTTTCTCTGGAGGTGGAGCATTGAATTCAATAGGTTCTTCTATATCTGGTATATACCTATTGAAATCTCTGGAAACCTCTATTTTTACCGGATAGAGATTTAAATTCTGAAGGGCTTCAGACAAGTCACTCATGCTGTTATGCAAAATACACACAATTACTAATTTAAAAATTTTAACAAAATTTCATAGAAAACCTTTAAATATTATTGCATATCGGGTAACTACAAAACAACTGAAATTAAAACACACTAGGTTTTACTGTAAACTTATTTATTTACTGGATAAAGTTTCTGGACTGTAGGTGATAAGGGTACTAAAACTTGAGTCAAATTATTTAAATATTTGCATTTACTGCTACAGTGGCTAGCATATAAAGATCTGCCCATTTTTCATCTAATTTGTCTTCCCAAGGTGTTTTACTGGTTAATTCCTGGGTTTCCTGATTAACTTTCTTCTCTCGGAATTTCTTTAATTTCTCCTGACTTTTCCTAATAATCAAACTTCTTTTATTAGGAGAAAGTGGCTCCTCATAGTGTGCTTTTCGAACAAATATTCCTTCATCAGGAATTTCAGAGTGATTTGAGGGTTTTGGTTGGGATGAACTTCCCTTCTCGTTGGATGACCTATCTAATTTAAGATAGATGTTCGACAACTTTTGCTTACCCATACTGTACACAATTATTCAAATAGTAAAACACATAATCACAAAATGGCAATCAGTAAAAATTAAGTATTTTCTAAATACTTAATTGGCTTAAATCAGTGGCTCTGATACCACCTTTTTCTGTCACGGCCCCGACCCGGTTTGACCCGTTTCAGGAGCCGCGGGACAGAAAATCCCGTGGTATTTATTTTAACAGCGGAAGACTTTACCAGGATCTTTTTAAAAACTACAATTTCCCGATTATTTTATTTCACAACTCGGGATAAAACCCGGTAATTTACAATCATATGATTTCACAGAGAAATCTTTATTTTTACAAAACATGTTTCTTTATTTTTATATTGAGCCACTTCCTTAAGCTTGTAGTGCTACGCGGCACTTTTCTTGGATCACAACAGATCACCTGAAAAATGTTTGAAAAAGGTTTTGTCAGCGGGAAATACTGGTGAATCATTCTTTTTAGTAAAACGACTCGTTTGTTATAATTTACAGTATTAAGAGCGATTACAATGTTTCTGATATCAAACCAACTACCCACGGTATTTTGTCACTCGACCCATTGGCCCTCCTGTTGTCCAGTGGTGTCTGTGACTATGGTCATATCACCCCTTGGCTGCCCCAATGGTGAAGATTATCAAGTAATGTATACAAAACCCCACATACTGGCTGTAATATGGTGACTACAAAGACTTAATCCCTGTAATTATAACTTTGAAAATAAACATTCTTTTTAAATCAAATTTGATAAAAAGAGAATGACTCACATTGCAGATTTAATTGAGCAGAGCCTAGCCTACTGATTAGCCTTTTAACCTAAAATTAATAACATGCACACAATTCGGTTAGTAACTTAATACAGCATTTACAATAACTCACGAGATTAAACCCTCACATTGAATGACAAAGTGCGATACTTAAACATCCATTGGATAGTTTAATCGATTGGACATTGAATCGTAGCAGCGATCGAGTTATTACCCTGTTTTGCGGCAGTAATTAGTGATCGTGTGTGTTTTAGAAGTGTTTCTGCTATAACTCAGTGTACGTAATGAGATTTTACGTCGTTCAAGCGCCCAAATTCCAGTCCCAAAGTCCTCTATTTATACACAAAAATTGACCCCCCTCGCGTGACATGAGGGGTACCCTTGAGGGCGTCGCGTGACGCGAGGGACACCTAGTTTTCATAGGGTAGCCACTTTCCCAACTAGGCTTGCTGACTTGACGGATTCTTAAAATTCGATTTCGACAGCAAGTTAAGTAGATAATCGTAACTAGGGTTTACCCCCCCTGAGTTTTAGGGGCCCTGATCCTGATTCCGATTGTTCTGAAAATTTTAGGGTTTGTGCAGAATCACTTGGGTGTCTTAATTAGGGTTTCCTTTTGGATAAACTAATAAAATAAATAGGACATTTGATGAGAGTTGTTACATCTGTCCAGCCATTTGGGAATGTGATGGTGATCGGGCGCCGGGACCGGATGGGTTTAATTTCAAGTTCATCAAAAAATGTTGGTCGGGTCTTCGGGGTGACATTTTTAAACTCTTCAACCGTTTTTATGAGGAGGGATCTCTTAATAAATGTTGCACTTCATCCTTCATTGCCTTGATTCCAAAGGTTAAGGATCCAGTTTGTCCAGCGGACTTCCGGCCTATAAGCCTCATCGGTGTGATAAATAAAGTAATATCTAAGGTCCTCGTGAATAGGCTGAAAGGGGTATTGGGGAGCTTAATTTCTGAACAACAATCGGCGTTTTTGGCTGGGAGAAACATTATGGATGGGCCACTTGTGCTAAATGAGATTTTGAGCTGGCTAAAAAAGTATAAGCGGTGCGGTATGTTCTTCAAAGTTGATATCAATAAGGCTTATGACTCGGTGAATTGGGCGTTTCTTGACTCGATGATGATGCAAATGAACTTCCCAAGTCGGTGGCGAGCTTGGATTATGGCTACATTACGGTCCGCAAAAGCTTCTGTTCTAGTGAATGGTTCCCCAACTAGGGAGTTTGAATGCTCTCGTGGGCTCCGTCAGGGTGATCCATTGTCCCCGTTTTTATTCGTCATAGCCATGGAGGCGTTGTCTGGTATTATGAAAGAAGCTAAATCCACTGGCCTTTTCAAGGGTATAAAAGTCACAAATAACGGTCCTTACTTGTCCTACTTAATCTATGCGGATGATGTGATGTTTGTTGGCGAGTGGTCTTCGTCGAATATAAATAATCTTCGAAGAATGCTAAGGTGCTTTTACTTAGTCTCTGGATTAAAAATGAATCTAGCTAAGTGTAGCATATTTGGTGTCGGGGTAAGTGAGCTTGAAGTTCAAGATATGGCGAATCGGATGAGGTGTAAACAAGGTACGTTCCCGTTTAAGCATCTCAGCCTATTAGTCGGGGCAAATATGAATTTAGCTCGTAACTGGAAATCGGTAATTGAAATATTTAAAAGTAGACTTTCGATCTGGAAGGCCAAAACTCTTTCCTATGGGGGTAGAATAACCCTTATCAAATCGGTGTTGAATTCACTTCCTACTTATTATTTCTCACTGTTTAAAGCTCCGATTAAAGTTCTTGAATCGTTGGATAGAATGAGAAGAGTTTTCTTCTGGGGTGGATCGGAGGAAAAGGCTAAGATGAATTGGGTTGCGTGGGAAAAAACAATTGCTCCTATAGAATTTGGGGGGCTGGGGTTCGGTTCTCTCAGGGACGCCAATCTGGCAATGTTGGCAAAGTGGTGGTGGAGGTTTAAAACGGAAAAAAATGGGTTGTGGAGAAGGGTAATTTGGGCTATCCATCATAATCCAAGAGTGTGGAATGATACTCTGTGTAAAAAATCAGTTGCTGGCCCGTGGAAAAATATCTGTAGCATTCGGCACTATCTCCTCAACGCTAATATTGACCTGAAATCAGCCTCTGCAGCGGTACTGGCTGATGGTAGAAGTATTTTATTTTGGCTAGACAGTTGGGCTGTCCAGGTCCCGTTTTATTGTAACAACCGGTGATTTACAGGTCCTAATTACATGATTAACAGATGACTAGCGCGATACAATAATATATATAATTCACTTTAGCTCGATTATTTGTAAAAAAAAAAATAATAATAATAATAAAAATAAAAATTCTAGATCTTACAATTCTACCGATTAAAAGAGACAGACTAACAATAATTAATTTCCCTCTACTACTGACTTAGAAACTGTCTTTTTCCTTCTCTCTCTCTCGAATTCAAATTAAGCAGACACAAACATCCTTTATTTAATACCCACTTGTATGCATTTCAAAGACACACAAACAACACACTTTCATATATTCAAAACAAGTGTCTAGCCACAAACATCCTTTATGGTTGTTACAATAAAACGGGACCTGGACAGCCCAACTGTCTAGCCAAAATAAAATACTTCTACCATCAGCCAGTACCGCTGCAGAGGCTGATTTCAGGTCAATATTAGCGTTGAGGAGATAGTGCCGAATGCTACAGATATTTTTCCACGGGCCAGCAACTGATTTTTTACACAGAGTATCATTCCACACTCTTGGATTATGATGGATAGCCCAAATTACCCTTCTCCACAACCCATTTTTTTCCGTTTTAAACCTCCACCACCACTTTGCCAACATTGCCAGATTGGCGTCCCTGAGAGAACCGAACCCCAGCCCCCCAAATTCTATAGGAGCAATTGTTTTTTCCCACGCAACCCAATTCATCTTAGCCTTTTCCTCCGATCCACCCCAGAAGAAAACTCTTCTCATTCTATCCAACGATTCAAGACTCGGAGCCGATGATGGTGACAGTGGCGGCGTGATGGTGGTTCATGACTCGGATTCGCGACGAGCCGACGACCCAACGCCGACAGTGGCGGAGCCACAACCGTGGGAGTGGGAGTGATGGTGGTGCTTCAGGTCTGTCCAGTCGGGTCAGACTCATGCTCGGTTCTTAGAGGTGATCTCTGGTTCAGATGGTGGTACAGCAGGTTTGAGTTTCGGGTTTTGTTTTGTTCGGTTCGTATGTAGATTATGTTGTGATTCAAGTTTTGATTCGGGTCCTCTTTTGGACAGATTTGGGTCTCAGCTCAGATCGGTCGGTTCGGGTCATCCGGTTCGAGTCGGATTATGAAGCAGTTCGGTTGACTCGGTCAAACCGAGTCAACTCCGGTCAACACCAGGTCAACAACAGTCAATGCTCGGCCAACTCAGTTCAGGTTCGGGTCAACTCGGTCAAAGTCAGCAGAGTCAACTCAGCTGACTCGTCATCTCAGTCAACGTATCGACACGCGAAAGATTTGGTAAAGCTAACGACGCGTTTAGTATTTATGTTTTTATATAGTTTAATCGTACGTGACAAACGAGCTCGAACCGGTTAATTATAGTTTACGTTTATTATATTTGACGATTTATGCTATATTGATTGAATATTCTTGGAGTTTGATAAAAGCAACGACACTTTAGTCGTCGGGGCCGTCCAAAAACAAAGGAAACTCTGTCCGATTTTCGTTAAAACTCGAATTATAAAACGTATATAAATCTTAACGACACTTATCGAAATCCAAGTTTTCTTTTAAAATAAATATAAAAGTATATTTATTTTAGTGACGTTTTATAACTTATAAACTGAAATTATAATATTTCGCCAACACGCGAGTTACAACTTAACGAAACCCGACACTTATTTTGATAAGCATGATTATCTATATTTATTTAAACATCGATACTTCCGAGTACTTTTATAAAATAAATATAACGATTTATATTTATTTCAAACGTCGTTATGTAGTATATTTTTATAAAATAAATATAATATTTATATTTATTTATTTCATTACGTTCTACGAAAGCTACGAAGAGTCGTACAACTATTCACCTACGCCTTCTAATTCACTACGACCAACACAACATCGCAAGTGTATTTGAATATATATAACTATATATTTTAATCACCTGAAAACTAAGTCGACCCGAGACTTAGTTTCTTTTCCAATTATAAAACGGGATCAAATAACCCTGGATTAGTTATTCTATTTCTAACTAACAACACCTTCGTAGAGTCGTTCTATTAACGACTCGGTAGAGCTCGGACGCATAGTTTAGCTACGTTTTAATTAGAAACTTATAATTATTCCTTGATTAGGAATGCTTTAGTTGCACGCTAGCGAGTTCACATTCTTGGAACGACACTTCGGAATCACGCTAAGCTAGCTTTGCACAGGAATATCAATGTGAGTTCATAACCCCACTTTTTACGGTTTTACATTTTTATTAATGTTTTCGGGGTGGAAAGACATGCACGTTTTGCAAGAACATACAAAGTTTTGAACGAACGAAAACTTATATTTCTAAATTATGTTACGAATGGATTATACTAGAGGTTCAGCCTTAGAGGCTGGGGAGGTTCAGCCTTAGAGGCTGGGGTAAAATACATATTACAATGTTTACAAATGATATAATAACAAGAAACACTCTTGGTGAGAACGAGTACCAAGTATGATGAAATTTGAGAATACAAAAATACAAAAAGCACTCTTGGTGAGAACGAGTACCAAGTATGTTACAACTATTACAGACATTTTTATACATGGTATGGTTAGCTTAAGGAGGGTTTTACTACTAGACGCTTAGATCATGTGAAAGGTGGGTACAACACTTAAGGCCATTAATCCTCGTTGTTAGGACCGAGGGACATGAGTGATAGATCTATTTAGGTGTAGCGAGCCCACACCCATGAGGCCGGGGAGGCCCATAGTGGTGACTGTGTCTTACAGCCGGAGGCCCGGTACGAATTTGCTAGGTTTGAGTACTTCCTGCACCGTTTCACACATACCAGTGGCTTTGCAACCCATTGGTGATCTCTTTTATTTCCTTAATTGCTACATACCAGGGATTTTCATACATACAGACACATTAAAAAGGTTTATACATACAAGACATACTCTAAAGGTTTTATACAAATTCAAGGCATAGGATTATGCGGGTATGGAGTCAAAGTCAGGGTGGGCATTGACGGTTATACGAACATTACAAATACAAACTTTCCATATAACTTGACAAGAAAATGATTTCTAAATTCGTTTTCTCAATATTACGTCGCAAACCGGTTATTCAAAAGATTTGTTTCAAATCTTTTACAAACAAACTATGAACTCGCTCAACTTTTTGTTGATTTTTCTTGCATGTTTCTTTCTCAGGTTGCATTTCTAAGACAAGGCTCGGTTGGAATAGGAGAACCATGAAGAGTCGAGTACTTAGCAGGCGTTAAATTTCTAAAAGACTTAGCTTATTTGCTTCCGCTGTGCAATGAAGATACCAGTCCAGTCACGCCAGCTCTGATTATTTCGGGGTGTGACATTTATATCATGTTCCCAGGGCTATTCAAGGATGAGTCAAATATGGTCTGCTTGGTCGCTGATCGTATGGGTTCTGGGGAGGATGGGCTTGTTTTTAATTGGGCTTGGACGCAGCCGGTTTTAGATGCGGCTGCACAAGATCAGTTTCAGCAACTGTTGGGTATTGTTGGTGGGCTGGGCTTTACATTGGGTAGGGACTCATGGATCTGGAAATATGATAATAATGGTGTGTTCAGTGTGGCTACTATTAAAAGTACTCTCGGCTTGCATAACCGGAGCCGACCGGACCGAGGTTTTGAATGGAACAACTGGGTTCCGAAGAAAGTTGGTATTGTGGCATGGAGGGCGGACATGAATCGGTTGCCGACTAGAGGTGCGTTATCGGAGCGAAATGTTCCGGTTCAAAATCCGATGTGCATTTTGTGTGGTGATTTTGTTGAGTCTTGTGAGCATGTGTTTGTCTCGTGTCAATTCACGCAATCGATCTGGCAAAATCTCGCTTGTTGGTGCACGATACCTCCTATCTTCGCTTTTGGTATAAATGACTTGTTGTCGCTTCATGAGTTCGTAATCAGCGCAAATAGGAGTAACAAAAGGAAAGCACTTCATGCAGTAATTCTGGTGGCTATCTGGAGCATTTGGAAGCATAGGAACGAGGTGATGTTCAGGCAAGTAACTCCGAACTGTACGAAGATTTTAGATGAGATAAAGTCTATGGCGTACCTTTGGGTAAAGAACAGGTCAAAAATATCGTCTTTAACTTGGGAGGATTGGAGTCGGTTCAATATAGTTGGCTAGTTGATTTGTAATTTGTATTTTGTAATATGTGGTGAAAAACATGTTGTATGTATGGTGGGTAGCGCCTTGCTACAATGAATAAATGGATTTTTGTCGGCCGTTCAAAAAAAAAAAAAGGGGGCCTCGTTTTGTTGAGTTGACCGGCACAAACTTTTTGATTTTTTAACGATATATAATGAATTAAATAACAATCCAAATTTTTGGATAAAAAGATTATGAAGAGGTTGTTTACTTGTATGCATTAAATAAAGACAGACTTTGGCCTAGGGATGAGCAAAATGTTCCCGGTACCGGTACTGGTACCGAATTTACCGAACCGGGTAATTTTTCGGTACCGACTTTTAGGATTTTCGGTACCGGTTCTTTCGGTTTTTACCGAACCGGGTAATTTACCGATTTTTATCCTCAAATACCGGTACCGGTACGTACCGAACCGGGTATATTCGGTACCGGTACCGGTACCCACTTTTGAGGATTTTCGGTACCGGTTCTTTCGGTACCGGACGGTACCGAGCTCATCCCTACTTTGGCCTACTTTCTAAAGTTTAATCAGTTCTCCTATGAGTAAAAATTTCCACCTTTAGGTTTGACATCACACATGCACAAACACCTTTAGTTTAATCAAGTAAAAAAGCCCACTAAATAAACCATCAATCTTATCAGCTAATAATTCAGAATGCTAAAAGAAAATAAAACAAAATTTACTGCTGTACTAAAGTTGGTTCTTGGCATAAATGCGAAACCACCAGAAATTCAGAGATTTGCTCCACTTAAGTCAAAACACTAGAAGAATTCATGTGGCATAAATGATGTTGTCTTCAAGGGTAAACTGACCAAGGTGAATGATATTATTGAAAAGAGTTAAATGCCCGGATAGTCCCTGTGGTTTGGCCTTTTTTCACCTTTAGTCCTTAACTTTCTAAAATTACAGCTATAGTCCCTAGCTTTTTCAATTTTGTTCATGGATAGTCCCTGACGCGAATGGAGGTTAATTTTCTCAGTTAATTGGATGTGAAATGACCTAAATACCCTTACTATTAAAAAATAATATATACACACATAACACCTTCATCTCCTCCTCCACCACCACCACCATAAAACCCCACCGCCTGTCAACACCTTTATCACCAACCCATCGCCCTCGCCGCCTTTCCCTCTTCCCACCATCTCCCTCTTCCCCATCCTACCAGCACCACAGCCACTTCTGTCCACCTCCCACCCATGCCACCCTCCAACCTTCATTTTTTCCGTTTAGCTACAAACCTCCGGCGAGATCAGTAACACAATTACCTCCTTGATTTACCGTCAATTCACATTAACGTTAAACCAAAAGAAACATAATAGACTAAACACACCTGTCCAAACAGCTAACCTTGACCTTGACTTTTATAAAAAAAAAAAAACACTAACATGTAACAATGGATTAATCACTACTCACCGTCACTTCAAACAAAAGTGTTAGAAAATAGTACATACAAATGTATGTATTTACAGATCAAACACAAATAAAATAGTAAATAGTTAGTCAACCATATAATCTCAAAATATCACAAACAAATTAGAACATTCACTTCTTACAAGAGAGCAATGCAATCCACGGATCCAAACAAATATTAAATTCACAAATCCCACAATGAAACTTCATTTGATCTGAAACTATAACGAGATCGGAAGGATCCGGCGGCAGAACCAGATCGTCATCGAGCACCCTTTCTCATTCCTGGTCAACATCGAACACCGAAGGTTGAAGGGTTTGTGATTAGAGATCTGACGATCGAGAAGGGTTTTGTTGGGGTTTGGTTGAAGTTTGAGAGATGGTTTTGCTCCATGGCTATGGAGGTTGATGATGAAGATCTTAGGGATGTGTTTTAGATCTGAGAAGAGGGAACAGGGATGTGTATTTTTTTTTTTAAATTTAATTAGTTCATTAAGAAAAAAGGTGGGGCCATGTGTTTTTAAAGGGTATTTTTGTCATTTCACACCCTCTTAACTGAGAAAACTAACTAATGTTAGGCATAGCGACTATCCGGGAACGAAAATTGAAAAGTTGAGGACTATAGCTGTAATTTTAGAAAGTTAGAGACTAAAGGTGAAAAAATGGCAAACCACATGGACTATCCGGGCATTTAACTCTATTGAAAATGTTAAATCTTTCGGTTATCTTTGATTAAAAAATAGGTCTAGTTTCAAGTCTCTTCAGTGGAAAAACTGGGTTGTTTTCGATTTCTTGTAATGCTTGTAAGTATGTTCTGATTTTGGTTGTTCTGTTTCCCTTTATAAAACTTAACTTTTCGGAAAAAGAAAAAAAAAGCACTCATGTGGGATTCTTGTGTTAATATCCATGAGTAGACTTAGGGGCTCTTTGGTAGCCTCTTAATGACCATTCAGATGCTACATCTTAATGGTTTAAAACATCTGAATGATTAAGAGGTAACCTCAAGTCTAAATGGTTAAGAGGTAACCTCTGAATGGTAAATCATCACATGTCACATTCTTCTACCTTCTCATTGGTAAAATTCTTAATGGTTCCATTAAGAGGTAGCCACTTAATGACCATTCAGAGGCTACCAAACAGCCCCTTAGGGTGTCCGGAGTGTGCTTCGGCAAGGAGTGGCAAACTAGTTTACCACTCGGTAAACACCACCGCCAACAAAGTTTGCCGCTTCCAAGTTTACCAAATCGGTGGTGTGATGCCGATGCGGTGAAGTATAGGGTGTGTGTGGTGGGGTGGGGTCCATTCCTATCTCAACCAATCACAACTTTTTCCTTTTTTTTAAATAGTTTACCACTTCACCAAGTGTCTAAACCATTACCAACAATTTTCAGCAAAGTTTAAACACTTTTGCCTAATTGACATGGCGCGCTCTGATTGGTCGGTTTTTTGGTTTGTCACTCCAAAGTGTTTAACCACTCCCCACACCCTTAGCTCTAAATGCATTGAGAACAGAAACAAGAAATTAAGGTGGTTGGTCATAACATATTACAATATATTTTCTTCTAAAAATAAGATAATGCTCCCATAATTATTTGTTTTTATTAAGTTTGCTAAAGACTACTTTACTATCAAGAAGTAAATTCCATATAGTAATGTGCAAAAAGGGAAAAAAAAAAAAAACAGACTCACAGATACGAAAAGAGTGTTCACCTCATAGTTGTCGATAGCGAATAGCGACAAATAGCAACAAGGCATGGCTAGGCTACGTAGCGAATAGCGACAAATAGCGACGGCTATTTTATAAATAGCGATTACACTAGAAAAATATTTTTGAAAATTTTTATATGTATATTACATCAAAATACCCTTGTATATATGTTATTTTACATGTATATTTAACAAAAACTAATAGTTAGTAGCAAAGGACTTATATGTTGGGTGTGTGAATGAAAGTCTCAAAAGGTGGTAAATACTTTGTCCCACATTGGTGTGTTAACAAAGTTAGTGGTTGTTTATAAGGTAAAGTCTTTTGTAACACCCTAGTTGCTATTTAACGGTTTTATATGTAAATACCAACAATTAGATGTGTAGTTAAGACTACACATACTATAAAAATATGGATTTATTAAAACTTTTACAAATCATAAGTTATTCGACATAACGTGATCAGATTCGTCGTTTAAAATTTATGACAAGGCAATGTGCGGAAGCATGTATCTTTATCGTGTTCGGTTCTTCGTTGAGCTTGATCGTCTTCCGGCATCCAAAAAGTACATACATTTCATAAACATGAAATGCTTTAGTCATACGGGGTTTAAACATATCTAAACGAGTCGGGAAACAAAACTGATTAAATACATTTTTGTACAGGGTCCACCGTAACGGTGGCCCCTGATTTAAACTACCTCCACCGTAAGGCAGGAGGTATCTGCCGTAGCAATTCAGTCCCTGTGTCAGATTCTTCCATTTTGCCGTTTTTGACACGAAAACTTTCGTATCTTTCAATCCGCTTGTTCGTTTGACCTACCGTTTCTTCCTACGTGTTTGTAATTTGATCCTCCATCATATGGAGTTAAAATCCAACATCCTACATAATAAATTTTTAGACTTCTAAACCTTCGACTCCTTGCCGTTTTACCGAATTTTAACCCGTTTATGCATTTTATCAAACAAACATATTTGTTAAATCCTTATTTCACATGCACCTCTTCAATTTAATGTTACCTACCATGTTAGGTTCTAATCACAGGTTTCTTACACAATTTAAATACGTTTTCGCTCGTAGGCTTATTTTGACCCGTTTAGGGTATTTAAGCACTTTAGAACCTGAACTCGCTTTCATACATTTCTAGCATCTTATTCCTACATTCCTTACCAAGTAATCTTCCACCACAACTTATATGTGTGTTGGATTTAATGTGGACATCTATATGTTCCAAGTTTTACCCCTCGGATTTCCTCTTTACGGCAAGACTCATATAAAGTCATTCGACCCAAGAATTTACATCTTTCACTATCATTTCTTATTCTAATCATTTATATAATCATAAAACTCGTTTCCGAACCACTTGTAAGGGTTGTTCGTTCGAATTAGCTTACAAGGGCAATTCGGTCAATTTTCATCATTCTTTTATTACAAAGGAACTTTTAATTACTTGTTTGAACCAAAATCCGACCTTTTAACTCTAATCTTGTTTATAAACCCATGTACTTCTAAAACACCATAATCATAACTCAATTTATTCAGTTTACCTAAAAGATAACCGAATAACTATATTTTACCCTTGTCTAACTCTTATAGAATCTCAAGTTCTACGTGATGAGTTGAATCATTATACATACCTGGCTCGGGTCAATATATTGACCCATTTCAATACCTTGACTTAGTAGCCGCTAAGCAATAGCGATGTGCGTATCCATTAGATATTCATTCCTATAAATATGTAACTCGACAAACCATTAGTTGATATTGTCAAAGGGTGATAATTTCACCTTTTGACCTGTTTATTTACCTAGTGATCTTCGTCACTTCAACTAAATGCAAATATCATGTATTATGCTAATTTAAAGTCTACTAGCGAAAATACGAAACCAAGCATAACGTAACGGAATCGTGGTTACGTACCTTTTAAGCATCCTTTTCAAACGCGTATTTCCACCGGCTTGTCCACTTGACGATCTGGATTCCTTGCCTAAAGAGTTCAATTCACAATCCGTTTAGAACCCTTTTTATAAGTCTTAACGCACAATTTGCCATATCCATCAAACATGCGTTTTTGTCCCATTTTCAACATTTATATTTCATCTAGGCATTTTAACGAACACCTAACGGGTATAATTTTACATATTTAAAACCAAGTTCATAACTTGATATTTTTGCCCAATATAAACATACATATCGATCCCATTATGTCAAGCATGCATACTAATCTCAGAATCATTTCATAGTAATCAAGTAACACCACTTTTGGTAGTCATGATTCTTGCATTCATCTAAATTTTACAAAACCCATTTAACTTATCAATGGATTATCTTGAATTTCATAGATTATCCACTAATCCAACATGTTATTGACTAGGGTTTACTCCTAGACATCATATTACTTCAGGATTCATCCATGCATGGCATATTTAAGCTTGATTTCAGTTTCTCACAATTAACCTAGAATTCAAGATGAATCAAAACATCACAATTTTACATACCTTATGATCCTTTCAACTAGGTGATCATGAATTTGTGCTTGAGATTCGATTTAGACTTGATTAGAGGCTTCAATTTGTGAATTTTGTGAGGATTTTAGGGTTTGAAGAAAACCCCTGTCGCCCCCTGCTTCTTGATCGACCAGACACCCCCAAAGTGGGTGTTTGGTGTGTTTTAATTTTGTTTTATGTTATTAAGTTTCAAATTTAACATAGGCCCCTCAACTTTTGTTTGGTTTATAACTTGAATAATTTTGTTCTTTCACTTAATTACAAGACTTGTGCAAGGTTATTTATTTCCTAGTTATTTATCTTGTTTAAAACCCGTTTTATTTTAAGTCCCGCTAAATCTCGGGCCTTTTATATACTTTGCTTTCTCAAAGTATTTCCCATCCTTTTAATAAATATTAGATTTATTTATTTAGAATCCTAAAATTTACCGGGTAAGTTTTACCACTAACTGTATTTTACCCGTCCTTTAGTATTAACGTGGTTTGATTACCAAGCCCGTTTTCGGGGTGTTACATCTTTACTACTCCATTTTAGCTTTATGACATGTTTTACCACAAGTCCTACCCGCGCGCAGGGGGGTGAAAAAAATGAGTTTCTTAATTGAAATTTAATTGAACTCGTGCATTACCGCACGTCCTGCGGACACGAATGCAGCTCCAAACTCAAAGCCGGTGGAATTCTCCAAGCCCATAACTCAACGTCGGGTGCGCTGTGGAAAAACATAAACGCTGCTGATCCACACCCACACCGTTCGGTCTTAGAAATTTCTATTAACCATTCCCCCGTTTGTCTTTTTCCCCATTTAAATAAAATAAAGGGTATAATAGTCATTTTATGTCTCATTTTATTATACTACATATACATTTAGAAGATGGGGGGAATAGTGTCAGGCAGCTGCCTGGCACTTCCTTATTGGACCAAACTAATTTTAATTTTATTTTGTTCCCAGTTTAATATTACACTTTCGTCCTTCGTTTAAAATTACGTTTTTGCACCCAGCTCAAAATAAAATTATAAATTTGCCCTTAGCTTAAAATTACGCTTTTGCCCTCAGTTCAAAAACTCACTTTTAATTTTGTTCCCAGTTTAAAATTACGGTTTCGCCCTCCGTTTAAAATTACGTTTTGCCCCCAGTTCAAAATAAAATGTTGTTTTTTACTCTAGCTCAAAATTACGATTCTGCCATCAGCTCAAAATTACGTTTTTGCCCACAGTTCAATATAAAATTATGTTTTTCCCCTAGCTCAAAATTATGATTATGCTCTCAGTTTAAAATTATGATTTCGCCTCCAGTTCAAAATATAGTTACGATTTTGCCCTCTGTACAGACATACATGTTATGAGAGAGAAATATTCGGATTATTGCCCCGCAACGCGGGCGGGGCAAAAAACTAGTTTTAACTAAAATACCCAAAAACATATAAATAAATAATAAAACCCACACCCAAGTACCCGCTAGATAGCCAAAATAAGGTAGTGGTGGAGTGATTGGAAAAATACTTGGTGTTCCTTGTAACACAGGTTCGACTCTTACTCTCCTCATTATTTTCTGCGGCATCCAGGTGAAGGGCGAATACGGGTGGCGCCGGTTCGTCTTAGATGGGAGGCGAGGTTTTACCGATTATTCCAATGTCGTGCCTTCGGGTGGGTTGAGGTCGGGTTTAATGGGCTGGCGGCGGTCGAGTAGTCGACCTTGGCCACAGGCCCACAGCGCCTGGTGTCACGGTAGTTGGCACGTCGTCCACTACCGTTCAAAAAAAAGTACCCACCAGATGGTCAACCGCAAGGTAAACGTGCACATCTCCCGCCATCAGCACTTTAATTTCTTTAACATCAAGATCTGATTTTCACAAACTGAGATATAGTTTATACTTTTTTCACATTTATGTGTGTGAGAGACATATAGACCATAGTCTATTATGTGGTTTGTTTGTTGGGAAAATTACCAAAATAGTGTTGCTTGACCATGATATCACCCTACCGACCAAACATTGACTGACAGAACATGTACGATACAGTATTCGGTTTTGAATTAAACTCAATTTTGGTATCGGTGCTATTCAGTATGTTCATGGGCGGATCTTCTTATAGGCCTGGGGGTGCCCCGACCCCCACTGTTTTTTCGCTAGTAGTGTTAATTTTACCGAAAATTTCAGGAAAACAATATTTATAGTGTAAAATATTGGATTTTTAAGAATTCGGCCCCACCCATTTGGATTTTGAGAGTCCGGCTTCCACTGATTTTCGTTCAAGCTCTGCCACTGAGTACGTTAACTGGCGGTTCAGGACTTTTATATGTACCGTATGTTGATCAGTTCTGTTTAGACATAAAGGAAAACATGAAAACATACCTTTGATTGCATCAGCACAGGCCAGCAGAGAATCCAGATGGAGACGCAGCAACAGTGTTTGACATGATTGTCAGCTTCGTCTGGTTCCTCCTTAGGGTGTAATCTAATGATGGTGATAAGAGAAACCGAAAAGGGTATCGGTTGAGGAGAGGGAGGCCGATTTGATGTTATTAGAATTAGGTTATGTGTCTAACCCTAGAACCTCAACATAAGTCTTCTTATATATGCACCCAAGAGGAAACCCTAATTAGTTAATAAGGGTAATTAGGCCCATCAACAATTACCAACTAATTATTTAATAGGTTGTTATATATTTTGATCTATATAACGTAAATGATTATAATGGCTACTAGATTAAATATAATATAAAAATATATTTAATCTTACATTCTCCCACTTAGCCGAGTAATCATTTACTATGAGTATTAGATAAGCCTGATCAGGAGTTAACACTCATTTTAGCCTTAAACAAGAACTATAGCAGAGAAATACAGCCGTTGAATCATTATACGACTCAGGACCTCCATTAGTCATACTGTAGCCTTAATTTAAAACCTAATCGTCATGATCAAAATACGCATAAGCCCTTTGTTTGATTTATAACTTTATTTGTCTATATGCCATTATGTCGACTTGACATATTCTTAGAGACATACAAAATCAAACTGATGAGGAAAATTAACTAATACTTAGTCATTCATAGTACGATATGCAATTGCGCACGACCATTAATTAATACCCGTCTATGAGCTCTCTTAATAAGACTTATGGGTAATAGCCCTTCAGTCATAGGATCCTTAAGCATATCATGAATGTTTTCGATACAAAACTTAGTTTCCTCAATTCGTTCATAAACGAATAATTAATTGTGTATCGAAATTTAATGCAGCACCTATTGAACTGTTACTGTTCAAGGAGTCATGGTAGCTGACTTTATCACACTAAGTCTTCAAAACATTAATTATATGGAGTTAATAAACTTATGAGTCCACTGATATATTTCCAACAACATTTAGTGACTATATTATGTCGTTATAACTTAGGTTGTTATTATCAGTTTATTATGACTCCTCCATAAGATAGGTTTTGTCTGCTGACATAAGGATATACCTGAAATTACATTTTGTCATCTTTGAATATCACAAAGTTAAAGTAATAAACCGGTTTTAATTCTCACTTCTTCTTCAAATCATAGCCTCTCGTTTCTTTTAAAGATATTGTAATACTCTATTAAATGTTTCACGTTAATCTAGACATATCTAGTGTGTTGCAATGTGAGTAATATCTAAACGAGTATAGACTTAAACTTACATAAGGCTGCTAATTAATGAAGCGTAAGGAAATAATCTCATTTATCCTATTATCCTCTAAAGGAGAGCAGTATTGTTTGTTACATATGTAAGGACCCATTTAATGTTAAACTTATGGAAAGATACTATTGTCCCATTGAGTCTATCTCGGTATGTTATGATATCTATTACATAAGAGATATCTCTGAGATCTATTATATCAAAGTTTGTGTTAACAATGCTTTGACTTATGTAACATATACTTGTCAAAAGAATATCATCTATATAGACAAGTTTAATTTAGTTGCTCCCACTCATCTTGAGGTAGGTACATTAATCCACTTGATTGTTGATGAAAATAATTACGTTAAGATTTCATCACATTATGATGTTTGCATTAACCCATACATGGATTTTATTGGCTTACAAATAAAGTGTTCTTTAACCTTTAGTTTAGTACTTTCAGGTTGTTTTATGAACATGTAAATGTGTCAGCCAGTTTGTTAGGGAAAATTCTTTTAATGTTCATCTAATGTAGCTTTAAACTATTATAAGCTACTAGAATAGTGATGATTCTTAAAGAAATCTTTGATAATTTATCTCTTCCTAAGTATAACCTTTGACAATCAATCATGCTTCTTAGTGTCTTAACGTTTATATATCAGGATTTGGTTTAGTTATGAACACTCTTAGGTAACTCAATCAAATCCCAAACGTTATACGAACACATAAAATCAGTTTTACTAGGAAACTGTTTTATTCCATTGAGAAGATTAATTGACACTAATGGCTTAATTTGAAGAGATAGGATCAGTAAACATTTCCAAAATCCATTTCAACTTCAGTTTGTCACACCCTGACTTTTGCGGAAGCGTGGTTATCTGGTGTGACTTCTTAATACCATAGCAGTCAATCATAACAACGCTATATGATAAAAACCAAAAGATGTTCATCCATTAAAACATAGTTTGAAAATACCACAACGTACTTGTCTGAAATGCTGACACCAAATATAAGTTACAAACCATGACCTTTTTAAAAGAGTTCACGTGGACTCAACAAAAGACTTTAGACAACCCCGAGTTTAGAACCATGTATCTCGTCCAGGAGTAAGATACATCTCCTAAACTCTAAAGACTTGGATGACATCTCTTATTTGTACGCAGCTGGAAAAATGCAAACACCTGCCAGATCCACTTAGTTCCCTGAAATACATGTAATTTGAAAACATCAACAAAAGTTGAGCGAGTTCACGTGTTTAGTATGTGCGCGCGAATAAAACCTTTGTAATCATTTCAAGTATGTAGGTTTTGTAAACTCTGGTATGAAAGCAAATAAGGAAACATATCAATTAATGTGTAACCACATGGTCCAACCTGCGGGCGCATGGGAGAGGATAGGACCTAGTTACCACATGGTCCAACCTGCGGGCGCATGAGTGGTGTTAGAATGAGGTCACCACATGGTCCAACCTGAGGGCGCATGGGTGATGTTAAAGTGAGGTCACCACATGGTCCAACCTGAGGGCGCATGGGTGGGATTAAGACGTAATCACCGTATGGTCCAACCTGCGGGCGCATGGGTGAGACTAAGATGTATTCACCACATGGTCCAACCTGAGGGCGCATGGGTGGTATTAAGACAAGGTCACCACATGGTCCATCTAGTGGGCGCATGGATAGGGTTTGTTATGCTCAAATAGACCTATCACTTGTATCCCTCAATCGTACTACGAGGACTAATGGTCTTAAGATTTCTCCTACCCAATCACATAATCTAACAGTTCCTTCCTTAGCTGACCATACCATTCGTAATTGTCTGTAGCAGTATGTAACATGTATTTCACCCCCGAAGTTATAAAACTGAAAACAGTTAAGAGAAAAGGGGGACATGAACTCACAGTATTGCGTCTTCAGTATGTGTAACCCAAGTCTCCTCAGCCAACACGACTACCTACAATGGTCTAATGTCTATTAGACGAACGGGTCGTGCCTTGTCTCAGTATTTATGTTTTTGAGTTACGTTTCTGATGTTATTCCAAGTTGTATAATTATTTGTCGAAATAATTAATATTTCAACTTAAATTATATTTAGTTTTGGAATAGTTGTTTAATCCATAACTTTGGTGTTAATACTTCTCAAGTATTTTAGCTTCGTATTTCCTTCCCAGGGATGGGGTATCTTATACATGTACTTGTATTATTCTAATTGCAATTTCCGAATCAATCTATTCCCAAGTCTCATTCTAGCAAATATATTTATGAACTCATTTTGTCCCACAATAATGTGTTGTCCCGAAAATATATATTTCTCCAAAATAATATATTGTCACTTTGTCCAAAGATAATATATACCAAAATATATAAGTAACGGTATTGTTTTTGGATAATAAATTTCACGGTACTTTGTTAAGTTATATAATATAACAATTTCACCGAGTACGCAAACCCTCACACAAGTGTCTTAGTATGTGTATATATTCTAAATATATTTGTTTACCCATTTTTATGTGCAAAACCAACCTCCGATATTTTGTATTTTGTTACAAAAATTATGGCGAGGTTTAAATTCGAAAAGCATAGTTCAAAACGGACTTGCAACACTTGTTAGAAAATATTTTCTAAGTGTTGGAATTTTTAGAAAATT
The DNA here is from genome assembly GCA_030545235.1 of Helianthus tuberosus. Lineage (NCBI taxonomy): Eukaryota > Viridiplantae > Streptophyta > Magnoliopsida > Asterales > Asteraceae > Helianthus > Helianthus tuberosus. The sequence continues at coordinate 14,770,128 of CM060353.1, forward strand.
TCGCCATAGTCTCCTTTGTAAATGGAGGTGCCCATGCTAAATAGCATATCATTTTATATAACACGTTAGATCGTTCTCAAATAACCAACTCGACATTTAGACATGTAAAATACTACTTATATCATTTCAGTTTTAATATACAAAACTGGGCTGTTTTCGGGTATTTTAATAAAATAGTTATCTTATTCCAAAAATTTCCAAATTTTTACAGAATGTCTTATACGATCCAAATATTATTGTGTAAAAATATCGTGGTCCAGTTCATTACCAAAATTTTATAAAAAATTATTTACCGGACTGCAATCAGATTTGTCACTTTCTGACTGCAGTCTACGAAATAATTCATCAAAAATTTATCGTAAGTCCGTTTGACAAAATTCCAGTGGGATAATTACTACGACATCAGTGGTTATCTATAGTACAATTTTCATGAGCTGATTCAACATAGATTTCAAGTTATGACTAAGAACATATCACCCATTTACTGGCGCAAAAACTCATCTTTAGCTGCTGTTACAAAATGGATCTATAAAAATAGTAAACGACCTCAAAAAAATATGATTCCATTTCCATTTGCTTCGTTTTTCGAAAATACATAATTTAGACTTCAGAAAATCAAATTTTCGATTTATAATGGTCTGGTTACAGCCAATTGAAGTTGGCTGGAAACTTTACTCAGCCTGCTTTTTATAGTCTAAATGCCATTAAAATGTACACATGCGATTACCATTCATTCTAATAACGATTTATATCATAGCGTAAGTCGTTTACAGCAGATTATCGATTATATAACTCGGATTTATCATGTATTACCATCTCTCATCTCATGACTTTTATGCAAAGCTTTATGTTCATATTTTATGTTTTAAACCTTTTAGTGTTCTTGCAATATTTAACATAACATAACTTTTAACTACTCAAAATGGAAGTATACTAGGGTAGATCAAAGACTTACAACTAGCACAAGGCTAGGGAAGAACCTCTAGTGAAAAGATGAAGAAGATGATGGTGAAAAAGCAAGTGAAAGAAGCTCCTTGAAGTTCCACAATTTGCAAGATCCTATGAATCACCTTCTAACCTTGAAGGAAGCTCAAAAATGGATGAAGATGATGTTGTTGTTATGGTGATGGTGGTGGTGGTTGAAGTGAGCCGAGAGGGAGGGAGAAGAGAGTGAGTGAGAGAGGTGAAGATCATGGGATGATTTGGTAGATATGCTCACCATACTTATAAGATGTCTTCTTAATATTTTGGTAACAATAGCAAGCAAGATCAAATAAAATATTAGCATGAGATCTCTTGAGATTTGTTGGTGCTAACTGTGCTTTGTGCATCAAGTATGTCACTAAAGTCTGTATGTGAAATGATGTGACAGTATGTAATATGTGATGCACATGTAAGTATGATGCTGTAGTCAGAAAGCAATTAAATAATTCAGCACAGTCATTAAGCACTTAATCATAATTAATTAATTGTACGGATGCATGCAAATTTGACGGTTGTCACATTCTCCCCCTGTTAAGAAAATTTCGTCCTCGAAATTTGTACTACCTTAACTCCTTAGGGTTATATTGTGCGTGTATGTGTAAGAATAATACTGAGGTAGGCAACCCAAAACAGAATCAAAACTTATTCACACCAGGTGAATTCCATGGATATATATTTTAACAATAAGAGCCCAATGGTTATAAGGCATGTGTTCTAGCGTTTGATGTCAAAGGTACAAGACGTATAGTCTAGTGTAATCCGGTTAACAGGGGTTCCACAAAAGAAGAGTTTTGACCAATAGGATTCTCAATCAATCGTCACAATATGCAAACGAGTTTTCACAAATCATAGCATCCGCTATATGAACTCCAAAATCAACATCTTGAATATGAAAATGATCTGTCAACTTTCGAATAAATAAATGGTAAGAATTAGTGTGTTGACATTCTTGAATTTCGAAAATACATCGAATGAAGTATAAGCGAGTCTGGTGTATCATTGTCTTAATTCATAGTTGTATCAGCATTGTTTAACTGACAAGTCAAACAGAAATATGTGTAGTTTTGTGTGTAACGGTTGACCATGATTAGCACAAGCTTCAAATCTGTAATGACACCACAAGGTGTCGTAATTGAAATGTTTCCAACAATAGCGGTGACCGAACAAGTTCACCGTGTTTGAAATCAAATGAAAGTATATCATCACAATCTGAAGATTTGATTTACGCAATGACATAAAGTTTTTAGTTGAATACGGAACACCAAATAGCCACTGTTTTTTATTGAAGGTGAAAAAGTATTAAGTACCGCAAGGTATTCGATAGACAATGAAAGAATCGTTAGGAGGTACATTGTGTTATGAAATGAATCTATGTACCCTTGCCTTAACACACAACTGTGTTGAGACCGCTTTAATCATGATAAACGAGACGGATTTAGAGCAAATAAATAATTTAAACCCGTGTATGAAGTGAGTAACACAATTAGCGCAAGCTCAATTTTGTGAAAATATCACCGCAAGGTATCGAAACCAATCAAACGATTTAGTGGAGTCGTAGACCAACCGAATCTACTACGACTCGTAATGAAAGAATCTTCAAAAAATATTTGAATATGATGCCCCCAATACATCATATAGTGTTTCAAATCAAACATGTGAAATGGATAAGTTCAAGCAATTGAACTTGGTTTCAGCATAACTGGACAATAAACGTATGTATTAACAAAGGAATCTCGGCATGGTTGCAAAGATAAACCATGAAGGTAACTCGAAATAAAAAGGAGTTTCGAGAGAGTGTGTTGTCTTGATAGCAACAGAGCCAATAATTACAATAACGTAGGTCATTCGGATCGTAAACCAATAGATAGCTTGAGCAGAATAATATTTAGACTTTAATGAAGCGTTTATTCGGAATGAACCCGCATGCGTAGCAATTGGTGCATGCGTATCGAATAAGTTTCCAAATAATGGAACAATGAGTAATCGTTAAAGTGACGAGATGACCAAGTATTCGAAGCAATTGTGTGTTCGCTCTCAGCGAAGAAATTTAACGTGATGCAACTACCATTAAGGGGAGTAGAGATGCAAACATCTACTTGCTAGAAGCAAAAGTGAGGATTTCAACAAAAGAACTTGAAGTACTTTCTGTTTTGTTAATTGAAATGGCATATATGTCAGGTTAATGATGTTTGATTGAGTTAACAAATGTGGTTCCTGGGTAACAACCCTTAACGAGTTTGGACCTGGGTTCCCAAAGGTCCTAGGTACGTGTCTTCCAAATCCTCAAGGTTTCGAATTCTGTGTAAAATGTTTTGTGCATCGTGTTGGGAACACCATTTTTTTGTACGTTTAAAACAAGTTATTGTCCCGCAATTTTTCCCTCGATATACTATCTTCCTGAATTCTCAGCTAATGACACTCGATCATCGATCAGTCATGTAATAGTAGTTGGATCCTCACAGTTAGTTAAGTAAGAAATTCGTTAATTCCTCAGCAAGAGTTACCGACTCTTGTTGGTTAGCTCGTTCGGCTCCTGGTAGTTGATGCTCATTTGAAAATCACGTCATTCTTCTTGACGAGCAGAATTGGGGTTACCCAAAAAGGGATTTTTTTTTTGGGTCTGTTATCTTCCTTCTCTATCAACTTCTGGGATTACACTGATAATCCTTGCATCTCCGAAGGTGTAAGTCGCTAAGGTGCATCGACTACAGGCGCGACGCCTGGAATCAGATTGATGCGAAATTCGACTAGACGTTTAGGAGATAATTCTGGTAAGTCTTCGGGGAAGGCATTTAGGACATTCCTTCATCACAGGGATATCTTCGAGTTTTGGTTCTTCGGCTTCTTTTTCCACGACATGAGCCAAGAAGGTAACACATCCTTTGTGCGAAGATTTTCGTGTCTTCATTGCCTGATAATCCGTAGGAGCGTATCCTGCTCCATAAATCACGATCGGTTCTCCGTTCGTCGTCGGGGTACGGATGACAATCTCCGCCTGGTTGTTCGACAACCAGTCCATCCCAATTATCACGTCGAAGCTTCCCTTAGGCTAGTTCTATCGAGAACTGGGTATCTAGGTTACTTACTACTAAAACAACTATATTTTCTGAAGCTAAAATTTGACAATACTGTCAAATAGAACATAGCATTGACTATTATGAGACGTACCGATATCCACGCTTGGATTCTATCACCGCTGTTGAGCTTTCATCCACGTGCCTGAGCGTTCTTAGGGCAATACTTCCTGAAATGCCCCACATCACCGCATTTAAAACATGCTTGGCCACGGCCTTGATCGTCACCATCCCTGCATTGATAGTTGTTGTCGTCGTTGTTTCCTCCGCGATTTCCGCTACCATCTTGACCTTTATTTCCATGTTCAGTACCCTGCCGACATGTTTCCTTGACATGTCCCACCTTGCCACAGTTACCACATTTTCCATATCTACATCGCCCGTTATGGTGACGTCGACAATTGTTGCACTTCGGTAGGATACCTGTGTACCCTTTTTCCTTTTTGGCATTATTATTGTTGTCCGCCCGAGTAACCTTCTTGAAGTTGGTAAACTTCCTCTTGTTCTCCCCATGTGACTCCCCATGAGTCTCCTTTTTCTCCTCGGAGTTTGAGAATTTACCCAACCTAACTGCTTCTTCAGTGAGCGTCACACTTAAGTCAATTGCTTCATTAATTGTTTTAGGCTTTGATGTTGTCACCAGGCTTAGAATCTGAGGTGCCAGTCCCCCGATAAAGCATTCGATCCTCTTAAACTCTGGATCTACCATGTAGGGGACAATCCGAGACATATCATGAAATTTCTGCACGTACTCAGCTATCTTTGGACCTTCCATCTTCAAGTTCCAGAACGCAGTTTCCCACTTCTAGATTTCTGCCCTTGAACAGTACTTCTTATGCATTAGTTCTTTCAGTTCGTCCCATGTTAATGCATATGCAGCGGTCTCGCCCAACGTCTGAACCTGAAGGTTCCACCATGACAGAGCCCCATCTTGAAACAGTCCGGAAATGTACGAGACCTGATGCTCTGGGGCATATTTGCTCACCCGCAAAACAGAATCTGTCTTCTCAATCCAGCGCACGAAGGCTAAGGCACCCCTAGTGCCGTTGAACTCCAATGGCATGCAGCCCAAGAACTGCTTGTAGGTGCATCCGTTGGATGGGTTATTTCCTGAGGTATCTCCGCGGTGTTCGGAGCGAAGGGCCTTATGCTGTGCGATGGCCTGTGAGATGCGCTCTTGTAATTCCGCCTCTGTCGTTGGCAGAGGGTTGTTGGTATCGGTGTTCTTTCGTGGCGGCAACTTCTACGAAAAATATTGGATAGGTCAGGTCCTATTAAGGACATAAGCACATAAGCATCCACTTAATGAATGAGACCCAGGAGGTGTGTATATATACATATAATTGTTATAACAATCAATCACATAATATCACAATTATAGCACAACTGGTAGATACGGACATAGCAAGTAAGCATGTAGCATTATAGTCATAGCACAAATATGCAGGTCAACAATATGTTTAGTGAGAACATAGCGTCTCTTTCATTATTTACCGACCATAATAGCATTGTCTACGAGATGCAACACATCACAGGGAACACATGGTCACCCTACCCTTGCCCAGTAAATCTATCAGTGTATCAAAGTTGCGTGGTCGAAGGTAGTCTCCACAGTCTTGGCTCGTTAGTAGTGTCTTTACTTGAAAGTAACGTAATCCGCATAAATCCAGTGACCAACTATACTGGTGACCGTGGTGGAGGAGTGAAGAAAAGCATAATGCTAACATGTGCAAGCTCCCCCTCAATCTTGTTTAAATGGCGAAGTAAGTGCCTGATCTGCTTCTTAATAGTAAAGAAACGAGCGTTAAAACCTGGAAAGGTGCAATGGCAGCAGGTGAGTGTGCCCAAGGAGACAGTGATGACAGTGGAGGATCGTCGTATACTAGGATAGACAAGGTGGGGGACGTGATGTCATCTGAGGCTCCAAAACTTCACGACTCATAACCTTAAATTGTAGCTGACGTGTCAGGGGCAACTCATTCCGTGTGTAGCCTCCATAATGTAGGGGTCTGAAGTCAGCATCGTCTGGTAAACCAAGAGGATTAGGGTCATGATCAAGCAAGGGTTCAGGATCCGCAGGTGCAACATCAGGATGACCCAAAAAGGTGCAGAAGCTAGCTCAGGAGTAGGCTCTGGGTCGTGTAACGGTGTGGTGCCTCGAGCAGGTGATAGTGCAGCAGTCATAACGTCGTTATCGTCAGAGTCAGTAGTAGAAAGCTGTAATCCGGTTGTCTGTAAGGCTGCAGATGTCACAGACTCAAGGGAGTCCAAAATCGAACGCATGCTAGAATCAGAGGATAGCTTGTCAGAGAAGCCATCAGCAAGGGTAAATCATCACCAAAATCTGGTAGCGCAGACCGTTGTAAGTCGTCCTTGCCCTGGGTCGGCATATCAGGATCACTCTCAGTGTCTGACGTAAATATCTCCGGCGCAAGTACAGTCTCATCATTTGTGGCGGCGGCCATAGGGTCATCAAGGTTTGACATCCCGCTTTTTTACCAAGGCGACATGTGTATCGGTACATGGTAGTCATAGTATGTATTTCCATAGTAATCACTATCAGTTAGCGTATGCAAACAACCACCACATATGCACGTTTATCAATAATCAGCAATTAAGCATGTATGTGATAACAATGTAAGCAAGTAATGTTCCTAGTCTTCCTCAGACTATCCAACCCAGCCTCTCATACTGAACTTCCTAGTCTCTTAGACTAACTGCCTGGTCTCTAAGACCAACTCCCTGGTCCCTAAGACCAACCCCCTGGTCTCTAAGACCAACTTTCCCCAGTCTCTAAGACTAATCCTCCCTCAGTCTCTAAGACTGATCCTCCCTCAGTCTCTAAGACTGATCCTCCCTCAGTCTCTAAGACTGAATTATGAACATAGCCCTTTGAAATGTGTATTTGTGCCTTTTGTTTGTAAAAATGTTTGTTCCCTGGATCTGGACGTTTTGTGTATGCAATGAAAACATGTTTGTAAAAGCGTTTTCATGAGAGCCCTATTGATCGTAGTCTATACTCGAGAAAGAATCCTAGTTCGCTACGATCGAGGCTCTGATACCAAGCTGTCACACCCTGACTTTTGCGGAAGCGTGGTTATCTGGTGTGACTTCTTAATACCATAGCAGTCAATCATAACAACGCTATATGATAAAAACCAAAAGATGTTCATCCATTAAAACATAGTTTGAAAATACCAAAACGTACTTGTCTGAAACGCTGACACCAAATATAAGTTACAAACCATGACCTTTTTAAAAGAGTTCACGTGGACTCTACAAAAGACTTTAGACAACCCCGAGTTTAGAACCATGTATCTCGTCCAGGAGTAAGATACATCTCCAAAACTCTAAAGACTTGGATGACATCTCTTATTTGTACGCAGCTGGAAAAATGCAAACACCTGCCAGATCCACTTAGTTCCCTGAAATACATGTAATTTGAAAACATCAACAAAAGTTGAGCGAGTTCATGTGTTTAGTATGTGCGCGCGAATAAAACCTTTGTAATCATTTCAACTATGTAGGTTTTGTAAACTCTGGTATGAAAGCAAATAAGGAAACATATCAATTTTGATGATAGTTGGCTAACACTAGTTCAAGTTCAAGTAATAAGTTACATATGTTAGTTAGTTGATATTTTAGCGGGTGTTATGGTGTACGGAGATCATGACTAGCCAATAAATAATAAAACAATGTGTTTGGCAAAAATTTAGTGTTCCGGGTAATGTCCGGTTATTCGGTTAGATACTGTTTCGTTAAAGTGTTTAATTATACCGTAAAGTGTCCTTTATATATATTTTTGTAACACTTTTAATTCCCGGTACTTAGGAAAACATACAGGACCATTCTGCCATATTTTTGCACCTTACTAGCATGTTACAATGCTGAATTTTTTTAATAAATGCAGAACTCTGCACTTAAAGTGTGTTTTAGGCACTTCCCGGTACTTTAACTATCACCTAGTGACGCAGTTTTATGGTCCTCACTTCCCTACACTCCATATTAGTGTAGTACCCTGTCTCTGGCTCATACTGGCCTCAAAAACATTGTCTGTCTATGTGCTGGCATTGTCAGCATGTTTCTGAATTATCCGCTCAGTGTGCTAACTGTGCTTTGTGCATCAAGTATGTCACTAAAGTCTGTATGTGAAATGATGTGACAGTATGTAATATGTGATGCACATGTAAGTATGATGCTGTAGTCAGAAAGCAATTAAATAATTCAGCACAGTCATTAAGCACTTAATCATAATTAATTAATTGTACGGATGCATGCAAATTTGACGGTTGTCACATTCTCCCCCTGTTAAGAAAATTTCGTCCTCGAAATTTGTACTACCTTAACTCCTTAGGGTTATATTGTGCGTGTATGTGTAAGAATAATACTGAGGTAGGCAACCCAAAATAGAATCAAAACTTATTCACACCAGGTGAATTCCATGGATATATATTTTAACAATAAGAGCCCAATGGTTATAAGGCATGTGTTCTAGCGTTTGATGTCAAAGGTACAAGACGTATAGTCTAGTGTAATCAGGTTAACAGGGGTTCCACAAAAGAAGAGTTTTGTCCAATTGGATTCTCAATCAATCGTCACAATATGCAAACGAGTTTTCACAAATCATAGCATCCGCTATATGAACTCCAAAATCAACATCTTGAATATGAAAATGATCTGTCAACTTTCGAATAAATAAATGGTAAGAATTAGTGTGTTGACATTCTTGAATTTCGAAAATACACCGAATGAAGTATAAGCGAGTCTGGTGTATCATTGTCTTAATTCATAGTTGTATCAGCATTGTTTAACTGACAAGTCAAACAGAAATATGTGTAGTTTTGTGTGTAACGGTTGACCATGATTAGCACAAGCTTCAAATCTGTAATGACACCACAAGGTGTCGTAATTGAAATGTTTCCAACAATAGCGGTGACCGAACAAGTTCACCGTGTTTGAAATCAAATGAAAGTATATCATCACAATCTGAAGATTTGATTTACGCAATGACATAAAGTTTTTAGTTGAATACGGAACACCAAATAGCCACTGTTTTTGATTGAAGGTGAAAAAGTATTAAGTACCGCAAGGTATTCGATAGACAATGAAAGAATCGTTAGGAGGTACATTGTGTTATGAAATGAATCTATGTACCCTTTCCTTAACACACAACTGTGTTGAGACCGCTTTAATCATGATAAACGAGACGGATTTAGAGAAAATAAATAATTTAAACCCGTGTATGAAGTGAGTAACCCAATTAGCGCAAGCTCAATTTTGTGAAAATATCACCGCAAGGTATCGAAACCAATCAAACGATTTAGTGGAGTCGTAGACCAACCGAATCTACTACGACTCGTAATGAAAGAATCTTCAAAAAATATTTGAATATGATGCCCCCAATACATCATATAGCATTTCAAATCAAACATGTGAAATGGATAAGTTCAAGCAATTGAACTTGGTTTCAGCGTAACTGGACAATAAACGTATGTATTAACAAAGGAATCTCGGCATGGTTGCAAAGATAAACCATGAAGGTAACTCGAAATAAAAAGGAGTTTCGAGAGAGTGTGTTGTCTTGATAGCAACAGAGCCAATAATTACAATAACGTAGGTCATTCGGATCGTAAACCAATAGATAGCTTGAGCAGAATAATATTTAGACTTTAATGAAGCGTTTATTCGGAATGAACCCACATGCGTAGCAATTGGTGCATGCGTATCGAATAAGTTTCCAAATAATGGAACAATGAGTAATCGTTAAAGTGACGAGATGACCAAGTATTCGAAGCAATTGTGTGTTCACTCTCAGCGAAGAAATTTAACGTGATGCAACTACCATTAAGGGGAGTAGAGATGCAAACATCTACTTGCTAGAAGCAAAAGTGAGGATTTCAACAAAAGAACTTGAAGTACTTTCTGTTTTGTTAATTGAAATGGCATATATGTCAGGTTAATGATGTTTGATTGAGTTAACAAATGTGGTTCCTGGGTAACAACCCTTAACGAGTTTGGACCTGGGTTCCCAAAGGTCCTAGGTACGTGTCTTCCAAATCCTCAAGGTTTCGAATTCTGTGTAAAATGTTTTGTGCATCGTGTTGGGAACACCATTTTTTTGTACGTTTAAAACAAGTTATTGTCCCGCAATTTTTCCCTCGATATACTATCTTCCTGAATTCTCAGCTAATGACACTCGATCATCGATCAGTCGTGTAATAGTAGTTGGATCCTCACAGTTAGTTAAGTAAGAAATTCGTTAATTCCTCAGCAAGAGTTACCGACTCTTGTTGGTTAGCTCGTTCGGCTCCTGGTAGTTGATGCTCATTTGAAAATCACGTCATTCTTCTTGACGAGCAGAATTGGGGTTACCCAAAAAGGGATTTTTTTTTTTGGGTCTGTTATCTTCCTTCTCTATCAACTTCTGGGATTACACTGATAATCCTTGCATCTCCGAAGGTGTAAGTCGCTAAGGTGCATCGACTACAGGCGCGACGCCTGGAATCAGATTGATGCGAAATTCGACTAGACGTTTAGGAGATAATTCTGGTAAGTCTTCGGGGAAGGCATTTAGGACATTCCTTCATCACAGGGATATCTTCGAGTTTTGGTTCTTCGGCTTCTTTTTCCACGACATGAGCCAAGAAGGTAACACATCCTTTGTGCGAAGATTTTCGTGTCTTCATTGCCTGATAATCCGTAGGAGCGTATCCTGCTCCATAAATCACGATCGGTTCTCCGTTCGTCGTCGGGGTACGGATGACAATCTCCGCCTGGTTGTTCGACAACCAGTCCATCCCAATTATCACGTCGAAGCTTCCCTTAGGCTAGTTCTATCGAGAACTGGGTATCTAGGTTACTTACTACTAAAACAACTATATTTTCTGAAGCTAAAATTTGACAATACTGTCAAATAGAACATAACATTGACTATTATGAGACGTACCGATATCCACGCTTGGATTCTATCACCGCTGTTGAGCTTTCATCCACGTGCCTGAGCGTTCTTAGGGCAATACTTCCTGAAATGCCCCACATCACCGCATTTAAAACATGCTTGGCCACGGCCTTGATCGTCACCATCCCTGCATTGATAGTTGTTGTCGTCGTTGTTTCCTCCGCGATTTCCGCTACCATCTTGACCTTTATTTCCATGTTCAGTACCCTGCCGACATGTTTCCTTGACATGTCCCACCTTGCCACAGTTACCACATTTTCCATATCTACATCGCCCGTTATGGTGACGTCGACAATTGTTGCACTTCGGTAGGATACCTGTGTACCCTTTTTCCTTTTTGGCATTATTATTGTTGTCCGCCCGAGTAACCTTCTTGAAGTTGGTAAACTTCCTCTTGTTCTCCCCATGTGACTCCCCATGAGTCTCCCTTTTCTCCTCGGAGTTTGAGAATTTACCCAACCTAACTGCTTCTTCAGTGAGCGTCACACTTAAGTCAATTGCTTCATTAATTGTTTTAGGCTTTGATGTTGTCACCAGGCTTAGAATCTGAGGTGCCAGTCCCCCGATAAAGCGTTCGATCCTCTTAAACTCTGGATCTACCATGTAGGGGACAATCCGAGACATATCATGAAATTTCTGCACGTACTCAGCTATCTTTGGACCTTCCATCTTCAAGTTCCAGAACGCAGTTTCCCACTTCTAGATTTCTGCCCTTGAACAGTACTTCTTATGCATTAGTTCTTTCAGTTCGTCCCATGTTAATGCATATGCAGCGGTCTCGCCCAACGTCTGAACCTGAAGGTTCCACCATGACAGAGCCCCATCTTGAAACAGTCCGGAAATGTACGAGACCTGATGCTCTGGGGCACATTTGCTCACCCGCAAAACAGAATCTGTCTTCTCAATCCAGCGCACGAAGGCTAAGGCACCCCTAGTGCCGTTGAACTCCAAGGGCATGCAGCCCAAGAACTGCTTGTAGGTGCATCCGTTGGATGGGTTATTTCCTGAGGTATCTCTGCGGTGTTCGGAGCGAAGGGCCTCATGCTGTGCGATGGCCTGTGAGATGCGCTCTTGTAATTCCGCCTCTGTCGTTGGCAGAGGGTTGTTGGTATCGGTGTTCTTTCGTGGCAGCATCTTTTACGAAAAATATTGGATAGGTCAGGTCCTATTAAGGACATAAGCACATAAGCATCCACTTAATGAATGAGACCCAGGAGGTGTGTATATATACATATAATTGTTATAACAATCAATCACATAATATCACAATTATAGCACAACTGGTAGATACGGACATAGCAAGTAAGCATGTAGCATTATAGTCATAGCACAAATATGCAGGTCAACAATATGTTTAGTGAGAACATAGCGTCTCTTTCATTATTTACCAACCATAATAGCATTGTCTACGAGATGCAACACATCACAGGGAACACAGGGTCACCCTACCCTTGCCCAGTAAATCTATCAGTGTATCAAAGTTGCGTGGTCGAAGGTAGTCTCCAAAAGTCTCCACAGTCTTGGCTCATTAGTAGTGTCTTTACTTGAAAGTAACGTAATCCGCATAAATCCAGTGACCAACTATACTGGTGACCGTGGTGGAGGAGTGAAGAAAAGCATAATGCTAACATGTGCAAGCTCCCCCTCAATCTTGTTTAAATGGCGAAGTAAGTGCCTGATCTGCTTCTTAATAGTAAAGAAACGAGCGTTAAAACCTGGAAAGGTGCAATGGCAGCAGGTGAGTGTGCCCAAGGAGACAGTGATGACAGTGGAGGATCGTCGTATACTAGGATAGACAAGGTGGGGGACGTGATGTCATCTGAGGCTCCAAAACTTCACGACTCATAACCTTAAATTGTAGCTGACGTGTCAGGGGCAACTCATTCCGTGTGTAGCCTCCATAATGTAGGGGTCTGAAGTCAGCATCGTCTGGTAAACCAAGAGGATTAGGGTCATGATCAAGCAAGGGTTCAGGATCCGCAGGTGCAACATCAGGATGACCCAAAAAGGTGCAGAAGCTAGCTCAGGAGTAGGCTCTGGGTCGTGTAACGGTGTGGTGCCTCGAGCAGGTGATAGTGCAGCAGTCATAACGTCGTTATCGTCAGAGTCAGTAGTAGAAAGCTGTAATCCGGTTGTCTGTAAGGCTGCAGATGTCACAGACTCAAGGGAGTCCAAAATCGAATGCATGCTAGAATCAGAGGATAGCTTGTCAGAGAAGCCATCAGCAAGGGTAAATCATCACCAAAATCTGGTAGCGCAGACCGTTGTAAGTCGTCCTTGCCCTGGGTCGGCATATCAGGATCACTCTCAGTGTCTGACGTAAATATCTCTGGCGCAAGTACAGTCTCATCATTTGTGGCGGCGGCCATAGGGTCATCAAGGTTTGACAACCCGCTTTTTTATCAGGGGGACATGAACTCACAGTATTGCGTCTTCAGTATGTGTAACCCAAGTCTCCTCAGCCAACACGACTACCTACAATGGTCTAATGTCTATTAGACGAACGGGTCGTGCCTTGTCTCAGTATTTATGTTTTTGAGTTACGTTTCTGATGTTATTCCAAGTTGTATAATTATTTGTCGAAATAATTAATATTTCAACTTAAATTATATTTAGTTTTGGAATAGTTGTTTAATCCATAACTTTGGTGTTAATACTTCTCAAGTATTTTAGCTTCGTATTTCCTTCCCAGGGATGGGGTATCTTATACATGTACTTGTATTATTCTAATTGCAATTTCCGAATCAATCTATTCCCAAGTCTCACTCTAGCAAATATATTTATGAACTCATTTTGTCCCACAATAATGTGTTGTCCCGAAAATATATATTTCTCCAAAATAATATATTGTCACTTTGTCCAAAGATAATATATACCAAAATATATAAGTAACGGTATTGTTTTTGGATAATAAATTTCACGGTACTTTGTTAAGTTATATAATATAACCATTTCACCGAGTACGCAAACCCTCACACAAGTGTCTTAGTATGTGTATATATTCTAAATATATTTGTTTACCCATTTTTATGTGCAAAACCAACCTCCGATATTTTGTATTTTGTTACAAAAATTATGGCGAGGTTTAAATTCGAAAAGCATAGTTCAAAACGTACTTGCAACACTTGTTAGAAAATATTTTCTAAGTGTTGGAATTTTTAGAAAATTTCGCCATAGTCTCCTTTGTAAATGGAGGTGCCCATGCTAAATAGCATATCATTTTATATAACACGTTAGATCGTTCTCAAATAACCAACTCGACATTTAGACATGTAAAATACTATTTATATCATTTCAGTTTTAATATACAAAACTGGGCAGTTTTCGGGCATTTTAATAAAATAGTTATCTTATTCCAAAAATTCCGAAATTTTTACAGAATGTCTTATACGATCCAAACACTATTGTCTAAAAATATCGGGGTCCAGTTCGTTACCAAAATTTTATAAAAATTTATTTACCGGACTGTAATCAGATTTGTCACTTTCTGACTGCAGTCTACGAAATAATTCATCGAAAATTTATCGTAAGTCCGTTTGACAAAATTCTAGTGGGAGAATTACTATGACATCAGTGGTTATCTATAGTACAATTTTCATGAGCTGATTCAACATAGATTTCAAGTTATGACTAAGAACATATCACCCATTTACTGGCGCAAAAACTCAGCTTTAGCTGCTGTTACAAAATGGGTCTTTAAAAGTAGTAAACGACCTCAAAAAAATATGAATCCAGTGCCATTTGCTTCGTTTTTCGAAAATACATAATTTAGACTTCAGAAAATCAAATTTTCGATTTATAATGGTCTGGTTACAGCCAGTTGAAGTTGGCTGGAAACTTTACGCAGCCTGCTTTTTATAGTCTAAATGCCATTAAAATGTACACATGCGATTACCATTCATTCTAATAACGATTTATATCATAGCGTAAGTCGTTTACAGCTGATTATCGATTATCTAACTCGGATTTATCATGTATTACCATCTCTCATCTCATGACTTTTATGCAAAGCTTTATGTTCATATTTTATGTTTTAAACCTTTTAGTGTTCTTGCAATATTTAACATAACATAACTTTTAACTACTCAAAATGGAAGTATACTAGGGTAGATCAAAAACTTACAACTAGCATAAGGCTAGGGAAGAACCTCTAGTGAAAAGATGAAGAAGATGATGGTGAAAAAGCAAGTGAAAGAAGCTCCTTGAAGTTCCACAAGTTGCAAGATCCTATGAATCACCTTCTAACCTTGAAGGAAGCTCAAAAATGGATGAAGATGATGTTGTTATGGTGATGGTGGTGGTGGTTGAAGTGAGCCGAGAGGGAGGGAGAAGAGAGTGAGTGAGAGAGGTGAAGATCATGGGATGATTTGGTAGATATGCTCACCATACTTATAAGATGTCTTCTTAATATTTTGGTAACAATAGCAAGCAAGATCAAATAAAATATTAGCATGAGATCTCTTGAGATTTGTTGGTGATTTTGGGTGGGTCTTGTGACCGTGAATATCAATGGGGGGAGGGGGTATTGTGTAAATTTTAATGAAGTCTAGATCTTATATAATCTAATAAGGATCTTCAAAGATTTCATAGTACTTTTAAGATCTTGCACCATATCAAATAAGATCATGCAATATCTTAGCTAGATTGTGGGGATTTTGGTGGGCCACATATGACCGTAAAGGGTGAAGGGGGGGGGGGTAGATTGTAAATTTTGATGATAGTTGGCTAATACTAGTTCAAGTTCAAGTAATAAGTTACATATGTTAGTTAGTTGATATTTTAGCGGGTGTTATGGTGTACGGGGATCATGACTAGCCAATAAATAATAAAACAATGTGTTTGGCAAAAATTTAGTGTTCCGGGTAATGTCCGGTTATTCGGTTAGATACCATTTCGTTAAAGTGTTTAATTATACCGTAAAGTGTCCTTTATATATATATTTGTAACACTTTTAATTCCCGGTACTTAGGAAAGCATACAGGACCATTCTGCCATATTTTTGCACCTTACTAGCATGTTACAATGCTGAATTTTTTTAATAAATGCAGAACTCTGCACTTAAAGTGTGTTTTAGGCACTTCCCGGTACTTTAACTATCACCTAGTGACGCAGTTTTATGGTCCTCACTTCCCTACACTCCATATTAGTGTAGTACCCTGTCTCTGGCTCATACTGGCCTCAAAAACATTGTTTGTCTATGTGCTGGCATTGTCAGCATGTTTCTGAATTATCCGCTCAGTGTGCTAACTGTGCTTTGTGCATCAAGTATGTCACTAAAGTCTGTATGTGAAATGATGTGACAGTATGTAATATGTGATGCACATGTAAGTATGATGCTGTAGTCAGAAAGCAATTAAATAATTCAGCACAGTCATTAAGCACTTAATCATAATTAATTAATTGTACGGATGCATGCAAACGGTTGTCACACAGTTAGAGAGGTTATGTAATCATCAAAGTTAGTAGGTTTTTAAACCTAGATGACCTCCTGAGTTAATTATTGGGTTTGTTAGAAGTTTCAGTTTTATGGATTAGCTCTTGGTTGGTTGCTATCATTTTCAGGATTCTAAGTTTGTAAGAGTTGGTGCAGTATGGTGTACAAGAGGTGTAATCGGAGTTAAATTTGGAGTGAAATTTAATGACACTCTTCCCCCCGCCTCTTGTATTCCATGCAAGTCATGATAGGGACTTTGACTGCTCCCACTAACCTTAGAAAACTTTAGGAACTCAGCATGCTTAGGGTCAATATTTAACGACCAACAAATTCTAATAGAGAAAACAAATTAATGACATCAGTCTTTGTAGTTTCTCTTGTTGAGGAGTATGTTAGTTTAGGTAAGAAATCTAAGTGTGCCCACAATTAAGCAACAATGAAACTTTTGTAAGAGTAGCTTTAGATTTTAAGGAGACAAGTTATGATAGAACAGTGTCAAGATGGAGCAGTGTCTTGTACAAGAGGTGTAAATTTAGGTAATGTAAAATTTTCACTCCCCACCTCTTGCAACTATTGCAAGTTATTATTAAGACACTAAATGCTCCCACTGATCTTTAATATCTCTAGAATGATACAAGAGAAGTTTCAATGAGTTACGTGACGTGGGAACCTATCATATATACGTTAGACTTTATTTGATTTCTTTAATGTCCAGATGTCATAAGAAAACTCAGGGACATATTTAATAGAAATCTTAGTAAGTACATATATGAATAGATTTCTTCTAAGACCGTGGGCCATATGCGACAAAATTTAGATACAAGTTGATAGTCTTTTAAATGATAAATGAATTATGTCTGAATATTCCATTTGGAATAAGTTCCACGAATGTCAATGAATGACTTATGATGGACCCATACTTATTCCTTAAGCCAAGTAATATTTAGGGCTATAACGTCATGATTTAAAATCACTTAGAATGAGATTAGATAAAAATCATCCTCATTAACCATGTCATGATTTCTCGTGAATTTTGGTTATAATGGAAGAAATTTGTAAGTCTCATTTTCCTTTTGTCAAATTCTCATTTACATGATGACAAAAATTGTGAAAGTGTAAGGTATCATCTGGTTTTATCTTAGTAATGTTTCAATCCAGATATTTATAACAAATAAGATGAGAGTTTGAGGTAAGTGTGACTTTATGTTGACTATGCAAACCTCACAACATTCATAATATTGCTTAATTATGATACTATATTCTAATTAATCTTCAGAATATATAAGGTATCGAAAAGCGTTGTTAGAAGATTGCTTATTATGGTTCTTATAGCCTTAACATTTAATTTTGTCACTAACTCTCATCTTAGTTATTTGTTGACTTCTGGCAAGGAAACGTTTAGAACTAGAGTCAACTAATCATGTGTTAATTGGAATATTAAAAATTATCAGACTTAAATATCATTAGTAAGTGACTACCTAATTAGCTTATCCAATCGTTCTTCTGAATAATGAATAGTCTCGTTGCTTATGCCTAGTCTAATGGCATAATTATGCAGTGAGATTTTCCCTTGAAGAACCTTAGAGGTGGAATTAACACTTGTAATTTGTCTATGGACCTTAGAACAATCCTCTTTTAAAGTTTAAGTGGTTGTAAGGTGAGTAACAACTTATTTTCCAGTTTCAAACATTTATTTCTTTGTGCGTATGTTGCTTATCAACACACTCATTATACTTTGGTATTTTTTGATTGTTATAGTTGATTTATAAGGCATCAAATTGTACAAGTGAAAATCTTAGTATGTAATGTACTGGAAAAATGTGCTTATTTCCATGCGTAAGCCCTCAACTTTATGGGTCATGGTATTGTACATTATTATGTATTCACATATACCACTTAGCTTTATAGTTTAGAATTTTAAATGAAGGCATGCATCTTATGAATTCTTGTGATTATTCCACAATTATAGATTAGTCATAGGAAAGACTTAATCGGGAATAACTTTTTAGTGACAGCACTTATGTTAGAGAGTTCTTGATTATCATAAGAGACATCATGTTCGATTTATCCTAATCATCATGCTCTACTTTTCTTCTGTAGTGCTTTATCAGAAGAGAGCAATAGGATTATCGTGTCTTAAGAGATAATCAAGGATTTAATTTAAGAGCTAATTCTTATAGAAACGTTAAATAAAGCAAAACATATTAGATTTAGGAATTAGAGTGGATGAGATATATTTATAGAAGAAAATTATAGTGAGTAAAATTATGGGTACTAAGAAATAAGGCAGACGAAATGATCATAAAATAAAAATAAAGGATCGTTAATCTAAGGATCATTATGTGAACAGGTTGTGATATGTCTATTACTAACATCAAAATAATAGACTTATTTAGAGTTCTACTTAAACGAAAACAAATCAGCTTTGGCCAGAAGTGTAATCATTTAAGCATGTGTGCAAAGTATTTGTGACAAATCAGCTTTGGCCAGAAGTGTAATCATTTAAGCGGGGTGCAGGGGGACAGCGTGCCCCCGCACGGGGTTTGGGGCGGAGCCCCGAGCTAAATCTTAGTTCACATTAAACAGCCTAAAATAATGAGGTTTCAGGTGAGATCTCGACTCAATTATGAGGTCTCGAGTGAGGTCTCGAGTCAAGTCTCAACTCATCTTGCAACATTATGAGGTCTCGACTCATTAATGGTCTCGAGTCGCAACCTCAGTGTCTCGAGTCGTAATCATGGTCTCGACTACTGTGTTTTATGAGATCTCGAGTGCTTGATGAGATCTCGAGTCGCAACCATGGTCTCGAGTTGTGAAGATTGAAGCCCTTAGTCGAAACCTCAGTGGTCTCGAGTCGAAACCTTATGGTCTCGAGTCGAAATCGTTGTCTCGAGTTGTAAACATTTGAGAACACTTATGATTTTGAGTTGAGGCCTTGTGGTCTCGAGTAAAGATCTTGGTCTCGAGTCCACTGTTACAGCTGTTAATGTAAAAGCATAACTGAAAATTCGAATTCTTAGGAATTGCGATAGAGTTTCCTGTTTTAACATTGATCTAATTTTAACAGAATATTTCGAAAATCATAATCTGTTTATCCTTTTAACAGATTTCGAAAATTCTCACTAGACAAAACAGATCAAAATTAGGAAAAGCATTCAACAATTCAAATTATATTCCAAAACATAAAGGAATTTTCGAATTTTCCTAAGAACATGTGATGAACCCTAAACTTAAGAATAAAATTCTGGAACACGAAACCTGAAAATTAAGGCTTCTAAAACAGATTTCGAACATAATGTTTACCCGTTTTGATTTCGAGATATTCGTAAACCATCCTTTTTCCAGATTTTCGAGAATCAGTGTTTTCGGAATTTTATTAGGTCTCGAAACAGTAATTTCGAGAACAATGACCCGAAACATGGCTGTTAATTTTATTAGGCTTTCAAAATTTCTGTTTTCCAGATTTCAATCCCAGAATAATGGATACGAAAACAGAACTGATTAATCAACATATGCTCTGATACCACATGTTGATCAGTTATGTTTAGACATAAAGGAAAACATGAAAACATACATTTGATTGCATCAGCACAGGCCAGCAGAGAATCCAGATGGAGACGCAGCAACAGTGTTTGACATGATTGTCAGCTTCGTCTGGTTCCTCCTTAGGGTGCAATCTAATGATGGTGATAAGAGAAACTGAAAAGGGTATCGGTTGAGGAGAGGGAGGCCGATTTGATGTTATTAGAATTAGGTTATGTGTCTAACCCTAGAACCTCAACATAATCTCCTTATATATGCACCCAAGAGGAAACCCTAATTAGTTAATAAGGGTAATTAGGCCCATCAACAATTACCAACTAATTATTTAATAGGTTGTTATATATTTTGATCTATATAATGTAAATGATTATAATGGCTACTAGATTAAATATAATATAAAAATATATTTAATCTTACACCGTACTATACGGGTACCGACCGAACATATACGATACAATATTCAGTTTTGGGTATAGCTAAATTTTGGTATCGGTACTATGCATAACGGTTCCAGTACCAATGTCATCCGTAGTTTGATCAAAAATTTTCAAATATAAGCACTAAAATTTTAGCGGTCCCCAAAAAGCGTTGGCTAAGCCTTATAGCCAACACGCAGAAAGCGCGGGCTTTGCCTTAGTTGGCAACCAAAAGTGTAGGCTAAATCCTAGCCATCTCAGTCGGCGAATGTGGTAGCTTCTAATTGACATAAATGAGGGCTGACCACTTTGGTGAAGGCTAAATTTTCCATGACTATTGTGTAAAAGGGATATTCAATAAAATAGACAAGTTGACTCACTTTTTAACAGAATAGACGTTGACTTAAACGTTGGCTAAGCCGAAAAAGTTGGAGACTTAGCCGACAACCAATGTCTATTTTGATGATTTGCTTGGTCAACTTGTCTATTTTGATGATTTGCCATTTGTGAAATCATTTGGTCAACATGACTATTTGTGTAATTTTCCCTTGTTTGTATCTATGTAGGTGCTATTTCACCTGTTACTCTTGGACTTTTTGGCGATGTGACTTTGACCGTGGTCAATGGAAGCATATTGCTGCACCAACGCCATAAACTCATAGTAACTAACCTTCCTTCACTCCAAGTCTATATCTTTGTGCAACTTTTAAGTCTTCATTTTCATTATCAGGTGCTAGTTCAGCTTTAGCTTAGGAGTAAACTGAATTCAAGTTGATCAACTGAATAAAAATAAAACCAAATAACTAAATGAGCCCCCCATGACTCCAAACGGAGCGAAAGCTATGTTTGTTTTAAGTTAAACCCTTTTCTAGCCCATTTGCCTTTATCCATCCAGTTGGTCCAAAACTCTGCATCGAAAGCGGAAATGATATAATATATTTCAGGGAATTCTTGCAGATTCCATGGTATTGGTATTGGTAGATCTTGCTTGTCTTCATCTCTTGCTTACTTTTGACTAAAGGTGGCAGTTCGACCCATTTACTTATCCGGGTTATGTTTTATCTCCAACGGGTCAAACCAATACATAATTACTTCTAAATCATTTTATTAAAAAAAATAAATAGATTACCATTGAACAATATAACTTTGGTAATCATATCTTACACAGTAAATAGTTATAAAAAAATGTATTTTTTTCCTATGCAAAATGTGTTCCGCGTCATCAAGACCCGACCCGCTTATTTTTCCACCTCTACGGTGTTGATGTAACTCAATCTAGCTTGTGCAACAAAACTGGAATTTTTGATGTTATCATGTGATCTTAGTTAATATTATAGGCAACTTTTAGGTGAAATTCTCATGTAAAGATGTTGACTTTTTGACTGTTGACCATTGACCGCAGTTAATTCAGCATATTACTTCACATCAAGTACAAGTGTAGCCTTGTTAGGTAGTTCTTCAGTTGCTTGGGTCATACTCTTCACTTGGATATTTTTGGGTACAAAATATTCTTTACGGCAGCTCTTTGGGGTAACTCTATGTGTTGTTGGCTTTTGTTTTGTGCTTGTTTCTGATGATGAGGCTAGTGATGAAGGTGATCATTTCAAATAAACATTTGAATTAACAATGTGTTGGAAATTTAGATGGTGTGAATGGATATTAATTTAGTGAAGTTATAATTTAGTAAAATTATAATTATTTACTAGACTCTTCATATGGGTGATAAACTCTTAAGTGGAGTTTTATGTCAATTTATTAGTTTTTATTAGAGTTTATGTCTCTAATAAAATCTCTAATATAGTGAGACATTTAGTAGAGTTTTTATTAGAGTTTATTTCTCTAATAAATTGAGACTCTTCTCTACCACATATCTCTTGTATGCAAAGTAGGTTATGAGCCTAACTTGATAAAGCTAATTACAAGTAGAGAATTGAAAGTGGAAATTTAGAAGGAAAAAATTAGAAGAGTTCTTGGAGATATTTTAAGACCCATGTGTTGGGTACTTAGAGAGAGATGTTGTCTCTGTTCGATTTCACCATCTTCATATCATTTTTCCACAAGTTCTAACACTATAATTTTATCTGGTGTAACCTCGAGCGCGTGGCCATCTCCGGCAGTACATACTGCTTCGGCTGTTGTACCCTGGGAGACAGACGCGTCGTCTTTAGTAGAGGCACGAAATCTGTTTTAAGGGAAGCGTGTTCGAACACGTGCCTCAACCAAATTCGTCAACGTTTTAGTGTGCTCTTTGTTGCAGCCAAGGAGTATTTTTCAAGAATCAAGGTGATGAATACTCGAGTCTAGGATGCTATCAAATGCGCGTGAAGGACCCACCAGAGGTGCGGCTTGAATCAAGATTGGTATATAAAATTATATTTTATATTCTTTTTATTTTGTTATTGCAACCAGTATTGTACTATGGTATTTCCTACAAAGAACGAGAGTCTCGTTATTATATATTTTGTAATTATATTTTATAAAAATGAACCTAGTTCCTACAAACTTAAAACAGATTTCATGAGATTGTTGCTACAATCTTAAAACCTTATTTATAAGGATTTTGGGTTCACAGAAGGATTTATAAAAAAAAATATATATTTTTTAAAGATTATGATCTTATAAATATTTTCTTTTGGGAAATATGTATGTAGTACAGCTTGCTGTGTTTGGATTTCTTGAGATTGAGATACAATTTTAAATCCTATACCGTGGTACAAAACGAATGGTTTTGGTTCAACCGTTTGGTTTTTTAAACAATTTTGGGAATCGTTAATTTTTCTAACTTTTGTGTTAGATCAGGTTTATTAGTGTAAACCATACGTTTTTTGTAAACGTTAAATTCTCTAACATGTGTGTTAGACAGGAATTATTGGTGTAAACCATACGTTTTTTGTAAACGTTAAACTCTCCTAAGTAGAGTTTTTTATGTCTTTAAATAAGAGTTTTATGTTACTTGATTAGAGTTTTATGTCTCTAATTAAGTCTCTATTTAAAGTAGACTCTTCATCCACCCATTGATTGATATGAATAAATAAGTCTTATAATGATTTTTGTAATCATTTGTCTTATAACATGTGTGTTAGAAACGTTCATGAAAAGCGTTAGTTTGGAAACAATTTTTTTTAATTGTTTAGTTTCTAACGTGTGTATTAGAAATGACTTATTTATTTGAAGTTGAATTGACATTTTATGGAAATGTTAATATTTCTAACGTGCGCGTTAGAATTTCTTTCATTTTAACTTGATTGTTAAAAATGGTTAAAATACAAATGCTTTGAAATGTTTTATGTAAACATTTTATATAAGTAATTTGTTATAGCATTGATTTTAATGTTTTGTATCATTTAGAAATAAAAGGTCATACATTGAAGTTGATGTTTGATTGGCTTCAAGAATTAAATCACCATAAAGTAATGGTGTAGTTGTGTGGGATTTATCACCAACTTTAATTTAGGATATCTAAATCAATCTGAGGGAAATTTTAATTACTAATTAAACTCTTCATATGGTGAAACTCTTGAGTAGAGTTTTAATGATGACATTTGATGAGTTTTATTAGAGTTTAAGTCTATAATTATTGAAACTCTTAACTATTCATATGGTGAAACTCTTGAGTAGAGTTTTAATGATGACATTTGATGAGTTTTATTAGAGTTTAAGTCTATAATTATTGAGACTCTTAACTCTTCATATAGTGAAACTCTTGAGTAGAGTTTTAATGATGACATTTGATGAGTTTTTATTAGAGTTTAAGTCTATAATTATTGAGACTCTTAACTCTTCATATGGTGAAACTCTTGAGTAGAGTTTTAATGATGACATTTGATGCTTTAATTTGGTCATGTTTTATATGTATAAAATGACTTAAAGTTTTCTAACATGTGTGTTAGAAAATGTGCATCACGAATACGAGGTTAGAGATTGTTCATTATGAACATAAATGTTTTATGTAAACATTTAATTGCCTATGTGTGCATTAAAAATGATGAGAAACAGTTTATTTTATAAACTGTATCTTTGGAAAACGTTTTATGTAAACGTTCGATTCTATAATGTGCTTGTTATGACATTTTTTTCCAACATACGTGTTAAAAAATGTTATTTGGTGAAAAACAACTTGGTGTTGTTGTGAACAAATTTAATTGTTCAAGTTTACTACTTAAATGTAGTATTTGTAACAACTTGGTGTTGTTTTGAGCATAATTGTCCAAGTTTAAAATTTCAAGATGAAATGGGGAACTTGTACTTACAAGTGCATGGAGTCTTATTGAGTGAGTATCTCAAGACATGCCATGGGACGATATTGTTGAGAAGATTTCGGTCAAATTATAAAGTGTTGAAGATAAAAACACTTTGCTATTTGATGTCTACATATTGTCTATGCTTCCGTTTAAATTTCAAAAGTGATTGGAACTTATGATTTAGTTTCCAATGTATTTTATTGTTTTGTGTTCAATATCTTCGGATAACACATGCAATTTTTTACAAAGAAATAAATCACTAATGGTTGTGACGTAGAAATTATTTTTGTGAAAAATAATTATAACGTCAGTTATACATTGTTTAAAAGAATATGGTTTTAAACGGATAGTATATGAAAATACTTGGACATAAACAACTTGAAAGTTGTTACATTGACTAAAAGTCAAAGACGGAACATCAAATGTATAACCACATCATGAGTGAGTAATGAAAGAACATAGTGAGTGTATTGAGATGAAATACACTAACGACATTCATGTCGACATACTTCATTAGAAGTTATTGGAAAATTCACAAGTGTGAATTCTAACATATGAAAGTAAAAGTACTATATGTTATTGTATACCTTTAATAAATCGTGCGAGATTTATAAGTAGATGCGTCTACCACTTGATTATTGTTAGATCTATATGGAGATTTTACCTTCATTTAGGAGAGCATCCTAAATATATATATATCTCCTAATGAATAACAATAGATGTCGCAACCCCCGATCCCTGATCCCCGGGAACGGGCGACCGCGAGCCAGTTTCGGTGGTATCTCGTATTGTCTAATTTGGCAGCGGAATTTTTCATCAGGACCGTAGTTAGGAAATATTTATCAGAGTAAAACACCACCATTTATATATAAATAAACATATTGGGATGAAACCCAAGTTTTTATTACAAGCTGACTTATAGGGATAAATCCCATTTTATTTTAATTAAAACGCCTTCTTTATTTTTTTTTTAGCCACTTTTCCAAGCCTTCAGTGCTGTCCAGCTGGCTTCTAATTGGCTTTCACATTGTGCTACCTGAAACGCGTTTTAAAAACATTTATCAGTGGGAAATACTGGTGAGTGAATCCCAGTTTAATCAAGAAACATTAATTTAATTTAAACAGTATTGAGAGCGATTACAATGTTTATATCTACACAATTACTCCATTAGTACTGTCAATCCTGACTTGTGGGTCATATTACACATTGGCTAACTCATTGTCCAATGGTAACGTATTGTCATCCCGACTTACTACTCACAGTGTAGTAAATTTTGTATACAAAACCCCAACATACTGGCAGTAATTGAAGAACTACAAAGACTCAATCACCGCTTAATCACATTGTAAAACATTTAAGGTTTTGTAAAATATTACAAAAAGTTTAACAAAAATTGGATAAACTCACATTGCTGTCTTAGATTTTTCGTAAGGGTTTCCTGGTGACAATCTATAATTTACACAAATGCACACGTGTTAGTATAATAACCCATTTTAACATTAGTAATACCCTCCCTGAGACGGCATTCCAACGACTACGTCGGGCAGAACCACGACAGCCGTTACGGAACCCTAGATCAATCGGGCAGCGTATCTAATACGTATCCAGGGGTTATAATACTTACAACGGAGCAGAACTTCACTATTTAGGGGGGTATAATACCCGCGTATTATGCCTTCTATTCAGAAATTGAGAGAAAGAAAAGAAAATGGGACGAACAGACTGAAGATCCGATGCATTCTATTTATAGTTGCTGAGTTTGTTTCTCTCACGGCCCGCGTAACACAAGGGCAGGGCCTGCGCGGCCCGCGTTGACTCCAGGTCAACGTGTAGCTTGTTCGGGTCACTATATAGGCTCGTCAGATGTTGGGCCACGTGGCGGCCCAGGGCCGTGCCAGGCCTTAAGTTGACACGGCCCGCGTCAGGCTTGGGGTGGGGCTTACGCGGCCCACCTCAGCCCAAAAATTCAATTTTTAATTATTTTTAATACTATTTAATGTATTTGGGGCCCGTTTTTGCGTATGGGGTGTATTTTGGGACATATTGGGATATTTTAAAATATATTAAGGTGTCGGAAATATTATGAGGGTGTCGGTTTTATGGAGGGTTGTTATATCCTCCCCACCTTGTTTTAGAGCTCGTCCTCGAGATCTACTAGAACAAGTGTGGATATTTCTTTTGCATTTCAGATTCAAGCTCCCATGTATACTCAGGTCCTCTTTTGGAGTCCCACTTCACTTTGACCAGAACTAATCTCTTATGCTTGAGGTTCTTGACTTTCCTATCTTCGATCTGTAGAGGCCTCTCTACAAACTTAAGTTGTTCATTTACCTCTATATCCTTAAGAGGTACTAATAGGGATTAATCAGCTAAACATTTCTTGAGATTAGATACATGAAACACATCATGTATTCCTGCCATTTCCTCTGGCAGTTGTAGCTGATAAGCTATAGGTCCTATTCTTCTAATAATCTCAAAAGGTCCAATATACCTGGGACTTAACTTCCCTCTTTTGATGAATCTTACCACTCCTTTCCAAGGAGAGACTTTCAATAATACTTTATCTCCTACTTGAAATTCCAATGGCTTGCGTCGGTTATCGGCATAGCTCTTCTGTCGATCACGTGCTGCTTTCAGTCGTTCCTTGACTTGAATGATCTTGTCGGTTGTTTCCTGCACTATCTCAGGTCCAGATAGTTGCTTTTCCCCAATTTCTGCCCAACAGACTTGGGTTCGGCACTTTCGTCCATAAAGTACTTCGAATGGTGCAGCATTGATACTTGTGTGATAACTATTATTATAAGAAAATTCTATTAAAGGTAAGTGATCGTCCCAATTACCTCCGAAATCGATTACACAAGCTCTAAGCATGTCTTCCATCGTCTGAATTGTCCTTTCGCTTTGTCCATCCGTTTGAGGATGATAAGCTGTGCTCAGATTTAACTTGGTTCCCATGGCTTTTTGGAAACTTGACCAAAAATGAGAGGTAAATCGGCTATCTCTATCAGAAACAATTGATAAAGGAATTCCATGTAATGAAACAATTTCATTTACATACAATTTAGCTAGTTGTTCCATACTAAAAGTTTCCTTCATTGGTAGGAAATGAGCTGACTTGGTTAGTCTATCTACAATCACCCAGATTGTATCATTACCTTTCCTTGTTTTGGGTAATTTAGTAACAAAATCCATTGTTATCAATTCCCATTTCCACACTGGCATTTCTAACTGCTGTAACAAACCTGAGGGTTTCTGGTGTTCAGCTTTAACTTGTGAACAAGTTAAACATTTAGAAACATAGGCTGCTATGTCCTTTTTCATTCCTATCCACCAGAATTTTTTCCTTAAATCCTGGTACATTTTATCATTTCCTGGATGCATCGTATACTTAGACTTATGGGCTTCTTCTAATATACGATGACGTAAGTTTCCTAATTTAGGTATCCACATTCTCTTTTTATGGAATCTCCAAATTCCATCTGTTCCTTGTTCTAATTCTTTAATCATACCTTTTAATTTTTCAGTATCTTCCTTGATTACTGATTTTTGTGCTTCTCTTATCTGATCATTTAAATCTACTTGTAGATTTAATTTAAGAGAACGTACCCTTTTTGGCTTTTCATGATACTTTCGACTTAAAGCATCTGCCACTATATTTGCTTTTCCTTCATGATACTGGATATCACAATCATAATCACTAAGCATCTCCATCCAGCGTCTTTGTCGCATATTTAACTCTTTTTGCCCGAAAACATACCTTAAACTCTTATGATCAGTGAATATGGTAAACTTACTACCATAAAGGTAATGTCTCCAAATCTTAAGGGCAAAAATTATAGCTCCTAATTCTAAATCATGAGTTGAATAATTCTCTTCATAATTCTTAAGTTGCCTAGATGCATAAGCTATAACCTTTTGGCGTTGCATTAATACACATCCATAACCTAACTTAGAAGCGTCACAATAGACTACAAAGTCTTCAGTTCCTTCTGGTAACGCTAGTATGGGTGTATTAGTTAATCTTTGCTTAAGAATTCTAAAAGCTTCTTCTTGTTTTGGTCCCCATTCAAACCTAATGGATTTACAGGTTAACTTAGTTAAAGGAATGACTATTCTAGAAAAATCTCGAATAAATCTTCTATAATAACCGGCCAATCCTAAGAAACTTCTAACATCGGTTGGCGACTCAGGGGTTTTCCATTCGGTGATCGCCTCGATCTTTTTTGGATCCACATGAATTCCTTCATGATCAACTAAATGTCCAAGAAACTGTACCTGTTCTAACCAAAACTCGCACTTTGAAAATTTAGCATAAAGCTTTTCCTTTCTTAACAGACTTAAAAGTGCGTGCAAATGCTTTGCATGTTCCTCTTTACTCTTAGAGTAAATTAGAATATCATCTATGAAGACGATTATGAATTTATCCAAATATGGCTTACATATTCGATTCATCATGTCCATAAATGCAGCTGGGGCATTGGTTAAACCAAATGGCATGACAGTAAATTCATAATGTCCATACCTTGTTCTGAACGCGGTCTTAGGAATGTCCTCTTCCTGTACCTTTAATTGATGATATCCTGACCTTAAATCGATTTTAGAGAAAAATCGAGCTCCTTGCAGTTGATCGAACAGATCATCGATTCTCAGTAATGGGTACCGATTCTTAATCGTGACCTTGTTTAATTCACGGTAATCAATGCACATACGCATTGATCCGTCCTTCTTTTTAACAAATAAAATCGGCGATCCCCATGGCGACGAACTCGGCTGTATGAATCCTTTTTCCAGCAATTCATCTAATTGTTTCTTCAGTTCTGCATTTCGGCTGGTGCCAAACAGTAAGGTGCTTTGGCAATCGGTGTTGTTCCTGGTAGCAGGTGAATTCTGAATTCAACTTCTCTGTCTGGTGGTAGTCCTGGCAATTTTTTTGGAAATACATCTGGAAATTGAGACACTACTGGAATGTCTTTTAGTTCTTTTCCTTTAGTGTTAGTGATTATGGAAATCAAATACACTATAGAACCTTTTCTTATATAACTTGCAGTTTTCATCATAGAGATGAATTTCGTGGATCTAGATGGTTTATCTCCTTTAATTGTGATCGTTTTACTTTTTGGTGAATTTACTTGGATTGACTTTTGATCACACAAAATATTGGCTTTATTGGTTATTAACCAATCCACTCCTAATACGACATCAAATCCCGTCAGATTCATAGGATAAAGATTTTCCATAAACTTTTGATTTAAAATTTCTATTCTTGCTCCCTGCAAGAATTCAGAATTCCTAACAGTTTCTCCATTAGCTGTTTCTACTAAACATTCTTGTGGTAGTTTAGTTAATGACTGATTTAGAAGTTTGCAAAACGAAGTATTAATAAAACTTTGGTTCGCACCAGAGTCAAATAATACTTTAGCAAATACATCATTAACTAAAAACGTACCAGATATCACGTCTGGAATCATCTTGGCTTCATCTGCAGTCAGAACATATGCTCTAGCATTTTTAGTGTTCTTGTTGTTCGCAGCTGGGGCTAGTTTTGGACAGTTTGGCCTGATATGACCTTTTTCTCCACAGTTGTAGCATAATCCATTACTGGATTTCTTCCTGCAATCTTCTTCCTTGTGTCCTGGCATTTTGCAATAATTGCAAAGAGTGGAGCATTTTCCCGAATGCTTTTTCTTGCAGACCTTGCAGAAAGGTGCAGAGGTAGAACCCATATTCCTACGATTGTAATTCCCATAATGGAATTCTTGAGTAAGTCTTTGGGTTAGGTTTCTCCTCTGGTCTTCTTCTCTAGTACGAACTAACTCATCTGTCAAGGTATTCACTAGTTCTACAGCTTCTTCTATAGTTTGAGGTCTAGCTGCCTTGACTACATATCTAATCTCTCCAATTAATCCCCAGATGTAACGAGAGATTAATACTGGTTCAGGTGATGCAAGGGTCGGTATTATTCTAGCATATTTAAAGAATGTGGTAGTATAGCCCTTACTATCTACCCCGGTCATTCTAAGGTTCAGAAACTTATTAGCTATCTGTTCCTTTTCATTGGGATGGCAGAATTTCCTTTCTACCATATTCTTAAATTCTTCCAATTCCATGTTGTAAACCATATCACTTCCTCTTGACTGGAG
Organism: Helianthus tuberosus; assembly: GCA_030545235.1. Lineage (NCBI taxonomy): Eukaryota > Viridiplantae > Streptophyta > Magnoliopsida > Asterales > Asteraceae > Helianthus > Helianthus tuberosus. The sequence continues at coordinate 14,800,919 of CM060353.1, forward strand.
GATAGTGTTCTACCATTCTAAGGCTGAGTTCTTAAACAGATTAGAAGCAAACATTATCTTATCTTCTTCAGCACATTTGCTTATTTTTAAAATAGCCTGAGTCTTCTCTATCCAACGTAAAGCTGCAATGGCTCCTTCATTGCCCGAGAATTCTATTGGTTTGCAGGACCATAATTCCTTGTAAGAACAACCATTAGGCATGGTTCTTCTTCTTTTGGGAATGGGCACCTGAAGTACAGGTCCATTGTTCACGCTGTTTTCTGGTTCAATTGGTCGCTTACTACTATGTTTACTTTTATTATTCACTTCTTGAATCGTTTGAATAATAAATGGCATTGCATCTATAATTCCTTGTGCCACTATATGTTGAACGACACTATTATCCATTTGGTTTCCATTGTTATTGATACTCGGATTCTCATTAACCACGTTAATGTTACTCTGATTATCGTTATTCAGATTTCCTTGATTTCCTTCGTCGACCATCTGAATTTTAAACATTTACCCCGTATTAATATCACAAAATAATATTAATATAGTCAATCACATGACACGCATTTTTGCCAAAAACGTCGATCAATGCGACTTTACTCTATTTCCATATACTAGGCATCTATTACACACCAGTACTGAAATAAAGATTACAATACCAACTGAAATAAAATTATACTAATAGTAGTAGGAATCCATACACACATAATTTTATTTTATTATTATTTTATTATTATTATTATTATTATTATTATTATTATTATTACTACTGCCGTTTCACCATCACATTCACGGGTATGGATTCATCCAGAAATCCATATTGCGCTCGTCGTATTTCCATACGAGTCGCTCTCCCACTTGTCTCATCCGTTCACTACTTTCTAGAATTTCCTCACCAAAAGTCCTAAGTTCTTGTACGTTTTATGCACTCATTGGGGGTGCAGGTTCTAGGACTGGGTTCGGAATCTGGGGTGCGGGTTCCTGGTGTGGGGGTGTCGGTGCCTGGAATTGGTAATGATCTTCTAAAATTTCCCTAATGTATTCATCGTGGAAATAGGGATCTAAAGGGTCCAAACCTAGGTAGGCTCCTACGTTCTGCATGGGTATGTCTTCATGTATCGGGTAACGTTGCACATAGTTTCTAACGTCATCCCACCAGGGATCGTAATTTGGGTCTAGGGGATTTGGTGCTGGTACCCTAGGTATTTCTTCCGGATTGAAGTCATGCATCTCTACTTGGTTTTCAGGGTTTTCTATCTCCATCGGTTGGTCAGGGATGGGTGGCTGTGGTTGGGGTGCTATTATTTGCTCCAGATTTGGGTCAGCTGCAGTAGTGGCTAGGATATGGATATTAGCTATACCCCTATTTATCATATCCTGGGCATAGGCATCTGTCTCTCTCTTGGCTGCTGCTAATGCTCTCTGGTCTTGTAACTTTTTCATACGCTTCCTATGCTCGTGTGTCCCTCGACTGAACCATCCCCTCTTTTTCTGAGGAAATGGCTCTTCTGACTGAGCCTTAAACACAAAGATTCCTTCTTCCGTATCAGCAGAGTACCCTGAGAGGGCAGGCTGAGAAGAGGAGGTGCCTTCGCTTCTAGGCGAACCAGACAATTGACGATACGCGTCAGATGGTCCTTGGTCGCTCATACTGTAAACTAACAGATAGTCAAATAACACATAATAATTAAATACAATTATGCACGTATTTCCATAATTTTTTTCCTAACACAAAATTTAAAATTTAAGTGTCAGCAGAACACTTCTTTGGCTTAGACCAGTGGCTAGGCTCTGATACCACCTTCTGTCACAACCCCCGATCCCTGATCCCCGGGAACGGGCGGCCGCGAGCCAGTTTCGGTGGTATCTCGTATTGTCTAATTTGGCAGCGGAATTTTTCATCAGGACCGTAGTTAGGAAATATTTATCAGAGTAAAACACCACCATTTATATATAAATAAACATATTGGGATGAAACCCAAGTTTTTATTACAAGCCGACTTATAGGGATAAATCCCATTTTATTTGAATTAAAACGCCTTCTTTATTTAGGTAACTTTTATAGCCACTTTTCCAAGCCTTCAGTGCTGTCCAGCTGGCTTCTAATTGGCTTTCACATTGTGTTACCTGAAACGCGTTTTAAAAACATTTGTCAGTGGGAAATACTGGTGAGTGAATCCCAGTTTAATCAAGAAACATTAAATTAATTTAAACAGTATTGAGAGCGATTACAATGTTTATATCTACACAATTACTCCATTAGTACTGTCAATCCTGACTTGTGGGTCATATTACACAATGGCTAACTCATTGTCCAATGGTAACGTATTGTCATCCCGACTTACTACTCATAGTGTAGTAAATTTTGTATACAAAACCCCAACATACCGGCAGTAATTGAAGAACTACAAAGACTCAATCACCGATTAATCACATTGTAAAACATTTAAGGTTTTGTAAAATATTACAAAAAGTTTAACAAAAATTGGATAAACTCACATTGCTGTCTTAGATTTTTCGTAAGGGTTTCCTGGTGACAATCTATAATTTACACAAATGCACATGTGTTAGTATAATAACCCATTTTAACATTAGTAATACCCTCCCTAAGACGGCATTCCAACGACTACGTCGGGCAGAACCATGACAGCCGTTACGGAACCCTAGATCAATCGGGCAGCGTATCTAATACGTATCCAGGGGTTATAATACTTACAACGGAGCAGAACTTCGCTATTTAGGGGGGTATAATACGCTCGTATTATGCCTTCTATTCAGAAATTGAGAGAAAGAAAAGAAAATGGGACGAACAGACTGAAGATCCGATGCATTCTATTTATAGTTGCTGAGTTTGGTTCTCTCGCGGCCCGCGTAACACAAGGGCAGGGCCTACGCGGCCCACGTTGACTCCAGGTCAACGTGTAGCTTGTCCGGGTCACTATGTAGGCTCGCCAGATGTTGGGCCACGTGGCGGCCCAGGGCCGTGCCAGGCCTTAAGTTGACGCGGCCCGCGTCAGGCTTGGGGTGGGGCTTACGCGGCCCGCCTCAGCCCAAAAATTTAATTTTTAATTATTTTTAATATTATTTAATGTATTTGGGGCCTGTTTTCGCGTATGGGGTGTATTTTCGGACATATTGGGATATTTTAAAATATATTAAGGTGTCAGAAATATTATGAGGGTGTCGGTTTTATGGAGGGTTGTTATAATAGATGTGTGCAAATCACTTATGGCAAATTTTGAATTCCATGTTGTTGAGTGTCGATCTAGTTGACTCTATCTCACACATAATAGTGATTGTAGATGAGAAACATTCATCTTGTTAGTGATGAATGTGTTCACCAAGTGACTTGGATTAAGACTTATGTTTAAGTACTTATGAGTCAATGGTAGAATGTTGAAGATCAAAGGTAAACAAGTTATGTTCCTTAAATGAATGATGAAATTTAGCTATGTGCTATATATAATAATTTGTGAGACCTTCCTAAATATTGATGTTTTAGGATTATGAATAAGTCTCATTATTTTGTCTTAACAAGGGATGAATGTTGCAAAGTGATATTATGATATCCTTAGGGCTGTGAAGAATCAGAATGATGCATCTTCTGTTCACATGCTAAAGTATTGTAGTCTAAAGCATGCTAGACTAGTACTTGGTTAATTATGGGTCTTGACGGAGACTAATTAACTCTAAACATTCAAATGTGTATGAACACAAAAGAATTTGTGTATAGACAAAGTTGAGGGAGTATTTTCATTCATTATAAGGAAAAGACGTTTAACTTTTTAAGAGTTTGTTCGAAAAGCTAATGAGGAGAACTCATTGTCTAAGCTTATTCTAGATGTTAAATTAGAATTATTCTAAGTTAGTGATAAACTTATGACAATGGCAAGTGTTGCTTTGGTTAGCTTAGAAGCTTATGTAAGCTAATGCAGTATGAGTTGAATTCACTGATACAATGAGGTTGATCTTGTTCAGTCATATGTGTATAAATGTCGTCATAAGTGAAGTTACAGAAATGTTGATCAAATGGCAAGAAATGTGGGGGATGATCCATTTAGAAACAACCTATAAGGGTATGCAGAAATGGTTTTCATTACCCTATCTGGATGATATCCTATAACACTTAAATGTGGGGGTATCTTGCATTTGTATCATAAAAGTTTGGCAATAAGGATTTTGTAATCAAATCTAACATTACAAACAGACGACTATGTGGAGGACACAAAGGTCGTAGTGCATAATGGAGATGTGTTTGCCTTAAATGATAAGCGTATCTTACAAAGACATATATTATAACCAGATTCAGATGGCCACTGAGGTTATGTTCTTAGAAGTTGACAATAGGCAAAATTAACTTACGAGTTAAGAACACATCATGACAACTGATCTCAAATACACAAAGTTATTTGTTAATGTTATGGATCCAACAACCTGAGGGTTTATTAGAGATCAAGTTGTGGAATGAGACTGAAGCCCATGAAAAAGGGCATGTGAAGGACACCTAACTTAGTTGACTGGAGATCCCAAGATCTAAGTTCAATATGACAACTAACTCATATGCCTAAAGGTGGTCACTGTGGGGGCATAAATGATATGTATATATGGTTATACATACCCCCAAAGTATAAAAGGGTGTTTAAATACGTCCTAGTCTATTCCTATGATATTCAGTGACAAAGAGTGAGGCTAAGCATAATATGTGGTAAATGATTTGGATAAATCACGATAACCATAATGCTTTTAATGATCCAAGGAGAATCACCTATGTTAGAGAGAAGTGGGGTCGCTTCGAATGGAATTGAGGGCACAATTCCTAGAGCTCTCGCAGAACCAGGAAAGTGTTCCACGACCATTATTGGACACGACTATGAGGAGATGACCCCGCTAGGGAGAGTCTTGTGTGAAGTGTATTGTCGTCTACACAAACGGCAGACGAGTTCAAAGACATCGAGATCTACTCAGAGCTAGTGGGCTAAGTTCATTTCATGAGCGAAGGTTCAAAGGGTAACACCTACCTATCGTATGCAAAACTCAACTGTCGAGGTTCCATTGGAAATTTTATGTGTTTAGAACGCTCTCCATTCATGTGGGGGATTGTTGGAAATTTAGATGGTGTGAATGGATATTAATTTAGTGAAGTTAAAATTTAGTAAAATTATAATTATTTACTAGACTCTTCATATGGGTGATAAACTCTTAAGTGGAGTTTTATGTCAATTTATTAGTTTTTATTAGAGTTTATGTCTCTAATAAAATCTCTAATAAAGTGAGACATTTAGTAGAGTTTTTATGTCAATTTATTGGTTTTATTAGAGTTTATTTCTCTAATAAAATCTCTAATAAATTGAGACTCTTCTCTACCACATATCTCTTGTATGCAAAGTAGGTTATGAGCCTAACTTGATAAAGCTAATTACAAGTAGAGAATTGAAAGTGGAAATTTAGAAGGAAAAAATTAGAAAAGTTCTTGGAGATATTTTAAGACCCATGTGTTGGGTACTTAGAGAGAGATGTTGTCTCTGTTCGATTTCACCATCTTCATATCATTTTTTCACAAGTTCTAACACTATAATTTTATCTGGTGTAACCTTGGGCGCGTGGTCATCTCCGGCAGTACATACTGCTTCGGATGTTGTACCCTGGGAGACAGACGCGTCGTCTTTAGTAGAGGCGCGGAATCTGTTTTAAGGGAAGCGTGTTCGAACACGTGCCTCAACCAAATTCGTCAACGTTTTAGTGTGCTCTTTGTTGCAGTCAAGGAGTATTTTTCAAGAATCAAGGTGATGAATACTCGAGTCTAGGATGCTATCAAATGCGCGTGAAGGACCCACCAGAGGTGCGGCTTGAATCAAGATTGGTATATAAAATTATATTTTATATTCTTTTTATTTAGTTATTGCAACCAGTATTGTACTATGGTATTTCCCACAAAGAACGAGAGTCTCGTTATTATATATTTTGTAATTATATTTTATAAAAATGAACCTAGTTCCTACACAATGTTCATACAATATATTCTAGATTCAATGTTATGTATATACATATGTTATAGTTATTATCATTGCGTTTTAGGAGTTTTTATGCGTTAAATATAAATTGGATTACATTAAACTTGTTTGACCCGTTAACTCCATTACCTTAACCTACTTTGTCCCGTTAAAGATAAAAAAAAATACTCAGAATCAACCTATTTAGGTAAATGAGTTGAAATTATCATGTTTTAAGGCATACCGGGTGTGTATGTATGTGTGTATGTATATATACTTACTATACATCATTCTGTTTTATAGGAATTTTGTGTCAAGAACAACGGTCGTCTTGAAGTATTAACAATGCTTGGCCTGTTTGGAATGCTTTTAAGTGTGATTGAGATGTATCCTTTTATGGGTGTCTTTAGCAATTGACACATAATTTTTAGGAGCTTTTTAGGGTTTCAACTTTTGTTATTTCTAGTTATCCAAACAAAGCTGTAATATATAATTTAAATAATAAAATGCCCATTTCCATAACAAATTGTTGGTGCTATATTGGAGAGGAAGAATCTAGAAGCAGTAACATGGTCTGCAGAACTTGTAAGTGAATATTATTAACATATTTTTCACCCTATGTTTCATAATTCATACTATAGTTCCCATTTCTTTCTAATATATCATCTCCCTGCAGATACTAACATTTGTTGGTTACATGGGTGGATTCTTCATGTTTTATACTTTAACTCCTCTTATTCTACAGGTTTGTTCTTTTCACGTATCTACTTTATCTTCACGTGTCGCGTATACTCATATATCATTCAAAGATTCCATTTGAAAGCACAACTAGGTTTAACCCCCCGCCGCGTTGCGGCCGGGGCTTACAAAGCAAGAACAATAGAAGAATGCTCGGCGTTCGGTTTCACATAAGTTAGAAGCCAATTGTTTGTTACATTCCGCTTACTGGTTGTGCAATCGAGGAAGAGAACCACCATCGATCATTAACCTAAAGGTTAGAAATCAACTTACGAAACTGATAGACGGTGGCAAGATCTGCATCATTATCGGCCTCATACCTTACCAACAACAACCTGAGATATTGAAAAAGAATGATTCAAAACTTGGTTCATCTATCTTACAATATTTATTGTTTAAGCTCTAAATACCAACAAATCTCACAAATATATTATAAGCAAGTGCAAATTAATACGTAACGGGTATAAAGAAAAAACTGACACATGTAATTAAAAGAGATGAATTAGAGATTTTGAAAAAAAGAAAAAAGGAAATCTCTGGCTCGTTACCCAAAGAAGTTTACATTTAAACGTAGACTAACTCGAATTTATACCGAAACGTACATAAACTATGCACGTTAAAAATGATTTTTAACGAAAATGTATTATATTTGACCTAACTCGTTTCCTAAAAATGTTTACGTCGAAACGTAGAGCAAATCGAATTTATACTAAGGCGTCCATAAAAATATGCTCGTAAAAAATAGTTTTGTAAGTAAATGAAGTATAGGGCTAAACTTGAAACAAACTATTAGTATAAAACTTAATAAAATTACCTAAAAGTGTGCCAAGTAGCACGAATGGCACACCACTGTCAGCGACCACCAACATCGGAAAAACTTGTAAAAACAAAATAAATAAAAAAGGAAAAAATAACACCGATCGAAAAGTAGACGTAAATCGTTGAACCGCACAACCCGTTTTAGCGTGTCAATGCTAAGAAATTAGACCGAAGCGTAAGCGTAAAATGTAGAAAAGAATAACAAAGTCGAATTAGGACCAGCGGGTTACGACGAACCTGTCAAACGGGAAGAAAAAAGCCGCGTTGCGACGGACTTGTAAAACAGGAAAAAATATACGAAAAAAACGTGGAATCTCACACGCACATTGCGGCATGTTAACTCACAAAATTTAGAACGAAACGTAAAACGAAAAAATTGTGAAGATTAAAAGTTTAGGGACCAAAGTTGAAAAAAAAAATTTGATGGGTTAATTTTGAAAAGATGAAAAGTTTGGATTAAGAGTAAAAAAATCTAAGGGGTTAATATGAAAAGGAAGAAAACCTTTGGGTTACAAATGAAAAATTAACTTTTTTTTTTGGAAAACTCCCCATGCATATGCATAGGGTATAACACCTTAATGCCAAAACAAGTTACTAATTTATAGTTGGTAAATATCTTGCTCACTTAATATTTGGCTCACTTTATTTTCATGTATCTAATTTTCATTTATCTAACTATTGCAGTGTCGTGTATGTACATTATTTTTCTAATAAAGTTAGGCAGTTTTGTAATGTCAATGTGTAATAATCATGGATAAATAGATGTAAACTTGTGTAACATATTTGCTATTGTATAACTATATCATTTTTTGTTGTTGAAATCTATGTAGAAAAGTGGCGCCACGTTGTTCAACCTATCACTCCTTACGGCTAATATGTGGGTTGTTGTCATTCGCATCTTTTTCTACCACGAGCAGGTGTAAACTTTGTCATTTTGTGTATCAACTCTAGATTTTGTTTGATTTTATAAAATTTTCTTCGCCGATATTTTTTCTTTTTAGCAAGTTTTTCCCATTTGCGTTCATGACAAATACATCTTATCGCCGCAGGTAGACTGGTTATGCTACATATCGTTTTCAATTGTTGGTGTTGGCCTTTGCATATATTCCAAAAAGTAAGTCTTGTTTTCACATGTTTATGTTGCATTTGTGGTGCCAAATTCGACCGTTTATCAATAAATATGAAAAAAAAAACATAGGAAAACAGACCAAAACTTATTTTTGATGCCTGTTCATAATATAGTTTTTACAATCAAACCCAAGACCATAATTATAAATATTGAAGCAGAAGTGTTTCGGGTCAAACGAACTTGAACTGGTTTATTTTAGGAATAATGGATTTTAATAATCCTAGCTATTACCCGTTGGCCGGCAACAGTCCCAACTTCAAAAATAACCAGTGATGGTCCCACCTTTTCATAATAATCCTAGATATTAAGGTTCTGTTAGTAAAGGTCCATTAGTTTACAATATGTGAAAAAGTGGGACCACCACTGGTTATTTTTTAAGTTGGGACCGTTGCCGGCCAACGGCTAATAATTTGGATTATTAAAATTCATTATTCGTTTATTTTACTATATGGATTTGTAACAATGTTTAATTTTTGCAGTGAGAAGAACCCTGATCGGTTACAAGAACCCGAAAATGGGATCTTCAACACACAATACCAGCTGGTTCATGAACAATGTATCGATAGCCGAGTTTGTACAGATAAAATCTGAAATATTATCCGACATTATGGCTTGTTTCTCATGAGAATTTGAGTTGAATTTCATTGACTTAGATAGAATTGCCTCTTTGGTCATGATATATTAGAAATAGTTTATTTGTACAAGAAGTTTATTAGACAAACAACCAAGGTTGTTCTTCCAATTATGAAGATCTTCCATGATTCATGCCTTCATGGCTACAAGAAAAGATCCTAACTATCTTCTAGACATAAACTTAACACGTATACCACCCTTGCGCGACGAGCTGAATGGAGACCATTTGATGCTCTTATTGTTTAGATTTCAAACCCAAAAGATGGTTTAAAAGACACCGCCTTATACATCAAGAACCCCCTTTTCAAGTATCCGGTTTATAAGTCAGATATAGAGTGTGCTTTGGAGAAAAAGTAGCACTTGTTGATATAACAAGTGTGATTTGTTCTCTTTTGCAAAGGTTTAAAGTTAAATTAGCAACGTTAGGTTTGACCCCTCGGTTTTCAATTGGGTTCAGACCTGGCCCGGGCAGGCTACCGGTTTGTGATGAAGGTAGATAACACTGTGTGACAAATCGACAATACGACTGAATTTATGTGTTTTAAGATCATCACCAATGCAAGGACCGAAATGCATTCATAAATGCGCTTAGTCAGCCGTCATATCAGATTTTAATTATTCCTTAAAAAACACTTAATTTATTTCCAATCCTACAAACATTTTTACCAATAATTACATCCTCACATCATCACCATTTTTTACATATATTTTAATACTCAAATTATTGTTACAACTAACTCATTTTATTTAAATTTACTTTATAAATATGTTCAAGCATGTATATAACTTTTATATAAAATCTTTTTTTAAGTAGTATAAATAAACTATTGTTTTAAATGATTTTCATTACTAACCAAGATTAAAGAAAAGGAGACACACTTGAAGACCGAACAGTAAATTTTAAAACTACAAGGACGAAATCCAAACTTTGACCCAAATCACTAGGCCTGTTTATGAGCCGAGCCGAGTCGAGCTAGGGCAAGCTCGGCTCGATTATAAACCGAGCTGGCTCGGCTCAGATTTAAAACCGAGCTGAAAATCTAAGCTTAGGCTCGGCTTGGCTTGGTTTGGCTCAATTTTAAAACAAAAAAAATAATACAAATCTCTCAAAATTCAATAGTATAAAATATTATTCTATAGTTCAAAAGAACATATCCAAAATAAGTTCAACCTAATACATTACAAGCCAAAATCAAGTTAAACAACACAAAATAAGTTTTAAATTTCAACGAAATACAAGATTAATTCATTAACATGGTAATCAACCTTCAAATATGTCATAGATATCAAATTTCACTCCAAAATACATGTAAATAATAATCAGTTTTTTTTAAATATTATAATGTATATAAAAATAGAATATATTAAAAATAAAATAATCCGAGCTGAGCTACTAAACGAGCCAATCCAACTCATAACGAGTCGGGCTGAACTATGCTCACTTTCTAACCGAGCCGAGACAGTTCCGAGCCACGAGCTTTTTGGACAGCCCAACAAATCACAAGCCTATTCATGTAATTTACTCAATCCTATAAATACTTGGAATAATTGCATATTTCCTCTTAAAAACACCCTTAATTGTATATTTACCCAACTCTAAATAAAAATTGCATATGTCCCCTTCTATATTAAAATGACAAAACTACAGTACTACACTTCTCAAAATTAAAAGATAAAGATCTTGTTTTGAGAAAAATCTGGTTGATGGTTATCATTCTAGATTCGAACGACGTTTCACTTTCTTCTCTTCTACGGCGAGACTCCAACAGTTCTTCTACGGCGACACTCCAGCAGTTCTTCAGCAGCCGGCGTTTCAGTCTCTGAGTATTTAAGGTTAGTAGATTCCAAACCGATTTGATTTTCGGTTTCGGTTCGAGTTATAACCTGGTTTGGTTTCCCAAACCGCTTTTCCCAACTCTAAGCATGAATATATCGTTAAAACAAAAACAAAATAATTGTTGATTTGCATTTACAAATAAGCAAATGTTTTATTTCGATATAATCTGCACTCATGACTCGCGAGGATTTGAGGGATTGTGGGAAAAAGAGTGAGGAATTATTAACAAACAATGGTCATGGGTTCTTAAAACCTGTTTATCAAATAGCCATTGTTTACTTATGAACATTAAAAATGCCTAGAGGATACAATAATAATCTAACACTCTTCTGGATTTTGCAAAGGGAATGTAGGCAACATCTGCTTCCCTTTTTTTTCTTAGGAATAATTAATAACAGTATTGACTCTTGTTTGTGATTTTGATTATAAAAATTAACAAAGGGTAAAATAGTCTTTCTATAATTTAATTTTAATAAATTAAATCGAAATGGGTAAATTTGCAATTTTATTAGTTAATAGAGGGGAAATATGTAATTTAATTTTTGGCTCGGGTATATATGCAATTTCATAGTTTTTTAAGGGGAAATATGCAAAAAAAAACCTAAATACTTTATTATGTGTTAGGGATCGAATCCCACCACAAACGAAACCCCAATCTTTTTTACAAGAAATCACCATCTGACTCTGATCAATCACTTCAAGCTTCGACCCACAAACGAGAGTCATCACTTTAGTCCTGAAACAGTCAAACCCTCTGTCAAAAGCGTAATTCAACCCTCAATTGAATAGGTAACTCTAATTCGGTTATTCCTAAGTTCTTGAATATGTTGTTTTATTTGCAAGTCTTGATTTTTCTGTTTGATTGTTGATGATAAACATGTGTTCCGTAAAAACTATGTTATGAATTTGTATTTTAGCCCTAATTTTGTATAAATTGGATTTTAGGGCTCCAAATTGGATGTTTAAAGACTAAAGTCAACATAATTTGCTTATAATTCTTAGGTCTTTTGATGTTGAACTGTTGAATACTTGAATGTGTGGTTAACAATATTTTTTGATTCTTGAATCTTGAGGGTTGAGTTGAGGTTACTTATTTGAACTATGTATGGTTTTTCATCCGACCCGTTTCTGACCCGAACCCGTTTTGACCCGTTACTCAGCCCATGTATAATGCCACCTCGTGCACTCGGTTCCCCTTGCACAAAAAGCACTAGATCCGCCACTGATTAGACTATGTGCTGTGGGTTAACTAAAAAGTGCAAAACTTGCTGTCATGTAGGGAGTGAGGCTATAACTACGACTACACTTTTACTAGAGTGTAGTGGTTTAACTAAAAATATGGGCGATGTGTTAGGTGGTGATTGGCTCGAATTTAAAAAAAAAAAAAAAGCGTTTCGCCCGCCCTCGTGACGGTGTTTGGTGCCGGAAATTGGTGATGTGGCGTGGGGTGTTAACTCACAATGTGTAGCCTTATCGATTTTGGTAATCTATACAAATCACCGCAATGATATGGAATATAAACTATGATTCTATGAATTTACAAGTTTTAAATTTTAATTGGCATTTGATTGTTTTGTGTCCTCAAGGGGAGATCCTGGTGGTTAAGTGGTGTACTCCACAACCAAAAGATTAGGGGTTCAAATCTTGCACGTTGCAAGTGTGGTGTATTTATCCTAGAAAATCTAGAAGTTGTTGAAAAAAGAAAAAAAAATTGATTGTTTTGTACTTGTATTGATTGTAAATTTGTAGTTGCCATATAAAGTTTCTGTTGAAACATGTTTGAATTTTGATTGTTGTTTTTTTTTAACATGTATATGTGGTTTAATCGTTCATTGCCTTTGATGTCTCTTGTTTCATCTTATTTGTAGGGTATGGAAATTGTTGTTTCGACACAAGCAGAAACACCTATTTCCGTTCAATCAAATCACCGTTCAAAAACAGATACAGCTTGGAAATATATCAGTGAAATTCAAGATGAAACCGGAAAAAAGGTTGTCGTTTGTAGTTTTTGTCAAAAAGGCTTTCGTGGTGGCGGGATTAATCGAATGAAGCAACACCTTGCCGGAGTGAAAGGTAACGTTGCAAGCTGCGTGAAGGTACCGGCGGATGTCAAACTTCTTATGCAAGGGATTTTGGACAGAAAAACTCAAAAAACAAAAGAAAAGCCTAGTGGGTCGCATGTACATAACTTGGATGGTGATAAAGCAGTTGAAGCGCAAACAACGAACTCGCAAAAAACTCATGCAAATGAGGGAAAAAGAAAAGCTCCGTCAAACTTGCCGTCAAATCTCAAACGAGGTATACATAATTCAAGTGTTTCTTTTTATTAGAGTAAAATGCCATTTTCGTCCCCGTGGTTTGGCTAGTTTTGCGACTTTCGATCAAAGGTTTGTTTTTCCGCATCTGGATCCAAAAGGTTTAAAATGTTGCCATCTTCATCTTGCTCATTAACTTCATCCATTTTTCTCCGTTAAGAGGTATTTTTTCGTCTTTTGTTAACGTAAAGGGCAATTCGGTCTTTTTCACTATATGTACAAGCATTTAGCATAATGTACAAGCGAGTCCTTAAGTGAAAAAGGCCAAATTGCCCTGTTAACAAAAAAGACGAAACTACCGCTGACTTAACGGAGAAAAATGGATGGAGTTAACAAGCCGGATGAAAATGACAAGATTTCAAATCTTTTGGATCCAGATGCGGAAAAACAAACCTTTGGACGAAAGTGGCCAAATTTCAGGGACGAAAATGACATTTGACTCTTTTTTTTTAGTTTTCTTTATTCCATGAAGAAATATACTCTAACGTTTGAATCCAGTGTTGGGAGGTGATGAAGGTGACGATGAAGCTCTTCCATCTGGAATTAGGGTTTCAAAGTTCGATCAATCAGTCGAAAATCACTTCAAAGCAATGGATAAAATCGCAACGCTCTCTGGCGAAACAGAATTCGAGCATGAACAAACTGAGATTCATCGATTATCCGCTTCCGTTACTTTCTTAAGGTACGCTTGTAAAGTTTTTCTTTCGTATGAATGTATCTTCACTAGCAATATGCTTAATCAACTTATACAGTCAGTGGAGATATTTTTGTTATCAACCTCGGGATATACGGTTTGCTTGCGAAAAGGAAACTTCTAGGGAGAAAAACGTCACAACTAAGGTCAAACTGCCGCAGTTTTCTTCAGCGGTTGTTCCCAAGGTGCAAGTAGATTTAATTATTTGAATGTTTTAGTTCGAGTAAAATGCCTTTTTCGCCCTGAGGTTTGGCCAGTTTGGTGACTTTCGTCCAAAGGTTTGTTTTTTCACATCTGGATCCAAAAGGTTTGAAATCTTGCCATTTTTATCAGGCTCGTTAACTCCATCCATTTTTCTCCGTTAAGTCAGATGTATTTTTGTCGTTTTTGCTAACTTAAAGAGCAATTTGGTCTGTTTCACTTTATGTAAAAAGACTGAATACCTCTGAAAATAACCGAATTGCTCTTTAAGTTAACAAAAAAGACGGAAATACCCTTGACCTAACTAAGAAAAATTGATGGAGTTAACGAGCCGGATGAAAATAGCAAGATTTCAAACATTTTGGACCCAGATGCGGAAAAACAAACCTTTAGACGAAAATCGCAAAAGTGGCCAAACCTCCGGGACGAAAAGGCATTTTGCCCTTTTAGTTCGCACAACCATAATATATTTATACGTGAAGTTTCACTCAAAAGTTGCCTTATTAGATTGCTTCTTTTATTAATGCAGGATATACCAAGTGGAAACGATATTTCGTCACCATTGAGGTTTGTTATTAATCTATATATATACACACACACCTATATATATTATCTTATAACATCTTGTTGCAGCAAAGATTTTGTAATGTATGTTGGCGGGCCTGTTTGGGCTTTGGATTGGTGTCCCGGAGTTCATCAAAGTTCTACGTTCGACACTAACGTTGAGGTATGTATTTACATAAATGCCCTCTCCTTTTAGAAAAAAACGAAACAAACATCTTATTTATTTATTTCTTTCATTTATTTATTTTGTATATTTATTCTAGTTCATAGCGGTTTCTGCTCATCCTCCAGAGTCTACATATCACAAGATCGGTGCCCCACTTACCGGAAGAGGTCTCATCCAAATATGGTGTGTGTTGAATACGGGTCAAAGTAAAGAAGGTGAGACTCCGTTGGTCAAAGTCAAGAAACGAAAATCTTCCACAATTACTGATCCCACGAAGTCAACGAGACCAAGAGGGAGACCGAGAAAGACTCCTCGAAAAGAAACGGACCACGGTGATCAATCTCCGAAAAGTCGAAATAATTTACTTAAGTTATTTTCCGAAACGGAAACCAATGAAAAGTTCAAAACTCAGAAGTCACCGAAGCCAAGAGGAAGACCTAGAAAGAAACCGATAAAAGAATCATCGAACAACTTTGACGATAGTAGTAATAATATGCAACTGCTTACGGAATCTACGTCCAACTCACCGAAAACGAGCCCGGAGCCTCTTGCCGTTAAATTTCCTGACAATTTTACCCTTTTGACCCCCGGAATCCTTGCGAAAGCGCAAGTCACCAAAGAGGTTACTAACGTCTATACTCGAAGGCCGAAAAAACACTGTAAAGACCAGTCACCAAAGTCAACAAGGACACCCTCAAAGTCAAAGTCAACAAGGACACCCTCAAAGTCAAAGTCAACAAATTGTCAAACAGAGAGTGAGAGTCAAGCAAAGGGTGTTGACCCACCTATAATATCACAAAGTCTTGAAAGTCCTATTGACGAAGATGATGTTTTGCCGAGACTTGTAATGGGCCTGGCCCATAATGGAAAAGTTGCGTGGGATGTGAAATGGCGGCCGTCTGATTTCCGTCATGTTTCAAAACACGTAATGGGATATCTTGCGGTTTTGCTTGGGAATGGGGCTCTTGAAGTGTGAGATTACTTTATATATTAATCAATGTGTTGTTATTAGTTATATTATTATTATTTTTAGAGTAAAATGTCATTTTCGTCCCTGAGGTTTGGCTACGTTTGCGACTTTTGTCCAAAGGTTTGTTTTTCCGCATCTAGATCCAAAAGGCTTGACATCTTGCCATTTTCATCCAGCCCGTTAACTCCATCCATTTTTCTCCGATAAGTCAGGGGTATTTTCGTCTTTTTTATTTAGTAAGGGTATTTTGAATACTTGAACATTATACTAAATGCTTGTACATAAAGTGAAAAACCCGAATTGCCCTTTAAGTTAACAAAAAGACGAAAATACCCTTGGCTTAACCAAGAAAAATAGATGGAGTTCATGAGCTGGATGAAAATGGCAAGAGTTTAAACTTTTTGGATCCAAATACAGAAAAACAAACTTTTGAACGAAAGTCGCAAAACTGGCCTAACCTCAGGGACGAAAATGGCATTTTACTCTCTTTTTTTATATATCTCTTCTTTATTACCATAATGCAGGTGGGAGGTACCTCTTCCTCGTGTTACAAAAGCTATATTTTCTTGTCAAAAAGAAGGAAACGATCCTCGTTTCCTCAAGTTGAAGCCGGTTTTCTTATGTTCAATGTTGAAATGCGGTGATAGACAAAGGTAACTTTCATTATTGTTACCACCATTTTCTTCATTTATATACGTATTTTGCGTTTAACTTTGTATTTGGGAATATTTTGTTTTTTTATACAGCATTCCTCTGACATTGGAGTGGTCAACATCAGCTCCTCATGATCTCATTCTGGCTGGTTGTCATGATGGAGTGGTAAACTTTTAAATATAATCATAAACTTATATATATTTCCAAAAGGCGTGTATATAAATCACTCACTTAGATATCTATATACATTTAGGTTGCCCTGTGGAAGTTCTCTGCTAGTAGTTCGTCTAAAGGTAAATTTTAGGCTTTTACCTTTTGTTTTGAAAATTTTGGCATATGTATTACGATTAGTTGATTTTTATTTCATGCTTTTTGTTTGCAGATACTAGACCTTTGCTTTGCTTCAGTGCAGATACTGTTCCTATAAGGGCACTTACGTGGGCTCCACTCGCCAGGTTAGTAAACAAAAAAAAAACATAAATTCATGCATATTTAATATTTGTTTTTTCTAACTAAATAAGGTTATTTCCGGAAATTTTTCATGGAAAAGAGAAAAGTCATGTTTCTATTTAAAAAGTGCACTTGTATTGTTTTTTAACACTTTCCTTTATAATCTCTTGTTAATGTTAATATCTGCAGTGATCCTGAGAGTGCAAATATAATTGCTACTGGCAGTCATAAAGGTTTAAAGTTTTGGGATATACGGTTAGTATGCAAACATTCTACTGAATGTCGTATTATATTTTAAAAGCGACTAATTTCAGTTTTAAACCTTCGTTGAAGTGATCCATTTCACCCTCTTTGGGATATACCGTATCAAAAAGTCGTAAATAGTTTAGAATGGCTGCCAGATCCAAGGTACCGTGGGACCTTATAATTTTGTATTACTTTTATGTTACCTCAGTTATTATTACTAATCTGTATACCCTTTTATATTTTTATTATATATTTATTTTGTTTGCAGATGTGTTGTTTTATCTTTTGATGACGGGGAAATAAAAATAATCAGCTTATTAAAAGCTGCATCTGATGTCCCTGTTACTGGCATGCCATGTGATAAAAAACAACATGGATCGTATAGTTATTATTGTTCGTCATCTTCAATTTGGAGTGTTCAAGTGTCAAGTTTAACAGGTAATTTTCTTTATACACTATGGGATATCGGGGAGGATTATATTGAGAACGCTAAATAATGCGAGAACCGTGAGAACAAATAAGAAAACTAATCAAAGCCAAATTTTTTTTTAATACAACCCTCATTGCTATTAAAATACAACATCAAAAAAAGAATTTACAACATCATATAATTCATTTCTCCTCTCAAAATCACTCTTATTAGATTTTTTACACGTGTAAATGAGAAACTTACACATGTGTAAATTTTCTTTATTTACGAATTCACGTAAATTTAAACGTGTAAATTAAATTTCTAACATTGTATTCGAATAATAATGATAAGTGTGAAAATTTTTGAATTTAAATTGTTTTTGACCAAGTTCTCGCGGTTTTTTCATTCGTTCTCACGGTTCTCACAATATTTAGCGTTCTCAGTTAAACCTTCCCCTTATATATATGAAAATCTGACAGTTGAGCAGTATTAGTTTGATAACAAGCCAAAATAGGTACATTATAAAAAAAATTTGCTAGAAAAATGGTTCAAGTTTATCTTTTTAACCTGTACCCAACCCATCTGACCCGCTCGTTTTGCAACCTCTCAAATTTATATCATTATTCATTAGTGCAATATGGATTTATAGTTAGCTAGTGGGTTACCACCCGCACTCCGCAGCGGGTTTGAAACGTAAATAAAAATAAGCAAATTGCGAGAGTTAAAGTTGTTTGATGTTTTAGTTAAGGGGCTAAACATGTCATTATTGAAGCTGAGGGGCTAAATTTGTTTATTATTAAACTTGAGGGGCTAAAGTTGTTTTAGTTAAGGGGCTAAACATGTCATTACTTAAGTTGAGGGGCTAAAGTTGTTTATTTAATAAAAGTTGAGGGGCTAAAGTTGTTTATTTAATAAAAGTTGAGGGGCTAAAGTTGTTTTAGTTAAGGGGCGAAACATGGACGTATCAAAGTTGAGGGTCTAAACATGTGATTATGGAAGCTAAGGGGCTTAAGTTGTTTTAGTTAAGGTTCTAAACATGTCAATATTAAAGTTGAGGAGTTAAACATGTCATTATTAAAGTTGAGGGGCTAAATTCGTTTATTTTTTAAAGTTGAGCGGCTAAAGGTGTTTGATGTTGACAAATAGCATATCTATATCTATAGTATATAATATATATAATATAATGTAGACTTAAATCATTTTTAAAATGATTCCAGGCATGGTTGCATATTGCTGTTCAAATGGTAAAGTTATTAATTTCCAGGTGTGTTTTTTAGATTATCATTTTGTTATCTTTTCACTTACATATTGTTATACATATGTTCATTCTGATAAAGGGAATTGACACTTACATTTTATAAAATTGATCAGCTTACAACAAAAGCAGTGGAGAAAGATCCGCACAGAAACCGTGAACCGCATTATCTTTGTGGGTCCCTAACGGAGGAAGAAGATTCGAGTCTTACTGTTTTATCTCCGTTGCCAGACGTCCCCATTCCGATGAAGAGATCTTCCACCGAGTGGGGCGATACCCCCAAAACGAGTCGTGGCGTTAAGTCTAGGTCAAATCAAGAAAAGAGAGCCAAGGGCCAAATCTCAAAATTCCAAACGCCACCCAAACCATCCTCAGGTTCTTCTCTCTGTTTGTGTATACACGCGCACGCAAATGCACACACATAAGTTGGTGTTCGGGTGTACTATATGGTACTAGTTATTTATAGGGGAAAATCACGAAAATGGACATTGACCAGTCAAAATTACGAAAATGAACATGGGTTTTCACGCCTACTTTTGCGTCTAAGATAGCCTCAATCCCTGACTATTGCGTCTAAGGTAGAGTTTGTGTCTGAGTTTCAAAGTATGCGTCTGAGATTGTACTATGGGTTTTCGCGCCTACTTTTTTTTTTCTTTTCCACCACGATTTTTAAACGAGCGTAACTTTTTCATACGATAGTTCTTTTATAAAAAATACACCAATTTAAAGATAATAAAATTCTCTTTCATTTGGTGTAAACTTTTTTTAAAAAATATTATGAAAATGTTATGCTCGTTTAAAAATTGTGGTGGAAAAGTAAAAAAAAAAACTAAGGATGATGACACGTGTCAAGTTTATATTGGCCGAAGAGTATGAGTCTTTACCAGGCGCAAAGATTGCATAGATTTCAGGATTGCTTCTACCTTAGATGCAATTCGTGATTTTCCCTATTTATAGAGTTAAGTACACGGATGGTCCCTGTGGTTGACCAAAATTTTGGATTTGGTCTCTAGATTTCCAAAAGTACACAGACACTCGTTTAGTACCAGACCTTTTTCAAAAGTACATGGATAGTCCCTATGGTTTGCACTTTGTAACGTATTTAGTCCCTAACTTGGATATGCTGTAACCTTTAGATTTAATAGTTGGGGACTAAATGCGTTACAAAGTGCAAACCACAGGGACCATCCGTGTACTTTTGAAAAGCTAGGGACCAAATCCCAAATTTTGGTTAACCACAGGGACAATATTTGTACTTTACTCTTATTTATACTTCCAAACTTGTAAAATTTCAGTATCATGTTTACCCAAGTAAAAAGAGTAATATCTAATATGCCCATTTGAAAATATTTAATATTTCACAATTACTCGTTTCATAAATACAAATTATTATATGATCGTTATACCATTCCCTTTCCCTTTACACCTCAGACTGTAATATACTAATATCCTCATACAAGTTTTAAGAAAGGGTATTAATGTCACAAAATTTAAAATATACGTATATTTGATATTATGATTTTTTTAGGTATAAACGATATTATATCAAGTTTTGCGGGCGTATATATATGAAGTTATTCTTATTATCTAATATCTATAAAGCATAAGCACATCCAAACACCCGGTCATCCGTTCAATCAAACAAGACCTTGTTCGTGTTCATTTGTTTAGAAAGTATATGTGTTCACGAACTGTTCATGAACACTTACCAAATGAGATTTTATGTTCGTGTTTGTTCGTTTAGGAAATGAACGTGTTCGTGTTCGTTTGTGTCCGTTTGATAATTTTTTGGTAACGAACATTCATGAACAGAATAATATAATACACTGATACTTATTAAATATTTTATTTGTCGGAATGTTAAAGTATATAAATAAAATATAAAAACTAAAAACACTAATGAACTATCAAACATAAACAAACAAGGCCTCTGTTCATGTTCATTCATTTTTAATCAAACGAACGAAAATTCATGTTCGTGTTCGTTCATTTATTAAACGAACGTACACAAACAAACTTCTCGTCGAACGGTTTACAAATTGTTTACTGAACGCTTAATTCGTTTGCAGCCTAATGATTATCAATTTCACAAAGCCAGTTTTGAAACGCACATCCAAACACCCCGAACACAACACACATTATAATCACACACATGTACGTGTCATCACCCGAGTTCAGGCTATTGTTATGCTAATGTTACGTTAAAACTTGTGTTCAGGAGACCCGTTGGTGACTACGCAGAAGAACAATAACGACACTTCACGGGAAGCCCAAATCGATAACCAAACGAGTCAAGCACTAGTGTGCATTGATGACGACAATAAGGTTGAAGAAACAAACGTTAAAGAGGAGGAAACCGACGTTTACCCTCCAAAAATCGTAGCGATGCATCGTGTAAGATGGAATATGAATAAAGGCAGTGAGAGGTTGGTGTGTTATGGAGGTGCTGCTGGAATCCTAAGGTGTCAGAAAATTATATGATTTAGAATTTGAGTGTTGAATATGTAGATTTAGTTAGTTTGGTGGTGTTTGGTTGAAGGGTATGGGAATAAGAGAATGGGTATGATTCCTTGTATGAGTGTTTGGTTCATAGGAGAGTATTATGTCTAAGGAACATATTGCATTTAGTTCAGATTATAATAAATGAAATATTATTGGAATAATTTAATTTAGTTAAGTATTAAATTAGGACCGGCCCATGGTATCAACAGAAATTTTTTTATTTTTTTTAGAGTAAATTGCTAAAATCGTCCCTGAGGTTTGAGTATGTCATTTTCATCCAAAACAACTTTTTTGTACAATATAGTTCTTCACTTTTGGGATTTTTTGTCATTTTCATCCAAACATCTAATTTGCTTTATTTTTTCTATCATTTATTTGGATGAAAATGACAAAAAAATCCCAAATCTCAAGAACGATTTTGGCAAAAAAAGTCATACGTTTGGATGAAAATGACAAAAACTCCAAAAAATGAAGGACTGTATAGTAAAAAAATTGTTTTAGATGAAAATGGCAAACATGCCCAAACCTTAGGGACGATTTTGGCAATTTACTTTTTTTATAGAGTTAAATGCCATTTTAGTCCTTGTGGTTTGGGTCATTTTGCCAGTTTAGTCCAAAGGTTTCATTTTTAACCTGTGGGTCCAAAAAGTTTTCACCATTGCCATTTTAGTCCACTGGGTTAACTCCACCCATTTTTTCTGTTAACGAGAAGACCAATTCAGTCATTTTATAATGCTGAATTGCTCTTTTAGTTAACAGAATTACAAACAAAATTACCGAATTGGCCTTCTGGTTAACAGAAAAAATGGATGAAGTTAACCCAATGGACTAAAATGGCAACTGTGAAACCTTTTTGGACCCACAGGTTAAAAATGAAACCTTTGGACTAAACTGGCAAAATGGCCCAAACCACAGGGACTAAAATGGCATTTAAATATATGTGTGTGAATTAGAGAGTTATGCAATTTTTAATTTTTTTTATATATGTGTGAAATAAAGAGTTATGACGATTATTAGCAGCTTGTGGTATAAATAGCAAGTTAGCCTAACTGGTTGCACTTCAACATCTTTGTTTAGAAGTCTTGAGTTCAAAACTGTTTTGTGGCAATTCAGCCCTCTTTTTTTCTGCTATTAAGTACATCTTTTTTTTTTTTTTTTTTGAACTAACATTTATTAATATTAATTAATTACGGAACATAAGGCGATTTTAGGGCACCATATATTCTACTTGCCTAGGACGCTTGAATTCTCAGGCATCACCATCAACCATGAGGTGATTCCATTGTAATTATGTTTTTTTTTTCCGTAGTATTTGAGATTCTCTTTTAGAACCGCAAACTCACATATTCACTAAGTCTACTTTTAAATGTTAAAGCAATGTCCACTACAAAATTAGAACCAACATCTCTTAGGAGCAACACCTTACTACACTCTTTGGTACTACCATGTTGAAAGCCCTTTGATTCGTTTTATTTGAAATACTAATTGTTAAAAGATAACGTATGTGATCGTTAAAAGATAACACATGTGAAATGTCATCTAGGAATTCAATTTCGTTCGATAAGGTCTCATATTAATGCTAGTACATTTGCTTTATATTTGGTCAAGTAATTTTTAAAAGATCACATTTGTGAAGGTCATATCACTAGTACATTTGCTTTTTTGTTTAGAATATATTGGAGGCCGGGGGGGGGGGGGGGGGGGGGGGTTGGGGGTTATAATATTATGTTTAAAAGAAAACCTGAAACCGAGTATTAAAAAAACCGGGTATCTCCAACCGGTACCTGACATTCTTATACACATGCCATAATATTGTAGAATAACAAAATAACACTATTTTGATAGGTTGTTACAAGGGCATTTTGTCTAGCGAAATTTTAAGGGTGTTTTCACTCAGGGGAGGCTTAGATGGTGTGGAGGGAGAACTTCCGCACAGGCCCGTGATTTCAAGGGACATATGTTTTCAAAAAAAATCTTATATATACATGTTATTTTTTTAAAATAGTAAACTCGTACCAATTTCAAGTAAGGCTCGTTTACAAATCATTTTTTTTATGGTTTAGACTTTAGAATTTAGCCCACTAGGTTAATTGAGCCCGTTACTAATTGAAAACGAAGTCTTAGATAATACAAATTGTGAAGAGTTGATCCAGCAATTTGCTATGAAGAATGCAAGGATGGCTGCACGAATCATTGGTTAGCTATTAGCTTATTAGTTATTACGGTATGTAACTCATTTGAATACTATAATTTTCTCATTTTTCGTAATTGCATTGTTTATCGAATACGACGATTTTGTCATTTTTCGTAATTGCATTGTTTATCGTTAAGGCATAAGAGCGCATTTTTCGAGCTTAAACATGGTACATGAGTTCTCAGAGACGCCAGTGTTTTCACTGTTGGTCAATTAAATCTTTTGTTAAGTTTAGTAAAAATAAAACTAGTGATCTCAAAATACATACAACCATAATAATACAATATTTCGATCCAATCTAATTCTAAACCCATTTTGAATCTAATTCTAATGTGGGCTTATATATTGGGCTACTAGCCACCCATGAAAAGCTTCCTAGAAGTACAAATGGACCAAAAAAATAAAGAAAAACTGGTTTGGATTTACGAAGCAATTTGAACTACCAAACCGGTTTCAATCTAACCAAAAAATAATACTTTTTTAAATATTGGGTTTGGGTACCGGTACCAACCAAACCTAAATTGATTTGAGAATGATTCCAATATTTCACCCAAACCGGTTAGCGACATGAACCCGTTGGCAAAAACCCATTAGCTTAACCGGAACCGGTTAGTGGTTAATTATAACCGTCAGTTAGTAACTGGTTATAGAGATTTAGGATTGGAACCGGCTATTAACAGGGTTTTTTAACAGGTTAGCCAGGGGGAACTAAATAAATTCAAAAAAAAAAAAAAAAAAGGAAACACCTAGTTATTTAATTGAAATTAAACCATTATTAACTGAACCGGTTAAAGTGATTAACCAAACCAGTTAAAGCAATAACCGATTAAAGCAAAATATTGAAATTAACCGTTTAAACCGGTTATGAAAATTAACTGGTTTGTGCACCTCTAACTTAAGGTAGTGACAACAAATTATAGAACTTTGGTGTCTATTTTTTATCCTAAATATTAGGTTTTTGTAATTGATTTGATTTGACATGTAATGTCGATTAATAATACTATATTTGTTTAAGTTGTCAGTTTTGATCATGAGGTTTAGCCGTTTAGGGCCTTATAAGAAGTATGAAGTATTTGTAATATGTTTTTGTTTACTAGAGTGAGGCCGGTGTGATGCGGTACAGAACACAATATTTAGATTGATGATTTTAAGAGTGTGCATAAGGCGATTCCATTCGATTTTAAACCATAATCATAACCAAAATCAAAATTTCTGGTTTGGCTAAGCACGCTGATGGTCCATCGACGCAACAAAACAAAGCCGCTATGGAAATTTGTTGAGTTAATTTTCTCTATTTATAGGGTCTTCTTTGGCAATGTTTATTTTATTTTTTGGCAAGTGATATGAGACAAAATGTGTTTTTTCCCTAATAAATTCATTCACAAGATAGAAGGACGGAAGTGTAATTTCACTTTCATTTTAACATTCTAAACTCTTTTAGGTGTCTTATATAAATTTACTTTTTGCCTCAATGAGTTTAATCTAGATGTTATGTGTGTCTATATAGTTTAACCTCTTAATTTTAAAGACTAGAAATTACAAATTTGTCTCGTGTGAAACCGAAAGAAAACCAACCATTAATCCATTTAAATGGAATTAAATTTGATCCTAACTTTCTCGTTCCATCAAATTAAATTGAGTAAAAGGAATTCTAACCAAAACTTTTTAAATAGCATTTATGTTAAAGAAGATTGGTCAAATCAGCATTAATTAATAGGGTAATATACAAACATATTAATATATGTTTTTTTTCAATGGGGTGGTGGTCCATTGGCAAAGGCAAAACCTTTAAACACCTTAGGAGATGGAGGTCTTGGGTTCAAATCCCACAAACGACACGAATAAAAGAAATTTGCGGTTCAAAAAAAATTAATATATGATTTTTTTTTCACTTTGTTTAATCTATTTTTGAGGTTTGAAGTTATTATGTTGAATGCACTAGAGTTGGTGTGGAGTTCATGCTATGTTACTTTCTATAACTTTGTGGTCATTTGCTTCTACATGCTATGTTACCACCACCGCCGCCGCCGCCACCGTCGTCACCACAGCCACCACTGCCATCCACCGCTCCCACCACCATCTCAACCACCACCGACCTCCGTTGCAGCCACCCACTATCGCTTGCCACCCACCTCTGCCACCACCGCTGCCGCCATCACCCACCACCGTCGCCGCTACAACTGCGACCTATCACCAATCACCGCCTTTCACCACCGATTTTATTCTTTCTTCTTTTCTTGTCTATCAAACAACACAAAGTAATGATTCATTCCATTATTACATGGTAATCAAACAAGACATGGAATGGTAATGATCAATTCCATTACCTCCTCCATTCCATTACCCCTGTCACACCCCGACTTTCCACGTGTCACCGGTGGGCCCGGTGGGGGAGTATCGTGACGTGGTTGGCAACATAATAGTCAAACAACACAATATATATGAATGCACAGCGGAAGCAAAGGATATTTATTATTACATTCCGAATATGAAGTAATATTCAGTATTACAACGGAAGTAAGGGATCCACAGGCGGATCTTAAAACATATCATTTGTTCAACAGACTTTAGACGCCTAGAACTTGCAAGATTCCTTATTAGCGCCCTGAGCTTCCAGCCAATTACGTTCAGTACCTGTCACTTAACCCTTTTGGAAAATACGTCAGTTTTCACTGGTAAATACACTCAACCGACTCATTTTGAAAAGAGTTTGTAAATTGGTTTGAATGCACTTGGCACAAAATATATCGACACTTTGATTAAAATGCACAGAGGCAACATTAACCTTTTTAACTTGGGAAAATTATTTGTATATAATCTTGTATACAGTTCTACTTATTTGTCGTCCGTTAGGGCCGGTTTGTAGGGCCGGACTAGATTAACAGACACACCACAGGTATAATGCCCACGGGCTATCATCCTCTAAGTGGATTACCAGTTCCGGTATAATGCCCACAAGGATGATACCTCGGAGTGGATTACCAGTTTTCACATAATGCAGCTGTCAGGTGTATGCCTACACCCCGTGCTTAAGTCGTGGCCATTACTTCGAATGATGCCAAGGATATCCGGGACATGGTCATTAACCCCCAAAGGCCATACACCAAATAATAATAAAATAATACATATTAAACAGGTTATGTAAGTACATCAATCACAATCCGATTTAAATGACTACATACACCCGACCAAGCGGTACTTTTATAGTACCGTATCCCAAGCCCGTATAGGGAAAATAAGTTAAGAGTATTTACCTGAGCTAGCTCCTGTCTTAAATAGTAAGAATTTAATAACTCAGCCGTGTTCACCTAAGTAAGCGTAGGTACCATTTACCGGAAGGCTCTAGTCTGGAATGATGGTATAAATAATTTATTAGAATGCTAACGGGTCTTTAATTAAGCTTAAGCTTAGACCGGTTAGTCTTACAGGAAGATACGGTTCAAACGCATGATTAAGCGAAGACCGGAATAGAACGTGTTTTTGACCCGACAAGTTTGAAGACTTGTCTAATATGGGTATTTCATACACACTCTGAATTTTGAGATAAAACCGATAAGGTTTGACCCGTTTCGGCTAACTTATATAAACTAGTTATATAAACCGATCCGAACGCGAATAACCGAATAGGTCGCGCACAGGTTTCCTAAGTTAATATGCTTTAATATGTTGTGATATCATTATGATATCTTCCATAATGCCCAAAACGAGTTTAATCTCAATTTAAGCCCCGTAGGGGTATTTTGGTCATTTACCTAAGGCATATATACTACCTGTCATACAACTACTCGAATGATGTGACCATAAGGTCACTTAATGTGTTTGGTCGGATCCTAATGATCGACCAAACGGGTCGGGTTCGAAAGTATAAGCGATTGTTTAGATCGCTTACCTTTACGACCCTATATAAGCACTAAACTAAAAGTGACGAGCTAAGCATGTTGAAACATGCTTAACTAAGTTAGAAAACAAGTTTGGTATCAAAACAAACGGTTTTGATACCCATAAGTAGTTTGGTTACAAAATACGCAAGAATACGTATTCTGGCCGAAACTACGGCTCGTCACTGAGCCTAGATAACGTGGTAATCAGTAGGTATAGTCACTAGGGACTATAACCATCGTGATCACGCTCACGTTATGAAGTTCAAACGAACTTCGCATCGACCATAAACTGGCCAATGCAGAAAGTCAAACAAAGTTTGACTTTCGGACTCGTAAAGCAATAAAAGAACGAAAGAATACTTACGAAGGGTCCCCGCAAGATTGATTTCCAATTATTTCTCAGGTATGAAGTGTTTGAACACTCCAACTTAGAGAAAATATCAGATTTCAAGTGGGTTTTGAGGTTGGAGGGTTGGGTATTTATAGTAAACGGTCCACCGTTAGGATCGTTTCATGGAAACCGTGCTCGAATCTCAATCGTACATGTGTTGGAATGTTGTGGTATGTCAAATGGCCACTCACCATGAGCTTTCAACAGGTGGAAAGGGATTAGGGAGTGGATAACAGCTGCAAACAGCTGGATTAGAACACTGAACCTGGTCTGCAGAAGGCTAGCGCACCGCTACATAAAAGCCTAGCGCACCGCTAGGCCTTATTTTGGCAGATTTGCACTTTTGGTCCCTGCATTGCAATCAGCCCATTTTCGACACGTTTAAGGCCCGTTAACCCCATTTCAAAGCTCTAAAATGAAGATAAAGTATAGGGAACTTAAAACATGTTCAAAAATATCTCGGATGTCGGTTCGTTTGGCCGTACGGTCGCGATGTTCGCTTAATTACGACGGAATGCGCATAAGCGCGAAAAACGAACCAAACGACGCGACGAATGGATTTTTCTTATGGCGAACACTAAAATAAAATGTTTTAGTGCTTACATAAATTTTTGGGTGTCCGGGGATATACAGAATGCGAGATATGCGCGTAAACGCAAACTTGTGCGCTTTTTGACACTTTTAGTCCCTGCAGGACATAAAAGTTTATTCTTGCGCACCAAACACCTCAAAGCCTATATCTAAGCTATGAGAAGTATGAATAGGGTATGTTTGACTCATGGTCATATTCCGGGAGGTCCGATAATCATACGAATCGGCATACTTTAGCAGTTTGACGCTTTAACCCCCTTGTACTCGAATTTGATCATAACTTTCTCATACGATAACGAAACTTTATGAAATTTATATCGTGCCTTCTAGTGGGCATAATTTATATTTACAAAGCTTCGGGTTTGTCAAAAGGTCACTCAGAGGTATATCTTTAACATGTTGACACATTTAACCCCTGTAGTTTGTAATCTCTCACTTTTAGCTTCGTATGATCCATGATTTATTCGTTTGACGTTATAAACATCATGTAGGGTTATTATGAAGTATATTTATTCACTGTTGACACTTAGAATCCGTATAATCACATACTTTCCATGTTTGTCAACTTTAGTCCTTTTACAACATTCTTTTACACGTTCAAACTTTATGACACGTGTCAACACATTATAGGACGTGAATTTTTTCGAGGTGTTACATCCTCACCCCCTTAAAATAAATCTCGACCCGAGATTTACTGAAATAAGTAAGGGTACTTTTCTTCCATCGTGGATTCAACCTCTCACGAGAATTCGGGACCTCTATGGGCATCCCTTTTGACCTTTACAATAGGTACATGTATCTTTTTGGAGCTTCTAGTCCTGTCGATCCTTAATCGAAACAGGTTGCTCTTACTATCATAGTCCTGCATATCATTATGTGATAGCGCTTTTCCACTTATTGGTGACACGTCACTAAATCATTAGTGTGGGTCACGTTGCGCGTTCCACTAAGCTCCTTAATTAGGTCTTAGCTCGTAAGCTATTTAATCTTGATACATTCGAATCCTTCGAATGATTCTATATACTAAGAGCTTACTTAGCCTGATAATTTTAACAATTTAGCACACCCTTCCTGGGTGATATCCCTTGTTAAACCCTATTTCTTAACAAGAATTTAGGAAGTTTGCTATATTCATGTATTCTCGATTTCCTGCCATATACTGGCAGCTTACAATCGAGTATGGATTTATATGATCTTATTTGTTGTTTCCTGGGCAACGTTCAGATCCTTATAATTGAACTTACCAATCTATTGTCCTAACAATAAACGTTTATCATTCTATCTTTATAGGGTCTCCAAGGGAGCGGCCTTGATGCTTACATAGCAATTATCATAGGCAAGCTTATCTCAAGGTGAGATGGTTATTCCAACCACTACTTAACAATTTTAAGGATTAGTTGATCCTTTAGTTGAACAAATCGACGATTCAGAACAGCTGATGGCAATTTCTTAAATGTTGCCTAATTAGGGTTGCGGTAACTAATGCATAAGCAAAATGAACCATCTTTCTTATCTAACAACATCAACTCTCAGAATATCGAGTCAGGCTATATGAGCCTATATCTTAAAACTTACTTAATCAGGGTTTCGATTTTTCTATGATTAACATGGAGTTTTCACAATACTCCAGCCCACAGCGGGATGTTAATCTTAACTCTACTTGCCTCACAGGAGGTAAACAGGGTAATATTAGGAGAAGACGATTATGACACACAGAGATGTCAGGGGTGTCTGTATTCTCAGGTTTCGATTCATCTACTGATGTCGGTGTCAGACAAATGACATATTCCCCTTATAATGTAAGGCTGTCCTAAGTAGAGATACTTATAAGGACATTCTAATATTGGATATCTTCCTTGAATACTACTAGTCGACTTTAGTACAATATGACCATTGGGATATCTCAGGGTTCCATGTATTAAACCTCCATGCTGATCAGACATGGAAATAATCTATGGGACACACTAGGATACGCCAATCCTCATATGACACTTTTATCAAACATAGTTTGGCATTCGCAGGCGATAGAAAAACAATGAGAAAATAATTAAAATAACATATGTTGTCGTACTCTATGCAAAGAAAGGGTGCTCTTAGATTTTCGGAAGGATTCCTTGCCGATCTATAAGAATCGATTACTATGGTTTCCTTGGTAGTTATACCTTGCGGATGATAATAAAAATTTTTGCTAAGTTTATGGTTCATGAAGATTTATTATTGCCTGTATTAAAAACAGGACTCTTAGCAGAAATTATCATTGATAAATGATAATGAAGTTTATGGTACAAGTGCTTATAATTAATTAATAATGGAAGTTTCACAAACTAGGCACCTAGCTCAGTTGGCTAGGCGCGCGAAAGGGTGCGGCCGGCCTAGACCCAGGTTCGATTCCGGGGACGGCCAGTTCCACCATTTTTTTTTTTTTTTATATATATTAATTATTCGTACGGATACGTGTAATTATAAGAGTTGTCTCATAAGGGGTCTTGATAGTTAATTGTTTCTTATCACCCACAATATGGGCTTAATTTTTAAGGCAACCAATCGATTTTTGTCACTATATTGAGTCCTTATGTATGCAACCAAAAGTTTGCTATAAGGTATGAGAAAGAGTGATTTCTAATAGATATTAGATATCAATATAGGATTTGTTGGAGCATTTTCTAAAGTATCATCGGCCAATTTCTACATCGTATTAAATGACCGGAGTCTTAATCAGACGGAGACAACAGTTTTCAACATTTATTATTCATAATATATTTATATGTGCCAATATCAAATAAGTTTCTGCATAAACTGTTTGATAAGGAAAGGTACATATTATACTATTATTATTCTGCATCATCTCTTGGGCGTTCCTCCTGATAACTCGTGCGTTTGTTCTCTTGGCCTACTCGGGCTTCCTCGCGTACTTAGGGCAGTTGGTCTTTATGTGCCCCTTCTCGTTGCAGTTGTAGCATGTAGCATCTTTAATCTTCCCGCAATCAACAGCCTTGTGCTCCCTAGACTTGCATATCCCACATGCAGGTGATCCTGTTTTAGAATTGGACTCCATTCTGCATTTTCCAAAGTGGCGTTTTTGGCAAGTCGAGCACCTTGGCTTTTCCTCTGTCCGCTGACCATTCTTTCTAGACCCAGACCTCTCAGAGTCAGTGTTTCCCTTGTGTTTCTTCTCAGATCCTCGTGAGTTATCATCCTCACGCTTCTTCTTACTTTCTTCAGATTTCTTTAGCGACCTTAGCCTGACCGCATCTAAAGTAAGGGACAGAGAGAGGTCAGTTACTGACCTAAATGTAGTAGGTCTTGAAGCCTTAACACTGGCTTTGATTTCTGGGGGTAAACCCCCAATGAAGCGTGCAATTCGCTTGGGCTCTGGTGTTACAAGGTAAGGGACCAGTCTGGACAGGGTATTAAAACTGGTGAGGTAAGCTTGACAATCTAAGTTTGTCATTACCAAAGATAAGAAATCTGACTCAATCCCCTCAACCTCGTGTTGAGGGCAGTAATTCTCCTTAATGAGAATAACAAACTGTTCCCATGACATGCTGTAGAGCGGAATCTTCCCAGCAGCTTGAATGAGAGACTTCCACCATGCCAGTGCCTCTCCTTTGAACGATTGGGATACGTACTTCACGACATCCCTTTCAGCGCAACCGCTGATATCGACAACTGTGTCCATTTCATCCAACCAAATCATACAATCAACTGCCCCTTTTTCCCCAGTAAAATCTCGGGGCTTGCAGGAAACAAAGTACTTATAGTTACAGGATTTGGTATGCGGTTCATTATCGAACACTATCCTCTTGGATGGAACACTGTGTTCATTAGATGAATGTCGATCGTCATCTTTCTTTGAGGGCGGCTTGTTATCAGGCTCTGGAGGAGTTTTAGGGATGGATTTAGGGTGGGGTACAGATGAGGCTTTACTATATGTCTCACTATACTCCTGGAATTGCTCCTTCACAGCTTTAGATACAGCTGAGTCAATCAATGTACGAAGTTCTCCTCTGGTTATATTAATCCTTTCATCATCGCGATTTTCCAGAGGGTGACTATTCCCTTCTTCCGACCCCGCCATGTAGTTTTAATTGCTACATAAAAATTAAACAAGGACAAGGTTTTTACGGAAGTTTAAACAGTTTTATCTTTTTTGAACGATTTATTAACCATGTTTTTAATACACATATTGGTTAATTTTGATAAATATATAATTATTCAGGATATTTATTATACTCCTAAATTATAAGTTAATAATAGCACAAAAGGCCTAGTCACTTAGACAAGTTTAATTTGTAGGCCTTGATTTTATAGCATCGAGGCTTCAAGGTTTGAATCAAAGTTCATTACCTTTTCTTGACAGGGAGTTGTAGGCTACCTCTGTCTTTAGTCCCAGAGGACGTTAGTTATAGCCCGTGGGCACTTCATCCATAAGGGATGATTATATAAATAAGGAAATTTAGTATATCCCAAAATGACTTATGTGATTTTATCATATCACATTTTGTCGAGCATGTTAATATGCTTTCATATGTTTAATAAGGATTTGAATCTCTTGAATAGGTTCTACCATCTTGGCCTTGTATGCCGTGACATTTAGGCTAGGTTTTTCCTTTAAGATTCTTTTAATAATTAACGCAGAGCAATCCTAAATTGAATTGTTAACAAGGATCTGAATCTAATTATGGAACTACCATCTTGGCCCTGTCTTAATGTGACACATGGCTAGGTTTTGTCCTTTTTAAATTTTTGCCATTTTATTATAATGGTAGATCTTATAATATAGGAATGATACTTTAAATATAATCGTTCCTTTAAAATTTAACAAGTATATGGTTGCCCTAAACGGGACTTCTATAGCAATTGACTTGCCCATGCAAGGGCTAATCAGAAAAATAATAAAGGAACCAAATAAGGTAAAATGAAACAAATTTGGATTTTCCCTATGTTCTTGTCTAGACTCAAGAATGTGCAATTGTGTAACTGAGATTAAACACAAAAGGCTAGTGTTTAATTCACTCAGTGTTGGCTCTGATACCAACCTGTCACACCCCGACTTTCCACGTGTCACCGGTGGGCCCGGTGGGGGAGTATCGTGACGTGGTTGGCAACATAATAGTCAAACAACACAATATATATGAATGCACAGCGGAAGCAAAGGATATTTATTATTACATTCCGAATATGAAGTAATATTCAGTATTACAACGGAAGTAAGGGATCCACAGGCGGATCTTAAAACATATCATTTGTTCAACAGACTTTAGACGCCTAGAACTTGCAAGATTCCTTATTAGCGCTCTGAGCTTCCAGCCAATTACGTTCAGTACCTGTCACTTAACCCTTTTGGAAAATACGTCAGTTTTCACTGGTAAATACACTCAACCGACTCATTTTGAAAAGAGTTTGTAAATTGGTTTGAATGCACTTGGCACAAAATATATCGACACTTTGATTAAAATGCACAGAGGCAACATTAACCTTTTTAACTTGGGAAAATTATTTGTATATAATCTTGTATACAGTTCTACTTATTTGTCGTCCGTTAGGGCCGGTTTGTAGGGCCGGACTAGATTAACAGACACACCACAGGTATAATGCCCACGGGCTATCATCCTCTAAGTGGATTACCAGTTCCGGTATAATGCCCACAAGGATGATACCTCGGAGTGGATTACCAGTTTTCACATAATGCAGCTGTCAGGTGTATGCCTACACCCCGTGCTTAAGTCGTGGCCATTACTTCGAATGATGCCAAGGATATCCGGGACATGGTCATTAACCCCCAAAGGCCATACACCAAATAATAATAAAATAATACATATTAAACAGGTTATGTAAGTACATCAATCACAATCCGATTTAAATGACTACATACACCCGACCAAGCGGTACTTTTATAGTACCGTATCCCAAGCCCGTATAGGGAAAATAAGTTAAGAGTATTTACCTGAGCTAGCTCCTGTCTTAAATAGTAAGAATTTAATAACTCAGCCGTGTTCACCTAAGTAAGCGTAGGTACCATTTACCGGAAGGCTCTAGTCTGGAATGATGGTATAAATAATTTATTAGAATGCTAACGGGTCTTTAATTAAGCTTAAGCTTAGACCGGTTAGTCTTACAGGAAGATACGGTTCAAACGCATGATTAAGCGAAGACCGGAATAGAACGTGTTTTTGACCCGACAAGTTTGAAGACTTGTCTAATATGGGTATTTCATACACACTCTGAATTTTGAGATAAAACCGATAAGGTTTGACCCGTTTCGGCTAACTTATATAAACTAGTTATATAAACCGATCCGAACGCGAATAACGCGTAACGGGTAACCGAATAGGTCGCGCACAGGTTTCCTAAGTTAATATGCTTTAATATGTTGTGATATCATTATGATATCTTCCATAATGCCCAAAACGAGTTTAATCTCAATTTAAGCCCCGTAGGGGTATTTTGGTCATTTACCTAAGGCATATATACTACCTGTCATACAACTACTCGAATGATGTGACCATAAGGTCACTTAATGTGTTTGGTCGGATCCTAATGATCGACCAAACGGGTCGGGTTCGAAAGTATAAGCGATTGTTTAGATCGCTTACCTTTACGACCCTATATAAGCACTAAACTAAAAGTGACGAGCTAAGCATGTTGAAACATGCTTAACTAAGTTAGAAAACAAGTTTGGTATCAAAACAAACGGTTTTGATACCCATAAGTAGTTTGGTTACAAAATACGCAAGAATACGTATTCTGGCCGAAACTACGGCTCGTCACTGAGCCTAGATAACGTGGTAATCAGTAGGTATAGTCACTAGGGACTATAACCATCGTGATCACGCTCACGTTATGAAGTTCAAACGAACTTCGCATCGACCATAAACTGGCCAATGCAGAAAGTCAAACAAAGTTTGACTTTCGGACTCGTAAAGCAATAAAAGAACGAAAGAATACTTACGAAGGGTCCCCGCAAGATTGATTTCCAATTATTTCTCAGGTATGAAGTGTTTGAACACTCCAACTTAGAGAAAATATCAGATTTCAAGTGGGTTTTGAGGTTGGAGGGTTGGGTATTTATAGTAAACGGTCCACCGTTAGGATCGTTTCATGGAAACCGTGCTCGAATCTCAATCGTACATGTGTTGGAATGTTGTGGTATGTCAAATGGCCACTCACCATGAGCTTTCAACAGGTGGAAAGGGATTAGGGAGTGGATAACAGCTGCAAACAGCTGGATTAGAACACTGAACCTGGTCTGCAGAAGGCTAGCGCACCGCTACATAAAAGCCTAGCGCACCGCTAGGCCTTATTTTGGCAGATTTGCACTTTTGGTCCCTGCATTGCAATCAGCCCATTTTCGACACGTTTAAGGCCCGTTAACCCCATTTCAAAGCTCTAAAATGAAGATAAAGTATAGGGAACTTAAAACATGTTCAAAAATATCTCGGATGTCGGTTCGTTTGGCCGTACGGTCGCGATGTTCGCTTAATTACGACGGAATGCGCATAAGCGCGAAAAACGAACCAAACGACGCGACGAATGGATTTTTCTTATGGCGAACACTAAAATAAAATGTTTTAGTGCTTACATAAATTTTTGGGTGTCCGGGGATATACAGAATGCGAGATATGCGCGTAAACGCAAACTTGTGCGCTTTTTGACACTTTTAGTCCCTGCAGGACATAAAAGTTTATTCTTGCGCACCAAACACCTCAAAGCCTATATCTAAGCTATGAGAAGTATGAATAGGGTATGTTTGACTCATGGTCATATTCCGGGAGGTCCGATAATCATACGAATCGGCATACTTTAGCAGTTTGACGCTTTAACCCCCTTGTACTCGAATTTGATCATAACTTTCTCATACGATAACGAAACTTTATGAAATTTATATCGTGCCTTCTAGTGGGCATAATTTATATTTACAAAGCTTCGGGTTTGTCAAAAGGTCACTCAGAGGTATATCTTTAACATGTTGACACATTTAACCCCTGTAGTTTGTAATCTCTCACTTTTAGCTTCGTATGATCCATGATTTATTCGTTTGACGTTATAAACATCATGTAGGGTTATTATGAAGTATATTTATTCACTGTTGACACTTAGAATCCGTATAATCACATACTTTCCATGTTTGTCAACTTTAGTCCTTTTATAACATTCTTTTACACGTTCAAACTTTATGACACGTGTCAACACATTATAGGACGTGAATTTTTTCGAGGTGTTACAACCCCATACCAAACTAATATTATGATATTATCTAGGAAGAAAGATGCAATGTAGTGCAAAGACTAGATTGGGTTAAATCGCTAACTACATTTTCGAATTAGCACAAACCAAACGTGATCAACATGATCAGTTTGGGTGTGTCGACAAGACCATGTTTGTATGTTTGAAACTAATTTTTTTTAATTTCTTTCTTTTTTAATGACAGAAACTGGGTATTTTATTCCAACTAAGTGCGCTTTACATCAATATCGCAGGTAAGCGAGCAACAAGTTGCGCCGCTACCCCTTTCTGAATAGCAAACCCTAGCCTATTAAAGACAAACCCCTGCCCCCCTGTTGATGAGCAACTGTGGACAACCTTTTGGACCCTAGTCAACAAACGGATAGCTTCTGGAGCTAAGGAGCCAAAGGTGTCGAAGGCGAAGGGGACAAATGCGTGTTGGTTATCAGCACATGCTTTAGCGTGTTTATCCACCTTTTTTGATTCCGCTTTCCTTATAGTTTGTACTACTACAAAACCGCTTTCTTCAAAATCGTGAGTTTGAACTGAAAATTATATAAGATAAAAATAGTTCATGAATATAATACATGTGCATAAATAGTATGGTCTCTTTACAACAACGGTCCCAAATTCCAAACCAACAGCTGATTTGCTAAACCACAAAACCGAGCCATGAATCAAACTATAAAATTTCAAACAGCCAAACCGCATCTGACTTGTTTTGGTTTGAACGATTTAATATTTTTCAACGATCTATAGACACCCTTATATGAGGGAAGTCAACCAAATTGATTCGTTGGTGGAGAACATAACTTTTCTTATACGATATGATTAATATCTTATCATATTTATAAAAATTAGATAGATAAGTGTACTTGCTAATATGTCAAGTTAAACATGTCGAAGTATTTACTCCAGTGGTCCGTCAGTGATCCAAATTTGTCGTTCAAAAAAAAACATGTCGAAGTATTGAATCTGTCAACCACTGTCGGATTGGTCGTAATTATTGAGTGGGGTTAGTCCTTGTGCTTACGAGCCTTGAAATATTTTAGAAGTGTCAAAACAATAGTGTTGTAAGAATCGTCAAGCGTTAGTCGGTCGGTGGGGTACCGACCAGCTATTAATCGAGATTAATTAGGATTAATCAGATTTGGATTCTATATGTAATATTTAGTTATATACACACACACATTTATATGTAGTTTTTTTTAAATCACATTTTTAAACCCCTTATTGACCCATTATTCAAGTAATTGGCAGGAATTTATAAGGTTTGGTCAAAATTTGGCCGGGATCTAGCAAAAATTTGCCAAAAATAGGACCGTTATTGACCGCCTAGCGATTAATCGATGAATCTCTGATTAATGATTAATTAGCAACTAGTCAAGGGTTAGTCGGGATTTTTACGACCTGAATATGAGAATATTGTTAAAAAGGAAACTCGGGTAAAAGGAACTCGATTAGAGTAGCATTCAGCCTCTCATTTTTTTGAAACAACAAAATTAATCACAACTAGCAAGTTGCTAGAGAAAAAAAACATATTTAATTAGTCTCTCATACTAATCGATACAAATAATTGTATATTATACCAAAACTCTTAAAATAATATTATACCAAAACTTGTGGAAATAAAGGGAGTAGTGACCTAACAAGGGGACCGTGAACGTGCATTTAGGATGAAAACGATATGCAAAAGCACAAGGTAATCTATGTTTTGAGAAATTAATTAATGACTTCATGTGGTGGGTCCGATTTATTGTTTTAATGTTTTCTTTTTAAGTGTAGTGTAGTATCTGTTTTTCAAACTCATTAATTAATGTAATAAATGTAAACTAAACATGTTAAACAAGCAAAAGGGTCATTTAGGGGGGACGGTATGATTCACCGAAGGTGGATCGGTGAGTGGAGAGAAGGGGTGTGGGCGGTGAGTATTCACCGAAGGTGAATAAGAAGCAATGGAGGAGAGAGTGGGTGTTTAAATCATTTCTAGTGTTTGAGTAGAAAATGAGGAGTGAAGGAGGGAAGTTGACATGGCATGAGATTATTGGATAGAGAAAACTCAAACACCCTAAAGTGTTTGAATAATGCCCTCCACCCTTACTTTGATATATGAATTATGAAGTGGACAACTAAAATATATATGTATCTCTTGTTATAAATTTCTAGGATCATGAAACTGAACCAATATGAGAATTTTGTTAAGTGGTAAAGAGGTATGTGCTCTTTAGTGGAGACTCAGATTCGATTCTTGTTTGAATCATTTTTATGGACATCTGGGTGAAGAGACGAATCTGGGCTTTAATCTCGGGTTCGAACCTGACGGAGGGGCGAGGGTTTACGGATTCCATCTGGGTCTCACGGCAGTCGAGGAGTTAACCTGGGACATAGCCCTGAACAGGATGGGTTTACACGTGAGTTTCTTTGTCGTTAAGAAAAAAGAATCTGAACCAATCCCCACTACGAACTTTTTTATAAATTTTTATAGTGGAAAGTTGATTCTTACCTTGAGTTTGACCGGTTCTAGCCTCGCAAAAGACAATAGTATAGCTTTAGAAGTATAATTAATGGTTGTTTGAGTTGGCTATTCTAAAAAAAACAAGCAACTATACATATTATTCTCGTGGCATGTTGATATAAACATTTATTTTTACGCATCATAAATATGTAAATCGCATATATTGCCATTGTGGAACTAGGCAGTCTAGCCCAAATGAGGGTGAGAGGTGCACTCCTCTCTTAGGAGAGTGACCTCTCTTACACACACCCAATCAGCACGCGCCACGTCAACTCCCCCCTTAACTCCCCCACACCCTCAATTTGATGGCAGCACTCCTCTCTTGGGGACTTGTTT
This sequence comes from Helianthus tuberosus, assembly GCA_030545235.1. Taxonomy (NCBI): domain Eukaryota; kingdom Viridiplantae; phylum Streptophyta; class Magnoliopsida; order Asterales; family Asteraceae; genus Helianthus; species Helianthus tuberosus. Next base: position 14,840,619 of record CM060353.1, read on the forward strand.
TTTTTTATTTGTTGTAATTATGCATGTTTATAAATTAAACAAATATTAATAAAATTTAATAAAAGACATTTCATTAAATTAAAAATAAAAATTACATTCAAACTAGAAAAATAAAAAAACAAACTACTCGTCGTCGGAATTCACTTCAAGGTGAGGTAGATCTAAACGTCCGAGATGCTCAACGAGATCGTGTTTTAGTCTCCAATGCGTTTCTTCGTCAATGAGCTCGCTAAAAGCTGTATCATCGAAGACGGGTTCGACTGGAGGATCTTGAATGTGTACCGGTGCTATCGCCCTTCCGTCGTCTTTTATAATCATGTTATGTAAAATAATGCACGTATACACGATGGACCTTATCTTTTTCACCGTTTTGGAACGCATTGGACGATTTAGTATTCCCCACTTCGCCTTTAACACACCAAACGCCCGTTCCACATCTTCTCTTGCGGCCTCGTGTTGCCTCTTGAACTTTTTTTCATTCGGGATGTGAGGATATGGAAAAGACTTCACAAACACGGACCAGCTAGGGTAGATCCCATCAGTAAAATAATACCCGCGTTTGTATAAGTGGTCGTTCACTTGAAATGGACAATTTGGCGCCGTTCGATTTCGTTGAGTAAGAAATAACGGAGATTGTTGGAGCACGTTGATGTCGTTTTGTGAACCCGCCGGGCCACAAAAAGCATGTCAAACCCACAAATCATGAGACGCCACCGCCTCTAACATAACTGTCGGGTATTGATGATCGCCTCTCATATATTGTCCACGCAATTCTGTGGGGCACATTCTCCAGACGAAATGTGTACAATCCAGACTACCCAACACACCAGGTAGGTGATGTCTCTCCTCATGAGCCTGATACAATAGCGCAATGTCGTGGCTCGTTGGTCTACGTAAGAATTCACCGGCATACATTCTACAGACCGTCTCGCAGAAATAATCAAGGCACTCACGAGAGGTCCTTTCAGCCATATTTAAATACTCGTCGTTTTCGTCTGGTGGGTTACCGGTTGCAAGTTGTTTAATCGCAGAAGTAACCTTTTGCAACGCCGTGAAACTTTTCTTCATTCTCCCGTCCAAGCCCTCTTGAAACCACTCGTTATTCGCTTCCACGTCACTAACAATTTTTAGGAACAAAGACTTGGACATACGAAACCTCTGACGAAAAATATCGGCATTAAATTTTGGATTATCGACAAAATAATCGGCCATGAGTGTTTCGTGGCCTCCCACACGATCTCGACGGACAACTTTTTTTTTACTAGACGATGCCGTGTCTAGTAGCTCCGCTTGTTGGATGAGATTTTGGAAGAAAATTAAACTACTATCGCTTGACGATGAATCTTCATCGTCGGGAAAGTCGGGCAGGGGAGAAAAAAACGGGAACTTGGAATCCATTTTTTTTAAAGATTGGTTAAAAATATTAGATGAGTTGAATGGGTGAGAGTTGTTTTGGGTTTGAAAAATAAAAAGATTGAAGTGGTAGTATTTATAGGGTTTAGGAAAAAAAATTTAATATATAACGGCTATATAGCCGTTTGAAAATTGATTCCCCTCATCGGTGAACACCCACCGCTCCCATTCCCCGATTAGCTTCCTCGAGGGGTCGGCGGCGGTGTTCCCGCTCGGGGACTTCGCTCACCGCACCCCTCCCCGCTAAGTGCCTCGGACACCCTGATAAAGGTTCAAGCCTCTTAGGTGGGTGAGGTCTTAGATTTAGTCTTAGGAAAAGAGTAGTTTATAATTAATTGGGTGTAATATTCGAGAGAATAGTGGCAGAGTAATTCTCGCCATTAAAAAAAAGTGAATTGCATCTTTAGGGGCTGTTTGGTAGCCTCTTAATCCATTCAGAGGCTGTCTCTTAGGTGGTGTTTGTTTTTTCTGTGGGAAAAGGTCTTCAGTCTGCGGACCACATCTGCAGGCATCTGCAGGAGAAGAGGTGGACCAAAGGTCTGCAGTCTGTAAGGAGAAGAGGGTTTGTTTTTTTTTTTTTTCCTTCAACTACAAAACCTCTTCTAAACACTTCTACACACACAGACAACACACACTACACCACACTCATCTCTCTCTCTGCCTTCAACCATCCACCACCTACCACAACCATCCACCACCACCACAACCAGCAACCACCAGAATCATCATCGTCGACATCATCATCATCATCATCGACATCATCATCATCGACATCATCATCACCGTCGTACCCCACCACCGCCGCTGTTCCCCCGCCGTGAGGGCGTTTGTGGTCGTCGGAGACGGCGATTCAGCCGTCTCTCATTCTCCTTCGTCTCTCTCTCTCATCAATCAGTCTCTCTCTCATCGGGTTCTTTCTCTCTCTCTCTCTTCTGATCTCCCTCTCTCTCTCATCGGGTTCTTCCTCTCTCTCTTCCGCTCTCCATTTCTCTCGTCTGTACCGTCGCCGCCGTACACCACCACCAACCGGTGGTGGCCGGCCGTTCACTTAAGGGAGAACGGGGGCTGTGGGGTGGGTAGGTTTGGTAGGAGGTGATTGGGGGTGTCGGGTGGCGGAGATGTGGCGGAGGTGTGGTGGCGGAGGTGTGGTGCAGAGATCGGTCTCATGGGTGTGTTTTGAAATGGGAGAGAAGAGAAGAGGTCTGCAGAGGTGTGCAGACATGAGTTCAAGTCTGCGTGGGGAAGAGGTGAGGCAGACATTTTTGGTGAGAAGCTCTTCCGGAAAACAAACGAGCTGCAGACCTCAAACGTCTGCGCGCGTCTGCGCGACGCAGACATAAGTGGCCAGAAGTGCTTCTGGCCAAAAAACAAACACCACCTTAATGAAATCATTTGTGGCCTTTATGTCTGAATGAATAAGAGGTAACCTTATGTCTGACTGGATAAGAGGTAACATCTGAATGGTAAACCATCACATGTCACATTCTTCTACATTATCTTTGTTAAACTCTTAAATGATTTCATTAAGAGGTAGCCTCTTAATGTCATTCAGATGCTACCAAACAGCCCCTTAGTCTTATTGGTTTCCCTATCCTAAAATACCTAACTTCAAACAAAAAGTAAATTGCATCTTTAGTTTTACTGGTTTCCCTATCCTCTTTTTTAAGTGAACTTCATTAAAACGAAACGCCAAACCTCAAACCGAGGCGGCCACAGCTACAAACCTTACATAATTACAAATTTACACCAATTACCCCATGAGACAATCAACTCGTTGTATCTATTCTTGAACCACAAAAACCCCATCGTCTTCACTTCACTAATTATTTCTTCAGTCTTGATTTGCTTGTTCTCGAACTGAGCTTTGTTTCTCGTCCTCCATATGCTCCAGCACCCGATCCTAACTATACCTTTAAAGACTTCCTTTTTCACTCCATTCAGCCCCACATAACTGTGGCTTTCCATCAAATCTTTAAAGGAAAATATAATAGGGGCAGGAACTTTACTCCAACTAAAAATATGATTCCCAACCATAGAAGAAACCATGCACGCAGTGAACATGTGTTCCACGGTTTCCTTGCCATCGTTACACAACAAGTAGGTGGTATCCTCCACATTAATGTTCCTTTTCTTTTTTTTTTTTTTGAAAGGAAAACTTCATTAGAAACTAACCAAACCCGAAAACCGGGCAGGCCAAAACAAAAACAACAACCGGGCTACATAATAACAAATTTACACCAATCCAACCAAGAGATGGGATTGTTCTTAATCCTATTTTTGTACCAAAGAAACCCTAACGACCTAACTTCGCTGAAGATGACCTCCACCTTGACGTCTTCCCCTGAAAAAATGGACTTGTTCCGGGCTGACCAGATGCACCAGCACGCAGCAACAACAATACCATGAACTACCGGTTTGACTTTAGCCGCAATACTTCTATCAAGGTGGATTTCCAGCAGATCCTTGAAAGAAAAGGCGAATATCGGAGCTAACCGACACCAACGACTGATTTTGTGCCACAACTGAACAGCCGTAATGCACGATGTAAAGATATGTTCAGCAGTCTCGAGATCCTCCTTACAAAACGGGCACAACCCATCACCGACCAGAATATTCCTTCTTAGAAGAGCGTCCGACGTCGGGATACGGTTCATCTCGGCTCTCCAAACCAGAATATTACATTTAAAGGCACCCAAGAACACCATTCCATCACAAATATATTCCTGTTGACAGCGGCTTCATCGAGGAGTGACCTAGCCGATTTGACAGAAAACGAGCCCGCTGGATCAGGCAACCACCTCCAATCGTCCTCCTTATTGGATAACACTGTTGATACACGGTTTGTGGACGCGACTCGACGTGACGTGACTCATCTTTGCAACGACCCTCCTCCGCCGTGTGTAAGGATTTCAAGTGGGCCTTGATCAAAGTCCTTGGGCTTCAAACAAGTGGACGAAACAGAGGTTGGGCCACATCAGTTGGGCCAAAGCCCAGAGTTAACGAAACATAAGGGAAGTCGACGAAACACATCAGTTTCATCGACAAGGTCCCTGTTTCGTCGCATGCTTCACTGTTTCGTCGAGCAAGGTTGTGATTCGTCATGATCTGTTTGTCTCGTAGTGTCTGTGGGTATAAATAGAGTTCATTACTTCTGTTTTACAAAAGAGAGAACATAGGAGAACAGAATAGAGAGCACACACACACACGAGAGTTCTGAGAGAGTTTGCAAAATACATTTGTAAACATTGCTTTGTAACCGAACCTTTCATACGTATTAATACAGAGGTGTTAAACGGTGAATATTGTGTGTCGTGTATTTGCGTGTTCGATCTCGGTTTGCCTTTCCGGTTGGATTCCGCACAACCGGAGTGGTTTGTACACAAGGATTAGGCGACTAGATCCTCCCCTAGCCGGACCTACTAGTGGTATCAGAGCCTTGGCTCTTCTCCTTGTTAAAACCGAGGTGTTTTCGGGCTGTTCTTCGGGTTTTAAAGTTCATATTTTCTGGAAAACATCTTAAAATCGGATCAAATCTTGTTGTTTTGCTGATTGTTTTTATCAAAACCATGTTATTACACATGTTTGCATGATACTTGTTGGTTTTTATTGAACTTTTAGCTAAAATATTGTGTTTGAAAAATTGTTGGTTTTCCAGAACTTCATATAGTTCATCTTACGTTCAAGTTGGTTCTTGATAAAGTCACCTTTTTGATCTTCAAAGAAATATTACCAAGTTGTTAGTGTTTTGAAAATTGTGATTGATTAAAATAATCCATCACCTTACTGGTTGGTAGAATTGGACATGATGATGTTTTAATTGGAAATAGTGTAGCCAAAAGTGGGTATACTTTATGTCAGGAGGTTAAAAGTCAATATGATCAGTCACACAAGAGATAGTTGGATCGCACAAGAACTGGGCTTCCATTTGGGCTTCTGATTACATCATTTAAATTCTATTTGGGCTGTGTTTCGTTGACTTTCAAAAGCCCAAAGTGGAATTCAGTTTCGTCATTAAAAGGGCTCAAATAACAAATTCTTTTCGCCAAACATCTCTTCGACGAAACACAGACTTTTGTTTCGTCGATATCCTGTGTCTCGTCGACATTGTTCTTGAATTGGGCTTCAGTTTCGTCAATTTGAATAGTGGGCCTTACTTTCGTCGTTTGGGAGCCCAAAATAACTAAATCTGTTTCGTCAACATCCTGTTTCGCCAAGACTAAATTTTTAAAATCTGTTTCGTAAAACTAACCAAGTTTATTTCGTGGAAACTTGTTTCGTCGAAACACTTATATTTTTAAACAGAAGGTTTGTCAAAGTGATTTAACTGTTTGTTTGAGGTGTGATTTTCAGGTATTCATCTTTCTTGTTCAAAATGTATCCGAGTTGGTGGGGTACTCCGGCTCCAGATTCGGGAAAGTATCGAAATACAAGTTTGTCTCCTTCGTGGGCCGAATCTCCCGTGCCGGTATCTTCGCAAGCTAATACAATTTCTACCGGTCAATGGGCATTCGTATCAAATCAAACTCCGAGTGTTCAAAGTATTCTATTGAGCGAGAGCGAAACCGGAAGTTTGAATCGGCCTCCAAAGTTGATGCACTTAAACGAATATCCGGGATGGGTAGACAGATTTCATACATACGTCCTTGGACAAAACACAGAATTGTGGTTACGTTTCACCACAGATTTCGATCAAGCTATAGAAGTTGCCGCTTCAACTGCTGCTACATTTGCCGATCTTCCTGAAGATCAGAAAAAGACATATGACTTGGAAAAGAAGGCATATGCCATTCTTACACAGGCATCGAGCAAGGATATTTACCATCAATTTGTCAGCTTCAAAACGACAAAGAAATTATGGGATGCGTTGAAAACGAGATGTGTAGGAAACGAAACGACTCGCCAATTGAGACACGATCTACTCAAGAAAGAGTTTGATGGGTTTACATGCATGGATAAAGAATCTTTGGGAGATTTGACGACTCGATTTTCTCATTTGTTGACTGAATTGGGAAATTTTGGAGTGGTAACGACTCCACTCGAAGTTGTCACCAAGTTTGCTGATGCTTTGCCACCACAATGGAGTAATTTCTTGGAAATTCTGAAGTACAATGGCACTTTGGCTACAACAAGCTTCAATGACTTTGTTCAAATCCTGGAGAATAAGAATCAGGAAGAAATCCTTAAGGCGAAAAGGGTCCTAGTGCCACAGAATCCTGAGATGTATTATGGAACTCCTAGCACTCCTGCAATACAAGTGCGACATGATCCTGAGATGTATTATGGAACTCCTAGTACTCCTGCAAGACCTTCTTCACACGCTCCAATTCAAACAGCGTTTGTGTCTAGCACAGATATGTATGGCAATCCTATCCAAGTTCCAGTCAAGCCTCCTCCAACAACAGACATGTATGGGAATCCACTTCCTGCTCAAAAACAAGCATGTTATGGAAGCACATCATCTGCTGGTCAGCAATCCAAGCCAAATACAGTGCGGCTCGACACCTCAAGCTTTTCTAAAGTCAGTGTGGAAGTAGCAAAGGAACACATGGAGCTGCTAAAACTTTGGTGAGCGCATACTGTGGATTAGTGGAAGGTCAGATTGGCAACATTAATCTGACACAAGAAGACTATCAGCAGATTGATAAGGAAGAGATGGATTTGATGGATATCAAATGGGCGTTCGCAAGTGCTGTAAGGCGAGCAAAGGATTTCATGGAGAGAACGGGCAGAACCAGCTTGGAAAGCAAGAAAGACACCAAGTATGGGTTCGATAAACAGGCTGTCAAGTGCTTTAACTGTGGTGAACGGGGTCACTTCAAGAGAGAATGTACAAGGCCAGCTCAGCATGGAAACCAGAATCCTTTCAGAAACCAAGGAAACCAGCAGAATCAGAACAGGAATACTGAGCGTACGTTGATACCTGTCAACAATCAAAGCCAAGCGGGACCATCAAATGCCAATCAGGCACTTGTGGTTCAAGTAGATGAAGGTTGTGATTGGTCTATTCAGTTGGGAAATGATGCTCCTGATAGAACAACGTGTTTTGCTGAAGTTGTCAAGGATCTTAAACACGCCAGTGGTGGAGAATCTTCCACCAATGGTGGTGAATCTTCTGAGGATGAAGACTCTTCTGGTTATAGTAGAAGTTCGGATGAAGAATCCTCGAGTTCAGGTGATGATCATGTGGATGAGACATCAAGTGCGTCAGTCGATGCAGATATTGATGAGCTTTTGGAAGAAGCTGCAGCAGGAACTCAAAGAAGATCTATTTTGGTGGATCAAGCTGCTTATTCTACGTCTTCTCTCCATTCAGCCTTTATGGCTAATGTCGACAGTTCATCAAGTCAGGTATGTGTCGATGAACTCACTACTGTTATTTGTGATAATTGTGCTAGTTTAAGTGATAGATGTGCTGATTTGGATGCAAACATGTCTGAGTTGCAAGGCAAACATGATGCTTTACAAGCTAGTTTGTTTGACTTGCAAGACAAACATGTTTCATTGAATGATAAGTGGTGTGAGTTGCAAAGCAAACACGAGGCTTTGCAAGAGAAATATGATGTGACATTCATCCACAATCAGAAATTGACCGTGGATCTTTCTAAGTGCACAGAAGCCAACATGTTTTATGAAAACCATGAAAAGGAATTTATGTCGATAATCGAAAAATTAAAGAAAGATAAAACCGAGTTAACAAAAATGGTTTCCAGAAAACAAACTGACATTAATTTGTATATAACTCGACTTGAGATAATGCAAAAAGAGATGGCGTGTGTGAAAACTGAAAGTGAGGCGATCCAGCTTAAGCTAGACAGTTATTTGAGTTCTAGCTATGTGTTGGATCATATCATAGATGTTCAGAAAAAGAAACGGGATGTCACATGCATTGGATATAAGAAATGTCCACCACCCGTGAGAAACAATTATGATGCCATGCCTGATGAGGAGTATAGAACTCACTTTGAACCATCTGTTCCTTTGGACGTTGAGGAATTTGCAACAGGTCTCGGATACAAGAAGGAAGTATCGTCAGATTCGGATGTGTCAGCAGATACATGTGTATCTTCTGATGAACAGAATCAGGATCCTCCAGTTGTGATTGAGGATGCTGATTCTTCTGATGATGAATCTGATGATACTAATTCAGAAAAGTCTGATGCGGTAATCAAGGAAGAGGACATACCTCTTGAGAATCATATTCTATGTGATCCTCCCGCAAAACCTGCTAAGACTGTTCCGACCGAGTCCACGTCTGCAAAAGAGTCGGAAAGTGTGGAGTTGCTGTACACTCTTGTTGGTGATGATAAAATTTATTCTGACAAAGATTTTCCGATTAAGAATGTAAATCAATCTTTAATCAGTAAAGTTTTTGAAAATTCGACAAGTAAGTTCTTGGGAAAGACAGGATCACATGTTACAGTAACACAGTGTCCTCCTATTCCAACACTGTGTTCCCGAGTTAAAAATCTCTCCCCTTCCCTCCCCTCCCCTCCCCTCCCCTCCGTGTCTTTCCAAATTGGAAAGACTATTTTCAGGCAAAAAAACCCCATTTTCCCTCCCCTCCCCCTGTTAAGTGAATCTCTGGAACACCATTTTCCCTCCCCTCCCCCTGTTAAGTAGATCTCTGGAACACAGCGCAAAGGCCGAAATTCGAAAACAATATGGCAATCAAAAATTACCAACAGTGCAAAAACAGCAAAAACATACTAAACCAAAAGGAAAATTACCGGCTCAAGGTCAAAGGAAGCCGAATCAAAAGAAGAACAAGAATGTGAACTTTGTGAAATCAAAGGGAACGGACAAAATTGAAACGTTTGAAAACAAATCTAACTTAGATTTTGTTAAACAAGCAACAGTGTTAAAAAGAAATGAACCAAACTGTTCGAAACCTAGTACCTCGAGATCACAAAGTTCATCATCATCGGCAAGACGATCACATGATACTTCGGGGATTGTTGAACGAAGATCATGTTTTGAATGTGGTACAATTGGACACATAATTCGAAATTGTCCATATCTTCATAAACAAAAGTGCAAAGTTGATGATACCCGTGACCAACCTGACCGCAAGCGATCTGTTTCTGTAAAACAAGATCCCCGCCTTGTAAAAGAAAGGGAAAAGAAACAAAAACGCCAACAGGTCAAGGTGATTGAGAAAGCACTTAAAATTGATGTGGTTCAAAAACAATATGTTTCAGTTAAACCAGAAAGTTCAAAATTTTCAAAAACTTCAAACAATCACGAAGTTAAATTTTCAAACAATCAAACTGGTAAAACTAAACAGACATGGAAACCTAAATTGACCACAAATTCAGGGGGATCATCACAATTTTCGAATCATCAAATAATAGAAGTTATTGTTGTTGATGAAAATGGAAGACCCAAGACCACAATGGCTTGGGTCCCCATCTCCAACTAATCAAGTGAGTTCATGTGCAGGGTGTTCCAGGAGGAACTATCAGTAGTCATTGGATTGTTGATAGTGGGGCATCCAGGCACATGACAGGCGACATGAAGCATCTCTACGACGTCAAATCTATTAGAGGAGGTTATGTTGCTTTTGCTGGAGATAAAGGCGGATATATTACGGGTGAAGGAATGATATCCAACGGGGTTGTAAGTTTTGATAAAATCAACTTTGTACAGCAACTTGATCACAATCTTCTCAGCGTTTCACAAATCTGTGATAAGCAGTTCTCAGTACACTTTGATGCAAATGGATGTTATGTGCTGAAACCCGGCTTCAAAATTCCAAAAGAATGGATTCTCTTATCTGCTCCAAGGATAAATGATTTGTATGTCCTTGATATGAGCCAAGCTATTACTACGTCTGCACAAGCAACATGTTTCGTTTCCAAAGCCACAGAAAAAGACTCAATCTCTTGGCACAGACGAATGGGTCACATTCACTTACGCAAAATGAATCATTTGGTGTCAAATGAATTGGTGAATGGTGTTCCTCTTAAAAACTTCCATCTTCAAGACGTCTGTGTTTCGTGCCAGAAAGGAAAACAAACGAAGAAGCGACACCCGACAAAGAAAATCAACACGGTGGCCGTTCCGCTTGAACGTTTACACATGGATTTGTTCGGTCCTGTCAAGTATAAAAGCATTCGGAATGATCAATATTGCCTCGTGATAACTGATGATTATTCAAGATTTTCTTGGGTGGCGTTCATGGCTCACAAGAGTGAAACCTTTGGTATTATCAAAAACTTGATCATTCAGATTGAGAATTTGTATAAGTTGAAAGTTAGAAGGATACGCAGCGACAATGGTACAGAATTTAAAAATCATGCTATGGCGGAGTTTTGCACTTCAAAAGGTATTCTTCACGAATTTAGTGCAGCCTACACTCCTCAACAGAATGGCGTCGCTGAACGTAAAAACCGTACATTGATCGAGACTGCTAGGACAATGTTAGTAGAGTCACAATTGCCGATTCCATTCTGGACTGAAGCTGTGGCCTCTGCTTGTTACACGTTGAACCGAGTCCTTACAGTCAAAAGGCACAACAAGACCTGCTTTGAGCTTCTTCACAAACGGAAACCAGATTTGTCATTCCTTGAACCGTTTGGAGCTCCTTGCACAATAATCGATCCTAATGGAAAGTTTGGGGCAAAAGCAATTGAGGGATACTTTCTTGGGTATGCCACCCCGAACTTAAGAGTCTGGAATCTAGAGACTAAAAGGGTCGAGGAATGGTCTGAAGTCAGAGTACAAAGGCACACTTTGCCAGTCAAATGTCCTAGTCAGCCATGGATGTTTGAGTACGATGACTTTTTCAATTCGATCAATGTTGAAGCCGTTGAAGAAAATGCTGCGGCAAGGATGTTTTTCGAGAGTGACAACGCAACAGATTCACCGTTGGTTCGTCCAATTATTATCAATCAAGAACCATCTTCAGTGAACAATAATGCTCTCGACAATGAGGATTTTCACGATGCTACCGAATTGAACGAATCTTCAGAGGATGATGAATTTCTCGATGCAGATCAAGAAGCTCCAACAACAGCTGTTCATGGTACTTCAGAGGGTACACCTCCAGTGGACGCCCCTAGAACAGCTGAAGCTACTGCATCATCCTCTTCGTCAATTCCGGGTATTGAATTGGTTGTTGAACTCAATCTCAACAATCTGGGTACAAATATTCCAGTTCAAGATAATCCAGAAACAAGGATTCACAATACCCATCCTCAACAAAACATCATCGGAAATGTACAGAGTGGCGTTCAAACAAGAAACATGTTGCGGAACAACAACAATGCAGGCCTGTATGCAGCTATCCGAGAATCTGGTCAACAAAATGATTGGTCTTTCGCGTGTTATGTCTCACAGGAAGAGCCAAGAACTTGGAAAGAAGCGTTGAAAGATAGCTCTTGGGTTGAAGCGATGCAGGAAGAATTGCAACAATTCCAGAAGCTTGGTGTCTGGAAACTCGTAGAGAAACCTGCTGGTTACAAGAAGATTGGTACCCGTTGGGTGTTTAAATGCAAAAAGGATGACCGTGGGGTTGTTATTCGGAACAAAGCACGATTAGTCGTTCAAGGTTTTCGTCAGATTGAAGGGATCGACTACAACGAAGTTTATGCACCTGTTGCACGTCTGGAAGCAATTCGGATCTTTCTGGCTTATGCCTCATTCAAAGGATTCAAGGTTTACCAAATGGACGTGAAAAGTGCATTCTTACATGGTGTGGTGGAAGAAGAGGTGTACGTCGAACAGCCTCCAGGTTTTGAAGATCCTATCCATCCCGATCAGGTTTGGTTGCTCAACAAAGCTCTCTATGGTCTACATCAAGCACCGCGAGCTTGGTATGCAACCTTATCTAATTATCTGCTGGAGAATGGATTTCGCAGAGGTCTTATCGATTGTACTCTTTTCATCAAAGAACAAGATGGAGATCTTCTACTGGTACAGGTATACGTTGATGATATTATATTTGGTTCTACTAATGATGTTTTGTGTAGGAATTTCGAGCGTATTATGCAGGATAAATTCGAGATGAGTGCTATGGGGGAAATGACCTTCTTTTTGGGCCTACAAGTGCAACAAACTGAGTCTGGGATATTCATCCATCAGACTAAATATGTTGGTGACATCTTGAGCCGGTTCCAGATGTCTGATGCAACGCCCATCGGTACCCCACTGCAGCAAAATCACGGAATTAATCCAGACTTGAAGGGTGAAGTTGTTAGCCCCTCATACTACCGCGCGATGATCAGATCTCTTATGTACCTCACAGCATCAAGACCAGATATAATGTACCCAACGTGCCTGCTTGCCATATATCAAGTCAACCCGAAGGCCTCACATCTTGCAGCTGTAAAAAGGATTTTTCGTTATTTGAAGGGTTACCCTGACACCGGTCTATGGTACCCTAGGGATAATAACTTTGACTTGATCGCTTTCAGTGATTCTGATTTTGGCGGATGCAAAATCGACGGCAAATCCACAACGGCTGGATGTCAGTTTTTGGGAAATCGCCTAGTCACATGGCAGTGCAAGAAGCAGACGTGTGTCGCTACATCAACATGCGAAGCTGAATACATTGCTGCCTCAAGTTGTTGCTCCCAAGTCCTATGGATCCAACAACAATTGCGCGACTACGGTTTTGAATTCCTAACTACTCCTATTTACGTTGATAATTCTGCTGCATTACAGATCACTAGAAATCCTGTGCAGCATTCAAAGACTAAGCACATCGAAATTAAGTATCACTTCATACGTGATTGCTTTGAGAAAAGGCTAATCGATGTTGCTTACATCCACACTGATGACCAACGTGCCGACCTTTTTACCAAAGCATTTGACAAATCAAGATTTGACTATTTATTATTGGTAAACGGCATTAAGGTCAAGCAAGAGTAAAACCAACATCGGAAAATCATTTTTGTAAATACCTTTGTGTTTTAAATTTATCTTAGTTTATTGATTTTAGGGGGAGTAAATCCAAATTTGAAAATCCAAAAACATCGAAAAATTTCAAAAACACAAAAACAATAGAAAAGCAAAAATGAGTTTCCTGGCGAGCAAAAGAGAAAATGATAGTACATCAGTGGTCTATCTAAACCTCTTTAAACCTTAACTGAAAAACGATAAGCAGCTCTATATAAGATGTATCGGTAGGCTCACAATCATTTTAAAGTGTGCAGGGTGATATAAACTTAAATCGACTGAAGACCAGGTGGGAGCCACTCATTGGCATATGGTCTTAGTACCGAAATTTCGTTTGAGAGATTGCCGAGGTTCTGAGATATTCGGTCTTTATGCTGCTTATCATCTGGGTATCATGGTTGTTTCTTTTACCGAAAAATAACGGGGACGCAAGTCTAGATCTTCCATGATACTATACATACGTGTACATATTGCATTCGACCTCAATAAGTGATCAACAATCACATGTCCAAACAAATAAGTGATAATATATCACATTTATCCGGGAGTCAAGTTCGTCTCTCTGCTGTACGAAAGTACTGACCTGTTCACGGACTTGCTCCTGTGCCCTCATGCATCGAAAATCAAGTTCCTCATCAATAAGTGATTCTTTCACATAGGGCTTGTTTTCAAATCAAAATAAGTGAGTTTCTCACATCATATACGGTCAAACAGATGATAATCAGTATACTCACCGGTAAGATGAACCCTCGTGCATACCTTGATACGGGAATGTGTCGTGATGTGGATGAACACCGGTCGGTAAGTATAAATCATACCTTAACGTATCCCCTCGCCATGATTACATCTGATAAGTTGAGCTTAAGTGGACAACAATACCGATAATTGTTATAGGATGCTTATCTTAATGTTAACTAATTGAACAACAAGAGCGTTTTGGCATGACCGTACACTGATATGATTTTCTTACCCTCGAAACTCACAAAAAGAATGTCTGTAAATATTTATTTAATGCTTTCAGTTTCTGCATCTTTGTATATATTTATTTACTGCTTTCAGTCTTTACATTTGAAATATTCAAAAATACCAAAAAGATTTTAGGTGTGTTTTAATATAAACTTTCTAAAAGCCAAAAAGATTTTATTTCTATTTCATTTTCGATCGTACGATGTTGGATCTTGAGTCTTCGTTGCCTGAAACCAGACTGAAAACCGAATTGACTAAATCTTCATAAACGGTCAAAATTTGCAAGTTTTTGAAAGTTAAAAACTAAAATTGACAAATTTGTTAAACTTTCAAATTGTCGGACGGCGTTTGATTGATATATGGTCATACGTGTGTTGTTTGTTTATACTAACTGTATTCCAAGCAGTTGTTCTCATTACGCGTTTAGATTTCTTGCATGTGCAGATTCTAAAGGCAAGGAGAACATGGTCGATGACAAGCTTTGGAATGAAGACACTACATGGAGGCACTCAAATGATGAAGATGATCGAGTTGCCGCTGGCCATCATCAACACCACAAGGATCTCAAGTTGTAAAGATCAAGACATTCACGAGCATAACTCAAGGGGGAGTTTATGTTAAGGGGGAGTTTGTCAACACACTTCCTACATGAAACGGGGAGTTTGTTGATACACTTTCTGCTTTCAACACGTGAAGACTTTGAAGATCCTCCGACATAGAAGACAAGAAAGGCGAATCTCGCGAGTAGCGTCCAAGGGGGAGTTTGTTGATACACGGTTTGTGGACGCGACTCGACGTGACGCGACTCATCTTTGCAACGACCCTCCTCCGTCGTGTGTAAGGATTTCAAGTGGGCCTTGATCAAAGTCCTTGGGCTTCAAACAAGTGGACGAAACAGAGGTTGGGCCACATCAGTTGGGCCAAAGCCCAGAGTTAACGAAACATAAGGGAAGTCGACGAAACACATCAGTTTCATCGACAAGGTCCCTGTTTCGTCGCATGCTTCACTGTTTCGTCGAGCAAGGTTGTGATTCGTCATGATCTGTTTGTCTCGTAGTGTCTGTGGGTATAAATAGAGTTCATTACTTCTGTTTTACAAAAGAGAGAACATAGGAGAACAGAATAGAGAGCACACACACACACGAGAGTTCTGAGAGAGTTTGCAAAATACATTTGTAAACATTGCTTTGTAACCGAACCTTTCATACGTATTAATACAGAGGTGTTAAACGGTGAATATTGTGTGTCGTGTATTTGCGTGTTCGATCTCGGTTTGCCTTTCCGGTTGGATTCCGCACAACCGGAGTGGTTTGTACACAAGGATTAGGCGACTAGATCCTCCCCTAGCCGGACCTACAAACACGACCGTAGATAAAGCAACCATCAGCTCGTCCAACTCTCTACGTTCCTCATCTAAGACAGGATCATGCCTCCATAGCCAATCTCCTTCCACTCGATCACGAACAAAGCAAGTCTTAACCACCTCGAGCGAGAATAGGAGCGGGAAGACCTCCTTAAGGGGCACGTCTCTTAGCCAGGGATCCAGCCAAAAGAGAATGCGGTCCCCCCTACCCACTTTCCCGCTGAAAAACCTCCGAAGACAAATATTACCGGCCAAGGGTTTGTTGATGACAGAGGCGATACTGACCCAAACACCTCCAACAGACTTCTTAACAGGAAGCATAGACCAGTTTGAGCCGCCCGAGTGGATAGCGTCCACCACTCTGACCCAAAGATTGTCTTTCTCTTTTTTGTATCTCCATCCCCATTTGCATAACAATGCCCTGTTAACATTGACTAAATTACAAATACCCAAGCCCCCCAACTTAACAGGAAGGGCCAGTCTCTCCCAAGCCACCCAATGAGTTTTCCTAACATCACTAGACCCTCCCCATAGGAATTTTTTAATCAACCGTTCCAAGTCCTTGACGACCTTGACCGGAGCCTTATAAAGCGAGAAGTAGTAGATGGGAAGGCTGGCCAGAACTGACTGGATGAGCGTAACTCTCCCTCCGATTGAAAGTAAGGCGGATTTCCACAAAGTGAGCCTAGACTCGAAAATATCATATACGGGTCTCCAGTTACTAATTCGATTCATGTTCGCCCCCACCTTTAGTCCAAGATATTTAAACGGAAAAGACTCCGTCTTACACCCGACAAGGTCCGCCAAGGTATTCACATCCGACATATCCACCCCAATGCCATATAAGCTAGACTTCCCCAAGTTGATTCTCAGACCAGAGCACACATAAAAACAACTTAAGATTCTCACAACATTAAGCGCATTTCCCATATCCCAATCCCCTAAAATAATGGCATCATCCGCGAAGAACAGATGAGAGAGAGCCGGACCGTCATTGGGTAATTGGACACCCGAAAGAATGCCCAACTCCGAAGCTTTGTCAAGCAGACACGACAATGCTTCCATAACAGCCACGAACAAAAAAGGAGAAATAGGGTCGCCTTGCCTCATCCCTTTTCCACATTTGAACTCGAAAGTTGGAGCCCCATTAACTAAGACAGACGCCCTAGCCGAGGATAAGATCCCCCATAACCACTTACACCATCTCGCCCCGAAGCCCATCTGACTGAACACATCCACCACAAATCTCCAATTGATATTATCATATGCCTTTTCAAAGTCAATTTTGAAAAGGAGAGCTTTTTTCTTGCCTTTTTTCAGCCAAGAACACACCTCATTGATGATAAGGGGCCCGTCCAAGATCAGCCTATCACCCAAGAAAGCAGACTGATTGTAAGAGATAACCGACCCCAGGACCTTCTTAAGCCTGTTGGCTAAAATCTTGGATATAACCTTATTAACAACCCCAACCAAGCTAATGGGCCGATAATCGCTCAGCCCCGAAGGATCTCTTATTTTCGGAATCAGAGCGATGAAGGAGGATCCACAACCGTCGTTAATCTGCCCGGAATCAAAGAACGCCGACATAAGAGCCAAGGAAAGAATCGCGACTCTGGTAGCTCTTAAGACAGGTCTCTGCACTCGAGAATAAGCTCCAGGTCTTTCCATTTCGACCCTCCAAATAAACACATTACATTTAATGGGGATCCATTTACACCACTCCGGAGATCCATTTGAGGATTGGTTTCCCTATCCTAAAATACCTAACTTCAAACACTTGACTTCATGTCATAAAATCATTGTTCTCACCTACAATCGATGCAACCTCCGTAATTACATCCTCACGTTAATTTGAGAAAATGAAGTGTATTAAACAATATAAAGTTCAAAATAACTCTAAACGTGTATCATAATTAGTCTATTAGTTCATCAAGATAATTACTCTACCAATAGAATAATTACAAAAAATGTCACCGCCCTTTTTTACTTTTCCATGTCATTCGTACGTTTTGTAAGATAATCGTATTTGTATTTGATCTTTCGTCTACGTTTATATGCAAATAAAGTCTAAAACAAACGACTATCCACTTTAAAAAATAAATAAATAACATTACTAAAAGTCTCTAATGACACGAACCAAATCTAAAACACTTAATTTACTGTAGAAACTATTTATATAATTTTTTATTGGTATATATTTAGAAAAAGTTTTTAAGAAAATGCATGAATTATACTAAGAGTAAGAATAACCACCAAACCCTCTTTTTACAAATCAAAAGCCTTATCCTTGATCTTTTGGCCTACTCAACACTCATTAACAGCATAACTTACCAAGAAAAAAAAACATCACTTTCATAACATTCGTTCGTAACGTGCTATGATCAAGGGTGAAGATACAATAGAAAGTTTGTTTGGCTAAGAAGGCTAGAAAGTGATATTGACCATCCATTTAGTTAATCAAGGGCTAAGATTAAATGATGGAAATTGAAGAGAAGAAAATAGGTGCGTGAGTTTGTTTAGGGGCATTCTAGTCAATCCAAGACAATAGTTTTTCTCTCCTCCAATTCCCCCCATTTTTCAAACGTTAATAACTCTTTCATACGACATATTTTTTTATTAAAATTGCACCAAAAAAACGAGCGTTTTTTTGTCTTTAAAACAAGTATACTATTGCTATATTTTCGAAATTTTTTTTTGAAAACCCAGTTGCGTAAAACGCAATGGAAAAAACCCAGTTGCGTAAAACGCAATGGAAAAAAAACCTAAAAATGACATTTTTAAAAAACGCAATGCACAAAAAACACAAAGAAATGTTTTATTTGTAAAACGCAATGGCCAGAAAACACAAAGAAATGTGTTATTTCTAAAACGCAATAGCCTAAAAACTCAAAAGAAAGTGTAGTTTGTAAAACGCAACGGACTGAAAACACATAAAAATGTGTTTTACCTAAAACGCAATGCACCAAAAACACAAACACATGTCTTATTTCTAAAACGCAATGGCCAGAAAACACTTAAAATGTCTGTTTTCTAAAACGCAATTGACTGAAAACACATAAAAATGTGTTTTACCTAAAACGCAATGCACAAAAAACACAAAGAAATGTCTTATTTTGTAAAACGCAATGGCCAGAAAACACTTAAAAAATGTCTCATTTCTAAAACGCAATGGCCTAAAAAAACAAAAGAAAATATTCTCTGTAAAACGCAATGGGAAAAATGTGTTTTACCCAGTGTTGCAGAAATCGGCCTAGGCGGCCGATTAATCGGCCTAGGCGGCCGATTAATCGGCGCCTAGGCGGTCACTTACTGCCTAATTTTGAGCTAGTCGGTCAATTAATCGGCCATGCTCAAAGTCGGTCAAAGGCGGTACCTAGGCGGTCAAAAATCGGATTAATCGGCCTATATTAGTCAGTCAAAATCGGTCCTAGGCGGTCAAAATTGGTCAAAATCGGTCAAAATCGAACCATACTATCTGAAACTTGAAGTATTTATGTGAATTTTGAAGTATTATTTTTATATTATTAGGTATATATCCAGTGTTGCAGAAATCGGCCTAGGCGGCCGATTAATCAGCTCCTAATTTTGAGCTAGTCGGTCAATTAATCGGCCATGGTCAAAGTCGGTCAAAGGCGGTACCTAGGCGGTCAAAAATCGGATTAATCGGCCTCCGGTCAAAATCGGTCAAAATCGAACCATACTATCTGAAACTTGAAGTATTTATGTGAATTTTGAAGTATTATTTTTATATTATTGGGTATATATATATAATTTTGAAAAAATACATATAAAAATCCCATTCCGATTAATCCCGATTAATCCCTAGGCGGCACCTCACCGCCCGACTAGCGCCTAGCGCCTTCTACAACATTTGTTTTACCTAAACTCTTTGACCATGGCCGATTAATCCGATTTTTTACCGCCTAGGTTCCGCCTTTGACCATGGCCGATTAATTGACCGACTAGCTCAAAATTAGGCAGTAAGTGACTGCCTAACGCCTAGGAGCCGATTAATCGGCCGCCTAGGCCGATTTCTGCAACACTGCCTAAAACGCAATGACTAAAAACACTTCAAAAATGTGTTTTTCTAAAACGCAATGACCAGAAAACGCATAAAAATGTGTTAGTTTTAAAATGCAATGGCATAAAAACACCAAAGAAAGTGTTCTCTCTAAAATGCATTGAACCAGGACAATAGTTGTCTGTGAATTGTCTGAACCAGGAATGCAGTTTTAAAACGCAATGGCATAAAACTGTCTACGAATGCAGCTCAACCCCAGCCAGGGGTTGCCGCCCCTCGGACCCTGCTACCAGGGGCTGCCGCCCCCGGACTCCCGCCAAGATCGTAAAACGCATTGACTAAATCAAAAACCCAGATCGTGAAAATGAAATTAAAGAATTTCTTACATGGATCGAAGCCGATTTCTTCATCGATTGACAAAATTTGAATGATAGAAACACTTATCAGCGATTGAATCGAACGGATCGAGTGATTATCTTCAAAATCACTGGAAAAAACGAGATTTTGAATGAAATTAAACTGGGTTTTCTTCAAAAAAATAAGCTGAAGAACACGTTGATCGGGTGTTTTGAATCATTGATTGATGACGAAAATCGCACTATAATGTAGTGATTATTGAGATAGTAAGTGAAGAAAATGTTGGAGATGGTGGGTTTTGAAAATGATGGGTTTTGAAGTAACTGGGGAGAAGAAGGAAGAAGAAAGGATGTGATTGACTAAAATACCCTTTCTCTTTATTTTAAAATTTGCCACATGTCATAATCATATTGCTTCCTATCCTTTCTAGCCAAAATAAACTTCATATTTGATCTTTTCCCTAACGATCAATAGGTCATAACGTTAAAGTTACAATGAATTATACTATTATATTTGATATAAATATTAATAAGTATATTATTATAATTCTATATTGTTTATAAGTTATTTAGATGTTATATTACTATGCAAATATTTTGTACAAATGTGTATGATAAGTTATTTGTTAAAATCATTAATAAAACTATATCTAAACTATTTTACGGTAGATAGAATTTAGATTATCTCCTTAGAGGAGGAAAAACGTCACTGACCACCCTCCGTCTTGGCATGCTTGACTTCTCCCCTCACTCTCCCTACGATTCTGACTCCCTCTCCTCCCCCCTCACAATCTTAGACGGGCTTCTCAACTCCCTCTCTCCTCCACATCAAATGGGCGACCTCACGAGTCTGCCGCTCTATCACATCAGACACGTTGAAGGTGGTCTTAAATCCTCTAGTTATGTTTTTTTTATTGAAACGGAAAATACTTAAGTAAGGATGTCAAAACTAGTAGTTGTTATTGTGGTTGTAAATATAAATGCAGGTAATCACTATTTGATTTCGGGTTTAATAAAAACGCTTAATTCTTTACAATAAATTACATTTTCTTAAATTGATGAGTAAACTGTCATTTTGGTCCCTGTGGTTTTAGTCTAAATCTCAAACTTTTTAAATCTGGGTCACTGTGGTTTCACTTTTGTTGCCATTTTAGTCCAAAATTCAAATTACCTCCTATTTGACTATTAAAAACTGATTATTTTGTCTTTATCTTTAGGAGCAAAATGGTCATTTACATTTTATAAATAAATGCAGACCTCTCAACCAGTCAACCATCCCCATCTCCACTAAATGCAGATGACCACCACCACCACCACTTCTGGTCTCATTCTTTCAAACAACAAAACAATAACATAATTGAAGTAACATAAACCCTAAAAGAGACTAAATCAAAAGAATAAAACAAAAGGGGTTTGAACAAACTGCGAGTCGATGAAGATTTACCACAATTTGACAGGCGTTCATGATATGTTCTACACCTCTCTCTAAAATTGGCTATGTTTCTCTCTCTCACACATAGAACACACAGTGACCCACTTAAAATGCAGATGACCACCACCACCATCCATCTCTCTCTCTCTAAATGTAGATGACCACCACCACTTCCATTCCCCAACATCGTATCCGGCGACCACCGCACCACCCCCATCTCCACTATCGCCTGACCTAACCACCATTATATAATTTCCCCCTTTTCATGATAAACCCTAAAATCACACAATCACTCAAGTTTTTCACAGGTCTCAATTTTTACCATTGATTTTCACAGATTTGATAACATTTGAGAAGAAAACGAAATCGGAAAACCCTTCGGTGAAGCTTTGCGGTGAAACATCCGCAACCACCACCGACGCTCTGATTAACCACCACCGCTGCAAAATCCAACAAACAAACAACCCCTGTCACCATCTCAGATATGCACCATCTGTCTCTACCTTTCTTTCAGATCGGTGGTGGTAGGTTTAGGGTTTTCGAGTGGCGACGGTGGTGGCATTTAATGGGTATAGTGACGGTTGTGGTTGTTGACGGTGACGGTGGTGGGTGTGACTGACGGGGGTGATGATGGTGGTTGTTGATGATGTTGCGGTGATTATAGAGGAGATTGATGGTGGTTGTTTCTGGATGTCAAGACTTAGGTTTAGAGATATGAGAGAGAGAGAGAGAGAGAGAGCTGAGATGGTGCATATCTGGGAGAGAGAGAGATGGGGATGGTTGACTGGTTGAGAGGTTTGTATTTATTTATAAAATATAAATGACCATTTTGCCCCTAAGGATAAAGACAAAATAACCAGTTTTTAATAGTCAAATAGAATGTAATTTGAATTTTGGACTAAAATGGCAACAAAAGTGAAAACACAGGGACTCAGATTTAAAAAATTGAGATTTTGACTAAAATGGCAAAAGTGCCCAAACCACATGGACCAAAATGGCAGTTTACTCTAAATTGATATAGACAAAACCATTATTGTTAACCGAAACAAACTTTGGCACAAAATTTACAATGCTAACCCAAGTATTGTACCCTTCACTAAGCTAAAATGATGGTAGAATCAACACGATTTGAAAGTTCATAATTTTATAATGCTACGTTTGATTCAACGCATTTTGAGCATATTGACAATATATAAGAGGAGAACTTGACGATTAAGCGTGTTCAAAATTATAAGTTTTCAACCAGGTAATAAGAACACATCCTTAAGTTTCTTTTGAAAGCAAACAATAGTAATTGGAATGAACGTATTATGGTTAACTTAGTTTGTTAACACATATAACAAATTTTGTTTTGAACGGCCAACTAAATCGTCGGATAAGTATCCTGGGATGCTCTAAATCGAGCAAATGCATCCCCTTCTCCATAACGGTCAGAGTTGGATGCATACCTGAGCCACCAAGCCACCAATTCCGGGTAGAACCCGCCCGCCTGAAGGCCCACTGCGGTAAAACCCGGTTTGGCTCGGTTTCGAACTAGCGACCTCCAGAGATGCCTAGTTCTAAACTTCATTGTCACCACCAATGTCCTTCAAAGTGATGCTAGTGGGAGTTGAACTTAAGACCTCAAGAAGGAAAACCAAGTGACTAACCACTAGAACAACTTATTAGGACAACACATATAACAAATTAGCGCTAGTATTCTGAACTAAAAATGTTAAATATAAAATAGTGTACAGTGATTTAAGTAAAAAAGAAAAGAAATAAGATCAAGTGATGCCACGTTTATGAGTAGAGATGAGCAAATGGTGTTGGGTACCGGTTCGGAATCGGTACTGAACCGATACTAGTACCAAATTTCCGGAACTGACTTGATTTCGTACCGACATTTAGCGTTTTCGGTACCGGTATTTACCGATTTGCACCTTCAAATACAAGTCCATACCGTACCAGGCCTTCTCGGTACCTTTACTTATTTTTGGGATTCTCGGTACTGATATTTTCGCCTTTTCTATACCTGTAACACCTCGAAAATTTCGGGTTCAATAATAAAACGACACGTGTCATGTCAGACAAAACGCGTTGAAAACCCGGATTTAATAAAGATGTTTCGGTAGGATTAAGTGGCGTCATGTTAAATTGTACCTCTGAACGACCTCAATTATAAATCCCAAGACCCGATTAAGTGTTATACACATTTTTATACCTTCAATACAGGATTTGGTTTACAATAATGGACCTAGAAAAGTATGATTTGACCCAAAAAAGAAAACGAATGTTAAACCGTTGTTTTCGGGTCTTGAAAGTCCATTCAATTGCAACAAAGGTACATGGTAGGGTAATGTGCAGGAGTAGACACTTATTAGAGGCCCCTCCATGTAAAAGAATGGCCAAAAAAATCGTGCAAGTGGATTACATGTTCGAAACACCAACAAAAGGCAACAAACCTGCCTCTGAGAAGGGGTAGCGCACCGCTACATGTGTAGCGTAACGGTGCGCTACCACGATAAGTCAACAGGCCCAATATATCAGGCTAGCGCACCGCTACAAGTGTAGCGTAACGGTGCGCTAGGGATGCCCAGTTCCAGCAAAACGGGCTGTTGCCTGTCTTTCGCGATTTTAACCCATTGTACCGGTTTTTATCAGTTATAAAAGGCCCCTAAACTATCCTAGATCACTAGGACAAGTGTTCAATGGTTGTGGTTGGTCCTAGAGTTAGTTGTCAAGTAGTTGTGGTGGATCCAAGTCCTATATAAAGCCACATTGTGCCACCATCAATCTTCACACTTACAACTGATCTTTGGAGCATTCCTGGAGCTAAGGAACTCTCCCTTCTGATCAAAATTCGTGCATTGGACTATTGTAAGTCTGCTAGTTCTTATTTGGTTGAGTTTAGCTTAGTTAAATAGCTAAAAGTCAAACCGTCGTAATTACGGTTTGACTTCGAGATTAGTCACTAATGACTCAGTCTTATCTCGAATTAAAAGTAGTTTTAGAATGGTATTTATGTGGGAAATAAAACCCCAAAAGGGTTTCCCCTGATCACCATCCTAAGCAGGTTAAATGTCGGGTCAAACCTTTACATAAAAAGTCAACATAATGCTTAAAATGTCTTTTATGCATAATTAGCTATCTAGATCATATATAACCTGTTTGATTATTGTTATAACTTAGTAATTAGTGTAATAACATGTTCAAACCTATACAACCCGACTATTTCCTGTTTAGACCCGGATCGGAACCGAAAGTCACATAGTTTGACCTTTCGGTTGACTTTCCGTTCTGACCCGTTTGGGCATATTTTAGAAATGCCTCAGAGCTTAAATTGGATTAGGATACATGTTAGAACAACCCTCTGTGATCATACACCTTGGTTCACTAGTTATCCAATTAATATGCAAGTTTCCGTTAAATGCTCATACGTGGACCGTTATGCCCTTATTGCCTTAAATCATGATTTATGAAAATGTAAAAGTGTAGAAACCTTAGTTACTGATATAAAGACTTGTTTGCAAAGTTGGACATCAGTTTGACTTGTAGATTAATAGTTATGCTCATTATCGCTAAATTAAAGCTTTATGTTAAAAAAATGGCGTGATTAGCGAATAGCCTAGTTAAACATACTTTTGATATCAAATCTTTTACCCACTGATGTTATATATTATTTTGGGATTTTTAAAGATTTTTAATTAATTTTAGGTCGAGCATAACTAGTAGTCGTAGGCTTAATTCGGTAGTTGTCGGTTTTGCCCTTACGGGCCATAAAATGAGTTTTACACATCTAAACGACTCCAAACCTTTTGCTACTGATTAGTTATGATAAATAAATTATTTTAAGCCTTCTGGAATTATAAAAATGTCAGATTTAAGTATCGAACCCGGTAATGGCCTTTAATCGCCATAATTAGCGTTTTTAACGCATAGTATGTCTTAGATTCATATTGGACATACCCGGGTTGATACCTACTGATATGTGAGGCAAATTATGATATTTTAACAGTAAGCAAAGGTTGATAAACTCAGACTTCGTTTTCGAGCTTTTCGGCTTATGTGAAATTACCAAAATACCCCTACGGGGCATAGTTTGGTTAAAAATGATAAAGTTCACATATATGCTTTGGCCTACTGATATAAATTATCAATTTAAGTATGTTTGCTGTTTACATCAGACCTGTAACTCAGTTGAACATATAAACACTTTTACAAACTTTAAAATGACCAAACTACCCCTACGGGGCATAGTTTGTGTTTAAATTCATTTCGGGCATAACGAAAGACATCCTACTGATGTCACAACCTATTTGAAGCATATTAACTTAGGAAACCTGTATATGGCTCTTACGGATACCCGTTACGCTTATTTCGCGTTCAGTTCGACTTATGTAACAAGTTTACATAAATTAGCCGAAACGGGTCAAACCTTATCGGTTTAATCTCAAAATCCAGAATGTGGATGAAGGACCCATATTAAACAAGTCTCTGAACTTGTCGGGTCTAAATCACATTCTATCCGGTCTTCGCTTAATCGTGCGTACGAACCGTATCTTTGAAACTAGCCGGTCTAAGCTTAAGCTTAATTAAAGACCCGTTAGGATTCTAATAGGTTATTAAAAACCTTCGTTCCAGATTAGGAGCCCAGTAAAAGCTACCTGTACTTGCTGATTTGATATACGGCTGGGATTGAATTTATATTTAGCTCAGGTAAATACTTTTAACTTATTTTCCCTATACGGGCTTGGGTTACGGTACATAGCGTACCGCTTGATCGAGCATCAAATCTCCACGCTTAGTGGGTAGTTGAATAATTTGATCGGCTCGTTTAAACAGTCTTGTTTACTTTACAGCCTTTGGGGGGGTTAATGACCATGTCCCGGATATCCTTGGCATTATCTTACGAGATAGCCACGACCTGAGCACGGGGTGTAGGCGTACACCTGTCGGTGTATAACTCTAGAATTGTGGTGTGTCTATTGATTCCTTAACCCGGATACGTCCGGGCTACTGAACGCATAAGTAACATGTAAATCGTTCACAAGATTATAATATTAAATAATTCTCCCAAGTTAAAAAGATTAATTTTGCCTCTGTGCATTTTAATCAATGTGTCAAGATATTTTGTGCCACGTGCATTCAAAACAATTTACAAACTCTTTTTCCAAAATGAGTCAGTTGAATGTATTTACCAGTGTAAACTGACGTATTTTCCAAAAAGGCTAAATGCAGGTACTATACGAACTTGGCTGGATAATTCTCCTTAGCATCAATAGAAGTCTCGCAAGCTTAAGATGCCTAAAAGTCTGTTGAACTATTGTTTCCCTTTTATGTTCGATCCTTCTGTGGATAAACTTCCGGATATTGTGACAGTTGATATTACAATAATAAATTCGGTTGTATTATATTTTCAATTGCTTCCGCTGTGCTTAATAATATTGTGTTGTTTGACTATTATGTTGCCAACCATGACGTCACGATACTCCCCACCGGGCCCACCGGTGACACGTGGAAATCGGGGTGTGACAGGTTGGTATCAGAGCCAACACTGAGTGAATTAAACACTATCCTTAGTGTTTAATCTCAGTTACACAATTGCACATATCTAAACCTTCTGAGTCTAGACTTAACTTAGGAATATTCTCAATCCTAATCTTGAAGTTTTGCTTCCAAATTTTTATATATTGGATACGTCGCCAAGCGAAGAAGCTGTAATAAGAATTCTCCACATCTGGAGCCTTGAAATGCTGAGCTTCGTACCGCGACCAGGATGAAACATGCGACCAAGGAGAAAGCCTTCAAGAATTGAATGAAGAAGAAACTCCTTTGCTGAAGATCGTTTCCTCAATAGTCCTTATAAGGACATATTTACCTTTTCAGTCCCTTCGAGGACGACATTATTCCTTTTAAGTCCCGCTTAGGGCAACTTTATACTTTTATTTTTATATAATGGAATGATTAAGTTTAAACTTTCATTCTAAATAAGAAATATTAAATAAATGGAAAAATAATATTTCCTTTTTGCAAGATCTACCATTATTATAAAATGGCAAAGTCTAAAAAGGACAAGACCTAGCCACGTGTCAATGTAAGACCGGGCCAAGATAGTAGTTCCATAATTAGATTTAGATCCATATTAACATCTCAATTTAA
Organism: Helianthus tuberosus; assembly: GCA_030545235.1. Lineage (NCBI taxonomy): Eukaryota > Viridiplantae > Streptophyta > Magnoliopsida > Asterales > Asteraceae > Helianthus > Helianthus tuberosus. The sequence continues at coordinate 14,868,209 of CM060353.1, forward strand.
AATTGTCCTGCGTTAATTGTTAATTAAGAATCTTAAGTGTGAAACCTAGCCTTCGGGTCAATTATAAGACCGGGCCAAGATGGTAAGACCTGTTAAAAAAGATTCAAACCATTAATAAAGAATCTTAAGAGTGAAACCTAGCCGAATGTCATTATAAAGACCTGGCCAAGATGGTAAGACCTGTTTAAAAGATTCGAATCTCAGTTAACATCTGAAAACATGTTAACACTCCCGACAGATGTGATTCGTTGGAAATCACACACGTTATTAAGGATTCTTCAAAAGATTCCTAACCCAGTTTAATGATCGCTGAATCTTGGGTTTACATCATTAATTAAGATGATCATATTTTAACCATACGTGGTAACATAATGCCTACGGGCCCTGCTCATTTCCATATGAGCCAAAATACAGTGGTAGCTATGACTCCCTGTCAGATAAAGGTAATGAACTAGGTTCAAACCTCAAATGCTTTGATTCTCTGAAATCCTAGCATATAATTTATAATTGTCTACGTGACTAGGCCTATTGTGCCAATATACTTTCATGCTTTGATTCTCTGAAATCATAGCTTAAAATTTACAAATGTCCTTGTGACTAGGCCTATTGTGCCAATATACTTGCATGCTTTGATTCTCTGAAATCATAGCTTATAAGTTATATATGTCCTTGTGACTAAGCCAGTTGTGCTAATATACTTAAAGACCTTGATTCTCTGAAATCATGGCTTATAATTTAAAATTTTGTCCTTGTGACTAGGCCTTTTGTGCTATAAAATAAAACTGTTATTATTGCTTTGATTCTCTGAAATCATAAGCTTATAATTTATAAATGTCCATGTGACCAGGCCATTGGGTGCCACTAATAAAACTGTTAATGTTTTATAATTAGGATAAATTATAATAGAAATCCTAAATAAATATGATTAATAAATTAACCAAATATGGTCTCTGTTTACCATGGTTAATGAATTTCCCTAAGGGGCAATCCAGTAATAAACATCTCTTATAAGGGAAGTGCCTACGGGCTATAGTTAATGTCCTCTGAGACTAAAACAGTGGTAGCCTACAGCTCCCTGTCAAGAAAAGGTAATGAACTTTGATTCAAACCTTAAGGCCACGATTCTCTGAAATCATGGCTTATAAATTTAACTTGTCTACGCGACAAGGCCATTGGTGCTATTATTAACTTATGAATTAGGATTTATGATAAAAATCCTGGATAAAATAAATATCCTTCCTTCTCTGTCAGTATGCAATTGACGGGAATCTTAAAGGTGAAACCTAGCCTACGCGGCCAAGATGGTGAAACCTACTCAAGGGATTCAAAACCTTGTTAACACCTAGGAATGTGTTAGCACCCCTGACAAATGTGATTCGAGAAAATCACAACGGTCATCCTTACATGGGATTCTTCCAATTCTCAAATCTAGCCTAGTGATCTAGGAATCATGGCTTATACCATCCTATAAGATGATCATATTATAAACATCCATTAGTGATGAAGCACCTACGGATTAAACTTGTTGTCCGATAAGACAACGACAGTGGTGGTCTTTGACCTCCTGTCTAAAATGTTGGACTATGTCCAAACATAATAGTCTATGTGATCAATGCGATCATGACTGATATCATCTAATACGATGATCATATTATTTAACATCCTTTAGGGATGTCTTGCCTACGGGCTATAATATATTGTCCATTTGAGACATTGACATTGTTATCGTTATGATTCCTTGTCTAAGGTGGTGAGCTATGCTCAAGCCAAATAGTCAATATGATTAATGCAATCATGACTTATAGCATCTAATAGGATGAACCAGTTATAAACATCCATGAGTGATGTTTTCGCCTATGGGCCAAATATTACTGTCCAAGTGTGACAAAGACATTGTGATCTTTACGATTCCCTGTCCAAGGTGGTGAGCTATGCTCAAGCCTAATAGTTCATATGATCAATACGATCATGACAAAAATCATCAACACGATGATTAAAAATTTTAACATCTGTAATGATGTTTTGCCTAAGGGCTATATTATATCGTCCAACTGAGACAAGGCAATTGTAATCTTTTGTGATTCTTTGCCAAGGGGGTGAGCTATACTCAATTCCCATAGTCTATACTATCAGTGTGATCTTGACTAGTATCATCAGTATGATGATCATAATATTAACATCCCTCGTGATGAAATGCCTACGGGCTATACTTTATTCTAGTGTCGGTAAGACAAAGGTAGTAGTGATCTTTATGATCCCCTGTTCAAAATGGTGTGATTACACCCAAACCTAATAGTCAATATGATCGATGTGATCATGACTAATATCATTAGATACGATGGTTATATATAAACATCCATTAGTGATGTTGATTGGTTTATTTTTCTGCCAAAAGAATCGTCTTTCAAGACGATGACAGTAGTAGTCTATGACTCCCTGTCCAAAGGTGAAGAACCACGTTCAAACCTTGAAGCCCTAATCTAATAAGATTGCTGCTTATAAATTAAGGTCCTTGGTGATAGACCATCAAGTTATGTTTTAAAGTCATTCATGACAAGCCTATGTGCTATAATTGGTCATTCGTGACAAGTTAACATATTAAATGTTAACATTCCTGGTGACATGCCTTTGTACCAGATTTGATGAATGTCCTTATAACAAGGCCGTTTGTGCCATATCTAAATGTCCTTTGTGACAAGGCCTTCGTGCCGTATAATCATTTATGTCCTTCATGACTGTGCTTTATGCGATATTTTTCTACGTCCCTCGCGACAGGCTTCTATACCATATATGTATAAAAATATATAACCGAAGTCATGAAAGGATAGCCTTTGAGCTATTTATAAACGTACTTGTGGCAAAGACAGTTGTGACATTATGGTCCCCTGTCAAGCAAGTATTGGACTCGCTCCAAGCAGTGAATGCCATTGATGGTCCAGCTGTGACCTGGGCTAAATATAATGGAATTACGTTCAAAATAACATTCGCTATGAATGTTCACAACGGAATAGCCCATACGGATTATGAATGCCGTGGCTAATCTAAGTCAGGTCATCAGGATGATGACTAATAATTATTAAATCTTGGTGATTAGTACCAAGTTTCGAGTATCAAAAACTCGGAGGAGGTAGACGAGAGTCGCAATACTATAAGGCGACGAAAGTTAATAAAACTACACACGTAAACCTCAGTATTAATGGAGTTAATCTTCAGGCTGTGGTTGACGCAACAGTTGAAAGGACCATGGGAAAAGGTCATGAGACAATCCAAGGGGACGAATACTTCTCGCTCTAAATCTCATTCGAAACCATGTTTAAATTTCCCATGAGGAGAGCTAGGTTCACACTTCAAATATGAAGGATGAACCAAAGAAGGAGGATAACTCCTAGAAAATCGGAGAAGGAGAGCAAATACAGGCTTAATAAAAAGCAACGAAAGTTCAGAAAGAAGCCTGTATACCTCAGAGACTGATTCAGCAGTATTAGATGGATGTTTTAATATCCATTAGGAAATTTTTCCGATGTCCTAGTTCCGTTAAAATATAAGGACTCAATATAATGATAAAAGTCGATTGGTTGCCTCGAAAAACCAAGCCCATATCGTGGGTGATAAGAAGCAATTAATTATCAAGACTCCTTATGAGACAACTCTCATAATTACACGTATCCGTACGATTAATTAAAAATTAAACACAAAAAATGGTGGAATTGGCCGTCCCCGGAGTCGAACCTGGGTCTAGGCCGCACCCTTTCGCGCGCCTAGCCAACTGAGCTAGGTGCCTAGTTTGTGAAACTTCCATTATTGATTTAATATAAGCACTCGTACAATAAACTTCCTTATCATTTATCAATGATAATTTCTGTTAAGTGTCCTGTTTTTAATACAGGCAATAATAAATCTTCATGAACCATAAACTTAGCAAAAATTTTATTATCATCCACAAGGTATAACTTACCAAGGAAACCATAGTAACCGATTCTTCTTGTATCGGCAAGGAATCCTTCCGAAAATCTAAAAGTACTCTTTCTTCGCATAGAGTACGACAACATATGTTATTTTAATTATTTTCTCAATTGTTTTCTATCGCCTGCGAATGCCAAACTATGTTTGATAGAAGTGTCATATGAGGATTGGCGTATCCTAGTGTGTCCCATAGATTATTTCCATGTCTGATCAGCATGGAGGTTTAATACATGGAACCCCTAAGATATCCCAATGATCATATTGTACTAAAGTCGACTAGTAGTATTCAAAGAAGATATCCAAAAACGGAAAAAAAAAAAAAAATTTCCAAGAAAATGTTCCCGATTAAGGAATTCGTGGACTTATAACATAAAGGTGTCACTCAATTGACACGAACAATGATGGATGAACCGGAGCCTGAGATATGGAAAATCTCCGTAGCCTCCTTGTATCTTAATTATCTTCTCAAAAGTTTTCCCTGCTTACCTCCTGGAAGACAGGTAGAACTAAGATTAACATCCCGCTGTGAGCTGGAGTATTATGAAAACTCCATATTGATTATAGAAAAATCGAAACCTTGATTTAGTAGGTTTTTAAAACATAGGAACATAAAACCTGACTCAATCTTCTGAGGGTTTTATATTATTAAATAAGAAAGACGGTTCATATTACTTATGCATACATGCCGCAACCCTAATTAGGCAACGATTAAGAATTGCCATCTGCTACCCAGGATCTAAGGGTAAATTATTGGTGGATAGGCTTGAAAAAGTCCGTAGCCACCCATGTAGCTAAATGCTTGACATGTGCGCAAGTCAAAGCCGAGCATCAAAAGCCGACAGGCTTGCTACAACAGCCTGAACTTCCTACGTAGAAGTGGGAAATGGTAACTATGGATTTTATTACCAAGTTACCTAAGACGAGGAAAGGAAATGATACGATATGGGTTATAGTTGACCGACTGACTAAGTCAGCTCATTTCTTACCCATCAAGGAGACTTATAGCTCCGATATGTTAGCCCAGTTATAAGTGGATAAGATTGTAGCCTTGCATGGCATACCTGTGACTATTATCTCTGATAAAGATACTAGGTACACGTCACATTTTTGGAAGAGTTTCCAACAATCTTTGGGGCATATGTTTGAATTTTAGTACGGCTTATCATCCTCAGACTGACGGTCAGAGTGAGCGTACTATTCAAACGTTGGAAGAAATGCTACGTGCATGTGCGATCGAATTGGAAGGTAGCTGGGATAAGAACCTACCATTGATCGAATTCTCCTACAACAATAGCTACCATACCAGCATAAAGGCCGCGCCTTTTGAGGCATTATACGGTAGAAAGTGTAGATCGCCAGTTTGTTGGGCGGAAGTTGGAGAAGTCCAGTTATCAGGACCAGAGATCGTATTCGAAACGACGGACAAGATTGTCCAAATTCGCAACAATCTCCAAGCTGCCCGGAATAGGCAGAAGAGTTACGCGGATCCAAGTCGTAAGGATTTTCACTTCGAAGTAGGTGAAAGAGTCCTACTTAAGGTGTCACCCTGGAAAGGAGTGATGCGGTTTGGTAAGAAAGGCAAACTAAGCCCGAGATATATAGGACCTTTCGAGGTTATCGAACGAGTCGGGTCAGTCGCCTATAAGTTGAACTTACCAGAAGAGCTCAGTGGAATTCACAACGTGTTCCACATCTGCAATCTAAAGAAGTGTTCCGCTGACGAAACACATGTCATGCCACATACAGATGTGCATATTGACGAGAGCTTGAAATTCGTAGAAAAACCTGTGTCGATCGAAGATCGACAGGTAAGAAAGCTTCGGAGAAAGCATATACCTTTTGTTAAGGTCAAATGGGATGCCCGTAGAGGTCCCGATTTCACGTGGGAGGTTGAATCCACGATGAAGGAAAAGTACCCTTACTTATTTCAGTAAATCTCGGGTCGAGATTTATTTTAAGGGGGTGAGGATGTAACACCTCGAAAATTTCGGGTTCAATAATAAAACGACACGTGTCATGTCAGACAAAACGCGTTGAAAACCCGGATTTAATAAAGATGTTTCGGTAGGATTAAGTGGCGTCATGTTAAATTGTACCTCTGAACGACCTCAATTATAAATCCCAAGACCCGATTAAGTGTTATACACATTTTTATACCTTCAATACAGGATTTGGTTTACAATAATGGACCTAGAAAAGTATGATTTGACCCAAAGAAGAAAACGAATGTTAAACCGTTGTTTTCGGGTCTTGAAAGTCCATTCAATTGCAACAAAGGTACATGGTAGGGTAATGTGCAGGAGTAGACACTTATTAGAGGCCCCTCCATGTAAAAGAATGGCCAAAAAAATCGTGCAAGTGGATTACATGTTCGAAACACCAACAAAAGGCAACAAACCTGCCTCTGAGAAGGGGTAGCGCACCGCTACATATGTAGCGTAACGGTGCGCTACCACGATAAGTCAACAGGCCCAATATATCAGGCTAGCGCACCGCTACAAGTGTAGCGTAACGGTGCGCTAGGGATGCCCAGTTCCAGCAAAACGGGCTGTTGCCTGTCTTTCGCGATTTTAACCCATTGTACCGGTTTTTATCAGTTATAAAAGGCCCCTAAACTATCCTAGATCACTAGGACAAGTGTTCAATGGTTGTGGTTGGTCCTAGAGTTAGTTGTCAAGTAGTTGTGGTGGATCCAAGTCCTATATAAAGCCACATTGTGCCACCATCAATCTTCACACTTACAACTGATCTTTGGAGCATTCCTGGAGCTAAGGAACTCTCCCTTCTGATCAAAATTCGTGCATTGGACTATTGTAAGTCTGCTAGTTCTTATTTGGTTGAGTTTAGCTTAGTTAAATAGCTAAAAGTCAAACCGTCGTAATTACGGTTTGACTTCGAGATTAGTCACTAATGACTCAGTCTTATCTCGAATTAAAAGTAGTTTTAGAATGGTATTTATGTGGGAAATAAAACCCCAAAAGGGTTTCCCCTGATCACCATCCTAAGCAGGTTAAATGTCGGGTCAAACCTTTACATAAAAAGTCAACATAATGCTTAAAATGTCTTTTATGCATAATTAGCTATCTAGATCATATATAACCTGTTTGATTATTGTTATAACTTAGTAATTAGTGTAATAACATGTTCAAACCTATACAACCCGACTATTTCCTGTTTAGACCCGGATCAGAACCGAAAGTCACATAGTTTGACCTTTCGGTTGACTTTCCGTTCTGACCCGTTTGGGCATATTTTAGAAATGCCTCAGAGCTTAAATTGGATTAGGATACATGTTAGAACAACCCTCTGTGATCATACACCTTGGTTCACTAGTTATCCAATTAATATGCAAGTTTCCGTTAAATGCTCATACGTGGACCGTTATGCCCTTATTGCCTTAAATCATGATTTATGAAAATGTAAAAGTGTAGAAACCTTAGTTACTGATATAAAGACTTGTTTGCAAAGTTGGACATCAGTTTGACTTGTAGATTAATAGTTATGCTCATTATCGCTAAATTAAAGCTTTATGTTAATAAAATGGCGTGATTAGCGTATAGCCTAGTTAAACATACTTTTGATATCAAATCTTTTACCCACTGATGTTATATATTATTTTGGGATTTTTAAAGATTTTTAATTAATTTTAGGTCGAGCATAACTAGTAGTCGTAGGCTTAATTCGGTAGTTGTCGGTTTTGCCCTTACGGGCCATAAAATGAGCTTTACACATCTAAACGACTCCAAACCTTTTGCTACTGATTAGTTATGATAAATAAATTATTTTAAGCCTTCTGGAATTATAAAAATGTCAGATTTAAGTATCGAACCCGGTAATGGCCTTTAATCGCCATAATTAGCGTTTTTAACGCATAGTATGTCTTAGATTCATATTGGACATACCCGGGTTGATACCTACTGATATGTGAGGCAAATTATGATATTTTAACAGTAAGCAAAGGTTGATAAACTCAGACTTCGTTTTCGAGCTTTTCGGCTTATGTGAAATTACCAAAATACCCCTACGGGGCATAGTTTGGTTAAAAATGATAAAGTTCACATATATGCTTTGGCCTACTGATATAAATTATCAATTTAAGTATGTTTGCTGTTTACATCAGACCTGTAACTCAGTTGAACATATAAACACTTTTACAAACTTTAAAATGACCAAACTACCCCTACGGGGCATAGTTTGTGTTTAAATTCATTTCGGGCATAACGAAAGACATCCTACTGATGTCACAACCTATTTGAAGCATATTAACTTAGGAAACCTGTATATGGCTCTTACGGATACCCGTTACGCTTATTTCGCGTTCAGTTCGACTTATGTAACAAGTTTACATAAATTAGCCGAAACGGGTCAAACCTTATCGGTTTAATCTCAAAATCCAGAATGTAGATGAAGGACCCATATTAAACAAGTCTCTGAACTTGTCGGGTCTAAATCACATTCTATCCGGTCTTCGCTTAATCGTGCGTACGAACCGTATCTTTGAAACTAGCCGGTCTAAGCTTAAGCTTAATTAAAGACCCGTTAGGATTCTAATAGGTTATTAAAAACCTTCGTTCCAGATTAGGAGCCCAGTAAAAGCTACCTGTACTTGCTGATTTGATATACGGCTGGGATTGAATTTATATTTAGCTCAGGTAAATACTTTTAACTTATTTTCCCTATACGGGCTTGGGTTACGGTACATAGCGTACCGCTTGATCGAGCATCAAATCTCCACGCTTAGTGGGTAGTTGAATAATTTGATCGGCTCGTTTAAACAGTCTTGTTTACTTTACAGCCTTTGGGGGGGTTAATGACCATGTCCCGGATATCCTTGGCATTATCTTACGAGATAGCCACGACCTGAGCACGGGGTGTAGGCGTACACCTGTCGGTGTATAACTCTAGAATTGTGGTGTGTCTATTGATTCCTTAACCCGGATACGTCCGGGCTACTGAACGCATAAGTAACATGTAAATCGTTCACAAGATTATAATATTAAATAATTCTCCCAAGTTAAAAAGATTAATTTTGCCTCTGTGCATTTTAATCAATGTGTCAAGATATTTTGTGCCACGTGCATTCAAAACAATTTACAAACTCTTTTTCCAAAATGAGTCAGTTGAATGTATTTACCAGTGTAAACTGACGTATTTTCCAAAAAGGCTAAATGCAGGTACTATACGAACTTGGCTGGATAATTCTCCTTAGCATCAATAGAAGTCTCGCAAGCTTAAGATGCCTAAAAGTCTGTTGAACTATTGTTTCCCTTTTATGTTCGATCCTTCTGTGGATAAACTTCCGGATATTGTGACAGTTGATATTACAATAATAAATTCGGTTGTATTATATTTTCAATTGCTTCCGCTGTGCTTAATAATATTGTGTTGTTTGACTATTATGTTGCCAACCATGACGTCACGATACTCCCCACCGGCCCACCGGTGACACGTGGAAATCGGGGTGTGACAATACCGGTTGATTCGAGTTCATCCCTAATTATGAGTGTGGATGGAGTAACGGCCCACTACGATAGCCTTAAATATAACGGTAATATAACCGATTAAAATATATTTGTTTGAATTTTTAACCATGTCATCTTCCCTAAAACGGGTAAAGTAATTGTAAAAGGCGAATTTTGGAAGAAAATAAAAATGAATTTGAAAACGATTGGCCAATAATCAAAATGATATCTGAAAACCTGACATGCAATGGGATATAAAGCAGATTTTGACGTGCAAAATTACAAATTTGTCCATCCAAAATAACCTAAAACGGTGCCGACATCATTGACAATGGAAATGAGAAAATGACAAAAGAAATTATTTACATAAAAATGTATACAATATATAAAGGATATTTTGAAGTTACATTTTTTAAATTCATTTGTATTTTTTTCTTTATTTTTATAATAATAATAAAGCACAATGATTCTTGATATTTTTGTTATGATTTACAACATGTTTCATGACTATGTATGATAAGAGTTCAATGACTAGGTCTTATGTTAGTTGCTACTTTAAAGTCACTTGTTTGAAAAATTGAGACCTAATGTATTTAATTTGATTAGACTTATTGTTGAAATGAAGATCTACAAGAAATCATGAACAATTATTATTTGGATTATAGAAATGAAGATCTACCACATTACATATCGTAAATATTGTCGACATCATCGAGTAACTAATTCTAAGCCGTTGAAACATCATTTAACACTCGACATTAAATGGTTGCTTGATTTGAGACTATATCATAACTAATGAGGTCCCGTTCTCATATTGTTACATATTAGATCATCATGTCATGTCTATGGCACAATTTGTCTGCTACTTCACAGTCTCTCACTGTCACGTCTTAAAACTGATTCGCATTTTCTCCCTTGTTGAGACCACACCCACCACTCTTGCTTTAGCTCTGATGAGAAGCTAAATTTAGTTGTTTATAAAGTTGATTAAATTTAGCTATCAAAATCTAGGGAAATTGGATTTTTATAATCTCACTTTTAAAAACTGCAAACAGCAGTCCCACCTTTTATAAATGTTTTTCTCATGAGTCTGAAATTGGTGATGGGGACTGTGAATAACAATTTTAAAAGTGGGACTGTCAATAGTATTTTTTTTTTCTTAAATGAAATTATTATTGGCCAATCATCTCTAGATGAGATTATTAAAATTCAATTTCTCTAAAATATATGAATATGTTTAAAATCAAATAATATTTAATCAAACAACAACACGATAACCTTTCGCTTCTATCGATTCAAACAAAAAAATCTATTAAAATCCCATGACTACATTGATCTCTAAATAATCTAAGAATAAAGCTTATGTGTAAACTCTAAGCATATTTCATCGACCTAATTCAATATTCGGTAGAATGGAATTGTGGAACCACATTCATTGTGTGTACTAGCTAGTTATTATATACCATTGAACCACATTCATTGTGTGTACTAGCTAGTTATTATTATGGGTATGTTTGGCAAAAGTAGTTGATGGCTGAAAGCTGGTAGCTTGTGGCTGGAAGCTGGTAGTTGTAGTTGGTAGCTAGCAGTTGTAGCTTTTTAGATATATTTGGTGTTTGGCAGAGTAGCTGAAACTTTTAATAAAATATATAAAATGACCAACATAGACATAACTAAAAATTTAAAAAGCTTGTACATCAAAAAGTTCATTATCTTTAAAGGTTAAAATAGTTATGTTTTACCTAAAAGCTTGTAGCTCCTTCTAAACGCTACTAGTATGAGTGTTCAACCAAAAACTTCAAACTCCTTCAATCAAATAAGACTTTCTATTGAGTAGAACTTTTTTCTGAAAAAGTTAAAGCTTTAAGTTTCTAAAAGCTCAATGCCAAACATAAAAACTCCCATTTAAGCATCTTAAAACTCTTGTTCGTTTTCATGGATGGATCAATCAAGTAAAGACAATATTCATAAAGGGTGTTTATTTAGTGGTAGCAAATATATTATTAAGACCAAGCAGGTGTAGACCTAGGTTAAGCCCATGGTGGGTGGGTGCACCCCTTGTAAAAAAAATTAGTGTATTTTTAGACAAAAAACTCGACCGCACCCCTTGAAAATATGCTTGAACCCCGACAAATAATTTTTGGTTCCTCCGCTTAGACCAAGCCACGACTAGCAAGAAACTAGCCGGGCAAAACAAAACAATTATGTATGTAACATTGGATTGGGCATCCACTCAATCCGATTTATTCTACATCACAATTCCTCGACGAACACCAATAAAATAAAATGTAAGATGAACAATATCGTCGAATAAACAACCTTTGTTATGCAAATGAACCTGAAATGTTACATCGTTCCTAAACCTCCAAATAGCCCACTTAACCACGGAGTTGACCCGAACACATCTTTCTTCTGAGCCATTGATAAAGTTAAGCATGAGTTTTATGACACATTGAACTTTATCATAAACTATATTGATGCATGTCGGACCCATTACATCATGAACCACATCAAAACATCGTCGACTACATCGGGTCAAAAAAAAAAAAAAAAAAAAAATCTTTAGTTGTGGCTTAGATCATATATTATATATGTATGCATCCTATAAGAAGGATCACCTAAACTGATTTTACTTTTACGTTCAACACATGAAAAATCAACACAAGTATTTTTCGTCTCTCTTCATCTACTTGTTTTCTTATGTTCTCTTAAAGTTTCTTACATAATTGCATCAATGAACTATCCTTTTTATGTGTTCAAAGCATTAGTTGCACACTTGTGGTGGTCACGGGATTTAAGCTCCACTTATGGTGGGCTCGGGTGAGTTTTCTCCTTCAGGTCTCAAGTTCGAGTCTGGGTGACAGTGGTTTCTCATTTAGGGGTTTAAATTGGGGATCTATTGTGCGAGGGGGCTCTCTAGCGCGGACCCGGCTAAGACAATGTATGCTAGATCTCCTGACATTCGCGAATAATTCACACCTTTAAAAAAAAAAAAAAAAAAAAAAATTGGACACTTGTAATAATGGATCAAGTGGTTGTGTTCGTTAAGTCAATTTACAAAGAGGGGCTCCCTAGTTTTAATCATGGAGGTCAAGGGCCTCATTTGTACAAATGTAGACAGCTGATTTTCTTTGTATTTTTTTCTTGTTTATTTTTGCTAGATTGGGAAATTTCAACAAGAATTGTATTTCGGGATAGCGATATTTTTGAGAAGGCAAATAGTAATAACATCATACAACATATGAATGTCAATTTTATATAAGTTAATTTCATGGTGTAGAAGTAACAACCCTTGTAATTTTGACCTTGTTAAAAACATAAACACACATTTTTGAGTCTAGGGTTGATAAACCACTTTGATATAATATAACTAGATCAATTTTTTAACGTATTATATTTATCTAAGCTTTGTTATATTTATTGATCTAAATTTATCCAAGAAAGTTTAATAGTCATCCTTTATGCTAAAATACTATAAAAAATATAGAGTTAATTGCCAAAATCGTCTCTGAGGTTTGGGCACGTTTGCAATTTTCGTCCAAAATGACACTTTTGTACCAAATTGCCCCCAACGTTTGTAACTTTTTGCCATTTTCATCCAAACCACTAACTTAGTTTATTTTCTCTGTTAAGTTGAGGATATTTGGATGAAACCGGCAAATATAAAACCATAGGGACGATTTTGGCAATTTACTCAAACTCTTTTAAATTTATTTTATTTATTTAATTTTGTTACATATATAATAAAAAAGAATATACATGCAATTTTTATATGAAAAAAATAATAGCTTTGTCACATAATTTTTATAAATTTTCATCTAAGCACTAACTAAGTTAATTTTTCTATTAAGGCGAAGGATGTTTATAAACTAAGACAGAAATTAATTTCTAATTTTTTATATAGATCAGTTTTATAAAAATAAAATCTACTTAAACATCTAAATTTTATAAAACTAAAATGCTGGTGACCTTATTGAAAAAGGTCAAATAAAAAAAATCTTATCATATGTACCAAGTTTGTAATTCATTTTCTACTCTTTTAAATTCGCTTCCAAGGAAAAACAGAAGCCAGTGCCCCCCTCCTATCAAACAACGTATCGTTACCAAAACTTAAAATTACCCACCAAATTGTAATTATAATGCTATGAACCAAAAGTGTCACACCCCCAAAATCCACCTGCGGAATACCACCGCTTTGAGGCGTGACTGACCAGGATCCAGCCACCAATCATATTGAACAAGCATATAAGTGATTATAAAATCCAACCAATACAATTGGCGTCCAAACAAAAACATAATTTAAGTTGCAAGCGGAAGCATAACGTTTAAAACCAAAACATAAGTTTAATTGTTTCAAAGTTTAACATGAGTTGTCCATGTCCCACAACGACTCTCTTCCATGCAAGCTCCAGCTAAGTACCTATTGACCTGCAAAGCATGTAGTAACGAGTCAACAATAATGTTGAGCGAGTTCACAGTTGGGTGTTTGTTTTAAGTTGTTCTGAAAACAGTTTCCTTTATCTGGCATCCTGCCGTGGGGGTTACCCCATAGTTGAAAACGTGATCTGTTTAACCCAATTACTCTGGCTATCTAGCCGTGGGGGCTACCCCATGTTTGTTATCTGGCTCTACGGCTGTGGGGGCTACCCCGTGTATGTTACTAGACTCGTTACCATATCGACTGCTGACTGTAGTCATGTTTATGTGCCCTGAACTGTCAATGTCTATCATCATTGACGTGCCCAGATCCATTAGTTCACGCCCGTCCTCTGCGGCACGGTGTGAGGTTTGTCAAACCTAAATAGCGCTATCTAACTAATGACCCGCTCGCCATTGGCCCGGCGATTAAGTCGATAAAAAAAGGAGGGACTTCGTGATAGAGTTTTGGTCTTGTGAAAGTTATCTGTCCAAGAGGACGAGGAATTATATTCCTGAACCAACACTGTCCTACCCAATAAAGGACGAGGAATCCATGTTCCTTAACCCCATTCCCAACCCCTGGGAATCCCATGCTTTGTAGAGGGTGTGAACTCACCTTGGTTTGCTCGGTAGATACACAGAAAAGTCAAGTCTAGAAGCTAGTGGTCAACCACGTCCTAACATGGTTATCGTATATGTCAGGTTCAAACCAAGAAATGCGCGTATGTTTTCTACACGTACTAGCACGTTGCATATAAGTATTATTCATGGCAGTACAATCAACAGTGCACAACATACACATTCAACAGTAACACATAAGGTCCATATGTTCGGCCCAAAAACTTAGGCCTGTAACCGTGCAAGCCCAACAGAATATACCATCAAGTGGTCTCGAGTCGAGACTAGAGATCTCGAGTCGAGACGGTGTTGTCTCGGTTTAGTCTTCATCACTCGAGACCTGGTGGTCTCGAGTCAGGTCTCGAGTCGCAACAAGACCAGCAACCTGGTTTCGAGTCATGTTGATTGTGTGCTGGTAATGCGTGGTCTCGAGTTGAGACTAGGGGCTCTCGACTCGCAACCTGTGTCGCAACCGTGGTCTCGGGCTGTCATGGGTTGGTCTCGAGTCGCAATTACTGCGGTCTCGAGTCGAGACCGGGGGTCTCGACTGGCACACCTGCTAATTGCCAGCATTTGTACTAGCCAATAGAATTCTGATTTCATGATCTTGTGTACTATCCAACCAAAATGCATCAACATGTTTTCTTGTCTAATACTCAAATAAAACGGATCAAACAAGCATTTTTCAAATGTTCATAACATGTTCATATCATATTCAAATATTCATATTAACATTCAAACTTGTTCATCATGTTAGGGTTTTCCATATTTTGCAATATGATTAATCAAACAACCCTATCCTATCATATATTCTAACCATGCACATCATCTAATACACATATGCAAATCCGATTTCATGAGCAATAAACCTCCTAAACATAACCAAGCCATTCGGATTCAAACCCATATAGAGCCGATTACAATCATTCATGATCAATCACATATTATCTATACCAAGCCGACTTTACATCATCATGTAACAACAATCTTAATACCGTTTATTCAAGAAGGATATATTCAATATGCATAAACTTAACAAGCAAGCACATATTATCATATAACTTCATCATACATCATCAACCGAAATAAAACACATAACATGAATCACTAACCGGTAAGATTCCAAGGTATGAGGGTATGAAGGGTTGATGAATAAGCTTTCCAATGAGATCCTAAGCTTGAACCGAGAGCTCTTGTTGTCACCGGTTTGGTCCGAGAGAAAGGAGAGGAGGTTTGTGCTTCTAGGGTTTTAGTGAGAGAGGATGTAGGAGTGTGTGTGTAGGAGAGTGTGTGTAGGTTGCCCAAAAATGGCAAGGTTGGCTATCAATAATGGTTATATACTAGCTTCAAGTTGGTGCACCCTAATGGGTTCCGGATGGATTAAATGGCCCAACAGGCCCAACAGTTTTACTGTTCACTCGAGACAAAGTGGTCTCGAGTCGGGTCCTTGTGTTTTGGTTCCGATTCACTACATACACACTTGTATAAACTATACTTCATACGTACACATTAATAACACATAGCACATTAAGATAATCACTAACTTTCATTTACTAATATGCAAGCACATAACGTTCAAATATGATACATCGAGATACAATGAAGGGTTCTAAATTACGAGTTGTCACAAAAAGTTTCTTTACTCAAACCACTCAAAATAACTGTTAGTTACCCTCATAATCTTAATTAAATAAATATTTTATTTCTACCAACATATTTCCTAGGTGCTCAACACATTTAAAAAATATGTTACATTTTACAATTTTTTATTATATATGTAACAAAATAATTAAATAAAAGAAATTAAAAAGGGTTTGAGTAAATTGCCAAAATCGTCCCTGTGGTGTTCTATTTGCCAATTTCATCCAAATATCCTCAACTTAACAGAAAAAATAAACTAAGTTAGTGATTTGGATGAAAATGGCAAAAAGTTACAAACGTTGGGGGCAATTTGGTACAAAAGTTTCATTTTGGACGAAAATGACAAACATGCCTAAACCTCAGGGACGATTTTGGCAATTAACTCAAAAATATATTAGATTTAAATAACCTTAGTTTTCATCAATTGTTCGATAGCACTCAAACTTTCGATTTGTACCACACCATTCTCAACTTTCAACATATTAGCCGATAGCACACCCAAACTAGCTGAATCCTAACCAGTTAGTTTTTTTTTTCTTATGTGATACTTGTGTGGTGACGTGGTATCTGAAGTGGAGTTTTTTGATCACGTGACATCTGGCTTGGATTTTCGATGACGTGGCAGCTGATGTGACATCCAACTTAGCCTTTATTTGATGACGTGGCAGCCGATGTCAACAAACTGGGTTAGTTTGGAGGTGCTATCGGCCAATAAGTTGAAAATTGGGAGTAGTGTGGTACAAAACGAAAGTTAAAAGTGTTATCGGTCAATTGATGAAAGTTTGGCTTATTTAAATCCAATATTTTCACACTAAAAATTAGTAATAATTTGTGTTGCTTAATGGAGATATATCCCATGCATTGTGAGTTTTTCAAAAAAAAATATTGATTTTTCACTTTTTAACCCAAAGGTTTTCACATTTTACATTTTAACCCCTTTGATTTTTTTTAACTTTTAACCTAAAGCTTTTCATCTTTTACAATTTAATTACGACACTTTTTTTATTTTCAACTTTGTCCCCATACTTTTCATCATTCGCGAATTTTTCGTTTCGTTCTAAATTTTGCAAGTTAACACGCCACAACGTGCGTGTTGGGTTCAACGTTTTTTCGTCTATTATTTTCTCGTTTGACAGGCCCGTCGCAACGTGTCTATTTTTACCCATTTGACAGATTTTTCGCAACACGGGGGTCCTAGATTACTTATTTATTATTTTCTACGTTTATTAACATGCCGCAACGGGCGTGCGTGGTTCAACGATTTTACGCCTGCTTTTCATCCGCTGTTATTTTTCTCCTTTTATTTATTTTAGTTTTACGAGCTTTTCCGATGTTAGTGATCGCTGGCAGTGGTGTGAAATTGGTGCTACTTGGAACTGTTTTACGAGCGTTTTTAATCTATTAAGTTTTTTACTAATAATTTTTTTGAGTTTACCTCTATACTTCCTTTGTTTAAAAAACTAAATTTTTGCGTGCATATTTTTATGTACTTGTCGGTATAAATTTTATTTGCTCTACGTTTTGACGTAAACCATTTTTCTGAAAACGAGTCATGTCAAATATAATACGTTTTGTTTAAAGAAACCATTTTACTTGCATTTTTTATGTACGTTTTAGTATAAATTTGAGTTAGTCTATGTTTCAACGTAAGCTTTTTTTTAAAAACGAGTCCCGTCAAATATAATACGTTTTGTGGTTTTTTATGTATGTTTTTTTAATTTTTGTTTCGAACCGAGTGGAGTCAAGTTGTGCTTTTTCCCCCTTTTCAAAAGCTCTAATTAATCTCTTTTGATTACACGTGTCTGCTTTTTTCTTTACACCCGTTAATGTTTTCTATGTATGAGTCGGGTCACATATTATACGCTATGATTGTACGGTATCAACTCGATTCACTTTACCATTTGATCCAATCACAATACTTATATAAGTTACATTGAGTTCAATTAGATTCATCAAAACGTGCGTTTTCATATAGTTAATGCATTACATAACATTTAGACTAATCTATTCAATATTTATGGTGTATTCGCACCGCAATGCGTGCGGGTCTTATTACTAGTTAAAACAAAGTAACACTTGCAATACTAGGTGGGATCTTAATAGATAGATCACATGTGTTTGATCTCTAGATATAGTAAAATAGAAAATGTGTGTTTGAATTTAAAAATATAGATACATGAATGAGATAGGGAGAAACTCAACTGACATGAAAAAACATTTTTTTAATGTCCTCTGAAATTAGATACTTGTTTTCAAACGTGTAATGTACGAAAATGGACCATAACACATGTTTGAAGAGTAGTCCAGGTTAAAAAAAAAAAATACCGGTTCTGTCACAAAATGAGATATTTTTTTATATTATTCTTCTTATAAATGTTCTATAAATATGAGGTGTAGGTTGTATGGACGTATGGTACACATTAATATATTGGTTAAATTACATTTCAGGCTTAATAAAGTACTTTACCAATAATGTTTCTTTTTCTTAACGACAACAAATGCAATTTATTAGTTCAAAACCAAATGTTACCTAAATGCATTACTTTGCATTTAATTATATATAAATCTAATATTGAATTTTAACTAATATAGTAATAACTTTACACCAAATTAATATAAATGACATCCAAATTATAGTTGCGTATAATCCGAATTAATTGATTTCTCATACTTTATATAAGGTTACATTGAAATAGGGCCGGTTTGAAGGTAATTGATTTCTAATACTTTATATAAGCTTACATTGAAATAGGGCCGGTCCTGAGGGTAAATAATTTCTAATACTTTATATAAGTAAATGGTCTAACTTGATACTACTTGAACCTGAATTGAAAAGGATAAACAAGTTTAGTTAGTATTTGAACCTGAGACAAAGCACCCCGCCTAAGATTGTTTTTAAAATTTTAGCTCGATTTAAAAGTCGAGCCGAGCTAACTTGATTAGACTTCGAGATGGGCCCCAACTAGTATTAGCTCAGCTCGATTCAACTTGTGAATAACCCTATTTAAAATATTAATCATCGTACTAATTACTTTTGTTTTTATATATAATTTTCTTAATGGTCAATTTTTAAGGGCGGTGGGGGGTGGCACGTTATTTTTCCGTGATAGCCATTTATCACGCGTGGTAGATCTTAGAATGCCACCGCCACTCAAGTTTATAACGCGTGCAATATTCCACGCGTGGATTTTATCACGCCGTGGAAAATGGGTGTTGTGAGGGAACATGGGGGTTTATTTTTGGGTGTTGTGAGTGATAGGCAATGCCACTAAAAAAGGTTGTGAGTGATGGAAAAATGGTTGATGACATGGCGAACTTGATTGGGTGATTATGAGTGATGGAATTCTATCACTAGAGACCACCCCCACCCCCTAATGGTCACAAAAGGCCTTCAAATCTACGCATCAGCCTTCACATTGAAACATAATCCAAACTTGTATAACAAACTTTTTTAGATTATTACTTTGTTACATTGAAACATAAATCTAAACTTATATAAACTAGTAAATTTGTTCGGAACGTTACAACGACGTCAAAACGTAAAGTAACGCAAATTTATACTGTCTAATGAAAACGTACTATATTTGACTCAACTCGTTTACGAACAAATTTTACGTCAAAACGTAAACCAACTAAAAATGTACATAAAAATAATAACAAAAATGTTTTATATTTGACCCGATTGCGGCGACGGCGAAACATAAAGTAACTATATCGTCTAATGTAAACGTATTATATTGACCCAACTTGTTTCCAAAGAGCTTATATGTTAAAACGTAAACTAACTAAAAACGTACATAAAAATATGCGTGGAAAAATATATTATATTTGACCGGACAAAATTTACGTCAAACGTAAATAACTTGAATTTATACCCATACGTATGTAGATACAAATAAGCACTTAGAACTGCAAGGGGTCAAGATGACATTTCATAAAGTTTTTAAAATTTCAGGGGCGTAAATGTAATTTATATATACTCTAATTTGCAACAACTTTGTGCATTAGTGTGTTGTACGACAGGCTTTACTTATGTTATAAGCATCTCATTATTGTACTTTGTGTTGTTTTCTTTGTACCTTTTACATCAGCTTCTTCTTTTAGTAGTTAAAACCCTAACTCAAATGGGCGTCTTCTCCACACCTTCCTTCCAATACCTGAAGTAGTAGCTGTTGTTTAAGCAAGAGAGAGAGTGAGAGAGCCCCACATGAGAAAGGGAAGAGAAGAAAGGAAACCGAGAGGTTCCAGTCTCCAATGACGACAGATCCACGGTGGTTCTGCGGCGACGGCGCCATCAAGGCGATACTGCTCTGGTGCGTGCTTCATCCACCGCCGGTAACCTGTAGACGGTGAACACGGTTGTTGGGTTGGCTGGTTTCAACAAACGACGGTGGTGCAGTGCAAATAGCGATTCCAATCTTCTGCAAAATTCGGGTTTCTTACTCCTTCAACCTTATTTCATTGTTCCATTCAATTTTTCACCACCGCTAACCTGATTTGGTCTTTTTTTTTTTGGTTGTATAGTTTATCTACTCAAATCTTAATGCGCTAACAGGTATGTAAGCTAAAAATATCATTTTTGTTTCTGATTTTGTATGTAGATCTGGTATGGTATATGATATTTTAGCATTTTTGTTCTTCAATCTGAAGAGGGTATACATGTTTTTTTTTCTTCTACTTGGGAAGCAAATTAATAAAAGAAATTAGGTATTTTTAACTAGATTTTGTGCATATGAAGGTGTCACTGTTCTTTGATTGCTGGCAAGGTTTGTGGGTAATAACTAACAAAAGTAAGTCATCCGTTGGTTCTTGTATATAATAACTAATTCTTTACCTTATTAAAATGGCAAGATACAGTTGGTAAGTGTGGTTAGACATGAACCAACTGTGGCTACATATATGCATACATAAGACTTAAACCAACTATACATTTGGTTGCAAATTTGGCTTCTTGGTATGAGCATATATATATATTGATCAAGGAACAGACAAGGGCACAAGGGACTGGCACATTTATTCTAGAATTGAAATGGGTACTGGTACCGGTATTGAAAATACCCGTTACGTTACGGATCAGTATTTTAAGGTAAAAACCGGCAAATACCGGTACCGAAAACGCTCAATGTCGGCACCGAATCGGTACCGAAAATCAAGTCGTTCAGGAAATCTGGTACCGGTTCTGAACCGGTACCCAGTACCATTTGCTTTCTTTAAAGAATCTTGGTGGGTTTTTATTAGGGACTCATTTGCTTTCTAAAAAGAAAGCCGAATTACGACAATGTAGCAGGCGGCAACGGTACCGTTAGCATTACACTAGGAAGCGGTGACGGTGGGATTGGGTATGATACATTTAGTGATCTGAGCCTAATTTTTTAAAGAGTTTTTTAAAATGTTTATTTATGATCTATTTGCTTACACGTGTGTTACAACCGTGTCCGTGCAAATATTTGGATTGTGTTTTTTTTTTCTCAAACAAGTCATCGTAATAAAATTTGGTTTTTCATAATTAACGTATTAGTTATTTAGAATTTGACCAAAAAGGCCCATTTTGACCATATAAAAATGACTTGTTTTTATAACCTATGTTCACTTTGACCTGTTTGTTAACAAAATGATGGATGTAGTGGTAAATACTGTAAGTATTTATTTATATAATGGTTGAAGGTGTTGATAGTTATTAATAATGAATGGCTGTAATGGTGCAGCTCAATGATTTGGAGAAGACAGGCCTTTCGTCCAAGCAGGTAAACTTGAAGCATCTTGTTGTCAGTGAAGTTAACATTATTGAAAGCCAAATACAAGTTGAGACAATATTGAATCTTGTGCAGGTTGCTATCATGTTTGGAAGAACAGCCAAAGGGTTGTTTGACTGAATGAAAATAACATGCATGCTGCAAGGTATAACTGCAAATGTTGTAAGATACTACTACTATAATTGAGTGATTTGTGGAATCTATGGTTAATCTCAAATGTGTATTTGAGAGTTAGTTAATGATTCTTTTAGTTGCGCTGTTAAGTTACTTGAGTCGATTAGTGAATATGTAGTTTTAAGACATATCTTTTTGTGAAAACCATCAAACGATCAATGTGCTGCTTGATCGATCTATACTATACAAGCTTGCTGCCACATTTTATTTCATGTTTAGTGAAGAACCTAAATTGCTTTTAAATGAGATACAAAGTTGTGAGGCTTCTTGACCTTTGACTAATCCATGGGAGTTATAATACAAAACTGTAGCAAACATTTTCTTGAAAACGACAATAGCTTACCTAGAACGACAATAGCCTTGCATAATTTTTTTAAGACAAAGAATCTGACATCAACAGTCAAGTGGGGATAATATAGAGAACTTTGATCAACAAAGATACGTGTTCAGGTATTTATACCAGACTATTTTAATGAAGATATTATAACAAGTACATGCTGAGATTGTTGAGTATGTTAAGTTATTCAGATCCTGGGTACAACAGTGGCAACCGGCTACGGACGCGGCTTCTCCATTCGTTCTGCGACTCACATGTGTCTTATTATGTTTTACAGCTCTTCATAGCTTTGTTGATGGCCTACCCTTTACTATAAAAAGGCTATCTGAGGTGACTGTGCTATCGTTTGTTAATCGTTGTGTGATTCATCTTTTTTCTTAAACCACAAGCTACTTTTTAATTTGGTGCGAGTACTTGCATTTAAATATCTGATTTGATTTTGCTTTTGATTTTAGTTTGTTGATAAAAGATCATATCGGATGCATGGAGCTTGTATCCACATCTATTAAAGCTTGCTCTTGCTCTAGAAAAGGTGAGTTTTATTGACTTTTTTTAAACATTAAAACCCTACCATATTATAATGGTGATGATTCACTACAGTGCATGTTTTATAGGAAATTTGGCTAGCTTCACAACAAGCTCAGCCGCAACGCCCACCCGGGTTGGGTATGCGGGCTGTAAGTACCAAGCGTACGAGTGTTGGGTCTACCGGTACGAGTGTTTTTTTGCCCCGTCAAACCGGAGCCCGAACTGAGCCGTCTAAAAAACATGGTGAGAGTATTCATTTTGTTTTTTAGTAAAAATATTTGGATTTTTTAGTAAAGTTGAAATTGAAAGTGTGCATCTAGATCTTTACACTGTTTTACTTCCAGATAGTGTTGCAAGGGCTTTTTTTGTAATGTTTTAAGTTTTAAGTTTTGTTTGTATTTGTTGCACATGCTGCAGAGATTATGTACCGACAAAGTGTGATGATGGCTCAGCAGAGGCAACAACCTACTCAAGTACCCGAGTTCAGGCTACCTCAAGAATGGAAGTATTGTAAAAATGAATTAGGAAATGTTAGCTTAATATAACGTATAATATAAGATTTTGAGAATGGGTTTTAGTGTTGAACTAGAAAGTGCCACGCGCGCGTTGCGCCGCGGGCAGCGGCGGATCTAGAAAATCCGCCAAGCCGTAACGTTTTATAAATAAGCCGTAACGAAATCGAAAAAACCTCAAATTTTTCCAAAATTTACACTAATTTTTCCAAATTTTTCCGCGCCAAGCCGTAGCGGGCGTTGCCCCCCGGCCTAAGGTATATCCGCCACTAGCCGCGGGCAAAGAAATTGACCACATCTAGGCATAAACTCTTGGTTGCAGCTCATGTATCTAACTTGATGGAGATATAAAACTAGCCCCCGCCGCATTGCGGCGGGTTACTTTTCTAGTTGAAACATAAATTTAAACTTATATAAAAACACAGATTTTCACATGATTACTTTTACTTAGTTTATAAGTTTACTTTTTTTTAACCAGTTCGCATTTTCATTATGATTTAAAAACACAACCTTTTACCATATGGCATAAAATAATATTTTTTTTAAACGGTGAACTTCATGTATAAGGTTACCACACTCTTTAAATCGGAGAGCTCCGTATTGCCCCACTTTGACCAGGCTATGTTGTCTTAACCGGACCCACGCTGATTTCGAAGTTTGACTTTTTTGGGCGTTCCCTCGGGAAACCATACCGCCGGCTGCCACTTGACAGTCGTTGTGCCATCACATGAGCAAAACTCTCTGGCGTAACATACGGTGGGACGAAAACCCGGTTGGGCTCGGGAATCAAACCGACAACCTTACACAAAGCCTAGTCCAAATCCTTCATTGCCTATATCCACCCCAATATGACATAAGTAGAATTGAACCTGAGTCTTTAATGGAAAACGCAAATCTTTAGGCCACAAGCAGAGGGAAATATGGCATAATATAATATAGTTAAATGAAAGGTATAACTTTATATGGTCTCATCAATTCTACTTTTATTCCGTATAAATATAACGTGTACCAAAACACCAAATTTGAGATCCTATTGAAAAGTCTTCTCTAACTAAGACATTAAATTTAATGAAACGCTACAAATTCAACCAATTTACACCAACTTCGGCCTAACAACAATTCACCAATTTTTTTCATTTTCATTTAACACAATTAATTTTGGTCTTTATTAATTCATTTCATACCATTTTCATACTTTAATGATATTTCATAAATGTTACAAGTAAGTTTGATACGATAATCAATTTATCTTTATTACTCATTCTAAATTCTAAATTGTAAAATTTATATCTAAGTTACCTCTTACAAAAGAAAAGTGTAGACAAATAAATGAAATAATCTCAAGTATTTATCATTGATCGGCAATAGTTTGAACTACAAAAATAATCACGGATGATCCAACCTTTTAACCTATTGTCTACCAACAGATATTTTCTAACCGAGGTCTGACTCAGTTAATTCTTGGTGACGCAGACGCTGATATAAAGCAAACTTTGTTATTTGACAAGGGATGATTTGTGTTAAAAGAACAAACGTAAGAGACAAAAATGTTTAAAGTTAGGCTGAACCTGTTAACCGAGACAAACCTTGACGTAAAATGCATTTTTTTAAACGACCAATTAAATCACCGGATAAGTATCCTGAGGTGCCCTCAATTGAGCAAATGCATCATCTCTTCCATAACGGCCGGAGTTGGATGCATTCCCGAGCCACCAGTTTCGAAGAAATTCCGCCCGCCCAAAGGCTCACTGCGGTAAAACCCGGTTCAGCTCGGTTGCCAGCACTAATGTCCTTTAAAGTGCTGCTAGTGGAAGTGAACATGGTGCCTCAAGAAAAGAAAACAAGTGACTAATCAGTAGACCAACTTGTCAGGAAACGTAAAATACATTTTATTCTTGAAACTAAAAGTAAACTGCCAAAATGATCCCTGAGGTTTGGTCACTTTTGCCACTTCAGTCCAAAAATCAAACCTTTTGAATCTGGATCCCTGTGGTTTCAATTTTGTTGCCATTTTCATCTAAAAGCAAAATATCATTAGATTTTTCAGTTGACATCCAGTTTTTTTTTTTTTTCCTCCATTTTAACGAAGGGCAAAATAGTCAGTTTTTTTTTTAATTTGTTATAATAAAACATTAAAAGACCATTTTGCCCTTCATTAAAAAGGAGGAAAAAGACAAAAAAAAAAACTGAATACAAACTAAAAAATCTGACAAGATTTTGATTTTGGATGAAAATAACAACAAAATTGAAACCACTTGGACACAGATTCAAAAGATTTGAGTTTTAGACTAAAATAGCAAAAGTGACCAAACCTTATAGATCATGTTGGTAGTTACTCTGAAATTAATTATGTAATGATAAAATGATTCAAGAGGGTGGGACCCAAATAGAGTTGATAGGGATCCAAATAAGAGAGATGTGAGGGCCATTCTCAGAATCAGATACTGTCGTTATACGCCTACATACATCACACTCAAACATGGCCTTTCACTCCCCTCACACACTAGATGCCCTCTCTGCACACACACTCACACACCAAACCCCCTAAACCTAGGGTTCCATTTTCACTTCAACCCTAGATAACATAGATCTCCATTCACATTCACTCCCTTCTTGATCCCCTTTTACTTCTTTCTGTACTTCCAATCAGATTCTTCACTCTCATCATCAAAGTTTCCACCTTTATATCTTCTGTAAGTGTGTTCTTGAATCTTGTTTTAACTGTTTTTTTTTTATTTTGTTTAATTAGTGGTGATGAAGGGGTTGAGTCCTTTTGAAATCTTTAGATCTCTTTCTTGGTATTTACATTTTAAAGTTTATTAAATTATTTTTTTTTTTGGGTATTCACATTTTAAAGTTTATTAATTTATTATTTTTTAGGGATTTAGATGTTTTTTTGCTAGTTATATCACTTGTTTACCTGCATATTTGTTAATCTTTTGTATATTTGATTTGATTGATTATGTTGATGAATGATTTGTTTACTCACCTGGTCCCATTTAACTTGATTTTCTCTCATGAATTATTTGGGGATTTACAGAAATTTTGGAAGATTCAATATCTGTTTTCAATATGAATGTTCACAATTTCAAGTTTCAATTTTTTTTAGTTATTCTTTTTTTAATTTTTTTTTTTATAAATTGTTAGAAAAGATGGTGTGAATAAGTATGCCATTGATAAATAACTCAAAAAGAATTGTAAACATCTTATCCCAGTTGAGAAAAATTGATTCTTGGTTTAACTTTTGACTTTTGAGCTTCTTGATAATAAAAAAGTGATCTTGCTGATTTTTCTTTACATTTGTTTCATTGTAGGGTTCATTCCACTTTTATTTTGCCCAAAAATTATAACTTTTGGTTGAAGATTTGGGCATTAGGGCATTAGGGCATGTTTCGATTCTCAAAGTGATAGCGAGCGAACGATTAATACTTGCGGTAAACATTATAAATGGGTTCACTTTACGGTACCCATGAGATTGTCGAATTGACAGATGAACCGGCATTGAGTGATTTCCGGATCGATAAGGGGAAAAAGGCGAAAGGGTGTAGTCGATACATGGAAGACGACATCAACAAGCTATTCGAAGGTATTAGTATGCGACATTCGTTTAATGGTTCAAGTTTCTCCGATGAAACGTGTGGGGCGACACCTAGAAAAAACCCGTCGAAGAAGCCGATGCGGATGAGTTTATCGTCTTCGTCAGGAATCGGGTATCCGGAGCCCGTTTCGTTAAAACAAGCGTTACGGGGATTATGCATTTCGCAAGCTTCGGAAATGGCTGCTGTTAAAAGATTGTCATTGCCGTATAGCAATAGTCCGCAGTCAACCCCTCGGTTGAATCTCGAAAAGTCAACAAAAAGCGTTGGGCTTTTGAAGGAGATGTTGCGTGCACCGGAGTCCGATAGCCAATCTTCGAACGAACAAGTGCAAGAGACGAAGATTATTTCGAATTCAACTCGTTCACCAATTCGACCCAAAGATTCATTGGATTCGGTCAACGCTGAAGTCAACTCAGTAAGTAATCGTGAGAAGAATAATGTTACGCTGAGTAAGTCAACACCTAGATCACGTTACAAAGGAAAGTCGATAAGAACGTCACCTCGTGTGGTCAAGACGGTGAAGACGGTGATTCGGACGAAAACCGTCTTGAAGAAAAAGTCAAAGCCGGAATTGACTTCCGCTTCTACCGCTTCAAACGCATCCGTTTCAGCGAAATCCCAACTGATATGCCAAAAATGCAATTGTGCGATAAAAGATGCGAAAACCGAGTCGAAGAAAGACTCTCAGTCACCTCTTTTGTCGAGTAGTACGGAAAACGGGATGAACAGAAAAGTCAACGATTTGGTCAACTATGGTAAAACGATTTCGGTTCTACACAGTAAGAACTCGAAATACGGAGATAAAGGCGAATTCACTCAAAGTTCAAATAGCAGCATATGTGAATACAGTACGAGTACTAGCATTAGCGAAGAACGAAATCTCAGTGGATGCATTGTTATCAATCGACCACATATGTCGAAAGATATGAGGTGGCAGGCGATTAATCATACGATGAAACAAAACGGGTTTCTCGGTTTGAGACATTTCAATCTGTTGAAAAAACTTGGGTGTGGGGATATCGGTACGGTTTATCTTGCGGAATTAGTTGGCACGAATTACCCTTTTGCCATTAAAGTTATGGATAACGAGTTCTTGGAACGAAGGCAAAAGATGCCGAGAGCGCATATGGAACGGGAGATTTTGAGCATTTTGGATCACCCGTTTTTACCTACGCTTTATGCGCATTTTGTTTCGGAGAATTTGTCGTGTTTGGTTATGGAGTATTGTCCGGGTGGCGATTTGCATGTTCTTAGGCAGAAGCAGCCGGCTAGATATTTTCACGAACAAGCGGCACGGTAAGTCAAACTTCTGGTCAACGTTTGTGCTGGTTTTATTGTTAGGGCAAAGTGTGAAATAAAAATGATGTTTACGTTTTCGTCGGATTTAGCAACCAACTTCGGATTAATCACAAATTAGAAACCAACTTATCACTACTGAGTTTAGTTGCACTTTTAGTAGCATAAGGCGCACTATTTTTTCAAAAAGCTCACATAAGGCTCAATTTTTCGGCAAAAAGTTGACCCTGAGGCATGCACCTCATGTATATCCCATATAGTGCAGCAGGTTGTTGTACAACATGCTTTTTAGGTTGTACATGACTACATGTATGTAAAATTTATTATAAAACATATATAAAGCTTAATTGTCTCTAAATATAAAAAAATATATAATTATTTGTGCCAAAGCGGTGCGCTTTTGCGCTTGGTGCTTCGTGCATCGGTTTTAGACCTTGTCGCTTTTGTGCACTTCACACTTTTTAAAACCAGGACTGTAGCAACAAACATGACCTTTTCAACTGGTAGTTGGTTGTTTTTTGCTGGTTATAAATTAGCTATCACGGTATACTTTTTTTTGTCATTTTAGCGTAGATATATATGACACGTCATGTCTGATACGTTGCATATAATGAACGTTTTTAAACGTAAAACATGTTTTCGAGTTTTATTTTACAAGCATTTTTTGATTATGTGGCAACTGACATGGCATCAACCAATTCCACATAACCATTTAGCTGGAAAAATCATTCAAAACGAGGTTGGTTACTAGAATTGGCGATAACTTATAAGTCGGTTTCTGATGTGCCGGTTTTAAAACTAAAACTGGTAATAAATTATAAGTTGGTTTCTGTTTTGTGTCTATTCTAAAGTTGGTTATAAATTGGAAAAAAATGTAAAGTTAGGTACTTAGGTCCCTTTCAGAACATATATTTTCATTTGTTTAAGTGTAACAGAAAGCAGGATAGATTTGATGACATGTGATGATAATGTGGCATGTTAGAGGATGTCATTTTTTTTTATTTTCTTTAATTGACTTATACATGTAAACATGCCACATTAGCATGATAAGATTGGTGGTTTATTTATTCGGCTTGTTCGCTTTATTTTAGTTCTTTTCATCAACATTTTTCGTTAGTTTTTTTTTTTCTGTTCATGATGTCAAGCGTAAAGGTGGCAAATTTGACCCGTTTACTTGTGAATGGGTTGATTTGGGTCGTGTTTTTTTGTCAAACGGGTCAAATAGAAATTAGTTAGCCAAAGTCTTTATTTAAACTTAAAAGTATACAAGTAAACAACCTTTTAATTATTTTATTAAAATTTTGGATTGTTATTGATATCGTTTGTGTAATCACAATCAGCTCATTAATTAATTATAAAAAAGTAAAAAAAAAATACAAAAAAATTTATCCGGGTCAACCCAACACAGGCTGGCCCGTTTCATCTTGTTACCGGGCCCACAGGCTGTTTTAGGTTTATGATATATGCTTTCTTTAATTGATAGTTTATCAATCATATAACTAATCTTGTTTTTTTTCTCTCTGTTTATTCATACAGGTTCTATGTTGCAGAAGTTCTTCTTGCTCTAGAATACTTACATATGCTCGGAATCGTATACCGAGACTTGAAACCCGAAAACATTTTAGTTCGAGAAGACGGTCACATCATGGTCACAGATTTCGACCTTTCCCTTAGGTGTTCCGTAAACCCAACTCTACTCCAACCCTCTTCGTCGGGCCCACTTGAGCCACCTAGGATGTCGGGCCCGTGCGCCGGTTCAAGCTGCATTGACCCGTTCTGCATCAAACCCACCTGTCAACAAGTCTCATGCTTCAAGTCTAGACTCTTATCTGCACCAAAATCCCGTAAAGCAAAACCCGATTTAACCGCACTAAACCGCTCATTACCACAGCTCGTGGCCGAGCCAACAGAAGCTCGATCCAATTCGTTTGTCGGGACCCACGAGTATCTAGCTCCGGAAATCATCAAAGGAGAGGGTCACGGGAGTGCGGTCGATTGGTGGACTTTCGGTATATTTCTTTACGAGCTTTTATACGGGAGGACACCGTTTAAAGGGCCCGGTAACGACGAGACGTTAGCCAATGTGATATTGGAAAACCTTCGGTTTCCCGAAACGCCGTTGGTTAGTTTTCAAGCGCGGGATTTGATCAAAGGGTTATTAGTAAAAGAGCCCGAAAACCGATTGGGGTCACAAAGAGGGGCGGCTGAAATCAAACAACACCCGTTTTTCGATGGGTTGAATTGGGCTTTGATACGGTGTGCGTCTCCGCCCGAGCTGCCCGAACCGTATGATGTCACGGTTTCTAAAGCCGCTTCGTTAGAGAAAGCGAAAAAGTATCTGGATTACAACGAGTCTTCTGATGGGCATCTTGAGTTTGAGTTGTTTTAGTGACAGGGCCCATATTTAATCTGAGAAACTGTACAAGTCATTGTTAGTTTTGAAATATTTAATCAGGGCTTTTTTATAATTTATTACAATGAAATTTCGACGTATTTGCATGACGAATACTGCAAGTTTTTCGGCCCATTGGCTCGACATATAAAACCAAAAATCTTAACCGGATTCTGTCGTCTGAACTGTGTTATGGAAATACAGTCGTTCTTTTTTAGTATTGAGCGTCGGCTTAAGTTGGTTTCAGGGTCATGTTTGGGACCTAACCAACGGTTACGGTTAAGGTTTTTTTATTAACCAATAACTCGGTTATGGTTAAGGGCGTCTTATAACCGAACCCATACCTTTGGAATATCGTAACACCTGCATATGTCTAATTTAGATGTGATGCTTTTTTATTCTTAAAAGTGTATAGTTTAGGACTTTACGCCCATTAACTTTGCTAAAATATTATCTCTATTTGGTTTGGTCCCTCCTAATTTTTTCCATTGACTGCTTTTGTTAATATGTCTACGAGTTGGTCTTCTGATCGAACAAATGGAAGTTCTATGATCCCGGTTTCAAGTTTCTTTTTGATGAAGTGTCTGTCGACTACAACGTGTTTTGTTCGGTCGTGTTGTACTAGGTTTTTTGATATTTGAATTGTAGTTTTGTTGTCACACATGATCTGACTTGCATTGGTTTGAAAATACCCAATTTCTGTTAGGAGTTTCCGAATCAATAGAATTTCTACAAGTCCCTGTGTTATCCCTTACAATTCTGCTTCAACACTCGAGAGAGCTACCACCTTTTGTTTCTTGATTCTCCATGTGACAAAATTCCCGTCAACTAGAGTGAAATAACTAGATGTTGATCTCCAATTTCCTTTATCACCTGCCCAGTTGGCATTAGTGTATAATTGAACCTTTAGATGTCCGTTGTTTTGAATAAAACTCCACGACTAGGTGTCCCTTTGAGGTACCTAATAATTCTCTATATGACTTCCATGTGAGCAACTTGAGGTTGATGCTTGAACTGGCTAACTACTCCGACTGCGTAGGCTATATCTGGACAGATATGTGGGAGGTAAATTAGCTTTCCTACCATTCGTTGGTATTTCTCCATGTCTGCCAGCTCAGCTCCTTCCTCCATATATAGGTTTTGGTTTGCCATCATGGGAGTATTGGTAGGTTGCAGTCAATCATCCCTGCCAACAAGTCAAGGATATATTTTTGTTGGCAAATGAAGATTCCTTGTTTGGACCTTAGTACCTCAATCCCAAGGAAATATTTGAGTCTACCCAAATCTTTCATTTCGAATTCTTTGAACAAACTTGCCTTTAACTTTGTCATTTCATCTTCATCGTTTCTTGTGATTATCATCTTAACGACATAGATAATTAGAGAGGTAACACATTTGTTTCTTTGTTTGAGGAACAAAGTATGATATGAATTACTCTCTTTAAAACCATACTTCTTCATAGCTAGCATAAATCTGCCAAACCAGGCTCGGGGGGATTGTTTTAGCCCGCATAGAGATTTCTTCAAACGACATACTTCTCCAGGATTAGAGTTTTTAGTGAATTCGAAAGGAGCTTCCATATAGACTTCTTTTTTAAGCTCCCCATGTAGGAAGGCCTTTGTTACGTCGAACTGATGGAGTGGCCACTCTTTATTTGCAAGTATTGAAAAAAGAACCCTTATTGTATCAATTTTGGCTACTGGAGAAAAAGTATTGGAGTAGTCAATCCTGTATGTCTAAGTATAACCTTTGGTTACTAGATGGGCTTTGTACCTCTCAATAGATCCATTTGGCTTATGTTTTATAGAAAAGACCCAACGACACTCTACTGATTTTTTTTCCTGGTGGAAGGGTACATTTTCCCCATTTGTCATTTCTCTTTAGTGCAACCATTTCGGTTTCCATTGCCTCTTTCTAGTCATCTAATTTTAGAGCTTGATCAATGGTAACTAGAATTTCCTCTGAATACAGAACTGGGCAGAATCGAGTAATGAAAAAAGAAAATCAACATTAGTATTATTCGGTTTGAAGGTATGTCTATGACTCTTGGCCAAAACACACGCCTCACAATTTAAGACTTTATTTAAATGAAATAAATTAGGAGATAAACGATATAAATAACCAGTGGATGGGTGTCCTAATCTTCGGTGCGATAACCAAGCATCCCTTTCTGTAGTTCCATGAGCTAGCATCACAGTACATTGTCGAGTCACTTCATCCACATAGTACAATCCTTGGCACTCAGTACCATGCCCAATGATCATTCCCGTCCCGATGTCCTGTAAGATACAGAAAGTAGGGTGCATTAGGACTATACAATTCAGTTCTTTCCTAACATGACTGATTGACAACAATTTGTGGGATAAAGATGGAACATAAAGACAATTTGATAATTTCATGGTTGGTGAAATTTCAAAGGTTCCTCCTTCGTTCATTTGAGTTACTTCCCCATTTGCAGTATGTATTCGAGATTTTAGAGGTTTTGATTTTGAACTTATGTCGGAATATCGAAGGTCAGTGTGTCCATAGCACCGCAATAAAATATCTATGAATTATTGTTCTTTTCAAATTTTGTTGCCATATTGACTTCCAAAACCGTACCAGAATTTTTAGGCACATCCGGAACTTGAGGGTTACATTTTTTACTTCCTAAAGTTGTTAGTTGTTTATTAAATCTAAAATTTTAGAATTAAAAAACTTGGGGTTAAAATGGATTTTTGAGAATGTGGAGGGTTTGAGGTATAATTCCCAAACCCTTTACCTGCATCACTCGTTCCTTCATTTTTTACCGCAACGAAACACCTCACATTCATCTTCTTTGTTGGTTTTCATCTGGTGGTGCCCGTTGCTGCTGGTCTTTTGATTACCCACAGTTTTTGTCGCCTTACCATAGTTTCCCCTTTTGTGGCCATCAACCCACCATTCGGGATATCCCACTAGTCGGAAGCATTGCTCTTTTGTATGCTTTGTCATGCCACAATGGCCTTATTTTAGTTTATTTTTATCAATCCAAAATGACGAATTAACCTTTTTGTCTGACCAACGGTCTTTCAAAACGAACCCTAACCCATCAAAATCACCGGTGGAACTTAGGCTAGATGCTAACCCTTGTGATACTGACCCGAGAATGTTTTGGTATGGTGTCTCCTTTCGGACAACTGCATAAGCAACTTCGGTCGTCGTCAAAGTGTCCCAACGAGTATTTCCCTTTTAATGGAATCATACTTCCGGTCGATTGCATTGAGAAATTGAAATAATTTATTTTCTGACCTGATTTTATTGTACGTGGCCATGTTGGTAGCATATGTCATCGTATTAGGGTCTCACTGTTCAATCTATCCCCAGATATCCTGCTTCACAATCCAGAATACCTTTAACGGTACGCCGTTCTGCTTGAACTCATTTGCCCTGACGTGGAGATCGAAAGTTCGGAGTTTGTCTTTGCCGCTACTATACGTGACCATAAGAGGGTCTGATAACGTTTTCGTTGTTGGGAACTCTGTTAAATTACTAGCAAGGGCTGGCTCAATTTTTTGAATTAGCCACGAAAAAAATAACAAGATCATCTTGTTTGAGTGAGTTCTGGTGGGTCTTTAGTTAGATGGTTTAGAAAGGCTTTCGATTTCCCCTTTTTGGTGACTCGCATTATCCGAGCCCATAGAGGATAGTTTTGGTCTGTGAGGTTTAGGCTATCGAAGGGGTTTGATTTGGAATTTTAAGTTTAGGTTTGAATGCCATTTTTTAGGAGGTTGGCAATTTGAATAGCCAAGCTATTCTCTGTATCGGACATGGCTGGTTTAGTTCTAATAGATGATGAGAAGACTTGAACCTAGGATCATCAACACCGCTCTAATACCATGTTGTCAATGATAACATAACAGAGAAATTGAGATAAAGGTTTTTCTTAGATTGATCAATGAAACCAATACTGATTATATAGCCTATACAATTTGTCACAAACTAGGTGATGCCTCGTCCGCGTTGCGGGGCGATTGCCGAATAATTCTCAACCAATTAAAAAAAACTGTACTATAGTTTTGCTATAAATAAAAAGTAAAAACAGTATTAGGCAGCTCTTTGACATGATTTTTAGCTGGGGGCAAAGTCATATTTTTATTTTTACCTAGGGGAAAATCAATTTTTTTTCCCAAGGGTAAAATCCTAATTTTTAGCTAGGGGAAAACCTGTAACACCCCGAAAACGGGTTTGGTAATCAAACTCCGTTAATACTAAAAGATAGGTAAAGTACCGTTAGTAGTAAAAATAACCCGGTAAATATTTGGATTTAAATAAGAAATCCTAATATTAAATACAAGCGAATCAAAGTTTTAAGGAATTGAGTTTATAAGAGCCCGAGTTACCGGGACTTAAAATAAAACGGGTTATAACTCCCGGGACCCACTAAGTAACTAGGAATATCAACCTAGTTAGTTAAATGTTTTAAAATAATAAGAAAACTTGGTTAAAACACCCTTTATAAAACTTGAATAAGTGGAGGGACCAAAGTTGACAAAGAACTCAAATGGTTTTTAATTTATTAAAAATAAAACACCACAACACACACTATAGTGTGTGTTATGGTCGAGATTTCCACAGGAGAAAAAGGGTTCTCCACATTGAACCCTAGTACACACAAAATCAATCAAATTGAAGGCCAAATCGGGCTCGAATCAAAGGCACGAATACATACAAATGATCACCAAGTCGAGGGGATCAAAAGGTATGTAAAATTTTGTTGTTACATGAAGTTGTAAAAATTGGATGAACATCACTATACGCGATTTTGGTAAGAATCGTAGAAATTAGGACTGAATTAGGGATGTATACATGTTTAGTAACAAAACCCTAAGTGAAAATCATGCATAACATGCTGTG
Source organism: Helianthus tuberosus (assembly GCA_030545235.1). NCBI lineage: Eukaryota > Viridiplantae > Streptophyta > Magnoliopsida > Asterales > Asteraceae > Helianthus > Helianthus tuberosus. The sequence goes on from CM060353.1 coordinate 14,903,778, forward strand.
AATTGAAGGATTTGATGAATTGACACACTTAGATAAGTGGGTTTTAATGTTATGATGAAATTGATGATATAATTATGCTTAGAATCAACATGCATGATAACGAATAGAAGGTGTTTGATTAAACCATGAATTTGAGTACAAGATCATACTTCTCACGAAATAGGTTTTGTATGATATAAAAGAATTGATGTTAAGATCGTGATATAGATGCTTGAAATCATGTTACCTAGTAGTTAGTGTGTAAAATTTGATTTCCTTAAGAGTTTGGATGAAATGCCTAAGCGAAATTCAATAAACCAAATGTGAATTGAATAAGTTGATAAGTCGATTGACTTTAAAAAGTCAAACCGACCAAGTATATGATCGAATGATAAATTCGATATATGAAGCGTAGGATAGAATAGTCGTAAATGATTATGACTAACCTAACCATCTTACAATTACAATGATAGTTTGACGCTTGGCAAGCTAGGTGAAAGCTTGGGGAAGGAAGCGGGTCAAACGAATCAAGAATGAAGGAAAAGCGTAATTTGGATGCAAGGTAAGTATAGCTTACACTAGTCACATATGTTGGAATATTCTTTGTCGTATTGATTACGAATAAGACAAATACCTAATTGAGATATGGTGTTCCGGCGTGTAGTCGTATGGAACAAGATAATCAAATATGATAAGAAACCATAGTGATGGCTAAAAATGAGTTAAATCGGTAATTCGATCATATTATGACGAATGAAACATGTACTTTTAAGGGTTACCATATAAGGTAAATCATAATAGCCAATAAGGGTAAAATTGTAATTTGGTCACTCGTTGACAATAATTGTAGGTTTTGAAAGATACTTTATTTCGAAAGCCTTGATAGGCCAAAAAGCGTTAAGAAGTGAATTATAATTAAAATGACCGTACGATGTAAACTGGAGCAAGTCGTGTAGGCGAGATGGCAATAAGCTTCATCTCGCCAATATAATCGGTCAATTAAAGCAAACGGGTCAAAAGGGTGAAAATATCACCCTTTGACAATATCGACTAATGGTTTGTCGAGTTGTATGATTTCAGGAATAAATATCAAATGGATACTTACATCGCTATTACTTAGCGGTTACTAAGGCAAGGTATCGAAACGGGTCAATATATATATATTGATCCGAGCCAGGTATGTATAATATAGATTAACCACTCAATAAGAACTAGAGGTTCCTTGATAGTTAAATGCAGTCATATAGACATTTGGTTACCTTAATAAGAAAACCGAATGATTCATATGATGATCGTTGTGTTTTGAAAACATAATGACCTTTTGAATCAAATGCATAGTTAAAAACATGGCTTTTGGGTCAAAAATGCTTTTAAAAGTCCTTTATGTTAATGAAAGGACTAAAAGGACCAAAATGCCCTTGTAAGCTAAATCGAGCGAACGACCCATAAAGGTTGTTCGGAAAAGAGTAGTATGCATAATTAAACACTTAGAATGAGTATACAAAAGCGAAAGATGTGAATCCTTAGTCATTTGACTCTATAATAGTCTTTGCCGTAAAATAATGATTCGAAGGGTAAAACTCGGAGTTTAGGAATTTCCACACTTAATACAACACAAATACAGTTGTGGTGGAAGATTACTTGGTAAGGAATGTGGAAGTATAAAGCTAGGTACGAATGAAAGCGAATGATGTTTAAAATATACTTAAACACCCTTAACGGGTCAAAATAAGCATACGAGCGAAAACGGGTTTAATTTGTGTAAGAAACCTGTGATTAGAACCTAACATGGTAGATAACATTAATTTGATGAGGTGCATGTGAAATAAGGATCAAACAAATATGTTTGTTTGATAAAATGCATAAACGGGTTAAAATTCGATAAAAAGGCAATGAGTCGAAGGCTTAGAAGTATCAAAATTTATTATGCAGGATGTTGGATTTTAACTCCATAAGATGGAGAATTAAATTACGGACGTGTAGGAAAAAGAATCGGGTAAAACGGACAAAAAACGAGAGAGTTATGCTCGTTTCCGTGAAATCGAGTCATGCTGGGAATTATGCAGCACCAGCTGCAACAGTCTGTTGAAAACAAGCCGTGGCGTCGCGCGACGGGGAAGACCCCAGGCCGTGGCGCGACGCGAGTGGGGTGCCAGATTCGCAAAAATTTGTTATTTAACCGTTTATGCATTGCTAACCCATTGAAATGCGTTTTTAAGCTACGTATGAATAATCTAACTCATGTTTTTATGAGTTGTAGGTAAAATTCTAGCACCGGAGGACGATCAAGCACAATGAAGAATCGAACACGATCAAGAAATAAGCTTCCGCATGACGTTTCGTTGTTACTTTTAAATGACGAACTTAATTACATTATGTTCTAAACTTTTAAATTGTAAAAGGTTTTAATAAACCCGTATTTCTGATATACATGTATTCTTAATTACATGATTGTTTTCGTAAAAGATACGTTAAACCTTGATTTATAAGAACGGGTGTTACAAGTCGGTAATCAGAGCTCAAGGTTAAAAGAATAAAGTGTTCGGTTTGAGGCTTGATCGCAAATCCGGTAAGTACATGTATGTTAATAGTTTACCATGCAAAAGTGTTGTAAACAACACATAGGGCTATCGTGTGATACACGTTACCCCAATTAAAATTATTGATATAGTTAACGAAAATACGCGCGTTGACGCGTATAGTAGAAAAAGCCTTGTATTATAATACCGACGATTATTGAAGTTGACATTACTAACTTTTGTGAATGTTTTAATTGAAGGACACTCGTGTGCGAAGACGACGAGAGTTGAACGAATTGTGGATATGATGATGGAACAGTCCGAGGTATGACAAAAAAACATACTCATCAAGGACCTAAATCGCGTAACGATCACAAATAAGTTGTAACAACCCTCGGTAAAACCAACACCCTCATTATATTTTGTATACCCTATTATATCTTAAAATATTCCAATATGTTTTATATTACACCCCTTATGTGAAAACCGAGCCCAAATTATGTTAAAGGTTATAAAATAAATCAAAAACAAGAAATAGTAAGCTGAGGCGGGCCGCGTAAGATCCCACCTCAAGCTCACGCGGGCCGTATCAAGACCAGACTTTGACTCCGCTGACTTCTTTAGTTCAAGCGGGCCGCGTAAGACCTCGTCTAAGTTGACGCGGGCCGCGACAGATCATGAAACGCGGAGACATCAGGTGATGACACGTGTCATCATCATGGCGGACCTACGTATCGAATCAGCTAAGCTATAGGTTGACCGCGTGTTGACGCGGGCCGCGTAAGGCTTAGCCTTACCTTACGCGGGCCGCCTAAAAGTCGTATTTCACAACTATAAATAGCAGGCATCAGTTTTCAGTTTCCGTCGCTCATTCTAAATTCTCAATCTCGAATTCTCTGATATTTGGCATAATTTTCAAAGTATAATACCCCTAATTAGCAAGGTTCTGCTCCGTTGTAAGTATTATAACCCCAGTTTCGTAATAGTTACGCTGCCCGATTGATTTAGGGTTCCGTAACAACTGTCGTGGTTCTGCCCGACGTAGTTGTTGGAATGCCGTCTCGGGGAGGGTATTATTAATAATTTCAAAGGGTTATGATACTAACCAATGTACATTTGTATAAATTATAGATTATATGCAGGAAACCCTTACAAGAAGCCTAAGATAGCAATGTGAGTTGATCCACTTTTTGTAAACCTTTTTGTGAACTGTTTTACAAAACCTTACATATCTTTCCATGCGAATAACCATATTGAGTATTTGTAAGAATACAATTATAGTGGGTATGTTGGGGTTTTGTATACACAATTTGTTACCACCTGGTCAAGGAGTAACATTTCCACAAGTTGAGTATGACAGTACCACTGATGTTAATTGGTATATCTTGGAAACAAATGTAATTGCGGATGTGTTCTCAATATTGTTCACTGTGACTTTTGATTTAAACTTGATTAAACTCGGATTCACTCACCAGTATTTCCCACTGACAAAATATTTTTAAAACATGTTTCAGGTAACCCAATGTGACAGCCAATTAATATAAAGCCAGCTGGAGAGCACTGAAGGCTTGGGATAATGTGGCTATAAAAGTTACCAAATAAACAGTGTTTTAAATATAAATAATATAGGGTTCATCCCTATAAATGTATTGTAATAAGAAACTTGGGTTTTACCCATGTTATTATTAATATCAAATATGGTGGTTTTACTCTGATAAACATTTCCTAACTACGGTCCTGATGTAAATTCCGCTGCAAGATTAAACAAACTGATACCACCACTATCTGAGCTCGCGTCCGCCCGTTCCCGAGGATCAGGGATCGGGGGTTGCGACAGAAGGTGGTATCAGAGCCTAGCCACTGGTCTGAGCCAAAGAAGTGTTATGCTGACACTTAAAATTTATATTTTGTGTTAGGAAATAAATTACGGAAATACGTGCATAACTGTATTTATTTGTTATGTGTTATTTGACTATCTGTTAGTTTTCAGTATGAGTGATCAAGGACCATCAGATGTGAATCGTCAGTTAGCTGATTCACCTAGGAGCGAAGGAGGAGGGAATATTTGCCTTTAGAGCTCAATCTGAAGAACCATTTCCTACTAAGAAACGAGGATGGTTCAGTAAAGAAGCTTTTGCTCGTAGGAAAAGAATGCAAAAATTGCAACAGCAAAGGGCTTTAGCAGCCATTAAGCGAGAGACAGATGCCCATACTCAAGATATGCTAAATAGAAGCCTAGCTAATTTTCATATCTTAGCCACAACTGCTGCTGACCCAAGTCTGGAACAATTAGTAGCCCCACAACCGCAAAACCCAGAACAACCCATGGAAATAGAAAACCCGGAAAACCAAGTGGAAATGCACGACTTTAACCCAAAAGAAATCCCAAGGGTGCCTGCACCGAATCCCCTAGACCCGAATTACGACCCCTGGTGGGATGCCAATAGGGACTTTGTGCAACGTTACCCTATTCAGGACTATCCACCCATACAAAAGATAGAAGCTTACCCAGGTATGGACCCTTTAGACCCCTATTATCAAGATGATTATATTAGGGAGATATTAGAGGATCCTTACCAATTTCAGGAAACCGTACCCCAGATTCCAAACCCAGTTCGAGAACCTGCACCCCCAATGAGTGAAGAAAACGTTCAAGAACTTAGGACTTTCGGGGAGGAAATTTTAGAAAGCAGTGAGAGAATGCGTCAGGTGGGAGAGCGTCTCGTATGGAAATACGATGAGCGCAATATGGATTTTTGGATGAATCCATATCCATGAATGTTAGAATGGAGGAAGCGGTAGTAACAATAATATAATAAAATAAAATAAGATATGTGTGTACGGATGCATATTACTATTTTATTTCTGTTGGTATTGTAATCTTTATTTCTGTACTAGTGTGTAATAGACGCATAAGTATATGAAAAGAGTATAGTCGCAATGATCGACGGTTTTGGTTAAATTGCGTGTCATGTGATTAACTATATTACCTATTATTTGTGATATTAATGTTGGATAAATGTTTAAAATTCAGATGGCCGACGAAGGAAATCAAGGAAATCTGAATAACGATAACCAAAGTAACATTAACGTGGTTAATGAGAATCCAAGCATCAATAACAATAACAATCAAGTGGACAATAGTGCTATCCAACACATAGTGGCACAGGGAATTATAGATGCTATGCCATTTATTCTTCAAACTGTTAAGGATGCTGATAATAAAAGTAAACATAGCAGTAAGCGACCTGTTGAACCAGAAAACAGCGTGAACAATGGACCTATACTTCAAATGCCTATTCCCAAAAGAAGAAGAACCGTGCGTAACGGTTGTTCTTATAAAGAATTCTGGTCTTGTAAACCAATGGAATTCTCGGGCAACGAAGGGGCCATTGCAACATTATGCTGGATAGAGAAAACTGAGGCAGTCTTAAGGATAAGTAAGTGTGCCGAAGAAGACAAGATACTGTTTGCTTCTAATCTGTTTAAGAATGCAACACTAGAATGGTGGAACACTATCCTCCAGACAAGAGGAAGTGATCAAACATCTAATATGGAATGAGAAGAATTTAAGAACAAGATAGAAAGAAAATTCTACCCACCCAATGAGAAGGAACAGATACAAACAAATTTCTAAATCTTAGGATGACTGGTGTAGATAGTAAGGGGTACACTAAAATATTCTTTGAATATGCTAGAATAGTGCCAACTCTTGCTTCCCCAGAACCAGTGTTAATCTCTCGTTATATTTGGGGATTAATTGGAGAAATTAGATACATAGTCAAGGCCGCTAGACCTCAAACCATAGAAGAAGCTGTAGAATTAACAAATACCTTGACTGATGAATTAGTCCGTACTAGAGAAGAAGACCAGAGAAGAAACCTAACGCAAAGGTTACTCAAGAATTCCGTTCGGGGAATTACAATCGTAGGAATACAGGTTCTACCTCTGCACCATACTGCAAGGTTTGTAAGAAAAAGCATTCGGGAAAATGCTCCACTCTCTGCAATTATTGCAAGATGCCAGGACACAAGGAAGAAAATTGCAAGAAGAAATCTAGTAATGGATATTGCTACAACTGTGGAGAAAAAGGTCATATCAGGCAAAACTGTCCAAAACTGGCTCCAGCTGCAAACAACAAGAATACTAAAAATGCTAGAGCATTTGTTCTAATTGCAGAAGAAGCCAAGATGATTCTAGATGTCATAGCTGGTACGTTTTTAGTTAATGATGTTTTTGCTAAAGTATTATTTGACTCTGGTGCAAACCAAAGTTTTATTAATACATCGTTTTGTAAATTTCTAAATCAGTCATTAACTAAACTACCACAAGAATGCATAGTAGAAACAGCTAATGGAGAAACCGTTAGGATTTCTGAAATCTTGCAGGGAGCAATCATAGAAATTTTAAATCAGAAATTTATTGCAAACCTATATCCCATGAATCTGGTAGGATTTGATGTTGTTTTAGGAATGGATTGGTTAATAGCCAATAAAGCCAATATTTTATGTGATCAAAAGTCAATTCAAGTAAATTCACCAAAAGGTAAAACGATCACAATTAAAGGAGATAAGCCCTCTAGATCCACAAAATTCATCTCTGTGATGAAAACTGCAAGTTGTATAAGAAAAGGTTCTATAGTGTATTTGATTTCTATAGTCACTAACACTAAAGGAAAAGAACTAAAAGATATTCCAATAGTATCTCAGTTTTCAGATGTATTTCCAGAAGAATTACCAGGACAAACTCCAGACAGAGAAGTTGAATTCAGAATTCACCTGCTACCAGGAACATCACCAATTGCCAAAACACCTTACCGTTTAGCACCTGCAGAAATGCAAGAATTAAAGAAACAACTAGATGAATTGTTAGAAAAAGGATTTATACAGCCAAGTTCGTCGCCATGGGGAGCGCCAATATTGTTTGTTAAAAAGAAGGATGGATCAATGCGTATGTGCATTGATTACCGTGAATTAAACAAGGTCACGATTAAAAATCGGTATCCATTACCGAGAATCGATGATCTGTTTGATCAATTACAAGGAGCTCGATTTTTCTCTAAAATCGATTTAAGGTCAGGATATCATCAATTAAAGGTACAGGAAGAGGACATTCCTAAGACCGCTTTTAGAACAAGGTATGGTCATTATGAATTTACTGTCATGCCATTTGGTTTAACCAATGCCCCAGCTGCATTTATGGACATGATGAACCGAATATGTAAGCCATATTTGGATAAATTCATAATTGTTTTCATAGATGATATTCTAAGTTACTCTAAGAATAAAGAGGATCATGCAAGGCATTTACAAACACTTTTAAGTTTGTTAAGAAAGGAAAAACTTTATGCTAAGTTTTCAAAGTGTGAATTTTGGTTAGAACAGGTACAATTCCTTGGACACTTAATCAATCATGAAGGAATTCATGTAGATCCAACAAAAAATCGAGGCAATAACTAAATGGAAAACCCCTGAGTCACCAACTGAGGTTAGAAGTTTCTTAGGATTGGCTGGTTATTATAGAAGATTTATTCAAGATTTTTCTAGAATAGCCATTCCCTTAACTAAGCTAACCTGTAAATCTGTTAAGTTTGAATGGGGAGTAAAACAAGAAGAAGCCTTTAAAATTCTTAAGCAAAGATTAACCCATACACCCATACTAGCATTACCAGAAGGAACTAAGGACTTCATAGTCTATTGTGATGCTTCTAAACTAGGTTATGGATGTGTATTAATGCAACGTCAGAAAGTTATAGCTTACGCATCTAGACAACTTAAGAGTCATGAAGAGAATTATTCAACCCATGATTTAGAGTTAGGAGCTATAATTTTTGCTCTTAAGATTTGGAGACATTATCTTTATGGTAGTAAGTTTACTATATTCACGGATCATAAGAGTTTAAGGTATATCTTCAAGCAGAAAGAGTTGAATATGAGACAAAGAAGTTGGATGGAATTTCTTAGTGATTATGATTGTAATATCCAGTATCATGAAGGAAAAGCCAATATAGTGGCGGATGCTTTATGTCACACCCCGATTTCCACGTGTCACCGGTGGGCCCGGTGGGGGAGTATCGTGACGTGGTTGGCAACGTAATAGTCAAACAACACAATATTTAATATGCACAACGGAAGCAAATTTAAAAATATATAATACAACCGAATTTAATAATTGTAATATCAAGTATCACAACGTTCGATTGTTTATCCACAGAACGGATCGAAATAAAATATGAAACAATAGTTCAACAGACCTCAGGCATCTTAAGCTTGCGAGACTTCTATGATGCTAAGGAGACAACCAGCCAATTACGCCTAGTACCTGCATTTAATCTTTTTGGGAAAATACGTCAGTTTACACTGGTAAATACATTTAACTGACTCATTTTGGAAAATGATTGAAAATTGGTTTGGATGCACGTGGCATAAACATTTTATTTAACTTGGGAGAATTATTTTAAATATATAATCTTGTGAACGAATTACATGTTCCTTGTGCGTTCAGTAGCCCGGATCTTGTCCGGGTTAAAGATCAATAGACACACCACAATATTCTTTTGTGCACCGACGGGTGTACGCCTACACCCCGCGCTTAAGTCGTGGCCATTTCGTAAAATGATGCCGAGGATATCCGGGACATGGTCATTAACCCCCCAAAGGCTTTAAGTAACAAGACTGTTTAAACAAGCCGATCAAATTTTATTCAACTACCCACTCAACGGTGGAGAATTTGATGCTCGATCAAGCGGTATGCTATATACCGTAACCCAAGCCCGTATAGGGAAAATAAGTTAAAAGTATTTACCTGAGCAATGTATAAATCACAATAAGCAAATGCACGTAGCTTTTACTGGTACTCCTAATCTGGAACGAAGGTTTTATAATAACCTATTAGAATCCTAACAGGTCTTTAATTAAGCTTAAGCTTAGACCGGCTAGTTTCAGAGATACGGTTCGTACGCACGATTAAGCGAAGACCGTATAGAATGTGATTTAGACCCGACAAGTTCAGAGACTTGTTTTATATGGGTTTATTATTCACATTCTGGATTTTGAGATAAAACTGTTAAGGTTTGACCCGTTTCGGCTAATTTATGTAAACTTGTTACATAAACCGAACCGTACGCGTAATAAGCGTGACGGGTATTCATGAGAGCTATATACAGGTTTCCTAAGTTAATTATGCCTCAATATGTTGTGACATCAGTAAGATGTCTTTCATTATGCCCGAAACGTGTTTAAACACAAACTAGGTCCCGTAGGGGTAGTTTGGTCATTTTAAAGGTTGTAAAAGGGTTTAAGTGTTTAACTGAGTTACAGGTCTGATGTAATCAGTAAACATACTCAAATTAATGAGTTATAACAGTAGGATAAAGTACATATGTGAAATTTATCAATTATAACCAAACTATGCCCCGTAGGGGTATTTTGGTAATTTCACATAAGCCGAAAAGCTCAAAACTGAAGTTTGAGTTTAACAACCTTTGCTTACTGTTAAAATATTATAATTTTCCTCAAATATCAGTAGGTATCAACCCTTGTATGTTTAAAATACTCCTAGTACATACTATGCGTTAAAAACGCTTAAAAAGGCGATTAAAGGCCATTTCTGGGTTTGATACTTAAATATGATATTTTTATATTTCCAAAAGGCTTAAAATAATTTATTTATCATATGTGATCACTAGCAAAAGGTTTGGAGTCGTTTAGATATGTAAAACTCATTTTATGGCCCGTAAGGGCAAAACCGACAAGTACCGGATTAAGCCTACGACTATGAGTTATGCTCAACCTAAAATTAATTAAAAATATTTAAAATCCCAAAATAATATATTACATCAGTGGGTAAAAGATTTGATATCAAAAAGTATGTTTAAGTAGGCTATACGCTAATTACGCCATTTTATTAACATAAAGCTTTCAATTTGCGATAATGAGCATAACTCTCAATCTACACCTCAAACTGATCTCAAATTTTTCATACAAGTTTATATATCAGTATGTAAGGTTTCTACTCTTTTACATTTCCAAAAATCACGTTTTAAGGTAATAAGGGCATAACGGTCAACATATGAGCAATTAACGGAAACATGCATATTAATTGGATAACTAATGAACCAAGGTGTAACATCACAAAGGGTTATTCTAACATGTAACCTAGTCCAATTAAAGCTCTGAGGCATTTCTAAAACATGCCTAAATGGGTCAGAACTGAAATTCAAAGTGAAAGTCAAACTATGTGACTTTCGGTTCCGAACCGGGTATTTACAGGAATTTGTCGGGTTGAACATGTTCAACCATGTTCTTACACTTATTACTAAGTTATAACAATGATCAAACAGGTTGTATATGATCTACATTGCTAATTATGCATAAATTGTATTATAAGTATCCTGTTGACTTTTTCTTAGTAAGTTTGACCCGACTTTTGACCTGGTTAGAGTGGTAATCAGGGGGAACCCTTTTAAGGGTTTATTACCCACATAATTACCTTCTTATATCTACTTTTAATTCGAGATTTGACTAAGCCATCGTTGACTAATCTCGAAGTCAAACCGTAATTACGATGGTTTGACTTTTAGCTAAATAACTAAGCTAAACATTATTAAAGAAGGATTAGCAAACTTACAAGTGTCTAATGGTTGATTAGGAAGGCCTGGAGAGTGCTCTTGTGCTCCACAATTGATCAGAAGATGTTGAGGAATGAATGATCAAAGTGTTGCACTTTGAGAGCTTTATATAGTGATCCAAGAGACCATAACATGTTGACAAATAAGTCTAGGACTGACCATAAGTTTTCAACATGTGTCCTATATGTTTAGGGATTGTTTAGAGGTCAAGAGGGATGAGGAAAACCGTTAAAATCAGTTTCATGCGCTTAAAACAGGTAACAGCCGGTTTCTGGTCGCTGGGCACTAGCTTACGGACCGTAAGCTTCCCATTGTTGCGGTCCGTAAGCCTGACATCAGGCACAAAAATCTGTTGTTCTTTGGTGTTTCGAAGGGGCAACCACTTGTTTCGAATTTGGGACTTGTTTTATCAATTAGGGACCTCCAAAAAGTGCTTAATACAGTAACATACCCTACCATTTTGGTATGCTTGCTTGGATCCTTTATAAAAGTACCGAAAACTAAGGGTTACCGTAGGAATTTCTTCGTAGGAGTCCACCAATTGAATCATGAATCATTCATTGCTATAATTCACTGAACTTGAACATATACTAGATGTTTTTAATATGTTTTGAGTCTTGGGATTTATAACGAGGTCGTTCAGAGGTGCAAAAGTTAACATGACGACACTTTTAAATCCTGTCAAACATTTGTTTATAAATCCGAGTTTATAACGCTTTTCGTCTTACACGACACGTGTCGTTATTTTATTTAACACGAATTTTCGAGGTGTTACACTTTAAGTCAAAAATATCATGAAAAGCCAAAAAGGGTACGTTCTCTTAAATTAAATCTGCAAGTAGATTTAAATGATCAAATAAGAGAAGCACAAGAATTAGTAATTAAGGATGATTCTGAAAAATTAAAAGGTATGATAAAAGAATTAAAACAAGGAACAGATGGAATATGGAGATTCCATGAAAAGAGAATGTGGATACCTAAATTAGGAAGCTTACGTAATCGTATACTAGAAGAAGCCCATAAGTCTAAATACACGATGCACCCAGGAAGTGATAAAATGTACCAGGATTTAAAGAAAAATTTCTGGTGGATAGGAATGAAAAAGGACATAGCAGTCTATGTTTCTAAATGTTTGACTTGTTCACAAGTTAAGGCTGAACATCAGAAACCCTCAGGTTTGTTACAGCAATTAGAAATGCCAGTTTGGAAATGGGAATTTATAACAATGGATTTTGTTACTAAATTACCTAAAACCAAGAAAGGAAATAATACAATCTGGGTGATTGTAGACAAACTAACTAAGTCAGCTCATTTCTTACCAATGAAGGAAACAATTAGTATGGAACAATTAGCTAAGTTGTATGTAAATGAAATTGTTTCTTTACATGACATTCCTTTATCAATTGTGTCTGATAGGGATAGTCGATTTACATCTCATTTTTGGTCAAGTTTCCAAAAGGCAATGGGAACCAAGTTAAAATTAAGCACAGCTTATCATCCACAAACGGATGGACAAAGTGAAAGAACAATTCAGACAATGGAGGACATGCTTAGAGCTTGTGTAATCGATTTTGGAGGTAATTGGGATGATCACTTACCTTTAATAGAATTTTCTTATAATAATAGTTATTACACAAGTATCAATGCTGCACCATTCGAAGCACTTTATGGACGAAAGTGCCGAACCCCAGTTTGTTGGGCAGAAATTGGAGAAAAACAACTATCTGGACCTGAGATAGTGCAAGAAACCACCAACAAGATTATTCAAGTCAAGGAACGACTAAAAGCAGCACGTGATCGACAAATGAGTTATGTCAATAACCGACGAAAACCATTGGAATTTCAGGTAGGAGATAAAGTGTTGTTGAAAGTCTCTCCTTGGAAAGGAGTGGTAAGATTCATCAAACGAGGGAAGTTAAGTCCCAGATATGTTGGACCCTTCAAGATTATTAGAAGAATAGGACCTGTAGCCTATCAGCTACAACTGCCAGAGGAAATGGCAGGAATACATAATGTGTTTCATGTATCAAACCTCAAAAAGTGTTTAGCTGATGAATCACTGATAGTACCTCTTAAGGATATAGAGGTAAATGAACAACTCAAGTTTGTAGAAAGGCCTCTACAAATTGAAGACAGAAAAGTCAAGAATCTCAAGCATAAGCGTCTAGTTCTAGTCAAAGTGAAGTGGGATTCCAAAAGAGGACCTGAGTATACATGGGAGCTCGAATCAGAAATGAAAAAGAAATACCCGCATTTATTTCAATAGATCTCGAGGACAAGCTCTAAAACAAGGTGGGGAGAATGTAACAACCCTCGGTAAAACCAACACCCTCATTATATTTTGTATACCCTATTATATCTTAAAATATTCCAATATGTTTTATATTACACCCCTTATGTGAAAACCGAGCCCAAATTATGTTAAAGGTTATAAAATAAATCAAAAACAAGAAATAGTAAGCTGAGGCGGCCCGCGTAAGATCCCACCTCAAGCTCACGCGGGCCGTATCAAGACCAGACTTTGACTCCGCTGACTTCTTTAGTTCAAGCGGGCCGCGTAAGACCTCGTCTAAGTTGACGCGGGCCGCGACAGATCATGAAACGCGAAGACATCAGGTGATGACACGTGTCATCATCGTGGCGGACCTACGTATCGAATCAGCTAAGCTATAGGTTGACTGCGTGTTGACGCGGGCCGCGTAAGGCTTAGCCTTACCTTACGCGGGCCGCCTAAAAGTCGTATTTCACAACTATAAATAGCAGGCATCAGTTTTCAGTTTCCGTCGCTCATTCTAAATTCTCAATCTTGAATTCTCTGATATTTGGCATAATTTTCAAAGTATTATACCCCTAATTAGCAAGGTTTTGCTCCGTTGTAAGTATTATAACCCCAGTTTCGTAATAGTTACGCTGCCCGATTGATTTAGGGTTCCGTAACAACTGTCGTGGTTCTGCCCGACGTAGTTGTTGGAATGCCGTCTCGGGGAGGGTATCATTAATAATTTCAAAGGGTTATGATACTAACCAATGTACATTTGTATAAATTATAGATTATATCCAGGAAACCCTTACAAGAAGCCTAAGACAGCAATGTGAGTAATCTCCTTTTTATTAATAGTTTTTACAAAACCTTAATTATTTTACAATGTGATTAAGCGGTGATTGAGTCTTTGTAGTCTTCAATTACTGCCGGTATGTTGGGGTTTTGTATACAAAATTTGTACTACCTGCGAGTAGTAAGTCGAGTATGACAGTACGTTACCATTGGACAATGAGTTAGCCAATGTGTAATATGACCCACAAGTCAGGTTTGATAGTACCAAATGGAGTAATTGTGTAGACATAAACATTGTTTGACCCCAGGTCAACGTATAGCTTGTCTTGGTCACTGTGTAGCCTTGCCACGATGATGACATGTGTCATCACCGGGCTGCACCACCATTTGAGACACTCGCAGCCCGCGTAGACTAATGGGGGGGGGGGGTCTCACGCGGCCCGCCTGAACTAAAGAAAATCAAAGGAATCCGTCTCTAGACTTGATACCGCCCGCGTAAGGGTTGGGGTGGGTCTACGCGGCCCGCCTCAACTTACTATTTCTTGTTTTTCATTTATTTTTAATGCTATATATTTAAGTTGTGGTTAGATTTAAGTTCAACCCATGATTTAGAGTTACGAGCTATAACTTTTGCTCTTAAGATTTGGAGACATTATCTTTATGGTAGTAAGTTTACTATATTCACTGATCATAAGAGTTTAAGGTATATCTTCAAGCAAAAAGAGTTGAATATGAGGCAAAGACGTTGGATGGAATTTCTTAGTGATTATGATTGTAATATCCAGTATCATGAAGGAAAAGCCAATATAGTGGCAGATGCTTTAAGTTGAAAATATCATGAAAAGCCAAAAAGGGTACGTTCTCTTAAATTAAATCTGCAAGTAGATTTAAATGATCAGATAAGAGAAGCACAAGAATCAGTAATCAAGGATGATACTGAAAAATTAAAAGGTATGTTAAAAGAATTAAAACAAGGAACAGATGGAATTTGGAGATTTCATGAAAAGAGAATGTGGATACCAAAATTAGGAAACTTACGTAATCGTATACTAGAAGAAGCCCATAAGTCTAAATACACGATGCACCCAGGAAGTGATAAAATGTATCAGGATTTAAGGAAAAATTTCTGGTGGATAGGAATGAAGAAAGACATAGCAGTCTATGTTTCTAAATGTTTGACTTGTTCACAAGTTAAGGCTGAACATCAGAAACCCTCAGGTTTGCTACAGCAATTAGAAATGCCAGTTTGGAAATGAGAATTTATAACAATGGATTTTGTTACTAAATTACCTAAAACCAAGAAAGGAAATAATACAATCTGGGTGATTGTAGATAGACTAACCAAGTCAGCTCATTTTCTACCAATGAAAGAAACAATTAGTATGGAACAATTAGCTAAGTTGTATGTAAATGAAATTGTTTCTTTACATGGCATTCCTTTATCAATTGTTTCTGATAGGGATAGTCGATTTACCTCTCATTTTTGGTCAAGTTTCCAAAAAGGCAATGGGAACCAAGTTAAGATTAAGCACAGCCTATCACCCACAAACGGATGGACAAAGTGAAAGAACAATTCAGACAACGGAAGATATGCTTAGAGCTTGTGTAATTGATTTTGGAGGTAATTGGGACGATCACTTACCTTTAATAGAATTTTCTTATAATAATAGTTATCACACAAGTATCAATGCTGCACCATTCGAAGCACTTTATGGAAGAAAGTGTCGAACCCCAGTCTGTTGGGCAGAAATTGGGAAAAAACAACTATCTGGACCTGAGATAGTGCAGGAAACAACCGACAAGATTATTCAAGTCAAGGAACGACTGAAAGCAGCACGTGATAGACAAAAGAGTTATGCTAATAACCGACGTAAGCCGTTGGAATTTCAAGTCGCTCACAACTATAAATAGCAGGCATCAGTTTACGTTTTCCGTCGCTCACAATCTCAATTCTAAATCTCAATTCTGTAGAGAAGTTATAATACACGGGTATTATACCCCTAATTAGCGAGGTTCTGCTCCATTGTAAGTATTATAACCCCAGTTTCGTAATAGTTACGCTGCCCGATTGATTTAGGGTTCCGTAATAACTGTCGTAGTTCTGCCCGACGTAGTTGTTGGAATGCCGTCTCGGGGAGGGTATTATTAATAATTTCAAAGGGTTATGATACTAACCAATGTACATTTGTATAAATTATAGATTATACCCAGGAAACCCTTACGAAAAGCCTAAGACAGCAATGTGAGTAATCTCCTTTTTATTAATAGTTTTTACAAAACCTTAATTATTTTACAATGTGATTAAGCGGTGATTGAGTCTTTGTAGTCTTCAATTACTGCCGGTATGTTGGGGTTTTGTATACAAAATTTGTACTACCTGCGAGTAGTAAGTCGAGTATGACAGTGCGTTACCATTGGACAATGAGTTAGCCAATGTGTAATATGACCCACAAGTCTGGTTTATAGTACCAAATGGAGTAATTGTGTAGACATAAACATTGTAATCGTCCTCGATACTGTTTTAATCAACAAAATGTTTCTTGATTAAACTGGGATTCACTCACCAGTATTTCCGACTGACAAATGTTTTTAAAACGCGTTTCAGGTAACCCAATGTGACAGCCAATTAATAAAAAGCCAGCTGGAGAGCACTGAAGGCTTGGGGATAATGTGGCTATAAAAGTTACCTAATAAACAATGTTTTAAATTCAGTAAAATAGGGCTTGTCCCTATAAAAGTATTGTAATAAGAAACTTGGGTTTTACCCATGTGATTATTAATATAAAATATGGTGGTTTTACTCTGATAAACATTTCCTAACTACGGTCCTGATGTAAATTCCGCTGCAAGATTAAACAAACTGATACCACCACTATCTGAGCTCGCGTCCGCCCGTTCCCGGGGATCGGGGGTTGCGACATAAGTAATGGAAAGGAAAGCCCGTTAGGGCAAGCATTTACCAGGTGCACGTTTAAATTTAATTGCATAAATAGTAATATGCAACAAATACGTAGAGATTGAAAGTTGCATATGTAGATTGAAAACTTGGAAAAACCCGAATAGAAAACCTATCCGGGATATTGTTTCCAAGAGAAACAAATAGAGGCATTACTTACATGGGGCGTAATGTGAAAATTATAAAAAGGTCATGTATACCAGGTATTGATCGCTTACTCTGGCCAAGTAAGTGGTGAGCACGTGGCACCATGAACTTTTTATGATGGACATGCTTACATCCGATGTAGTAAGGACGGGGTGAGTGGGACAAATTAAAAAGTACCCAAATGAATCAAATGAGAAAAATACTTAATAATAATGTAAACGCACAGCCGGGTGACGGAAGCGTATTACATTAGGATAATGAGCCCTAGTGAAGGGACAAAGAAACATGTAAAACGATTAAAGTACGCACTGGGAGGGGGTGTACTTACACTCGAACCCGGAGAATGCAAACATGTAAAACGATTAAAGTACGCACTGGGAGGGGGTGTACTTACACTCGAACTCGGAGAATGCAAACATGTAAAACAATTAAAGTACGCACTGGGAGGGGGTGTACTTACACTCGAACCCAGAGAATGCAAACATGTAAAACGATTAAAGTACGCACTGGGAGGGGGTGTACTAACACTCGAACCCGGAAAATGCAAATATGCCTCCTAATGGGTCGTTTTTGTAAAACATCAAACTTGAGGACACAGTCAGAATATAAAAAATAAAGCGAGGTCTTAATGCATACCGGGAGGGTTGCAATAATAACGACTTCGATAAAACACCCGGTTGATGGGAAAGAATTAAACACATGCGTAGATCGAGAAACGGGAACTCGGATGGAAGGTTAAAAGACTCGGGTTTTGAGTCATAACCAAAAGACGACATGATAATGTAAATAGAAATTTTGAATAAATTATGTTCAACTATTTTAAAGTTGAACGGGTCGAAAATAATATCATGCCGGACGGCATGAGTAAACGCAAGCGGGATAATGGTAGCATTAAAAGCAAAAGAATAATGATCCCGGTAATGGGACATAATCAAATACGAATGTATGTAAACTGGATAATGATGAGCATATGATAAACCGACGCATAAATGACGTGAGAAGTCATAAAGTCGGAAAATTTGTCCGAAAGGAAACGAATGCAGCCTTAGACTACGGTCAAGGTCAAAGAAAATACCAAGGCGAAAATAAATGATTAAAAAAAAAACAGGATGCCTTGACACCAAACATGTATTTTAAGAATGACATGAGTAAGGAATGATCTACGGGATCAACCTAACCTTTGGGGTTATAAACAATGGAAAGGTCTACAAGAATAAAACGACCCACGAGTCATGACTAGAAAGAAATTGATTATAAGGACCTCGCCTTAAAGAGGTGAAGGTCTAATAAAATAACCCATAGGCTAAGTGATAAAACCTACGGGTTAATTAGACAAGGTGAATGAATAAATTGAAAATCCTCACATAAAATAAAGACTGTAAAAGAATAAATTTTAGACCGTCAATATCCCGGTATGGATAATTGACAAAAGTTAAAGAGAAGATGCTAAACTAAAACTTCGGTTTTGGTAAGAAATAACGTTTTTACAAATATGAATTCCGATAGACGTATAAATAGTAAGCATGAAAGATATAAGTCTTGACACTAATAGGTGCAAGACGATATATTCGAAAAGTGATGTTTTTGAAAATAAAAAGTTGATATAAAATTTGGCATGGCGTGACATGATCACGGTCAAGAAGTGTAATGTGAAGTATAATCACATTAGAGACGAGCGATGAATATTCCTAAGTTAATTAAACTAGTGGAAGTAACAAGATTACGTTATTTCAAGTTGCATTATGTCGTATGAGATACGTAGATGATTAGTAACCAAAAAGATATTATCATACTTTTCTGGTAATACTAACAATTGGTTAAAATATGAGCAATGCTTAATTGATTATCGAGATCAAATGCATGGAGTTAAACTCGATAAATCATGCAAGAAAAAGGTTTCGAGGACGAAACCTCTTTAAGGGGGGTAGACTTGTAACACCCCGAAAACGGGTTTGGTAATGAAACTCCGTTAATACTAAAAGATGGGTAAAATACCGTTAGTAGTAAAAATAACCCGGTAAATATTTGGATTTAAATAAGAAATCCTAATACAAAATACAAGCGAATCAAAGTTTTAAGGAATTGAGTTTATAAGAGCCCGAGTTACCGGGACTTAAAATAAAACAGGTCATAACTCCCGGGACCCACTAAGTAACTAGGAATATCAACCTAGTTAGTTAAATGTTTTAAAATAATAAGAAAACTTGGTTAAAACACCCTTTATAAAACTTGAATAAGTGGAGGGACCAAAGTTGACAAAGAACTCAAATTGTTTTTAATTTATTAAAAATAAAACACCACAACACACACTATAGTGTGTGTTCTGGTCGAGATTTCCACAAGAGAAAAAGGGTTCTCCACATTGAACCCTAGTATACACAAAATCAATCAAATTGAAGGCCAAATCGGGCTCGAATCAAAGGCACGAATACATACAAATGATCACCAAGTCGAGGGGATCAAAAGGTATGTAAAATTTTGTTGTTACATGAAGTTGTAAAAATTGGATGAACATCACTATACGCGATTTTGGTATGAATCGTAGAAATTTGGACTGAATTAGGGATGTATACATGTTTAGTAACAAAACCCTAAGTGAAAATCATGCATAACATGCTATGAATTGAAGGATTTGATGAATTGACACACTTAGATAAGTGGGTTTTAATGTTATGATGAAATTGATGATATAACTATGCTTAGAATCAACATGCATGATAACGAATAGAAGGTGTTTGATTAAACCATGAATTTGAGTACAAGATCATACTTCTCACGAAATGGGTTTTGTATGATATAAAAGAATTGATATTAAGATCGTGATATAGATGCTTGAAATCATGTTACCTAGTAGTTAGTGTGTAAAATGTGATTTCGTTAAAAGTTCGGATGAAATGCCTAAGCGAAATTCAATAAACCAAATGTACATTGAATAAGTTGATAAGTCGATTGACTTTAAAAAGTCAAACCGACCAAGTATATGATCGAATTATAATTTCGATATATGAAGCGTAGGATGGAATAGTCGTAAATGATTATGACTAACCTAACCATCTTACAATTACAATGATAGTTTGACGCTTGGCAAGCTAGGTGAAAGCTTGGGGAAGGAAGCGGGTCAAACGAATCAAGAATGAAGGAAAAGTGTAATTCGGATGCAAGGTAAGTATAGCTTACACTAGTCACATATGTTGGAATATTCTTTGTCGTATTGATTACGAATAAGACAAATACCTAATTGAGATATGGTGTTCCGGCGTGTAGTCGTACGGAACAAGATAATCAAATATGATAAGAAACCATAGTGATGGCTAAAAATGAGTTAAATCGGTAATTCGATCATATTATGACGAATGAAACATGTACTTTTAATGGTTACCATATAAGGTAAATCATAATAGCCAATAAGGGTAAAATTGTAATTTGGTCACTCGTTGACAATAATTGTTGGTTTTGAAAGATACTTTATTTCGAAAGCCTTGATAGGCCAAAAAGCGTTAAGAAGTGAATTATAATTAAAATGACCGCACGATGTAAACTGGAGCGAGTCGTGTTGGCGAGATGGCAATAAGCTTCATCTCGCCAATATAATCGGTCAATTAAAGCAAACGGGTCAAAAGGGTGAAAATATCACCATTTGACAATATCGACTAATGGTTTGTCGAGTTGTATGATTTCAGGAATAAATATCAAATGGATACTTACATCGCTATTACTTAGCGGTTACTAAGGCAAGGTATCAAAACGGGTCAATATATATATTGATCCGAGCTAGGTATGTATAATATA
The DNA here is from genome assembly GCA_030545235.1 of Helianthus tuberosus. NCBI lineage: Eukaryota > Viridiplantae > Streptophyta > Magnoliopsida > Asterales > Asteraceae > Helianthus > Helianthus tuberosus. The sequence continues at coordinate 14,924,852 of CM060353.1, forward strand.
GATTAACCACTCAATAAGAACTAGAGGCTCCTTGATAGTTAAATGCAGTCATATAGACATTTGGTTACCTTAATAAGCAAACCGAATGATTCATATGATGATCGTTGTGTTTTAAAAACATAATGACCTTTTGCATCAAATGCATAGTTTAAAACAGGGCCTTTGGGTCGAAAATGCTTTTAAAAGTCCTTTATGTTAATGAAAGGACTAAATGGACCAAAATGCCCTTGTAAGCTAAATCGAGCGTACGACCCATAAAGGTTGTTCGGAAAAGAGTAGTATGCATAATTAAACACTTAGAATGAGTATACAAAAGCGAAAGATGTGAATCCTTAGTCATTTGACTCTATAATAGTCTTTGCCGTAAAATAATGATTCGAAGGGTAAAACTCGGAGTTTAGGAATTTCCACACTTAATACAACACAAATACAGTTGTGGTGGAAGATTACTTGGTAAGGAATGTGGAAATATAAAGCTAGGTACGAATGAAAGCGAATGATGTTCAAAATATACTTAAACACCCTTAACGGGTCAAAATAATCATACGAGCGAAAATGGGTTTAATTTGTGTAAGAAACATGTGATTAGAACCTAACATGGTAGATAACATTAATTTGAAGAGGCGCATGTGAAATAAGGATCAAACAAATATGTTTGTTTGATAAAATTAATAAATGGGTTAAAATTCGGTAAAAAGGCAATGAGTCGAAGGCTTAGAAGTCTCAAAATTTATTATGTAGGATGTTGGATTTTAACTCCATAAGATGGAGAATTAAATTACGGACGCGTAGGAAAAAAAATCGGGTAAAACGGATCAAAAACGAGAGAGTTATGCTCGTTTCCGTGAAATCGAGTCATGCTGGGAATTATGGAGCACCAGCTGCAACAGTCTGTTGAAAACAAGCCATGGCGTCGCGCGACGGGGAAGACCCCAGGCCGTGGCGCGACGCGAGTGGGTGCCAGATTCGCAAAAATTTGTTATTTAACCGTTTATGCATTGCTAACCCATTGAAATGCGTTTTTAAGCTACGTATGAATAATCTAACTCATGTTTTTATGAGTTGTAGGCAAAATTCTAGCACCGGAGGACGATCAAGCACAATGAAGAATCGAACACGATCAAGAAATAAGCTTCCGCACGACGTTTCGTTGTTACTTTTAAATGACGAACTTAATTACATTATGTTCTAAACTTTTAAATTGTAAAAGGTTTTAATAAACCCGTATTTCCGATATACATGTATTCTTAATTACATGATTGTTTTCGTAAAAGATACGTTAAACCTTGATTTATAAGAACGGGTGTTACAAAACCATATATTTATTTTGCACTGGGGGCAAAAACATAATTTTGAATTAAGGATGATATCGTAATTTTGAACCGAGAAGAAATTCGTAAATTTTAGGTGGGGGCAAAAACATAAATTTATTTTGAACTGGGGGCAAATACGTAATTTTAAACTGTGGGCAAAACCGTAATTTTAAAGTAGGTATAAAATAATAAGCTGGTGTAAAATCGTAATTTTGAGGCGCGAAGGGGGGGGGGGGACAATTTTATTTTGAACTGGGCCGAAAACGTAATTTTGGCTGAGGGTAAAAGCGTAATTTCTTTACCGAGAGCGAAATTGTATTTTTTTAGCTCGGGGCAAAAGGGTTAATGTATTTTGAAGTTCAGGAAAAACCATATTTTTTAACTAGGGGCAAAAACGTAATTTTAAAGTGGTTATAAAATACTAAACTGGTTGGTCCAATTGGTATTGCTCGTCCCCCATTTGAACCAATGGCAGAGAAACACTATTCCGGGGCAAAAACGTAATTTTAAAGCGTGTATAAAATAATAAACTGGTTAGTCCAATGGGGGAGGGGCGGCCACCCATTTGAACCACTGGCAGGGTGATACTATTCCTTGCCATGAACCGAGAGAAAAATTGAATTTTTTAGCTCGGAGCAAAAACGTTAATTTATTTTTAAGCGGAGGTAAAAACATAATTTTGAACTGATGGGAAAATTGTTATTTTAAGGCAAAAAACTAAAGGCAATACTGTAAATTTAAATGGGGCAAAATCGTAATTTTGAACCGAGGGCAAAAATTGACATTTTTAGCTGGGAGGAAAAGCGTAAATTTATTTTTAAGTGGGGGTAAAAACATAATTTTGAACTGATGTAAAAATCGTAATTTAAAAACGGGATAAAATCGTAAATTTGTTGGGCCAATAGGGGAGTGCCAGACAGCTCCCTGGCACTATTTCCTTTGCGGCCCATGTGAGCCAGTAGACGGCCATCACTATTACCCTCAACTAGTAAATGTATATAAGTGGGGGTAAAAACATAATTTTGAACTGATGTAAAAATAATTTAAAAACGGGATAAAATCGTAAATTTGTTGGGCTAATAGGGGAGTGCCAGACAGCTCCCTGGCACTATTTCCTTTGCGGCCCATGTGAGCCAGTAGACGGCCATCACTATTACCCTCAACTAGTAAATGTATATGTAGTAAATAAATGGAAATACAATAAAAAGGATGGCTAGAAATTAGTCTAGAAATTTGTCAATCTTGATTTGCAAGGAAGTATTTTTATTTCGGGAAATGATGGAGGGTGATCCCACAATTTTCTCAATCTAATATTTCAACAAAGCCAACAAGTTATGCAAAAAATATGATGAATTCTTATTTCTTAAAAAAATCTTTTATTTGCTTCGATCATTACCCTCTCTATATATACAATCTAAAAGCAAAATATGTCCGAATGGTTTTAATAAGCTGAAAAATAATGAGATTTTCATTTTATCTAAAAAAATCTATTGGACAATTAATCGAATTTAACCAAAACATCCCCTTAACCGATGATTGGTTATGATTAAATCTCCATAATAGACCAAACCAAACCGACTTTGCACACGTGAAGCCGGTGCGAGTCTGATTAAGACAATATAGTTTGTTCGGAGTGAGACAACAGGACTATTCAATTTGAAGAGTTTTGACTTTTATGAATTTATTTGATTTATCATTACCGTTTTAGTATTTATCTACTTTCCTTTTCCTTGAATTTCACCATAAGTTTGGGAGGTCTTTTTATTTCCTACATTGTAAAACTCTATAAGTATTTGGAAGATTCGTGGAATAGATGATTAATTGTTTTGTTTAAGAAACTTATAATTCATGGAATATGTAGTTACATACTTACATATATGTGTTGCAATCATGAATTTATGTAACATATTTATCATTTAGCTAACACATTCCATGTTTTCTTAGTTCATATTTTTGATTTACCAATTTCATTCATCTGGTTACATGGTACTTAACACCAAACATATAATTAACATCCATGATAAAATCTAGTAATTTTTTGTCTTTTCATTAATCAAGATGCAAAAAGAAGAAAAATAAAGAAATGTCGATCAAACGACTTTTTCTTATATACGATCATGCTAAAGCTTTAAAAACAATACCAATAACATAAACACTGTGTATCGCTATTGCATTCTCCCCAAGCAGGATTCCTGTGTATCTCGTTACACAACTTTTGACACTTATCATAATCACAATTACCGCCAGGCAAATCATCATACCTACTACATGTGACTGGTTTACTTACGTTCAACGTGCTCTCAGCACCTTCGTTATTAGTCTCAGCATCTAACACAAACCATAAACGTAGTCAAAAATCCAAAATTCATATATGTTAAAAGCATATAATAAAATGAATCTAATCTACATTTTTTTTTGCAGATCATGTATTATATATACGTAAATATAAACTTACTTGTCTGTGTTGATGCTGTGATAATTAATAAAAGTGTTACACACATGCTAATAGTAAACTTCATCGCTTGTGTTTTGTGCTTTATGTTTAAGGTTAGTGTTGAAGTGAAAAGTTTTGTTTGTGCTTTTATAGGATTCTTTAAAGTTATAGCATTAAATAATTATCTTGTCCGTTTAACATATTAAATGCTACATGTTACGATTAGGCCTCTAATTTAAATGGTATGATTCATTTATATCAAAATAATTATGATTATTGATTACATATTTGAATTGGTAACGATAAAAATAAAAGTTTAACGTAATATATAGAAATATGAATATTTGTCTTCTATTTTTTATGAACATAACTTATATATGGTGTAAAGTTGATTATTTGTTGTTGATGTGTTATAGTTGTCTGTTGTTGCCACCCTTGGTTTTGAGGGTTTTGGCGTTGTTTATAAAAGTTTAGCTTTCGAAAAAAAAAAACTTATATATATTTTATTCTTTTACTCTTTTTCCACATTTGATACAAATATTGTATTTTTATAAGTCTTTAAATGGTATTTTAGTTGAATATTATTAAACTAGTCTTTTTTCCACAATTTTCTCAACACAATTTTCTTAATCTAGGTTAAAGGGTGTGAAGGTCATGGTTGGGACATGATTCCTCATGTAGGAACATGAATCGATGACTACACCACCCCCTTGCATGATCCGCCATGGTTTGCATGGATTAAGCCATGGCAACCATGATCTTCTTTTCCATTTTTAAGAAATGATTTTTTTTCTTTAGACAAAGATAAATTAAAATAAATAAGAGGATAGTGGTTTGGGTCATGATCACACCCTTAGGGTATTGGTTTTGGATGGTGGATTAGAGGTAGGTGACATGACACTGACGTGGAGGGTCATGGTAGTCATAAGGGTCATGACCACACCTTAGGCTATGGGGTGTGGGGGTAATGGTTTTTTTTTTTTTGAAAGGTAAACTTCATTAACACAAAAGCCGCCTCAAACCGAGGCAACCAAAACCAACAACACACCTACAAATTTACAAAATTACGCAAGTCAGACCATGACGTATCTACATTTTTTTTCCTAGCTTTGTACCATAAGAACCCCATTCTCTTAATCTCACCAAAAATAAACTCAAGTTTAACCTCTTTATTATTGAACCTAGCTTCATTTCTCGACCTCCAGATCGCCCAACATCCAATTCTAATAATGCCTTTCAAAGCTTCTTTCTTATTACTTCCATACCCGCATGTTTATGAGCCTCGATGAGATCCCTAAATGGGTTGGAACATTATTTTCACATAGGACCATTAATTAAATGGTACACCACCCATCTCTTTGATTGATGGTGATTCCCATGGATTAAACCACGATTACCACGACTCTCCCATTTGATAATTTTAAAACAAAAATAAATTAAAAAAATAAAAGGGATAGTGATTTAAGTCATGACTACACCCTTAGGGTATTTCAACGAAAACAAACAAGTTCACATTTCTAAATGCAAAATATGATGAATTCTTCTTTCCTAAAAAAACCTTCCTTTACTTCCATCATCACCCTCTCTCTATATACAATCTAAAAGTAAAATATGTCTGAATGGGTTTAATATGCTGAAATATAATGAGACGTTCATTTTATATAAAAAAATATATCGGACAATTAATCGAATTTAACCAAAACAACCCTATAATCGATGCTTAACCAATCATCGGTTATAGTTATAATTAAGCAATCTTCTATAATCAAAGGTCGGTTATGAGAAGTCACGAGCGGTATGAACAGCCCTAGTCGTTACTAGTATTTTTTTTTGTTAAATGGAAAATGGCTAAAGCGATTATGTGCTAATATGTAAAAAAAATAATAAGAATAATAAGAGATAAAATGATACCTTTATCTTAGATAATACATATAGGTGCTTTGAATTTTGCAACTAAGTCATCATCAAACTTTCGAATTAACACATAATAATAAATCTAAATATTAGGTACGTTGAAACCGCTCGCCGCTCGCTTGATACTCGCTCGGAAGTTGCTTGGTAAATGCTCGTTCGATTTGAGGCTTAGTTGTAAACGAGCCGCTCGGCTCAGTTCGGTTTGTAAATGAGCAAAGGTCTGCACGGCTCGGTTCGGCTCGAATTATTATTTTTAATTAGGATATATAGACATATACATATAGACATACATATACACAAACATGTATATACACAAATATAAATTATACGTATATATACACACATACACACACCCCCTATATACACAGACATACGTATATACATAAATATAAATTAAATTTATAGGTTTATATATACCACTCTATTAGATTTGGTTTACTATATACAAATATATAACTATATCTATACGTGCTAGCCCAATCACGCGAATAAAAACATTTATGTCAAATCTAAAAGTTAAGCCCTAAACCGCTAAACGCCAGTCTGCTCATTGCCTCGATGTCTCACGCTGTTACCCTAAGCCGATTGTCTCCTGCTAACAACGTCATTATTCATGCAATATGATCATCGCCTCATCGTTCATAACATTCTTATTCATAAGAACAATATTATTCCATGAAATGTGTCTGTTTTTAAAGACATAAAAACTTGAGACCAACATGGACACTATATCTCTCCACAAATTTAAATCGGACGACCAGTTGTCAAAATCACTCGAAGTTTGCTCGACACTCTCTCGAGATATTCACTACTCGGAAAACGCTCGTTTTGAGGCTCAGATTTAAATGAGCCGCTCAGTTTGGCTCGGCTCGTGAACCGCCCTACTAAATATATAGGTAATTTCACCATTTTACTCATTCTTATTGATGCGACATAAATAATGGCGGGTCATGCGAACCTGACGACCCAAGAACTGAACCCGAATCACGTCAACATGGATAAGTAAGGATGGTTTGTATCAATGGGATAGTGGTTGATTGACAAATACAAAAACCTTTAAATACCTGGAGAGGAAAACATTTTAGATTTAAGTCTCAGAGACAGCTACATTAGAATAAAAAAATTGGCGTTTGAAGAAAAAAGTAAGGAAGGTTTGCATGGGGAGTCTAAGTCTTTCATGAAGATTGCTATTTTAAAGGATTTTTTTACTTTTATGAATTTATTTGATTTATCATAACCGTTTTAATATATATCTACTTTCCTTTTCCTTGTTTTTCACCGTAAGTTTGGGAGGTCTTTTTATTTCCTATATTATACAACTTTATTAGTATTTGGAAGATTGGTGGAATAAATCATTGATTGTTTATATCTGTTGAGCTTACATTTTAAAGAACAGAAGATAAATAAAGAAATGTCGATCAAACGACTTTTTCTTATACAGATCGTGCTAAAGCTTTAAAAACAATACCAATAACATAAACACTGTGTATCGCCATTGCATTCTCCCCAAGCAGGATTTCTGTGTATCTCGTTACACAGCTTTTGACACTTATCATAATCACAATTACCGCCAGGCAAATCATCATACCTACTACATGTGACTGGTTTACTTACGTTCAACGTGCTCTCAGCACCTTCGTTATTAATCTCAGCATCTAACACAAACCAATAAACGTAGTCAAAAATCCAAAATTCATATATGTTAAAAGCATATAATAAAATGTATCTAATCTACATTTTTTATGCAGATCATGTATTATATATACCTAAATATAAACTTACCTGTCTGTGCTGATGCTGTGATAACTAATAAAAGTGTTATACACATGCTAATAGTAAACTTCATATCGCTTATGTTTTGTGCTTTATCTTCAAGGTTAGTGTTGAAGTGAAAAGTTTTGTTTGTGCTTTTATAGGATTCTTTAAAGTTATAGCATTAAATAATTATCTTGTCCGTTTAGTTTAACATATTAAATGCTAAATGTTACGATTAGGCCTCTAATTTAAATGGTATGATTCATTTATATCAAAATAATTATGATTATTGATTACATATTTGAATTGGTAACGGTAAAAATAAAGTTTAACGTAATATATAGAAATATGAATATTTGTCTTCTATTTTTTATGAACATAACTTATATATATTTATTCTTTTACTCTTTTTCCACAATGATACAGATATTGTATATGATACAAATATTGTATTTTTATAAGTCTTTAAATGGTATTTTAGTTGAATCTTATTAAACTAGTCTTTTTTCCACAATTTTCTAAATCTAAGGCGTGTGGAGGTAATGGTTGGGACATGATTCGTCACGTAGAAACATGAATGCATGGCTACACCCAGTGGCGGACCCAGGATTTTTGAACAATGGGGCCAAAAAAAAAAAAAACACAAAAAAACAAAGAAACAGGTATCGAACCCATGACCTTTTGTGTGTAAACAAAGGGTTTTACCACTGCACTAGGCTCACTTTCATTATTATGGGGTCCAACTAAATTATTTTATGGGGTCCATAGACAATTTTATATACCGTTTCTACTACTTTTTAAAAAAAGATTGGGGTCCGGGGACTCCGTTCCTCGTAACGTAGGTCCGCCCCTGGCTACACCACCCCTTGCATGATCCATCATGGTTTGCATGGATTAAACCATAGCAACCATGTTCCTCCTTTCTGTTTTTCAAGAAATGATTTTCTTTTTCTTTAGACAAAGATAAATTAAAATAAATAAGGGTATAGTGGTTTGGGTCATGACCACACCCTTAGGTATTTGTCTTGGATTGTGGATTAGAGGTGGGTGACATGACACTGACGTAGAAGGTCATGGTAATCATAAGGGTCATAACCACACTTTAGGCTATGAGGTGTGGGGGTAATAGATTAAAACATTATTTTCACATAGGACCATTAATTAAATTAAATGGTACACCACCCCTCCTTGATTGATGGTGGTTCCCATGGATTAAACCACGATTACTACAATCCTCCCATTTGATAATTTTTAGTCAAAAATAAATTAAAAAAATAAAATGGATAGTGATTTGGGTCATGACCACACATTTAGATATTTCAACAAAAACAAACAAGTTCACATTCCTAAATGCAAAATATGATGAATTCTTCTTTTCTAAAAAAAATCTTCCTTTACTTCAATCATCACCCTCTCTCTATATATACAATCTAAAAGCAAAATATGTCTGAATTTGATGTAAATTTGATGTTTAGTTGTTGATGTGTTATAGTTGTCTGCTGATGCCGCTCTTGGTTTGAGGGTTTTGGCGTTGTTTATAAAAGTTTATCTTAAAAAAAAACTTATATATAGTTTATTCTTTTACTCTTTTTCCACATATGATACAAATATTGTATTTTTATAAGTCTTTAAAGAGTGTGGAGGTCATGGTTGGGACATTATTCGTCATGTAGGAACATGAATGGATAGCTACACCACCCCCTTGCATGATCCGCCATGGTTTGCATGAAATAAGTCATGGCAACCATGGTCCTCCTTTCCATTTTTTTTTTGAAATGATTTCCTTTTTCTTTAGACAAAGATAAATTAAAATAAATAAGGGGATAGTGGTTTGGGTCATGACCACACCCTTAGGGTATTGGTTTTGGATGGTTGATTAAAGGTAGGTGACATGACACTGACGTATAGGGTCATGGTGGTCATAAGGGTCATGACCACACTTTAGGCTATGGGGTGTGGAGGTAATGGATTGGAACATTATTTTCACTTAGGACCATTAATTAAATGGTACACCACCCCACTCCTTGATTGATGGTTATTACCAATTTCCCATGGATTAAACCACGATTACCACGACCCTCCCATTTGATAATTTTAAAACAAAAATAAATTAAAAAAATAAAGGAGATAGTGATTTGGGTCATAACCACACCCTTAGGATATTTCAACAAAAACAAACAAGTTCACATTCCTAAATGCAAAATATGATGAATTCTTCTTTCCTAAAAAATCTTCCTTTACTTCAATCATCACCCTCTCTATATATACAATCTAAAAGCAAAATATGTCTGAATGGGTTTAATATGCTGAAATATAATGAGATATTCATTTTATATAAAAAATATATCGTACAATTAATCGAATTTAACCAAAACAACCCTATAATCGATGCTTAACCAATCATCGGTTATAGTTATGATTAAGCAATCTTCTATAATCAAAGGTCGGTTATGAGAAGTTATGAGCGGTATGAACAGCCCTAGTCGTTACTACTATTTTTTTTGGTTAAATGGAAAATGGCTAAAGTGATTATGTGCTAAGAATAAAGGTTCAAGAATGAACACTAGTGTAGCATACGAACTGAGTGAACTAATCCTGGCCATACACGTGTGTAGATCAATGACCAGGATTTGATGTTGAAATACACTAGTGTATTTTACGATTTGATGATGAGATCCTGGCCATACACCTGTGTAGATCAATGGTCAGGATTTGTTCACTCAGTTCGCAAATACACTAGTGTTCACTCTAGAATCTCACCCTATGTGCTAATATTAAAAAAAAATAGAGTTAATTACTGTTTTCGTCCCTGTGGTTTGTCAAAAATCACTATTTCAGTCCATTAGTTTAAAAATTGCGATTTCAGTCCCTGTGGTTTCACTTTCGTAACCATTTCAGTCCACTTCGTAACCATTTCAGTCTCTGTACTTAACAAAATATTGGATTGAAATGGTTACGAAAGTGAAACCACGGGGACTGAAATGGTTACGAAAGTGAAACCACAAGGACTGAAATCGCATGGACTGAAATAGTGATTTTTGACAAACCACAAGGACGAAAACAGTAATTAACTCAAAAAATTAATAATAAGAGATAAAATGATACTTTTATCTTAGATAATACATATATAGGTGTTTTGAATTTTGCAACTAAGTCATAATCAAACTTTTGACTTAACACATAATAATAAATCTAAATATTAGTTACGTGCAAACCGCTCGCCGCTCGCTTGACACTCGCTCGGAAGTTGCTTGGTAAATGCTCGTTCGATTTGAGGCTTAGTTGTAAACGAGCCGCTCTGCTCAGTTCGGTCTGTAAATGAGCCAAGCATGAGGAAAGGTATGCACGGCTTGGTTCGGCTTGAATTATTATTTTTAATTAGGATATATAGACATATACATATAGACATACATATACAAACATGTATATACACAAATATAAATTATACATATATCTATACTATATTATAATGCATGAGAGAGGGGTATTTTAAGATACCCAAAAAATAAGAACTTCTTCCCTCTTTATTTATAAAAACACTCCTAAAATGAGGGTAACTTGGTCTTTTAAACATTAATTATATTTTAGTCCCTCATATTATTACACTTAAATCCCTTTATTTTAACAAAATTATGGCTAATTAGTTACATTTTTCCCTTTCCACAACAAACTTATAATTATTTTACATATTATTGTCATATTTTATAAACTATAATGTTTTAAAAAAAATCCAAAGGTACCGTGATGACCTACTCATTTTTGTCGACATTTCGATAGTTGTCTTGGTCAGTATCATGATGCGGATTAAAATGTACAAGTAGATGATGCATTAGTGCACATGTGATTAAAGCAATAGGTCCTATCACATTTTAAATGCTCAAGACTCTCTACATTGTTGTAACACTCCGAAAACGGGTTTGATAGTCAAACCACGTTAATATTAATGAACGGGTAAAATACCGTTAGTGATAAAAAGTAACCCGGTAAATATTAGGATTTAAATAAATAAACCTAATATTAAATAAAAGAGAATAAATGTTTTTGAGAAAATAAAGTTCGTAAGAGCCCGAGCTAACGGGACTTAAAAATAAAACGGGTTAAAACTACCGAAACCCATTAAACGAACTAGGAATAATTAACCTAGTTAGTAACGAGTAATTAAGTAAAAACTAGAAAGAAAAATAAGAACTAGTGAACCTTTTATAAAAGGTTGGAACAAAAGGGACCAAAGTTGTAACAAAAGAAACTTGTGTTTTATAAACAAAAATTTTACACAAAACACACATAGTGTGTGTGTGTGTGGATCGTACATCAGGAGCAAGAACAAGAGCTCAAACCCTAGTTCACCCAAAATCAACAAATTGAAGGTCAAATCTAGCCCAAATCAAATGCATGAACACAAATTCGTGATCACCTAAGCTTAGGGATCATAAGGTATGTAGAATTTCGATGATTTGTGAAGTTTTGAAATATGAAGAAACATCATAATCTGTGAATTAGGTGTGAATCATAGAGGTTATGGCTAAATTGTGATGTGTACTTGCTTAGGAACAAAACCCTAAGTGTGAATTATACATATGTTGCCATGATTTGAATGCCTAGATGAATTACCACATTTAGATAAGTGGGTTTTACTAATATGATGAAATTTATGATATAATCATGTTAGAATCATCATATTGGGTAGTAAAAGAAAGGAACTTGAACAAATTATAAGTTGAGTGTATGTTCATACAAGAATTGAAATGGGTTTTTATATGTTATGATGAAATCGGTAATTTCATCCATGTAAATAGATGTATGTAATTGTGTTATGCACTAGTTTATATGAATAACTTGATTAGATAAGGTGTTCGAATGAATGCTAGTGGTATGATGAAACGGGTCTCACTTATAGAGGAGAACCCTTAGTTCTTGTGAAAATAAATAAATAAGTTAGATTTAATAATCACTTGAACTAGTTGAAGTATTGGAAATATAATGAAACGGGTCAAAAGATTTGTTAAACGGTGGCTTAAAAGAACGCCTACCGGCTGATTTGAGAAATACCTAAACTAGTTGATAAACTTGAATGTGCATTTTATATACTAATGGGCATTTGACTTTTTAAAAGTCAAATCGACCTACAATATGATGAATGATAATTTTTATATGAAATACGTAAGGTGGAATAGTCATAATTGATAATGACTAATCTAACCGTCTTACGAATTATAATGATAGTTTGACGCTTAACAAACTAGATGGAAGCTTGGGAAGGAAGCGAGTCAAACGGATTGAGCACACGGAAAAGAATAACCGGATGCAAGGTAAGTAAAGCTTACACCTTCTAGAATAGAATACTTACTTTTATAATGGATAGCATTGTGAATACTAAAATGGACATGGTTTTCGCGGGCATTTTGTCAATAAAATAGTTGTTGACAGCAAACAGATCCGTATTTGCAGAAATTGTTTCGAGGTCTTAAACACTTAGTTTTGACTCAATATTTGGTCAGAAGTGGTATAACAATATAAATGATGATTGATAATTTTTATAAACTTTTCGGAAGTTGTTTAACGTGGTTTTCGCGGACGTTTTGTCAACAAAATAGTTGTTGACAGCAAGCAGATCCGTATTTGCAGAAATTGTTTCGAGGCCTTAAACACTTAGTTTTGACTCAATATTTGGTCAGAAGTGGTATAACAATATAAATGATGATTGGTAATTTTTATAAACTTTTCGGAAGTGGTTTAACGTGGTTTTCGCGACGTTTTGTCAACAAAATAGTTGTTGACAGCAAGCAGATTCGTATTTGAAGAAATTGTTTCGAGGTCTTAAAGACTTAGTTTTGACTCAATATTTGGTCAGAAGTGGTATAACAATATAAAAGATGATTGGTAATTTTTATAAACTTTTCGGAAGTTGTTTAACGTTGTTTTCGTGGACGTTTTGTCAACAAAATAGTTGTTGACAGCAAGCGGTTCCGTAATTGCAGAAATTGTTTCGAGGCCTTAAACACTTAGTTTTGACTCAATACTTTATCAGAAGTTGTATAATAATATAAATGATGATTGGTAATTTTATATATTGTTAAGTGTTACAAATACAGGCAAGGGGAAAGTATGAGAATGTTTTGCCAAGGTTGGCGAAAGGTAATGCAATGTATTAAAAACGAGTCAATGTTGACTCGTGCCAGGTACGCACAAGGAATGATACTCTCGTGAAGGGTACATGTACCAACCATAATATGGATTATCGTTGGAGGAAATAAGATTTTTTTAATAAGGGTTGATAAAATTATAGTTTTGACATAAATACCCATAACGGGTCAAATAATTCGGTTTAAGAACCGGAAATTTGAATTCGAAGGAAACAAGAATTTTGAATAATGGATGAAAATATGTTTATAACTTGTTGTGAAACTGTCAAAACTAACTTTTATGTTGGTTTTGATTTTAGGAATGTCTTATGGAACCCCGGATTAGGATCAAGCAAGAAAGGAGAACCGAACACATGTCTCGAAGCTTCCGCAACGATCTTATTTTGTTCTAGTTTAAAAAGTGGATATTGTAAACACTTGAAATTATATTTTGGAATGTTTTAAATTATGTAAGAAGTTTAACTTGGAAAAGTTTTTGTAAGCTTGCATTTTCGTATAAAATGCGTGTTTAACATTATAATATTAATTAATAGAGACGGGTCTTACAATTGTTGTCATTAGTATCAGTTTAATAATATTCTAACCATTTTTACCCCGATTTTCATTTGATTAAGATTGTTCACCAATTTGTTCTGGCGACTAGATTAAATTTTGAAACCTTGCACATACGGGTTTGATATGAGCTTTGTTCGTATTCTGTATGTTTTGTATTTACTTGGTTGGGTGCACACACTTACATTGGTTAACAGGTAGTAAATTGACATCAAACAATCTCACTTTTTTTTATCTAATTGGTTGCATTAAAATTTTTTATATAATACCATATTCAACAAAATGGAATTTTAGTTTTCATAAAAAAAAATTAAAACGTTTTTGTAGCATTTTCGTTTTCATAAAACCTTTTTTGTAAAATTTTTTTTTAGAAGTTTGGTAAATAAGTTTTCCACCAACAAACTTTTAGGAAAAAACTTCATAATTAAACATAATACATCTTCAAAAACTAAATACCAGATTCTGTTGTATTTTTTTAGAGATTTTAAGTACAAAAATACTCTTATAGATAATATTAGTTAGTTGAAAAGAGCTACAAATTATTCAATTCATTGGTTTATAGGTTCTATATATAGTATAATTCATTAATCTTTTGCACTTCAAGAAATTTCTTGTTCTTTAGAAGTTTTGGTTTACAGGTATTTCAACTTCTTGTTCTGTATAACTTTGATTTATTTTTCTATGCCCACACTTAACATTCATCTTATTTATTATTCAGTGGTTTTGGAGCTTGAATATTCATCATTTCAGATCTTTACACAGGTAGGTATGTATGTTTCTAAAACAGGATATATTGTTTGTTTTTTTTATATCATGTTTAACTATCATCGTTGCTTTTTATCCTATATTATTTATAACGGTAACATAATAAAATATGTAATTAAAATAATTAACATTTTTTTTCAGTTCCTCAAACTACTCTAGCTACTACTTATGTATGAGTTAAAGGCGAGAACAGAGAAGAAACTCATATTCCAAAGGATGTAATAATCAAACAGGAAGAGATACAAGAAATTCCGGAGGACGTTGATCTCGATGATGACAAATGGTGGTGTGACAATATAGATGACATCCTTGAGATGTTTAAGCCGTATGATTACTAAATTGATCTCATTCTGATGCAAACTACTTGACACTTGAGCTTTTATTCAACTTTTATATTTAAGACTTATATTTCCTTATTCGTGTAGTACTTTATATAACTTTTATTTATGTTTAAGACTTATTTTTTTTATTCGTGTGTTACTTTATTGCGTTAATGGTTTCTTGAATTACTTGATAATTTAAATTCTAAATTTAATAATTACTAGACATGTGTAATACTTATGACATCTATCCACTACAATAATGCTACCATAAATATTATACGAATAAGAAAACTATTAGAAATGAGTGCCACAAAGCAAAGTGTTACCCCCGCCGCATCGCGCGGGCACCATACTAGTATATATATACACACACATACACACACACCCTATATACACACATACGTATACACATAAATATAAATTAAATTTACAGGTTTATATATACCGGGGGAGGTTCATTTGAGAACAAAATTTAGTTGAGAAGAAAAAGAACAAAGGGTACAATTGTAAAATATTAAGTAGTTATTCTTTAATCTCATTTATTACAATCTTTAAGTAATTAATTACTCATAAAGACTATTATTGTCTACACTAATTTTCATTGCCTACACACATAAAAAGTTATCCTACACATTTCGAAAATTATCCTACACATGCTCAAATTTATCCTACACAACTCGTAATTTATCCTACACACCTAGTAATTTATCCTACACTCTAAATTAATTTTTTTTTTAATTTTTGAAAAAATATATATTTTTTGAAAATAAGTTACAAATTTAATGTAGTTAGCTATTAAAAAGGAAGACTAGATATTAATGATCTATGTAACTTTACAAATATACCCTTACATTAAAATTAAATGAAAATACTAAATGAAGTAAAATGAAACATTCTTATTGGTTGAAACTTATTCTTTTTTCTTCTTACAAAAAAATTCTTCTCATTTGAACCTTCCACTATATATACCACTCTATTAGATTTTGGTTCACTATATTAAAATATGTCAAATCTGAAAGTTAAGCCCTAAACCGCTAAACGACAGCCTGCTCATTGCCTCGATGTCTCACGTTTTTACCCTAAGTCGATCGTCTCCTGCTATCAACGTCATTATTCGTGCAATATGATCATCGCCTCATCGTTCATAACATTCTTATTCATAAGAATGATATTATTACATGAAATGTGTGCCTGCTTTTAAAGACTTAAAAACTTGAGACCCAACATTGTCACTATTTCTCTCCGCAAATTTAAATCGGACGACACAGTTGACAAATGCAAAACCTTTAAATACCTTGAGAGGAAAGCATTTTGGATTTAAGATCGAAATAAAAAGAAATTTGATGTTTGAAGAAAAAAGTAAGGATGGTTTGCATGGGGGTGTCAAAGTCTTTCATGAAGATTGCCATTTTAAAGGAGTTTTGACTTTTATGAATTTATTTGATTTATCATTACCGGTTTAGTATATATCTACTTTCCTTTTCCTTGTTTTTCACCGTAAGTTTGGGAGGTCTTTTTATTTCCTATATTATACTTTATTAGTATTTGGAAGATTGGTGGAATAATTCATTGATTGTTTACTTCTGTTGAGCTTACATTTTAAGCCACCTCAAACGTCCAGCCGTCCAGGGTGCTAAAGAACAGAAGAAAAATAAAGAAATGTCGATCAAACGACTTTTTCTTATACACGATCATGCTAAAGCTTTAAAAACAATACCAATGACATAAACACTGTGTATCGCCATTGCATTCTCCCCAAGCAGGATTCCTATGTAACTCGTTACACAACTTTTGACACTTATCATAATCACAATTACCGCCGGGCAAATCATCATACCTACTACATGTGAATGGTTTACTTACGTTCAACGTGCTCTCAGCTCCTTTGTTATTAATCTCAGCATCTAACACGAACCAATAAACGTAGTCAAAAATCCAAAATTCATATATGTTAAAAGCATATAATAAAATAAATCTAATCTACATTTTTTTTGCAGATCATGTATTATATATACCTAAATATAAACTCACCTGTCTGTGTTGATGCTGTGATAACTAATAAAAGGGTTATAAACATGCTAATAGTAAACTTCATCGCTTGTGTTTTGTGCTTTATGTTTAAGGTTAGTGTTGAAGTGAAAAGTTTTGTTTGTGCTTTTATAGGATTCTTTAGAGTTATAGCATTAAATAATTATCTTGTTTGTTTAACATATTAAATGCTATATGTTACGATTAGGCCTATTTAAATGGTATGATTCATTTATATCAAAATAATTATGATTATTGATTACATAATTGAATTGGTAACGGTAAAAATAAAGTTAACGTAATATATAGAAATATAAATATTTGTCTTCTACTTTTTATGAACATAACTTATATATATAGGGGAATATTCAAATGAAAACCACTATTTATTGTGAAAACTAATTAAAAAAGCCAAAAAAACATACCAATTTTTTTTTTTTTTGCAAACTAATTTTCGCTGGTTTTTATATATAAAAAAAAATTTTCAAAAAAAAAAAAAAAAAAAAAAATTTTGTGTAGTGCACATGTGTATGTGTACTACACATGTGTATTATTACACATGTGTAATACAAAAATTTTTTTTTTTTTGAAAAAAAGTTTTTTTTTATATATAAAAACCTGTGATTTTTATAAAAAAATTTGAAAAAAAAAAATTGTTTTTTGTGTGTTTTTTTGGCTTTTTTTAGTTAGTTTTCGAGTTTTCACAATAAAAGTGGTTTTCATTTGAACCATCCCCTATATATATATATATATAGGGGAAGGTTCTATGCAGAACACTAATTATTGCGAGAACACGCAGAACAAAATGAATCACCAATTTTTTCAATCCTAAAAACCTAAAAAATAAAGGGAAATGTTACAAATGGAAGATTTATTGTTTCTCACACTAGAATTTAAAACAAAATATCAAAAATTTTCATTTTTTTATATAACCTACACATATGTGCATTCTGTGTAGGTTAAATTACCTACATGTATGTAGGCTAAGCATAGGTAAAAATATAAGGTTTTCCATGCATATATAATATACATACGAATGTAGGAAATATAAAATTTAAAAAATATGAACTTTAAATCATAAAATCTAGTGATTTAGAGTTGTTCTTTTTTGTTCTCGCAATAATTAGTGTTCTGTAACGATCCTCATCCTATATATATATATATATATATATATATATATATATTATTCTTTTACTCTTTTTCCACATATGATACAAATATTGTATATGATACAAATATTTTATTTTATAAGTCTTTAAATGGTATTTTAGTTGAATCTTATTAAACTAGAGGGTGTTTGGGATTACGTTTTGAAGTGATTATTTGATTATTGTGTTTGTAAAACATAAATAATCTAAAAAAATGTTTGGATGAAAAAGTGATTATCTGCCTCCAAAACGGAATTTTGGAGAAGCATGTACCTAAATGCTTTTTCAACGCAAAATCTATTTTAAAAACGTATAATCTATTTTGAAAACGCAACACCAAACACCCCTTAGTGTTTTTCCACAATTTTCTCAACACAATTTTCTCTATCTAATATTTCTACAAAAACAAACAAGTTAATGCAAAATATGATGAATTCTTCTTTCCTAAAAAAATCTTCCTTTACTTCAATCATCACCCTCTCTATATATACAATCTAAAAGCAAAATATGTCTGAATGGGTTTTAATATGCTGACATATAATGAGATGTTCATTTTATATAAAAAAAATACATCAATTCAACCAAAACAACCTTATAGTCGATGCTTAATCAATAACCAGTTATAATTATGATTAAGCAATCTTCTCGGTTATGAGAAGTCACGAGCGATATAAACAACCCTAGCCGTTACTAGTATTTTTTTTTTCTGGTTAAATGGAAAATGGCTAAAGTGATTATGTGCTAATGTGTAAAAATAAAAAAAATAGAAAATAATAAAAGATAAAATGATACCTTTATCTTAGATACAGGTGCTTTGATTTTTGAAACCAAGTCATCACCAAACTTTAGAATTAACACATAATAATAAATCTAAATATTAGGTACGTCGAATCGCTCGCCACTCGCTTGATGCTCGCTCGGAAGTTGTTTGGTAAATGTTCATTCGATTTGGGGCTTAGTTTTAAACGAGTCGCTCTGCTCAGTTCGGTTTGTAAATGAGCCAAGCATAAACAAAGGTCCGCACGACTCGGTTCGGCTCGAATTATTATTTTTATTTAGGATATATAGACATACATATATAAACACGTATATACACAAAAATATACGTATATATACATACACACACCCCTATATACACACACATACACACACACCCCCTATATACACACACATACATACATATATACATAAATATAAATTAAATTTATAGGTTTATATATGCCACTCTGTTAGATTTTGTTTCACTATATACAAATTTACAACTATATCTATACGTCCTAGCCCAATCACGCCAATAAAAAAATTTACCTCAAATCTAAAAGTTAAACCCTAAACCGCTAAACGACAGTCTGCTCATTGGCTTGATGTCTTATGCTGTTACCCTAAGTCGATCGTCTCCTGCTATCAACGTCATTATTTGTGCAATACGATCATCGCCTCATCGTTCATAACATTCTAATTCATAAGAACAATATTATTCCATGAAATGTGTGCAGTTTTTAATAAAGACATAAAAACTTGAGACCCAACATTGTCACTATTTCTCTTCGCAAATTTCAATCGGACGACACAGTTGTCAAAATCGCTCGAAGTTTGCTCGACGCTCTCTCGGGATACTCACTACTCGGAAAACACTCGATTTGAGGCTTAGATTTAAATGGGCCGCTCAGTTCGGCTCGGCTCGTGAATCGGCCTACTAAATATATAGGTAATTTCACCATTTTACTCATTCTTATTGATGCGACATAAATAATGGCGGGTCATGCGAACCTGACGACCCAAGAAATGAACCCGAATCACGTCAACATGGACAAGTAAGGATGGTTTGTATAAATGGGGTGGTGGTTAATTGACAAATACAAAACCTTTAAATACCTTGGGAGGAATTTATTTGATTTATCATTACCGTTTTAGTATATATCTACTTTCCTTTTCCTTTTTCACCGTAAGTTTGGGAGATCTTTTTTATTTCCTAAATTGTAAAACTTGATTAGTATTTGGAAGACTGGTGGAATAAATCATTGATTGTTTATATCTGTTGAGCTTACATTTTAAAGAACAGAAGAAAAATAAAGAAATGTCGATCAAACGACTTTTTCTTATACACGATCATGCTAAAGCTTTAAAAACAATACCAATAACATAAACACTGTGTATCGCCATTGCATTCTCCCCAAGCAGGATTCCTGTGTATCTCGTTACACAGCTTTTGACACTTATCATAATCACAATTACCGCCGGGCAAATCATCATATCTACTACATGTGACTGGTTTACTTACGTTCAACGTGCTCTCAGCACCTTCGTTATTAGTCTCAGCATCTAACACAAACCAATAAATGTAGTCAAAAATCCAAAATTCATATATGTTAAAAGCATATAATAAAATGAATCTAATCTACATTTTTTTTTTCAGATCATGTATTAATTATATATACGTAAATATAAACTTACCTGTCTGAGTTGATGCTGTGATAACTAATAAAAGTGTTATAAACATGCTAATAGTAAACTTCATCGCTTCTCTTTTGTGCTTTATGTTCTGGCCTCTGGGTTAGTGTTGATCGATGTGAAAATTTTTGTTAGCAAATATGTGCTTTTATAGGATTCTTTAAAGTTATAGCATTAAATAATTATCTTGTCCGTTTAGTTTAACATATTAAATGCTATATGTTACGATTAGGCCTCTAAATTTAAATGGTATGATTCATTTATATCAAAATAATTATGATTATTGATTACATATTTGAATTGGTATTTGTCTTCTATTTTTTTATGAAAATAACTTTTTTATATCATTCTTTTATTCTTTTTCCATATAGGATACAAATATTGTATTCTTATAGTGTTTAAATGGTATTTTATTTTAGTTGAATCTTAAACTAGTTAGTTAACTTGTATTCATATTTGTAAAGTTATTTTCTAGCGTAGTAACTTTTAGAAAAAAAGAAAAGAAAAATCTAGGTTAAACATGCCTAGTCCAAGTCGAAATGCGACCATGCACTTCATTTTAGTTGTAATATGTTATGTCCAAATGGTGCGGGTTCAAGTTTCACTGTGGACAAAAGAAATATAGTTTAATGATAGAATTAGATATGTGTTTGTTGCCGTTCTAGAAAATAGGAAAATCACTATCATGTCCTTTTAACATATTAAATGCTATATGTTACGTTTAGGACTCTATAGTTAAATGGTATGTTACGAACTTGTTTCGGAGTGATGGAGGATGGCTATTCAAAATTGTATATGAAGCGTTTTCCCGTTAAGATACCATATTTATACGAATGGGGTGGTGGTCCATTGGCAAAGGCAAAACATTTAAACACCTTGGGAGGGGAAGGTCTTGGGTTCAAGTCCCATAGACATAGACGACAAGAATAAAAGAAATTTCCCGTTCAAAAAAAAAAGATACCATATTTATAAATTGATGTATACATCAAGTTTGCCATTGCAAATTCGGAAGAATGTGAGCTTTCGATGAAATTAGCAGTTGAACTAAAGCAGTGTTTGTAGTTTATGAACCCTTCTCAAAACAAAGAAATTATGTTGGGATTAAAGAACCATGTTTTTCGGTTATCCATGTGCTATAGGATCTCTTTAATTATGTTTAATCAGTAAGATACATTGGTTGATTTTTTTTTTTTTGAAAATTAACTTTTATTCACAAGCAACCCTCAACCGAGGGAAGCCCAAACCAAAACCCAATTACATCAAATTAAAATAACACCAATCTCTCCAAACAATACTTCTATTCTTAGATCTATTATGGTACCAATGAAAACCTAGAATTTTAATATCTTGAAAAATATCTAAGATTTCTTTTCTTTTGTTGTTGAATCTCCTATCGTTGCTCGCCGACCAGAAACACCAACAGGCAACAATGATAATACCATGGAGGGCTTCGCTTGCAGCCTTGTTCAAGCCAGCATTTTCGTGAATAAGGAGAAGGTCTTGGATAGAGAAAGCAAAAATGGGACTGATCTTGCACCAACGACTAACCATACACCAAATATTTGAGGCAACAAAGCACGAGCAAAAGAGATGAGCAGCCGACTCCTCGCCGTCTTCGCAAAGGGGACATAACGAATCTCCATTGAAGCAATTCCTTTTAATAAGGGCGTCGGTCGTCGCGATCCTTCCCATCTCGGTTCTCCAAATTAGGATGTTACACTTCTTTGGCACCCACTTTGACCATTTAAAAATGAAGTTTCCACTATAATCGATCTCACTTCTAAGAAACGTTTTAACGTCCTTAACCGAAAACTCCTTGTACTTACCGCCGGTATTGTGAGGACGATGAAGAGATAAGTGTTTGAGCAACGAAGAAAGGTCTAGAGATCAAAGTACAATTACACAGCGGTAAAGGCCTATTTGACATGCTATATGTAGAAAACTAGGTGATGCCCCGCCCGCGTTGCGGGGCGATGGCCGAATAATTCTCAACCAATTAAAATAACAGTACTATAGTTTTCCTAGAAAGAAATAGTAAAAAGAGTGTTAGGCAGTTTTTTGACACGATTTTTAGCTAAGGGCAAAGTTATATTTTTATTTTTATTTGGGGGAAAATTCAATATTTTTTCCGAGGGTGAAATCCTAATTTTTAGCTTGGGGAAAACCATTTTTTTATTTTGCAATGGCGGCAAAAACGTAATTTTGAATTGAGGGTGATATCGTAATTTTGAACCGAGGGGAAGTTCATAAGTTTTTGCTGTGGGCAAAAGCATAAATTTATTTTGAACTGGGAGCAAATACGTAATTTTAAACAGTGAACAAAGCCGTAATTTTAAAGTATGTATAAAATAATAAACTGGTGTAAAATCGTAATTTAAAACAGGGGGAAATTTTTTTTTATTTTGAACTGGGGCAAAAACGTTATTTTAGCTGAGGGTAAAAGCGTAATTTTTTACCGAGGGCGAGCAAAAACGTATTTTTTAACAGAGGGCAAAATCGTAGATTTATGCCGGGAGGCAAAGTATAAATTTAATTTGGAGCTGGGGCAATATCGTAATTTTAAACAGCGGATAAAATCGTAATTTGACGAGATTTATAAATAACTATTTAAAAAAAAGGTTAAACCTGGCCGCCACCTTTGGCCAACCCTGTGATTTCACTATTCCCTTACGTCAGCAATCAATCTTCTGATTGTATGTATTGATAATTGAACGCTTAGGCCATCCGTAGTCATAACGCCCCTTTGTGGGCGTTATGCGACACGTGGCGCGCCATGTCAGCGTGTGGGCGTTATGGGGCCTTATGCATTTTAGCCCGTAGTCATAACGCCCCTACCTCATCATTACCCAATTAATTAATAAACCCTTAAATTATACATATATATGTATGTATATATGTCTGTGTGAGAGTGGAGGGAAGAAAAGCAACATTCATAGCGGCGCCATTATCATCGCGCCATTCAATTTTTTTTTGGGCATAGCGCCCTGCGTTATGGTGTTTCCGGCGCCATGGCGGCGCTATGGGGGTTATACCGCCCCACTACGTATGCTCTTATTAGGCTTAACCCAGTTCTTTTTGTATATTTTTAAATTTCACGAAATCGTATTTGTTGAGAACCTAAAACCATGTATATTTAGGCAAATATATATATGTCTATTGTCTTTTCATATTTCTTATAATTTATTTTACAGCAACAATGAATATTATCCAAAGAAAGCTAGTGGGTGATGTAACAACTCTCATCAAAAGTCCTAATTATTATTTTAATTTGGCCAATAGGAAACCCTAATTGAGAAACCCAAGTGATTATGAACAAACCCTAAAATTTTCAGAACAATCGAAATCAGGATCAGAGCCCCTAAAACTCAAGGGGGTGTACCCTAGTTAACGATTATCTACAATTACTCGCTGTCAAAATTCGAAATTTAGAATATGTCAAGTCAGCAAAGCTAGTCCCAACCGTGGCTACCTTATAACCTATTTTCAACCCTTACGCATCGTAAGAGTTTAAAGCTTACGATGCGCAAGCTTGTTAGAGTCCCTTACGCATCGTAAGGGTTCTAGGCCTACGATGCGTAAGGCTGACCAAACTTTGGGTATAAATAGAGGGCCTCGGGACTTGAATTCTGTCTTTGAAACGACGTAAATTCGTTTTACGTAGGCTGAGTTATAACAGAAACAGTCCACAAAACACACACTGATCACGAAGTGCTGCCACAATCAGGGTAATAACTCGATCACTATTACGATTCAACGTCCGATCGATTATAACTATCCAACGATTGTTTAAGTGCCGCTCAAATTGAGTTTATACTTTGTTATTCATCGTGATTTCGACTTGAATGTTTGAGTGCTGTTCGAACTCGGACTATACTCTGTCATTCGTTGTGAATCCGCTGAATTGTTAAGTATTGCACTTGTAAATCGTTGTGAGGGTTTAATCTCGTGAATTGTCGTAACTACTGTATTAGTTACTAACCGGTTTGTGTGTGCATTGTTATTTAAATTAGGTTAATCAAGGCTAATCAGTAGGCTTATACTCTGCTCGTTAAATCTACAATGTGAGTCATTCTCTTTTTATCAAAGTGTTTTATAAATTCTTAAATATTTTTCAGAGTTATAATTACAGTGATTAAGTATATGTAGTCACCAAGTTACAGCAGGTATGTGGGGTATTGTGCACATTACTACTGTTGTTATCACTTTAGGTGGGCAAACCTAAATTAGTGATATTCGTCATTCATTGGGGCAGCCAATGGTGATATGACCACAGTCATCGAAATGAGTCGAGTGACAAATACTGTGGGTAGTTGGTTTGATATCAGAAACATTGTAATCTCTCTTAATACTGTGAATTATAACAAATGAGTCGTTTTAGTAAAATTGAATGATTCACTCAGTATTTCCCTGCTGACAAAACCTTTTTCAAACATGTTTCAGGTGATCTGTTGTGAGAAAAAGAAAAGTGCCGTGGAGCACATCAAGCTTAGAAAAGTGGCTCAATGTAAATAAATAAAGAAACATGTTTTGAGAAATAAAGATTTCCCAGTAAAATCATTTTATTGTAAATTATGGGATTTATCCCTATATTATATATAGACGAGCAGTTTTAATATTAATCAATCTTGTTTAAAAAGACTTCCGCTGTCACTTAATTAGATACCGTCGGATTTCCTGCCTCGCGACTCTGGACCGGGTCAAACCGGGGCCGAGGGCCGTGACAGGTGACTAGCAAAAAAGCTATAAAAAATAGCCTTAAACAAGAGAAACAACTTGTAAAATTCATTGATAGATTCCTTCTTTGACAAAGATTTATGGAGATAAGTGGCGGAGCCAGAAATTTTTTAGGGTGGTTTATCTATTATTAAATATTAAATAAAGTGGTCCACTTCAGATCGGGTCGGGAAAAGTCAAGCCGGGTCACATACTAAAAAGATTAAACCTGGTTAATTTCTAAATACATAATAAAAATTCATCATTTTTCACTAGAAATACATAATGGAATTACAATATATTTACAATTGCTCTTTTTGGATATTTTAATTTTTGAAATCCAGCCATAAAGTTATAAAATTAATAAAACTAGAAAACCTTCAAAACAAATATTTTGAATGATATTACATAGAGTAAAAAAGCTAAATAAAATGTATGGAAATCTTAAAGAATATCCCAAGCTATTAACCAATAGTCTCAAACAAACATTTTCTTACTTTTTAACCTAACATGTTATTATTAAAAATTAGTCTTTAACAAATAGTGACATTACTAGAACTTTACGATATAAGGATCACAATAAAAAAGTTTATACTCTCTAATATGTTACAATTACTATTTGTATAAACCTAATAATGATGGAATAACATTAGTTTTCTCCAACGGGAATCAAGGTTTAGATAGATGATTAAACCCTAAATTACATAAATAATAAACAAAACCATCAAATAAAATAATAAATTTGGATATCTTGAGTTAAAACCAATTGACCAAATCATTTGATATGTAGGTTCAACTCTCACCTGGTGCAGAGTGAGGCACTAGTGGGCAATGATAGGAGACCCAGGGAAATATGGGTTCGATTCTTGAGCCAAACGGGTTTTACTAGTAATTTCACTGTCGTGCGTAAGGGCGGGTGGGTTACTGGGTTTTCCACGGAATTGGTGGTGGACTCGAGTTACTCTCGAAGCACTCCATTTGTCCAGTTAGTGCCCCGAGAGTGCTCGGGATTGATTCTGTTGACCGTTAAAAAAATAAAGTAAATAAAAACTTTTGAGGTTTTACTCTTTAATTAGAAAGTTTATTGTAAAAATATAAAAAATAGTTAAATAAAAAATTCAATAGGTATAATAAAGTAAATAAAAAGGCTTTACTCTTTCATTTGAAAGTTTACAGTAAAAATAGATAAATAAAAAACGTAACACACTAAGTGAACCAATGAAAATGATAAAACAATAATAATTAGTGGATCAAAATATTAGTCCTTTCTTCGCGTTCTCACAATCAATTCACAGACCTGTCTTTTGTTGCCGGCCGGAGAAAAATCAAGAACCCATAGGTGCTGAAAAAAAGGTTTTATTCTTATATGTTCACTTTTCTCTACACTCTTCTATTCTCACTTTAATTTCATGGGGTGCGGTGTCAAAATTTCATGGGGTGCGCTCGAGATTTTCACTTACGTATAACCCTTAAAGTTTTTTTTTTTCAAGTGGTGCGCCCGCCCACCCTAAGATAGTAGTAGGTCAGCCCCTGATGGAGATCTGGTCAGACGCTTGTCTTTTTACGCTCCCTCGTTTCCTCTTCGACCATTCTCCCTTGGTCCTTAGACTGTCTGCAATGCATCGGCCTGCATTTACTACATGCATCCTAGTGATCACTGCCACATCAGCTTTTTACACATTCTTAACACATGCACTCTCTTTCCTCTTTTTAACTCCAACCCATCCTCTCTCCTCTATCTTTTTTTTTTATTAGCTTAAAATTGGTTTATTAATGAATGAGCCCACCTTCTCTCTCTGCACTTGGATGCACTTCCCCACATACATGCATCTCATTTTAATCTTCACTCCACTCCATTCTTCCCAAGTGCAGCATGCCAACTCATCAAATGCATCCCCCCCCACATGCGCATTGGAGCCAGTCTTACGGTCGACCCAATTGACTTTGGACCGACGCCTTTTTCGCATTTTCAATTCATGGCTAAAAAATGATGGATTCTCTGATGTCGTTAAAAGGGCATGTGATTTGTTTGATTCCACTGAGCAACCTGACTTCCGGCTTCCTAGTAAACTAAAACATCTTAAATTAGCTATCAAGTCTTGGGCTTCAGATCGTAAAATAAAAGAAGATCTTGTGAACATGATTAAGAAGGCGTCGGGTCTTGGCATCTTCAAAGGCTTTTAATGTCCGGACGAGGGTCAGGCTATTTCCCATTTCTCTTTGCATCGTTTTCTAAACATGGCGCGTTTTCAAAGGCTTTTAATGTCCGAACGAGGGTCACAAGAGATCATTCTAAACATGATGCGTTTTCTAAGATGTTTCCACTTAGTTTCGGGGCTGAAAATTAATTACTTGAAATCAAAACTCTTTGGGGTGGGAGTGGGTTCGGAGGAAGCCCTCTCTATTGCCAATTTCATTGGTTACGAGTCGGGGCGCTTTCCTTGAACTTATCTCAGGCATACCATTAGATCAAACATGAACAAACTTGCAAATTGGATGCCGGTGTTAGACGCTTTTGACAAACGGCTTTCCTCTTGGAAGACGAAAATCCTATCATCGTGTGGGAGACTTACTTTCTTAAAGTCGGTTATGGAAACTCTTCCCACCAATTTTTTTCTCCCTCTTTAAAGCTCCCGCGGTTATGAAAGATATTTTTTTGGGGTGGTAGCGAGGACACGAAGAAGATAAATTGGGTTGCTTGAAAAAAGTTACAACGCAAAAAGACATCGGAGGATTGGGGCTCACTCCTTTAAGGGATGAAAACATTGCCCTTTTAAACAAGTGGTGGTAGAGATTCAAGACCGAGACGGGCCCCCTTTGGAGGAGAGTGATTGTCGCTTCTCACTCATCTAATCGCTAATTGTAACGCCCAGCATCCCTAAACTTTAGAATTTTGTCAGATTCAGTCCCTGAACTTTAGCTAATTGGCAAGTCTAGCCCTTGAACTATATGATGTGTGATACCTTGTTATCTGGGTAAATCTATATGCTTGAATGTCTAAATCTATGTTTGGAATGTCTAATTCTATATGCTTGGAATGCCTAACCCTATATGTGGAGTGCCTAGATCTATGTTGGAATGTCTAAATCTATGATGGAATGCCTAGATCTATGTTTGAATTGTCTAAATCTATTTGGTGCTTGACTCTGGAGACTCGTGAAACTTGATTCTTGGTGGAACGAGAGACTGGAGTCTTGTCACTGGCGGAATCTATTAACTTTGAAACTTTTGGTATTTATAATGGAATCTAGTTGTCCTATTACCAAATGATACGCAACGCTTGATCTTACACGCGAAAACAGTAACACGAGAAGGATGGATTGGCCAAAGTGGCAATCCGATTGGATGACCACCCGATCGAGTGGCCACTCGATCGAGTTGCCACCTGATCTATGCGCGCAAATCCTTTCCCATCCTCCTCCACACTATAAATAGGCCTGTCACATCACTTTATTCCCTGATGTGACAGCCTTGTTCGACCAGACGCACGCACACTACATTTCTTCATTTTCCCATCGATTTCGGTACGTTTTAGGCTAGATCCTTGTACTTTCTTGATCTACACTTCATTCTCTACGTGATTCACCTTCAAAATCACACTTTTCACCATGAAATCTCTCGGATCTGAGGTCTTAAGGGTGATGTCATCATGGTGGTTGTACAAACTGCTATATGACGTCATTTCTGGCAAGATCTAGCTCAGATCTAAGGAATTTCATTTGCTTTTACACTAAATCTAAGTTAAAACTAGACTTTTTCATATAAAAAATTAAGCTTCTTCATCTTTTTGTCACACCCCGACTTTCCACGTATTACCGGTGGGCCCGGTGGGGAGTATCGTGACGTAGTTGATATCATCATAGTCAACAACACAATATATAAATGCACAGCGGAAGCAAAAGATAAATATATTACAATCCGAATATAAAGTAATATCCAGTATTACAACGGAATGTAAGATGGATCCACAGGCGGATCTAAAATAAAAAGATAACACTGTTCAACAGACTTTAACATCTAAAGCTTGCGAGACTTGATTATTGATGCCTGGAGTAGCCAGCCTATTACGTATAGTACCTGCATTTAGCCTTTTTGAAAAATACGTCAGTTTACACTGGTAAATAGTATCAACTGACTCATTTTGAAAAGAGTTTGAAAATTGATTTGAATGCACTTCGGCAAAAAAATCTTTTATAATTTGATTAAAATGCACAGAGGCAAAATTAATCTTTTATAATTTGATTAAAATGCACAGAGGCAAAATTAATCTTTTATACTTTGATTAAAATGCACAGAGGCAAAATTAATCTTTTATAATTTGATTAAAATGCATAGAGGCAAAATTAATCTTTTATACTTGGGATAATTATTTAAATATATAATCTTGTAAAAGAATTACATGTTCCTTATGCGTTCAGTAGCCCGGACGTACCGGGTTAAAGATCAATAGACACACCACATCAACTATTTATGCACTGACGAGTGTACGCCTACACTCCGCGCTTAGGTCGTGGCCATTTCATAAAATGATGCCAAGGATATCCGGGACATGGTCATTAACCCCCAAAGGCTTTAAGCAAACAAAACATATTTAAACGGGCCGATCAAATTATTCAATTAACCACCTAACGATGGAAGATTTGATGCCCGACCAAGCGGTATTTTATATACAGTACCCCAAGCCCGTATAGGAAAAATAAGTTAAAAGTATTTACCTGAGCTAAATATAAATTTAATCCTAGCCGTATATCAATTCAGCAAGTACAGATAGCTTTTACTGGGCTCCTAATCTGGAATGAAGGTTTTATTAACCTATTAGAATCCTAACGGGTCTTTAATTATGTCTTGACTTAGACCGGTTAGTTTTCAAAAGGAAGATACGGTTCACACGCATGATAGAGCGAAGACCGGAATAGAATGTGATTTAGACCCGACAAGTTTGAAGACTTGTATAATATGGGTAAACTAAACACATTCTGGATTTTGAGACAAAAATGATAAGGTTTGACCCGTTTCGGCTAATATATGCAAACTAGTTACATAAGTCGATCCGTACGCGAAAAATGCGTAACGAGTAACCAGAAGAATCATATACAGGTTTCCTAAGTTAATATGCCTTAAACATGTTGTGATATCAGTAGCATATCTTCCATTATGCCCAAAACGAGTTTAATCTCAAAATAAGCCCCGTAGGGGTATTTTGGTCATTATAAAGATTATAAAAGAGGTTAATTGAGATTCTGAGATTCGGGTCCGAATACATCTGTGGAATAACTTATTTTATTAGGTCATATCAGTTGGTAATAGGTCTTATATGGCAAAAATGGTTTTTAAACCCAAACTATGCGTTTAATACGCGTAAAAATTCATTTTAAGCGATTTCCGGGTTATACAGGAAATCTGAGTTTTCTGATCAGGGTATAAAGTTCAAAATACTTTATTTACTATATAAAATTAGTAGCAATTGGATTGGTATCCAAAGGGCTTGTAAAACTCATTTTATGGCCCAAAAGGGCATAATCGGTATTTACCGAATTAAGGCGATAACCCTAGGTTTTGATCAGTTTAAAAATAATTAAAAGTATTTAAAAATCTCAAAATATTATATTACATCAGTGGGTAAAAGGTTTGGTGTCAAAAATTGGGTTTAGATAGGCTTTATGCTAATTGCGTCGTTTAATTACTAAAAGGCGTTATAATTACGCTAATGAGCATAACTCCTAATCTAGACCTCCAACTGATGTGAAAATTTAGGGACCACTTTATAAATCAGTAATAAGGATTATTGTCCTTTCACATTTCCAAAATTCTCGTTTATAGTCAAAAGGGCATATTGGTTAACATTTAAGCAATTAACGGAAACATGTAAACGAATCGGATAATCAACGATCCAACCACAGAGGGTTATGCTAACATGTAGCCTGGTCCTAAGGAAGCTCTAAGGCATTTCCAAATCATACTAAATTGGGTCAGAACTGAAGTCAAAGCAAAAGTCAAAGTTTTGCGACTTTCGGTCCCGAACCGGGTTTAAATAGAAAATTGTCGGGTTGAGCTTGTTTAGACATGTTCTTACATTAATTACTAAGTTATAAGAGTAATAAAACAGGTTGCAAAGCTTCTACATTGTTAATTATGTTTTAAATCGCAAATTAGGATCCTGTTGACTTTTGATAAACAACTTTGACCCGACATTTGATCTAGTTAGAACGGAAATCAGAGGGTGCCCTTTTAAGGGTTTATTGCCCTCATAATTACCAACTTATAACTACCTTCAATTCGACTAATCACTGGACCATTAATGATTAATCGTTAAGTCAACCGTTAATTACAACGGTTTGACTTTTAAGCTAAAACTAAGTAAAAACTCAACTAAGAAGGTTAAGCATACTTACCAAAGCCTAATGCACTATTAGGGATGGCTTGGATCTGCTCTTATGCTCCAGGAAGCTCCAAGAAAGCAGATGAAGTGAGTGATCAAATGGTTGCAACCATGAAGGCCTTTTATAGTGATTTTGATCCCTTAAGATCATGACAAATCATGCTATACATGATCATGGATCAGTAACAAGTGTCCCTAAGGTCTAAAAATCAGTTTAGGCGGCCTTTGGAAGTGTTAAAGGGCAATACATGACGTTTACATGGGCTGAACAGGCAACAGAAACGAGTTGCTGCATCTGGGACCTGCTTGCGCACCGTAACATCCATAGTGTTGAGGTGCGCAAGCCCTTGGCCAGCACAATGTATCTTTCAAATGTTGACAGTTTTAGCCCCTGCACCTCCAAATTCCATTTCCGACACATCCAAGGCCCGTTAAATCATTTTTAAGGCTCTACAATGATGCCTAAGTATGAGGAACATGAAACATGCTCTAAAATATGCCGGATGTCTGTTCGTTTGGTCGTACGGTCACGTTATTCGGTTAATTACGACGAAACACGGACGGACGCGAAAAACGAACCAATTGACGCGACGAATGGAATTTTATCAAGCCAAACACTAAAATAACATATTTTAGTGTTTACATAAATTTTTGGGTGTCTGGGGATATTCAGAATGTAAGATATGCGCGTAAACGCAAACTTGTGCACTTTTTGACACTTTTAGTCCCTGCATGACTTAAAAGTTTATTTTTTGCGCACCAAACACCTCAAAGCCTAT
This sequence comes from Helianthus tuberosus, assembly GCA_030545235.1. Lineage (NCBI taxonomy): Eukaryota > Viridiplantae > Streptophyta > Magnoliopsida > Asterales > Asteraceae > Helianthus > Helianthus tuberosus. The sequence continues at coordinate 14,957,549 of CM060353.1, forward strand.
ATCTAATCTATGCGAAGGATAATTAAGGTATGTATAACTCATGGTCATATTCCGGAAGGTCCGATAACATACGAATCGGCATACTTTAGCAGTTTGACGCTTTAGGTCCCCCTAATGCGCAAACTTGCGTAAATCATCATTTAATAGCATTGAAGCCTCATCTAGTCCATATTAGGAATTCTTGAAAATATTATTAAACATCATAATGCTTCGGGCTTGATAAAAGGTCATTCAGAGGTATAATTAAACATGTTGACACTTTTAGTCCCTTATACTTGCAAAGTTGCGCGTAACTTCACTTTTAGGCATAAAAGCCTTGTATGGCCAATGATTGGCATCCCCAAGAGTATATCATATATCATGAGGTTCTCGGTTTGTTAAAAGGTCACTCAGAGGTGAGAATTAACATGTTGATGCTTTTAACCCTTTATTGCGCAAACTTTCAATTAATTACACACACGGCTACACTTGATCAACAAGTGGCTCATTTGTGAATATAAAACCATAAAAGGTTATTTAGAAACTTATTTTAGGTATGATAACACCTCCAGTCCTTTCATAAACAATGTTTTCGATTTTTCGAAAAATTTAGTCCCTTAGATTCAACATTTGTCTTCATTAAGGTTTATTACACGTGTCAATACTTCATTGTACGTGATTTTACGAGGTGTTACATCCTCACCCCCTTAAAAGAAATCTCGACCTCGAGATTTGTTAAAATGCTGGAAGTACTTTTTGTTACATAATGGACTTAACTTGTATAGCATATCTGGAGCCTTTTCTAGCTCTCAAGCTGACCTCTAATATGGTACATGTATCTTTTTCGTAGCTTCTTAACCTGTCGATCCTCAATCGATACAGGTTCCTCATCATCTCATAATTCTGCATATCACTATGTGATAATGCTTTTTGACTTATTGGCGAAGCACGTCTTTAAATCCTTAGTGTATATTGCGAGCTCTGCCAAGCTCCTTATATAGGTTTTAGCTTATAGGCTATTGACCTTTGTTGCATTCGATTTCCCGAATGTTCCTATATATATATCCAGGGCTTAACCTCCCCTGAGAAATTAAATTTTTAGCACACCCTTTTTAGGGTGATACCTTTGATTGAACCTTATTCCTTATTAAGGACTTAAGAAGGGTGCGAATTTTATAATTTCCAAGTTTTTCTGCTGAATAATGGCAACTTACAGATGATTAGGGATTTGTTTGATCTTATTCGTTGTTTCCAAGTCAACTTTCAGATCCTGATAATTGGACTCACCAATCTATTGTTCTAATAGTAAAGGTTTAACATTTCATCTATGCAAGGTCTCCAAAGGACCACCTTGATACTTATATAACAATTATTATAGAGAAGCTTAACTTAAGGTGAGATGGTTATTCCAACCATTGCTTAAAACTAATCTTAAGGAATAGCTTATCCTTACAGCTAGTCGAACAAATCGACGATCCTGGGCAGCTAATGGCGATTCTTAATTGTTGCCTTAATAGGGATGCGGTAATTAATGCATAAGCAAAATGAACCGTCTTTCTTATTTAACCATATCAAACCCTCAGAACATTGAGTCAGGCTATATGAGTCTATATCTTAAAACTTACTTAGTCAGGGTTTCGATTATTCCATAATCAACATGGAGTTTTTTCACAATGCTCCAGCCCACAGCGGGATGTTAATCTTAACTTTACTAGCCTCAGGAGGTAAACAGGGTAATCTTTGGAGAAGGTGATCAAGATACAAGGAGGCTACAAAGATTTCCCATATCTCAGGCTCCAGTTCATCCATCATTGCTTGTGTCAAATAAGTGACACGTTTATGTTATAAGTCCACGAATTCCTTAATCGGGAACATTTACTTGGACAATTCCATTCTGGATATCTTCTTTGAATACTACTAGTCGACTTTAGTATAATATGACCATTGGGATATCTCAGGGGTTCCATGTATTAAACCTCCATACTGATCAGGCATGGAAGTAATCTATGGGACACACTAGGATACGCCAATCCTCATATGGCACTTTTATCAAACATAGTTTGGCATTCGCAGGCGATAGAAAAACAATGAGAAAAATAATTAAAATAACATATGTTGTCGTACTCTATGCGACGAAAAAGTACTCTTAGATTTTTCGGAAGGATTCCTTGCCGATACTAGAAGAATCGGTTACTATGGTTTCCTTGGTAAGTTATACCTTGTGGATAATATAAAAGTTTGCTAAGCTTATGGTTTATGAAGATTTATTATTGCCTGTATTAAATCAGGACACTTAGCAGAAATTATCATTGGTAAATGATAAGGAATGTACTTGATGACATCGTGAACTGCCTCTTGGCATTCATCAGGTGAGTTCAGGCATTTCTTCCTTTAGCCTTTCCAGGCTTAGCTGCACCTTCTTTGGCAGCTTTATGGAATCTAGTTCTGATGCGGCCTTACTCACCACAGCCGTGATAGACTGCATTCTTTATGTCCCTACATTCCTGGGAAATGATGACCTGTTCCTTAGCAGATGTCACACTGCTTTGGTCCTGGTTCTATTCGACACTGTCCCTAGTGTCTTTTATAGCAATTCTTACATACAGGCTTCTTACTGAACTTTCGTTGCTTTTTATTTAAGCCTGTACTTGCTCTCTTTCTTAGATTTCTGGGAGTTATCCTCCTCCTTTGGTTCATCCTTCATATTCGAATGTGAACAAAGCTCGTCTCATGAGCAATTGAACGTGGTTTAGAATGAAATTTAGAGCGAGAAGCATTCGGCTCTTTGGATTGTTTCATGACCTTTTCCCATGGCCTTTCAAACTGCTGCGTTAACCACCGCTTGGAGATTAACTCCATTAATATTGAGGTTTACGTTTGAGACATTATTTGCTTTTGTCGCATTAATAGCATCGCGACTATTGCCCATCTCATCCGAGTTTTCCATACTCAAAACTTGGTACTAATTACCAAATTAAACCATTATTAGTCATCATCCTGATGACCTGACATAGATTAGACACGGCATCCACGAATCGTATAGGCCATTATGTTCCGAACATTCTTAATGAATGCTATTTGAATGTATATCTATTACATTTAGCTTAGGTCACAAAAGGACTATCAATGGCATTCAAGGTTTGGAGCGAGTCCAATACCTGCTTGACAGGGGACCATAATGTCACAACTGTCTTTGTCACAAGGACGATTATAAATAGCTCAAAGGCTAGCCCTACATGACTTTGGTTATATATATATACATATATGGCATAGAAGCTTGTCACGAGGGACGTAGAAAGATATGGCATAAAGCCCAGTCATGAAGGACATAAGTAATCATATGGCGCGGAGGCCTTGTCGCAATGACATTCAGATACGGCACAAATGGCCTTGTCTCTAGGACGTTATAGGATACGGCACTAAGGCCTGTCACCAGGGATGTTAACAGTTAGTATGTCAACTTGTCACGAACGACGAATTATAGCACGGAGGCTTGTTATGGGTGACTTGAATTATAACTTGTGGATTTGTCACAAGGACATCGATTCATAGGCTGCAATCTTAATAGATCAGGAGTTTGAACATAGTTCTTCACCTTTGGACAGGGAGTCATAGACTACAACTGTCATCGTCTTGAAAGGCAATTCACTTGACAGAAAGGTAAACCAATTAACATCACTAATGGATGTCTATATATAATTATCGTATCTAATGATATTAGTCATGATCACATCAATCATATTGACTATTAGGGTTGGGTATAATCCCACCATTTTGAATAGGGGATCATAAAGATCACCACTATTTTGTGTTATCGACAATAGAGTAAAGTATAGCCCGTAGGCAATTCATCACTAGGGATGTCAATATTATGAATTTATCATCATACTGATGATACTAGTCAGGATCGCAATGATCATATAGACTATTAGGCTTGAGCACAGCTCACTACCTTAAACAGGGGATCATAGAGATCATAATGTTTGTGTCACAAATGGACAATATAATATGGCCCGTAGGCGAAACATCACTAATGGATGTTTATAATGGATTCATCATTTTAGATGATATAAGTCAGGATTGCATTAATCATATTGACTATTTGGCTTGAGCATAGCTCACCACCTTAGACAAGGAATCATAAAGATCATAGTGTCAATGTCTCAGATGGACAGTTTATTATAGCCCGTAGGCAGAACATCTTTTCTTGACAGGGAGTTGTAGGCTACTACTGTCTTTAGTCTCGGAGGACGCTAATTATAGCCCGTAGGCATTTCCCTCCTAAGGGATATTTATGGTATGATCATCTTTTCAGATGATATTAGTCGAGATCGTATGGACCCTACCGACTATTGTGCTTGGACGTATTCCAACATCTTTAGACAGGGTCAAAGACCACCACTGTCGTTGTCTTATCGGACAACAAATTTAGCCCGTAGGCACTTCATCACTCACGGATGTTTATAATATGATCATCTTATAAGATGATATAAGCCATGATTTCTAGATCATAAGGCAAATTAGGAATTTAAAAATTTCCAATATAGGGATGACTGTTGTGATTTTATCGAATCACATTTGTCAGGAGTGCTAACACGTTCTTAGATGTTAACAAGGATCTGAATCCCTTGAGTAGGTTTCACCATCTTGGCCGCGTAGGCTAGGTTTCACCTTTAAGATTCTTTTTAAAATGCATACTGGCAGGGAAGGAAGGATATTTATTTTATTCAGGATTTTTATCATAAATCCTAATTTATAAGTTAATAATAGCACAAATGGCCTAGTCGCGTAGACAAGTTTAATTTATAAGCCATGATTTCGGAGAATCGAGGCATTAAGGTTTTAATAATAGCACAAATGGCCTAGTCGCGTAGACAAGTTTAATTTATAAGCCATGATTTCGGAGAATCGAGGCATTAAGGTTTTAATAATAGCACAAATGGCCTAATCGCGTAGACAAGTTTAATTTATAAGCCATGATTTCAGAGAATCGAGGCATTAAGGTGTGAATCAAAGTTCATTACCTTTTCTTGACAGGGAGTTGTAGGCTACCACTGTCTTTAGTCTCAGAGGACATTAATTATAGCCCGTAGGCACTTCCCTTCTAAGGGATGATTATTTTAATAAGGAAAAGTGGAGTAATCCAATTTAAAGATGACTCATGCGGTTTTATCGAACCACGTCTGCCAGGAATGTTAACATGTTACAGGTGTTAACAAGGATTTGAATCTCTTGAATAGGTTCTACCATCTTGGCCTAGTAATATGGGCTAGGTTTACCTTTAAGATTCTTTTTAATAATTAACGCAGAATAATTTTTAAATCGAGATGTTAATAAGGATCTGAATCTAACTGAGGAACTACCATCTTGGTCCGGTCTCAAAATAACACGTGGCTAGGTCTTGTCCTTTTTAGATTTTGTCATTTTATTATAATGGTAGATCATATAAAAGGGATGTTATTTTCCATTTATTTCATATTTCATGTTTAGAATGAAAACTTAAATTTAATCAATCCACTATATAAAAATAAAAGTACAGAGTTGCCCTAAGCGGGACTTGAAAGGAATAATGTGTCCTCGGAGGGACTGAAAGATAAATATGTCGTTATGAGGACTATTAAGGAAACAATCTTCAGCAAAAGGAGTTTCTTCTTCATTTTATTTCTGAATGCTTTCTCCTTGGATGCTCGTTTCATTCTAGCCGCGGTACGAAGCTCAGCATTTCAAGGCTCCGGGTGTGGAGAACTCCTATTACGGCTTCTTCGCTTGGCGACATATCCAATAAAAATTTGGTAGCAAAATTCCAGATTAGGATTGAGAATATTCCTAAGTTAAGTCTAGACTCAGAAGGTCAAAGAATGTGCTAATGTTTCATTGAGATTAAACACAAAAAGCTAGTGTTTAATTCACTCAATGTTGGCTCTGATACCAACCTGTCACACCCCGACTTTCCACGTATTACCGGTGGGCCCGGTGGGGAGTATCGTGACGTAGTTGATATCATCATAGTCAAACAACACAATATATAAATGCACAGCGGAAGCAAAAGATAAATATATTACAATCAGAATATAAAGTAATATCCAGTATTACAACGGAATGTAAGATGGATCCACAGGCGGATCTAAAATAAAAAGATAACACTGTTCAACAGACTTTAACATCTAAAGCTTGCGAGACTTGATTATTGATGCCTGGAGTAGCCAGCCTATTACGTATAGTACCTGCATTTAGCCTTTTTGAAAAATACGTCAGTTTACACTGGTAAATACTATCAACTGACTCATTTTGAAAAGAGTTTGAAAATTGATTTGAATGCACTTTGGCAAAAATATCTTTTATAATTTGATTAAAATGCACAGAGGCAAAATTAATCTTTTATACTTTGATTAAAATGCACAGAGGCAAAATTAATCTTTTATAATTTGATTAAAATGCACAGAGGCAAAATTAATCTTTTATACTTGGGATAATTATTTAAATATATAATCTTGTAAAAGAATTACATGTTCCTTATGCGTTCAGTAGCCCGGACGTACCGGGTTAAAGATCAATAGACACACCACATCAACTATTTATGCACTGACGAGTGTACGCCTACACTCCGCGCTTAGGTCGTGGCCATTTCATAAAATGATGCCAAGAATATCCGGGACATGGTCATTAACCCCCCAAAGGCTTTAAGCAAACAAAACATATTTAAACGGGCCGATCAAATTATTCAATTAACCACCTAACGATGGAAGATTTGATGCCCGACCAAGCGGTATTTTATATACCGTACCCCAAGCCCGTATAGGAAAAATAAGTTAAAAGTATTTACCTGAGCTAAATATAAATTTAATCCCAGCCGTATATCAATTCAGCAAGTACAGATAGCTTTTACTGGGCTCCAAATCTGGAACGAAGGTTTTATTAACCTATTAGAATCCTAACGGGTCTTTAATTAAGTCTTGACTTAGATCGGTTAGTTTTCAAAAGGAAGATACGGTTCACACGCATGATAGAGCGAAGACCGGAATAGAATGTGATTTAGACCCGACAAGTTTGAAGACTTGTATAATATGGGTAAACTAAACACATTCTGGATTTTGAGACAAAAATGATAAGGTTTGACCCGTTTCGGCTAATATATGCAAACTAGTTATATAAGCCGATCCGTACGCAAAAAATGCGTAACGAGTAACCAAAAGAATCATATACAGGTTTCCTAAGTTAATATGCCTTAAACATGTTGTGATATCAGTAGGATATCTTCCATTATGCCCAAAACGAGTTTAATCTCAAAATAAGCCCCGTAGGGGTATTTTGGTCATTATAAAGATTATAAAAGAGGTTAATTGAGATTCTGAGATTCGGGCCCGAATACATCTGTGGAATAACTTATTTTATTAGGTCATATCAGTTGGTAATAGGTCTTATATGGCAAAAATGGTTTTTAAACCCAAACTATGCGTTTAATACGCGTAAAAAGTCATTTTAAGCGATTTCCGGGTTATACAGAAAATATGAGTTTTCTGATCAGGGTATAAAGTTCAAAATACTTTATTTACTATATAAAATCAGTAGCAATTGGATTGGTATCCAAAGGGCTTGTAAAACTCATTTTATGGCCCAAAAGGGCATAATCGGTATTTACCGAATTAAGGCGATAACCCTAGGTTTTGATCAGTTTAAAAATAATTAAAAATATTTAAAAATCTCAAAATATTATATTACATCAGTGGGTAAAAGGTTTGGTGTCAAAAATTGGGTTTAGATAGGCTTTATGCTAATTGCGTCGTTTAATTACTAAAAGGCGTTATAATTACGCTAATGAGCCTAACTCCTAATCTTGACCTCCAACTGAAGTGAAAATTTAGGGACCATTTTATAAATTAGTAATAAGGATTATTTTCCTTTCACATTTCCAAAATTCTCGTTTTATGGTCAAAAGGGCATATTGGTCAACATTTAAGCAATTAACGGAAACATGTAAACGAATCGGATAATCAACGATCCAACCACAGAGGGTTATGCTAACATGTAGCCTGGTCCTAAGGAAGCTCTAAGGCATTTCCAAATCATACTAAATCGGGTCAGAACTGAAGTCAAAGCAAAAGTCAAAGTTTTGCGACTTTCGGTCCCGAACCGGGTTTAAATAGAAAATTGTCGGGTTGAACATGTTTAGACATGTTCTTACATTAATTACTAAGTTATAAGAGTAATAAAACAGGTTGCAAAGCTTCTACATTGTTAATTATGTTTTAAATCGTAAATTAGGATCCTGTTGACTTTTTATAAACAACTTTGACCCGACATTTGATCTAGTTAGAACGGGAATCAGAGGGTGCCCTTTTAAGGGTTTATTGCCCTCATAATTACCAACTTATAACTACCTTCAATTCGACTAATCACTGGACCATTAATGATTAATCGTTAAGTCAACCGTTAATTACGACGGTTTGACTTTTAAGCTAAAACTAAGTAAAAACTCAACTAAGAAGGTTAAGCATACTTACCAAAGCCTAATGCACTATTAGGGATGGCTTGGATCTGCTCTTATGCTCCAGGAAGCTCCAAGAAAGCAGATGAAGTGAGTGATCAAATGGTTGCAACCATGAAGGCCTTTTATAGTGATTTTGATCCCTTAAGATCATGACAAATCATGCTATACATGATCATGGATCAGTAACAAGTGTCCCTAAGGTCTAAAAATCAGTTTAGGCGGCCTTTGGAAGTGTTAAAGGGCAATACATGACGTTTACATGGGCTGAACAGGCAACAGAAACGAGTTGCTACATCTGGGACCTGCTTGCGCACCATAACGTCCATAGTGTTGAGGTGCGCAAGCCCTTGGCCAGCACAATGTATCTTTCAAATGTTGACAGTTTTAGCCCCTGCACCTCCAAATGCCATTTCTGACACATCCAAGGTCCGTTAAATCATTTTTAAGGCTCTACAATGATGCCTAAGTATGGGGAACATGAAACATGCTCTAAAATATGCCGGATGTCGGTTCGTTTGGTCGTACGGTCACGTTGTTCGGTTAATTACGACGAAACACGGACGAACACGAAAAACGAACCAATTGACGCGACGAATGGAATTTTATCAAGCCAAACACTAAAATAACATATTTTAGTGTTTACATAAATTTTTGGGTGTCCGGGGATATTCAGAATGTAAGATATGCGCGTAAACGCAAACTTGTGCGCTTTTTGACACTTTTAGTCCCTGTATGACTTAAAAGTTTATTTTTGCGCACCAAACACCTCAAAGCCTATATCTAAGCTATGTGAAGGATAATTAAGGTATGTATAACTCATGGTCATATTCTGGAAGGTCCGATAACATACGAATCGGCATACTTTAGCAGTTTGACGCTTTAGGTCCCCCTAATGCGCAAACTTTCGTAAATCATCATTTAATAGCATTGAAGCCTCATCTAGTCCATATTAGGCATTCTTGAAAATATTATTAAACATCATAATGCTTCGGGCTCGATAAAAGGTCATTCAGAGGTATAATTAAACATGTTGACACTTTTAGTCCCTTATACTTGCAAAGTTGCGCGTAACTTCACTTTTAGGCATAAAAGCCTTGTATGGCCAATGATTGGCATCCCCAAGAGTATATCATATATCATGAGGTTCTTGGTTTGTTAAAAGGTCACTCAGAGGTGAGAATTAACATGTTGACGCTTTTAACCCTTTATTGCGCAAACTTTCAATTAATTACACACACGGCTACACTTGATCATCAAGTGGCTCATTTGTGAATATAAAACCATAAAAGGTTATTTAGAAACTTATTTTAGGTATGCTAACATCTCCAGTCCTTTCATAAATAATGTTTTCTATTTTTCAAAAAATTTAGTCCTTTAAATTCAACATTTGTCTTCATTAAGGTTTATTACACGTGTCAATACTTCATTGTACGTGATTTTACGAGGTGTTACACTTTTCTTCAATCTGTTACTTTAAATGGTGAGATCCGGTTCCGAACGGACTGTGGGCTTGATTATTAGTCTAGAGTCGACTTAAGGATGGATTTTTACCGAAGAATGACGGCCGGAATATGGATTTTGACATAAATGTTATCGTGGACAGTAACTAATCGGACTGGGGTGGTTCCCACCCAATCAGAACGGTTGTGCGACGATGAGTTTACCATTGTCACAATACGTAGCATGCCGTCATCGTTAAACTTAGAAAATTTTACAAGAAGGTAAACGGAACAAGGGTCGCCCGATCGAGCGGCAATCCGATCGGACAACCTTCCGGTCGGACAACCACCCGATCAGGTGACACTTATCTCGTAGCCTTTGTCGCAACCCCCGATCCCTAATCCCCGGGAACGGGCGGCCGCGAGCCAGTTTCGGTGGTATCGCGTGTTTGTCTAATTTGGCAGCGGAATTTTCATCAGGACCGTAGTTACGAAATATTTGATTAGAGTAAAATACCACATTTTCATAACATTAAACACATGGGATAAAACCCAAATTTGCATACACACATTTTCATAGGAATAAATCCTATTTTATTTCATAAAAACATCTATTTTATTTTAGGTAACTTTATTGCTACTTTTCCAAGCCTTCAGTGCTGTCCAGCTGGCTTCTATTTGGCTTTCACAGTTTGTTACCTGAAACGCATTTTAAAAACATTTGTCAGTGGGAAATACTGGTGAGTGAATCCCAGTTTAATCAAGTTTAAATAAAAACCATTTCACAGTATTGAGGGCGATCTCGCAATTACATTTGTTTCCAAGTTATATCAATTAACATCCATGCTACTGTCAGATCCGACTTGTGGAATTGTTACTCCATGACCAAGTGGTAACAAATTTTGTATACAAAACCCCAACATACTCATTATAATTGTATTCTTACAAATACTCAATAACTGTTTGATATATAATTAATCGTATGAGGTTTTGTAAAAATAGTTAACAAAAGGTTTACAAAAAGCGGATAAACTCACATTGCTGTCTTAGATTTTCTGTAAGGGTTTCCTGAGAATTATCTATAATTTACACAAAAGCACACGTGTTAGTATAATAACCCATTTTAACATTAGTAATACCCTCCCTGAGACGGCATTCCAACGACTACGTCGGGCAGAACCACGACAGCCGTTACGGAACTCTAGATCAATCGGGCAGTGTATCTAATACGTATCCAGGGGTTATAATACTTACAACGGAGCTGAACTTCGCTATTAGGGGGTATAATACCCGTATAATATGCTTATTATTCAGAATTGAGAGAAAGATTTCGAATTTGAACGATTTCGACTGAAGATCCGATGGCCTCTTTATATAGGGACTCACTTCAACTTTTACGCGGCCTGCATAAATGTTAATAAGGGGCTACGTGGCACGCGTTGAACCCGGTCAACGTCGTAGCTTGGCTGGGTCAGCTTATAGGTCTGGCGGGTGTTGGGCCAGGTGGCGGCCCAGGGTCGTGCCAGGTTTTAAGTTGACGCAGCCCGCGTCAGGGTTGGGGTGGGGTTTACGCGGCCTGCCTCAGCCCAATATTTCAATTTTTAATTATTTTTAATAAGATTTAAGGTATTCGGGGCCCGTTTTCGCGTATGGGGTGTATTTTGGGACATATTGGGATATTTTAAAATATAGTAGGGTGTTGGAAAATATTCAAGGGTGTCGGTTTGGAGTTGTTATAGCCATGAAACTTGAGACTCGGAACCCTTGATCGAATGGCAACCCGATCGGACAGCCATCCGATCGAGCAACCACCCGATCAGAGGAACCAAAGTACTTAATACTTGGATCGAGTGGCAACCCGATCGGATAGCCATCCTATCCCCCTCACCTTATGGATTTTGAATCAAGTGGCAACCCGATCGGATGGCCATCCGATCAGGCAGCCATCCGTTCCTCACACACATGTCACCCGATCGACTGGCAATCCGGTCGGATAGCCATCCGATCGAACAGCCATCCGATCCAGTGACTGTTCCTGACTCTTTGCGTAATCTTGTTATTCTGCCCGACTCTTATCTGTTGTAATCTAATCAGGCTAATTCTAAAAGAGCTCCCTTTGATCCAATAACGGTCTATACGCTTAAGCAATCACTGTGAGTATACTCGATCCCTTTTTACTTTAAACTTTGGGATGTAACATGTATTCTATAAACTAGGAATCTTGATGCTTTTGCAAGCTAAACTCTATCCTACGTGTATGTGAAAACTTGTGCTATCTAGTATTCTATTTGTGTTGTGTGACGTTTAATCCAGGGTGTGTAGTTCCGCCTTAACAATAGTAGCGCTATAGGGGGTGCACCTCTCCCATTATTCTCGGGGGCATTGTTAGGAGGATTCTAGTTTACCTTAATTCTTGGGTAAACACTAAAGCATCGGGATACTTGGGCTATCACTACGTGGACTGCGACACTAGCACGGCTGAAACTATTTTTATACTTACATTGTGGATATGAGTTGCTTTTAATCTACTATGCTATTATTCAAACTGTATACTCGCCAATACTTTGTATTGATATTTTAATACATGTTGCAGGTTGATAGGTTGATATGGAACACATGGAAATCAAGCTAGGAGATGTCTAGAAACATCACTTAAATAATTTAGACCTTGGAACAATTTTGTTATGTGATGTAACCTTGATGATACTTGTTTGACATTTGACAATTTATCTCATGAAATCTACTTAATTACTATTGAAATATTTAGTGTTATGGAATCTCATGAACAATCTGAACACTTAGTGCTCGTACCCCGATGTTTCCGCCATCGGTTGGGGTGTGACAGATTGGTATCAGAGCCATAACTATTGGGAATTAGGATAAGTAGGAATACTTGCCCTAGTCTATAGTTCTAGGAATCTTGATTCTTATATGTTGTTTAAGACTTATGCATTCTATCGTGATTGCTTCCTAGCAGCACATATACTCCTGTAAAACTTACATGCCTTTCCTAAGGCTAACATAATGTACACTTGATACTTCGAAAACACTGTTCACCAGTGTTTGTATTTTTCATGGGATTTGCCCTCAAGACAGGAGTGACATCCGAACCTTGATGGAAAATCCCCATATTAATCTAGTAGGTCTTGTCTGCGGATGGGTACCGACGATATTAGGGTACGGCGTTATCAAGTTAGAGGTGAAACTTAGACCTTGATAACTAGTCCCACACTTTGACGTTTTCATGTCTCGCCAAAGTCTCGAAACTTTCATTCAATTGAATACGTGAAATAACCAAAAGGACGAATATCATAGGCCTAACATCGATGACGTGTTTGTCTAAGTAAGTCAAGGCACGCTATCTCAATTCAAAAGGGGTTCGAATCACTTTGGTTAGTCACCGTTCCTCTACTCGGGACACTCTATGCTTTATGAGCCTATCTTTTATGCTATCTTGACTTTTACATGTGGTTTTAGACTTAATTCTCCGTTTATCTTGATTCTTCGTTTATTTTAAGACATTCTCACGAGTCGCACGTATGACCGCAATCTAAAATGTTAACTCTAATCTCAGGATCAACTAAATTTTTGAAGTTTTATTTTATCATGATAGCCTATGAGTGAATCTTGAGCGACTATGATTCTATGAAAATCTATCTGATGAATCTATGTGTGGTTGTGGTTGTGGTTGTGGTTGTGAGACACTAAATGTAACATGGCATGGAAACACGAGGAAGAAGTGACGTGTCTGAAGCATGGTGGATACGCCGCTGGTACTTCCTATATATAAGTGTTTCAGACGTGTTACCAACTTTCGTGCTAAGTGCCATGCGAAGCTTAGTGTTTACAGCCCGGTGATGAGTTGTTGGAATCCAATCTATGAAAACTACATGAGTAATCTATGAGGAATCTATGTGTAATCTATGCGTACTCTAGCGTAATCTACATGTAATCTAAGTGTGTGCTGTTTTGAGAAACAAAATGCGAAACGTAGCCTAGCACCGAAGACGAGGATGACGTGATGTGCCCGAAGCATGGTGGATACGCCGCTGGTACTTCCTATATATAAGTGTTTATGGCATGTTGCCGAGTCTTCATACCACGCGCTAAGTGAAGTTCGTAATTTTGTAGGCTCGGGTTGAAGTTGTGGAATCTATTTGGTTAATCTATGATTGAGTCTATTTGGTTAGTCTATGTTGAATCTATTTGGGTAATCTATGTTTTGAAAAGTGGTGGAATCTAATGTTGTGATTAGCGAAGCGTGACATCGATGACGAGGGGGACGTGGCATGATTGAAGCATGGTGGATACGCCGCTGGTGCTTCCTATATATAAGTGCTTCCGTCATGTTGCCGAACTTTCGTAGCACGTGCCATGCGGGATTTCGTTGTTTGTGGATTATCTATGGTAATATATGAGAAAATATTGGATCTATTGGAACCTACGAATGAATCTGTTGGAAACTATTGAATCTATTGGAGTCTGTGAGTCTAATGAATCTACCGAACCCATGGAATCTATTGGGATCTATGTGAACCTATTGGATTAGTCTATGTGCATCTATGACGATGAGTGTGTTTTTGCGACACGTAACATGACACTGCGTACGAGGTTGAAGCGATCGTGCCCAAAGCGTGGTGGATAAGCCGCTGGTACTTCCTATATATAAGCGTTTTTGACACATCACCAAACTTCGTATAACATGCCATGCGAAGGTCGTGGGTTGCGGTATCTATGTGGAACTTGAGTCTTAGTCTATCGTGTGTGAATCTATATTAATCTAGACTTAATGATCCTCTTGTTGGATCTTTAGGATGTCTTATCGAAAGCTCTCCGACACTCTCAAGAGATCCAGGGAAAAGTCTCAGAAAAAGATGATGTCCTTCATGGCCGACCAGATCGCTCAAGTCGTGCCAAAGATTGTCTCTGAGATCCAAGGATCGAACACTCCTCCCTCTTCTGTTGATTCTAAGATGGAGAAAGAAAAGTCTACCAAGTTCACCTATAAGCATTTTATCTCTTGCAACCCTAAGTCTTTCACGGGCAATGATGGGGTGACTGCTATGCTTGAGTGGTTTGACAGCATCGAGGTTACTTTCATCAAGAGCAAATGCCCAGATCATCTAAAGACTAGGAGTGCGACGGGGATGTTTCAAGGGCGAGCATTAGAGTGGTGGACAAACGAGAGAAACATCTGATCAAACGAAGAAGCCTATGCACTTCCATGGGCTGAGGTGCGAGAATTAATGATGCTTGAATTCTACTTTCCTCATGAACAACTGAAGCTAGAAGAAGAGTTTTGGCATTTGAAGCAGGTTGGTGATGATAACCTGGCTTATGCTACCAGATTCAAGCAGCTTAGCTTGATCGTTCCTCACTTGGTTTCCACTCCCAAGCGGATGATAACCAAGTACATCAATGGTCTGCCTCCTGCTATGCATGATTCTATTGAAGCAGCTCAACTCGGGAATATTGAGGAAGTCTATCGTTTGGCAGCAAGTTTGAATAACAACCGTGTGCGTGATAAGCAGTTTGCTATTCCTGCCATCTCCAAGTCTGTGAATCAAGTCACCCAGCAGTCAAGTGGCAGCAAGAACAAGAAAAGGAAATCTCAGGGTTCAGGATGCAATGCTATTGTTCCTGCTGCAAACCTTACTGCTAAACCTGCTCCTGCTACTGCTGCTGCTAACCCTGCTGTTCCAGAAGTTAAGAAGCAGTACACTGGGTCTTACCCCAAGTGTGCCACATGTAACTTTCACTATCCTGTTGCTTTCGCATGTCGATTGTGCACCAACTGTAACCGCTATGGTCACACGACTCCCTACTGCCGTCAAGCTAACCCAACTCAACCAGCTCAACAAGCCCCAGCCCAGGCAGCCCTCCAGCTCTTCCAGCTCCTCCGCAGAATCCAAAGCCAGTCAATGCTGTTCGTACATGCTACAAGTGTGGGGATACTACTCACCTCCGCAACCAGTGTCCTCAGCTGAACCAGGACCAGCAGCTAGCCGCTCGTGGATGAGCGTTCAATCTCAACACTAATCAGGCTCGTAATGACAATGATGTCGTGAATGGTACGTTTCTTGTGAATAACCTTTATGCTTTGATCCTATTTGATACTGGTGCCGATAGAAGTTTTGTGTCCGTGGAATTTGAATCTCTGCTAAACTGTGCATGCTCTATGTTACCTAAGTCATTTTCGGTGGAAATTGCCAATGGGAAGTCTATTCTAGTTGATTCTATTCTACGTGGTTGTTCCTTGATTCTTAACGACCACGTGTTTGCTATTGATCTAATACCCATGCAATTGGGTAGTTTTGATGTTATCATCGGTATGGATTGGTTGCATAAGAACCATACCGAGATTGCTTGTCATGAGAAGTTTGTTCGTTCACCCTTACCGTCTGGTGATATCCTGCATGTGTATGGAGACCGACCTTCGAAAGGACTGAGGCTGATGTCATGCACACAAGCGAGCAGGTGCTTATGTAAACAGAACCTTGCTTTCTTGGCCCACGTGGTGGAACAAAAGAGCAAGGGGAAGAACATAAGCGACGTTCCAGTGCTGTGTGATTTCCCCGATGTCTTTCGCGAAGATCTCCCCGGTCTTCCTCCTCCTCCTCGATCTGTTGATTTTCGTATTGATCTCATACCTGGTGCGACTCCTGTCGCCAAGGCCCCATATCGTCTTGCACCTTCTGAGATGCAAGAGTTATTTAGTCAGCTTCAAGAACTACTCGACAAGGGATTTATTCGACCAAGTACCTCGCCATGGGGTGCTCCCGTGCCGTTAGTCAAGAAGAAAGATGGTTCATTCCTTATGTGTATCGACTACCGTGAACTTAATAAGCTTACCATTAAGAATCGTTATCCTCTTCCCCGTATCGATGATCTATTTGACCAACTACAAGGCGCGTCATGTTTCTCGAAAATCGATCTTCATTCTGGTTATCATCAGCTTCGAGTTCTCGAAGATGATGTACCCAAAATCGCATTTCGTACCCGTTATGGACACTACGAGTTCGTGGTTGTCACACCCCAATATTTCCACGTTTCACCGGTGGGCCCGGTAGGGGAGTATCGTGACGTAGTTGATATCATCATAGTCAAACAACACAATATATAAATGCACAGCGGAAGCAAAAGATAAATATATTACAATCCGAATATAAAGTAATATCAAAGTATTACAACGGAAAGTAAAGGATCCACAGGCGGATCAAATAAAAGAAACTATTCAACAGACTTCAGGCATCTAGAACTTGCAAGATTCCTTATTAACGCCCTGAGCTTCCAGCCAATTACGTTCAGTACCTGTCACTTAACCTTTTTGGAAAATACGTCAGTTTACACTGGTAAATACAATTAACTGACTCATTTTGGAAAAAAAGTTTAAAAATTGATTTGAATGCACGAGGCACAAAATATCTTTTATAACTTGGGACAATTTTATTAATAAAAATCTTGTATCCGATTTACATGGTTGTCCAACATTTAGGGCCGGTGATTATACAATACAAGCCGGTCAAGATTAATCGACACACCATAAATATAGCTCACAAGAAGACATCCTTACGAGTGAGTATATCTTTTACATACGCAACATGAGGTGTTATGCCTACACCTTGTGCTTAAGTTATGGCCATTCACTTTTTAAATGAGCCAAGGATATCCAGGACATGGTCATTAACCCCTAATGTTATTTGTTATCAATCAATACAGATTAAAACGGGATTATGCAATTCAATCATCTCCGATTAAAAGGTTTCTACACCCGACCAAGCAGTATTTTTATAATACCGTATCCCAAGCCCGTATAAGGGAAAATAAGTTAAAAGTATTTACCTGAGCTAGCAACAACAATTTATACTCAGCCGTATATTCTAATCAGCAAGCACAAGTACTTCTACTGGGGCTCTCAATCTGGAACGAAGGTTTTATTAACCTATTAGATTCCTAACGGGTCTTATTTAAGTCGTAACTTAGACCGGTTAGTTTTAAGGAAGGTTTACGGTTCAAACGCATGATTAAGCGAAGACCGGAATAGAATGTGATTTAGACCCGACAAGTTTGAAGACTTGTATAATATGGGTAAACTAAACACATTCTGGATTTTGAGATAAAAAGGATAAGGTTTGACCCGTTTCGACTAATTTATGCAAACTAGTTACATAAACCGAACCGAACGCGCAAGAAGCGTAACGGGTAACCATAAGAGTCATATACAGGTTTCCTAACTTAATATGCCTTAAATATATTGTGATATCAGTAGGATATCTTCCATTATGCCCAAAACGAGTTTAATCTCAAAATAAGCCCCGTAGGGGTATTTTGGTCATTTTAAAGATTATAAAAGAGGTTAATTAAAATTCTAAGATTTGGGTCCGAATACATCAGTAGAATAGGTCTTATATGCCAAAATGGTTTTAAACCCTTACTATGCGTTTAATACGCGTATAAAGTCGTTTTAAGCGATTTATGGGTTAAAATAGGAATCTGAGTTTTCAGGTCAGTTTATAAGGTTCAAAACACTTCATTTATTATTTAAAATCAGTATCAATTGGATTGGTATCAATAAGGCTTGTAAAACCCGTTTTATGGCCTAAAAGGGTATATTCGGTATTTACCGAATCAAGGCGGTAACCCTAGCATATGATCAGTTTAAAAATAATTAAAAATCTTCAAAAATCCCAAAATATTATATTACATCAGTGGGTAAAAGGTTTGGTGTCAAAAATTGGGTTTAGATAGGCTTTACGCTAATGATGCCGTTTAATTACTAAGAAGCGTTCTAATTACGTCATTAAGCATAACTCCTAATCTAGACTTCCAACTGATGTGAAAATTTAGGGACATGTTTAATAATCAGTAAAAAAGGTTATTGTACTTTCATATTTCCAAAATTCTTGTTTTATGGTTATAAGGGCATTATGGTCAATATTTAAGCAATTAACGGAAACGTCGGACAATTAAGGATTCAAGTGGTATAAACGCAGAGGGTTATACTATCATGTAACTAGGTCTTAATGGAACTTTAAGGCATGTCTAAACCTATCAAAATCGGGTCAGAACTGAAGTCAAAGCAAAAGTCAAGGTTTTGCGACTTTCGGTTCCGAAACGATCCTTAACTGAAAATTGTCGAGTCGGACATGCATAGACATGTTTTCATACTAATTACCAAGTTATATGAGCGATAAAATAGGTTACACGTCTTCTATATTGTTAATTATGCTTTAATGTGAAAATTATCATTCCGTTGACTTTTTACAATAAACTTTGACTCGACAAATGATCTAGTTAGAGCGGGAATTAGAGGGTGTCCTTTTAAGGGTTTATTACCCACATAATTACCAACTTATAACAACCTTAAGTTTGACTAAACGCTGGATCATTAGTGACTAATCAATAAGTCAACCGTTAATTACGACGGTTTGACTTTAAGGCTATAAACTAATCAAAACTTAAACAAGGAAGGTTGAGGATACTTACACAAGTCCTATGAACGATTTGGAATGCTTGAGGATGGTCCTTGTGCTCCAGAAATGACCAGAAGATGATTGAGAATGAATGATCAAAAGTTTGCACATTGTGGGTTCTTATATAGTGATTAAAACTCACTAGATTGTTGACAACCAATGCTACAATTGATCATGGATCATCCACAAGTGTCCCTAAGGCCTAAATACCAGTTTAGGAAGCCCATGGTATTGAATCAAGGCCATTGGAGTCGGTTACAAGGATGAAAGGCCACCTGTGCAACATTTCTGATCAGACAAGGCAGTCGCGTAGCGCGACTGCATAGGGGCTTAGTGCTCGCGCTACGCGAGCACGTGGTGACCTGCCAAACAAGTTTCCATTAATTGCAGTTTTGGTCCCCGGTCCTCCTAAATGTCGCTTTCTCATTATTTCTTGCATTCTAAGCCTTTAAAATTGACATTTAGGGGCTTTAAGACTTATACCCACTTTGTGAAGTCCTTGGCCACTTTGTGTTTACCCGAAAAGTCATAAATTTCCATGTTGACGCTTCTAACCCCTCGTACACGAATTTTATCATAACTTTCTCATACGATAACGAAACTTGGTGAAATTTTTATGGTGCATTCTAGTGAGCATAATTAATCGTTACAAACTTCGGGTTTTCTAAAAGATCACTCAGAGGTATACTTTAAACAGGTTGACACATTTAGCCCCTGTAGTTTGTAATCTCTCACTTTCTTTCACAATTAGCTTCGTATGATTCATGATTTATTCGTTTGAAGGTATGAGCATCATGTAGGGTTAATGTACAGTATATTTATCCATTGTTGACGTTTTAAACCCTTGTATTCACATAGTTTCCATGTTTGTCAACTTTAGTCCCTCTAGAGTATTCTTTCACACGTTCAAGCTTATGACACGTGTCAATACATTATAGGACGTGGATTTTCGAGGTGTTACAGTGGTCATGCCTTTTGGATTGACCAATGCACCCGCTGTGTTCATGGATCTCATGAATCGTGTTTGTAAGCCCTATTTGGATCGTTTCGTGATAGTCTTTATTGATGATATTCTAATTTATTCTTAAACTAAAGCTGATCATGCTCGACATTTGCGCTTGATGCTTGAACTCTTACGTGGTGAACGTCTATATGCTAAATTTTCTAAGTGTGAGTTTTGGATTAATGAAGTTCAATTTCTTGGTCACGTCGTTAGTAAGCAAGGTATCCATGTTGACCCGTCTAAAATCGAAGCTGTGAAGAATTGGAGTACGCCAAAATCTGCATCCGACATTCGTTCCTTTCTAGGGTTGGCGGGGTATTACCGCCGGTTTATTTCGGATTTCTCGAAGATCGCTGTTCCTCTTACTTCGCTAACTCAGAAAGAGAGACCTTTTGCTTGGGGTCCTGAACAGGAAAAATCTTTCCAAACTCTTAAGACTCTTTTATGTAATGCCCCTGTTCTTACTCTCCCTGATGGGAATGGCGATTTCGTGGTTTATTGCGATGCCTCGAACCGTGGATTGGGCTGTGTGCTCATGTAGCAGGACAAGGTTATTGCTTATGCTTCTCGTCAATTCAAGGTGCATGAGAAAAACTATACTACCCACGATCTGGAGCTTGGTGCAGTTGTGTTTGCGTTTTAAGATGTGGTGACACTACTTGTATGGTACTAAGTGCGTGGTGTTCACTGACCATAGATGTCTTTCACATATCTTCAACCAAAAAGAGCTGAACATGCGACAGAGACGTTGGGTGGAGTTGCTTAACGACTACGACTATGAAATTCGCTACCATCCTTGTAACGCAAATGTAGTGGCCGATGCCCTTAGTCGTAAAACTCATGTGCATGCTATTCGTATCTCTAATGACCTCCATGCATGTATTCGTGACGCCCAGTATTCATCAGCAAATGAAGGAAGTCTAGAAGAAGAAATCCACAGCGCTAGAATTGATCAGCTTGAAACTAAACCCAACGGACTGCAGTATTACCTCAATCGCATCTGGGTACCGGATCGCGATAATCTCCGCGAGCTCATTATGAAGGAGGCCCACAAATCCCATTACTCCATTCATCCTGGTGCTGATAAGATGTACCATGATCTACATACAACATATTGGTGGCCTGGCATGAAAGGGGACATTGTTGTGTATGTTTCTAAATGCCATACTTGTATGAAAGTAAAGGCTGGACATCAACGCCCTTTAGGACTCTTAGAACAACCCAAAATCCCAGTCTGGAAATGGGATTGTATCGCTATGGACTTTATCACTAAGTTACCTCAAACACCTTCTGGTCAAGATAGTATCTGGGTGATAGTTGATCGTTTGACCAAATCCGCCCATTTTCTTCCTATTCGTGAAGATTACAGGGTGGAGAAACTTGCTCGAATCTATACTGATGAGATTATATGCCGTCATGGCATACCTCTTGACATAATCTCGGATCGCGATGGTCGTTTTACTTCACGTCTTTGGCAAACCTTCCAATCCGCTATGGGTACTCACTTGAATCTTAGCACGGCCTTTCATCCTCA
The DNA here is from genome assembly GCA_030545235.1 of Helianthus tuberosus. Taxonomy (NCBI): domain Eukaryota; kingdom Viridiplantae; phylum Streptophyta; class Magnoliopsida; order Asterales; family Asteraceae; genus Helianthus; species Helianthus tuberosus. The sequence goes on from CM060353.1 coordinate 14,979,465, forward strand.
AACGGATGGACAGACCGAGCGTACTATTCAGACCCTAGAGGATATGCTCCGTTCTTGTGTCATCGACTTTGGTGGTAACTCGGATGTACATTTACCATTGATTGAGTTCTCGTACAACAACATCTATCATTCCAGTATTCAGATGGCTCATTTCGAAGCTCTGTATGGCCGCAAGTGCCGATCTCCTCTTAGCTGGCATGAGATTGGTGACAAGCAGTTTACTGGCCCTGAAATAATTCAAGAGACAACAGATAAGGTTCTTCAGATCCGTGATAACTTGATCAAGGCTAGGAGCAGACAAAAGAGTTATGCTGATAGTAGGCGTAAGCCTCTGGAATTTGATATTAGTGACCGAGTTCTTCTCAAGGTATCTCCCTGGAAGGGAGTAGTTCATTTTGGAAAGAAGGGAAAGCTCGCCCCTCGCTATGTGGGTCCTTTCAAGATACTCGAAAGGATTGGCAAGGTGGCGTACAGACTCGACTTACCACAAGAGCTAAACAACGTACACCCAGTGTTTCATGTATCTAACCTACGTAAATGCCTAGCCGACGAGGAACTTCAGGTTCCCCTTGAGGACTTGCAAATAAATGAAGCTGTGCAATTTGTGGAGAAGCCAGTCGAAATCATGCATCAAACTACCAAGCGTCTGAGGCGCAGCAAAATTCCCATTGTTAAGGTTCGATGGGAAGGAAAGCGTGGTGCCGAATTCACTTGGGAATTGAAAAGTGATATGAAGGCCAAGTATCCACAGCTCTTCGAGCAGTCTTCTTCTAAGATTTCAGGGGCGAAATCTCCTATAGGAGGGGGGACTGTAACGCCTAGCGTCCCTAAACTTTAGACTTTTGTCAGATTCAGTCCCTGAACTTTAGCTAATTGGCAAGTCTAGCCCTTGAACTATATGATGTGTGATACCTTGTTATCTGGGTAAATCTATATGCTTGAATGTCTAAATCTATGTTTGGAATGTCTAATTCAATATGCTTGGAATGCCTAACCCTATATGTGGAGTGCCTAGATCTATGTTGGAATGTCTAAATCTATGATGGAATGCCTAAATCTACGTTTGAAATGTCTAAATCTATTTGGTGCTTGACTCTGGAGTCTTGTCACTGGCGGAATCTATTAACTTTGAAACTTTTGGTGTTTATAATGGAATCTAGTTGTCCTATTACCAAATGATATGCAACGCTTGATCTTACACGCGAAAACAGTAACACAGGAAGGATGGATTGGCCAAAGTGGCAATCCGATCGGATGACCACCCGATCGGAATACCACTCGATCGGATGACCACCCTATCGGATGACCACCCGATCGAGTGGCCACTCGATCGAGTTGCCACATGATCCATGCACGCAGATCCTTTCCCATCCTCCTCCACACTATAAATGGGCCTGTCACATCACTTTATTCCCTGATGTGACAGCCTTGTTCGACCAGACGCACGCACTCTACATTTCTTCATTTTCCCATCGATTTGGGTACGTTTTAGGCTAGATCCTTGTACTTTCTTGATCTACACTTCATTCTCTACGTGATTCACCATCAAAATCACACTTTTCACTGTGAAATCTCTCGGATCTGAGGTCTTAAGGGTGATGTCATCATGGTGGTTGTACAAACTGCTATATGACGTCATTTCTGGCAAGATCTAGCTCGGATCTAAGGAATTTCATACGCTTTTACACTAAATCTAAGTTAAAACTAGACTTTTTCATATAAAAACTTAAGCTTCTTCATGTTTTCTTCAATCTTTTACTTTAAATGGTGAGATCCGGTTCTAAACAGACTGTAGGCTTAATTATTAGTCTAGAGTCGACTTAAGGATGGATTTCTACCGAAGAATGACGGCCGGAATATGGATTTTGACATAAATGTTATCGCGGACTGTAACTAATCGGACTGGGGTGGTTCCCACCCGATCAGAACGGCTGTGCGACGATGAGTTTACCATTGTCACAATACGTACCATGCCGTTATCGTTAAACTTAGAAAATTTTACAAGAAGGTAAACGGAACAAGGGTCGCCCGATCGAGCGGCAATCCGATCGGACAGCCGTCCGATCGAACAGCCACCCGATCAGGTGACACTTGTCTCGTAGCCTTGAAACTTGAAACTTGAGACTCGGAACCCTTGATCGAATGGCAACCCGATCGGACAACCATCCGATCGAGCAGCCACCCGATCAGAGGAACCAAAGCACTTAATACTTGGATCGAGTGGCAACCCGGTCGGATAGCCATCCGATCGGGCAGCCATCCTATCCCCCCTCACCTTATGGATTTTGAATCAAGTGGCAACCCGATCGGATGGCCATCCGATCGGGCAACCATCCGTTCCTCACACACATGTCACCCGATCGACTGACAATCTGGTCGGATAGCCATCCGATCGAACAGCCATCCGATCCAGTGACTGTTCCCGACTCTTTGCGTAATCTCGTTATTATGCCCGACTCTTATCTGTTGTAATCTAATCAGGCTAATTCTAAAAGAGCCCCCTTTGATCCAATAACGGTCTATACCGTTAAGCAATCACTGTGAGTATACTCGATCCCTTTTTAATTTAAACTTTGGGATGTAACATGTATTCTATAAACTACGAAACTTGATGCTTTTGCAAGCTAAAATCTATCCTACGTGTATGTGAAAACTTGTGCATTCTAGTATTCTATTTTGTGTTGTGTGACGTTTAATCCAGGGTGTGTAGTTCCGCCTTAACAATAGTAGCGCTATAGGAGGTGCACCTCTCCCATTATTCTCGGGGGGTATTGTTAGGAGGATTCTAGTTTACCTTGAATCTTGGGTAAACACTAAAGTATCGGGATACTTGGGCTATCACTGCGTGGAATGCGACACTAGCACGGCTGAAACTATTTTTATACTTACATTGTGGATATGAGTTGTTTTTAATCTACTATGCTATTATTCAAACTTGTATACTCGCCAATACTTTGTATTGATATTTTAATACATGTTGCAGGCTGATAGGTTGATATGGAACACTTGGAAATCAAGCTAGGAGATGTCTAGAAACGTCACTTAAATAATTTAGATCTTGGAACAATTTTTGTTATGTGATGTAACCTTGATGATACTTGTTTGACATTTGAAAATTTATCTCATGAAATCTACTTAATTACTATTAAAATATTTAGTGTTATGGAATCTCATGAACAATCTGAACGCTTAGTACTCGTACCATGAGGTTTCCGTCATCGGTTTGGGTGTGACACTAATGCCCTATTCTACCATATTTAAAGAGCCTTGATGGCACGTGGAGCCCCATAGCAAAGTTAAAAATTTTCTCGCTCACTTGCACATTAATATCGGTTCTCTACTTAAAGGTGAAGTTGGAATGGGCGATAAGATACGTTTTTGGTTAGACCCGTGGTTAATGGACGTCCCCTTGCTTGTGTCGTTTCCTAATCTTTTTCATCTAGAAAAGCATAAAGGTCGTCTTATTAGTGAGATGTTTGAAGCTTCGGATGATGGTGTCAGGGGCGAAGGTTTGTTGGTGCCCGGGGTTGCACCCGCCCACCGCAATATTTCGGTTAGAAGTGTATATGTTTCGATTTTTCGTCCGGAAATTTTAAAAATTATATAGGATCGCCTCCCTGCAATTATTTTTCCTAAATATTTATACAATATATAAATTAAAGTAAAGTTTGTTACCACTTTGTATATAAGACTATCCGCATCAGTGAAAGGCTATCCTTTCTACAAACAGCCTAATCAGCATGCCACATCAGCTTTTCACTTATTCTTCCCACAAACACTTTTTACCCACAACAATAACATATATATCATTCCCACAAACAACCGTATTATAATTATTTTATTAAATTTAAACTAAATAAAAAAAAGAAAGGACCCACCATTCCCCCATTCTTCCCCAAGAATCCTTAAGAATGAACATCCTCCATGTCATCCTCTACAACACCCACTAATCCATCTCTCTCACAAATGCCCTCCACATAGGCCAAGAATCACCTACAAACATCCTTGATGTGGATAGAAGTGATGGGTAATTTTGTAAATATATTTTAACTCTTATTTGTTTAACCCTAGGTTACCCACCACACAATAAACTTAATCATAAATTTTTATGTCTAAGAACGGGTCCTTTGAATGAATGAAATTTTTTAATTTTATTTGGAACTATTATTATTTGACTTGACCCGAATCGATTGCCGACCTGACCCGACCCGACCCGAAACATAACGATAGGCAAAAAAAATTGGGTCCCATCACTTTACGGCCCCTCGAAACTTTTGGTCAAGTTCCGCCACTAGATGGTGTTGTTTGGAAATGGGAATGGAAGTCCTCAGCATGGAGCGGAAGTGAAGAGGCTGATTTTATCAACCTTCTTGAGATGCTTGATACCTTTCAACCCTCAGTTCACCCGGACAAATTACCTGGCAGGCCGATCTAGCGGGTATCTTCACGATCTCCTCTATGAAAACGGCCGTCTTCGAAGCAACTCTTGATAATGACGATCCCGGTTTCTTTTTGGAATGTTATAAAAGAATCCCCAAGAAGGTCAATATTTTCGCTTGGAAGGCTAGTCTCAACAGATTGCGTACTTTAACCGAACTCGCGAGAAGAAACGTTCCAGTCGACTTCACTCTTGCATGTTCTGTTCTAAAGAGGACGAAACCGGATCCCACCTTCTTATCTCCTCCAGTTGGGCTTCTCAGATGTGGCACAACATATCCTCATGGTGCAAGATTGCACCGATCTACGCTTTCACTATGACGGATCTCTTGTCAGTTCATGATAACTACAGATTGGGACGATGATGTTAGGAAATTTTGTACGGGATTATTCTCACAACTTGTTGGTGCATCTGGAAGACGAGGAACGGACTAGTTTTTTCGGACTCACGCAAATCCATCAAACTGATTACAGAAGAATAAAAGCTTTGGGTTTTTTTTTTTTTGGATTAATAATAGATCTCAGGCTAAGGATTTAGTTTGGAGAGATTGGATAAATTGTCCATCGTTTTTCTTGTTATTTGGTATCTAGCTTCTTGCTAGTGTGTTTTTAATGAAATTCACCGTTCCAAAAAAAAAAAAAAAAAAAAACCCAAGGGACCACATAGACAAATAAAAACCGGATCACTAATGTTAGCACAATGGTTCCTAGAATCATTGGGATTATTCACAAGAGACATGATCGAAAATAGAACCAAAAAGCAACAACACTTTGGCAATTTGAGTAGATTGAAAAACGAAAAAATAGAGACAAAGGAACCAAAGAAAAATACGGTAATCTGGGATTGTTTTTTTTTTTTTTTTTTTTTTTTTTTCAGAGAATGTTGGTGGAAGGGATACATAGGTTTGAACTAGTACGTAGGGGTTATGTCAATTATAATGTAACCGTAGATGTCGTTTCTTTCATCCATCATTTCTTTCATCCATTGTTTGGTTTCTAGCTTCTTGCTAGTGTGTTTTTAATGAAATTCACCGTTGCACAAAAAAAAAAAAAAAAAAAAAAAAAACCAAGGGACCACATAGACAAATAATAACCGGATCAAGAATGTTAGCACAATGGTTCCTAGAATCATTGGGATTATTCACAAGAGACATGATCAAAAATAGAACCCTCACACCCTTTTTAAAATTAGATAACGCCCCATTTAATGGTGTTTGACCCCTTTCAAGCCGCGTGGGCAGGGGCGTATATGGTAACATAGCCTTAGTATAGGCTAGAAGGGGTCTGCCCCCCCCCCCCCCCCCCTATTTTTATTCTTAGAAGTGTATAGTTTAGCTATGCTGAAATGTTATTTCTATTTGGTTGGACCCCTCCTAGTTCTGGGGTAATGGAATGAATGGAGTAATGAAATAGATGAGGTAATGAAATAGACAAAGGAACGACCAAAGTCTTGTTTGGAAGTCAGAAAAGAAAAGACGAAGGAATGAAATCAACAGTGGGTGGCGGTAGTAGGTGGTAGCGGTGCTAGCAGGGGCGGATGTATGTAGTAACAAGGGGTAGCCTCCGCTACCGCTTGGTCGGAAATTTTTTGACGTTTTTAGTGTAAATTTTGGAAAAATTTGACGTTTTTTCGATTTCGTTACCGCTTATTTATAAAACGTTACCGCTTGGTCGGAATCCTAGATCCGCCACTGGGTGCTAGTAGTGGGTGGTGGCGGGTGGTGAGCAGCGGGTGCGGTGGTAGGGGTGTCATGAATTTATGTAACATATTTTTATCATTTAGCTAGCACATTTGTTATATTAATACATTTTTTTTTCAGTTTTTGAGTACGTACTTACATATATGTATTGTAATCATGAATTTATATAACATATTTATCATTTAGCTAACACATTCCATGTTTTTTTAGTTCATATATTCTTGATTTACCAATTTCATTCATCTGGTTATATGGTACTTAACACAACATATAATTAACATCCATGATAAAACCTAGTTTTTTTTTTTTTTTTTTGTATTTTCAATAATCAAGATGCAAACAGAAGAAACATAAAGAAATGTCGATCAAACGACTTTTTCTTATATACGATCGTGCTAAAGCTTTAAAAACAATACCAATAACATAAACATTGTGTATCGCCATTGCATTCTCCTCAAGCAGGATTCCTGTGTATCTCGTTACACAGCTTTTGACACTTATCATAATCACAATTACCGCCGGGCAAATCATCATACCTACTACATGTGACTGGTTTACTTACGTTCAACGTGCTTTCAACACCTTCGTTATTAATCTCAGCATCTAACACGAACCAATAAACTTAGTCAAAAATCCAAAATTTATAAACATTTAAGAAAATGAAACAAATCTACAATTATTTTGCATCATGTATTATATATATCTAAATATAAACTCACCTGTCAGTGTTGATGCCATGATAACTAATAAAAGTGTTATAAGCATGCTAATAGTAAACTTCATCGCTTGTGTTTTGTGCTTTATGTTCTAGGTTAGTGTTGATCGATGTGAAAAGTTTTGTTTACAAATATGTGTTTTTATAGGATTCTTTAAGGGTCTACATATTTACACACCTTTATGCCTATTTTGACACCCTTCAGGACGCCTCGTATAGACCTATACGAGGCGTATAGGGTTACTTTTCCGACCATCTCTGCAACAAAGCACAATGTCAAATCAGTCACATCAGACGGGGAGTATAGGTCTGTACGAGGGATGGATACGAGGCAATAAGACGCCTCGTATAGACCTATACGAGGCGTCTTCTACAGGTGACAAAAAGATATACGAGGGGTCTAGAGCTATACGAGGCGTCGATGGCTTATGAAAAAGTGCAACATACAGTGTATGGTTTGTCCATAGCATCGAACCAAATACTTAAAACATTTGCTTGTTCTTCTTTCATTCTGCTTCTTCTTCTTCTTCTTTCATTCTGGGACGACATTTAATTTGTGTTATTATCATCCCGAAGTGTTGAAATGTCATCATACTGGGACGGCAACTATGTCTTCGGGCAGTATTATAGCGAGAACTGGGTGCCCGAAAGCGATCCGGTAACAGTACAGGTACTTAAATGTTTTAATTAGTTTTTGTTTTAGTTTATTATTTTCTAATGATGATACGGTTCTTTATTTTGGAGGAGTCTTGCGTTCCCGATTCTAATGAGCAAGAGGAGGTTGTGTCTAGTATATAAGGAGAACAAAACAAACCGTTTCTAGATTTGAACAATCATCCCCCTGTTGATGAAACACCCCCTGTAGATGACTCATACCATGCTTGTCAACCAAGTTATCTGACGCAACAAGGGTATCCGGATTATAGATACGGGTGTGAATACGGAGGAGATGGTGGATACGGAGGAGACGGTGGATACGGAGGAGACTGTGGATACGGAGGAGACGGTGGATACGGAGGAGACGGTGGATACGGAGGAGACGGTGGTTACGGAGGAGATGGTGGATACAGTGGATACGGAGGAGACGGTGGTTATGGTGGATATGGTAGATATGGTGGTGAGACACCTCCCATCCAGGACAGTCCATACTTAAAAAAGCAGGTATTAATTACTATTTTTGTATTATTTAATTATTTAATTATTGTTATTAGTATTATTATTAGTATTATTATTAATATTATTATTATTATTTATTTATTAAAATTATTTATTATTATTGTCGATATTACAGGTTTTCAACTCTTTAGATGAACTAAAGAATCGGATTCAAGAAATAGCAAACGCGGATGGTTTCGTTATTGTCACCCGTCGATCAAAGAAAACCGGTGGAATAATCCGGAGGGTATGGCTTGAATGTGATCGTGCTGGTGAGCACCAGACTACAGCAACACTTAGAAAAGCCGGAAGCAAAAAAACCGGTTGCCCGTTTTACCTGCTGGCTGTGCGAAACCACCCGTATGAAACCTGGGAGATTAAAGACGGAAAAATTGAACATAACCACGAACTTTGTGAGGACCTGTCGGCCCACGCGTTTGTGCGAAGGTTTACTCCAAGCGAAATGAAACTGATCGAGCAGCTGACAGCTCAAAACATGGAGTCGCGCAAAATATTTCAAACGATAAGGAAGCAGGACCCCGACAGGTTTCATGTTCTGAAAGACGTTCAAAACATTGTGGCGAAGATTAGAGCCGAACAAAGACAAGGATTGACTCCCATGCAGTCACTAGAAAACAAGCTGATAAACAACGACTTTATTTACGAGACACGGGAGGAACCCGGAACAGAGATCGTAACAGATATCTTCTTTCTTCATCGGTACTCGAGAGACATGTGGCGTGCATTCCCCCACGTCATGCTGATCGATGCGACGTACAAGACAAACATATACAATATGCCCTTTATCCAGATTGTTGGTATGACGCCTACCAACAAATCGTTTATTATCGCGCATGCCGTTGTTAGTAAAGAACGGGGTGATAACTTTGTGTGGGTGCTTCAGAGGGTCAAGTCAATGTTGGATGAATGCATGGAGCCACGTGTGATTTTAACCGATAGAGACCTAGCCCTTATGGGCGCGTGTGCTAAAGTATTTCCAAACGCCTCCAGGCTTCTTTGCAGGTGGCACATACAACAGAATGTTATGAAGAACTGCAAGGGTGCCTTCACAGACGAAGACTGGAAGAAATTTTTGTCATTCTGGGGGACATTGATTGAGTCTCCATCCATACTCATCTACGAGTACCACTTGCGCAACATGCGAAAACGACTTGTGGAGTGCAAACGTTCTAGTAAGTTTTTATAATAACATACGACTCACATATGCAAATTTTATTAAATTATTTTTACGTTTTAGGAGTCTTCAAATACGTGTACGATAACTGGCTAAAAGACTATAAGGAGATGTTCGTCTTTGCGTGGACTGATAAGAGGCGCAACTTTGGTAATCGTACCACAAACAGAGTTGAGAGCCAACATGCCAACTTAAAGAGATACGTTGAAGATAGGAGCTCGCTCGACCGTATAGTTGGTTGTGTCCATGATATAGTTGAGACACAGTTCGGTGAAATAAGGAAGACTTTTCGAGAAAGCATCGAAAAAACAATGACCCACCACAAACACCCGTTGTTTCAACACCTACTTGGTAAAGTATCTCATACAGCCCTTGATTTGTTGAGGGGAGAGGCAATTAGGAAGCTAGATGTCTTGGAGCGCTTTCATTCATCATGTGGTTGCCAAATGTGGCACATCTGTGGGTTGCCCTGTGCTTGCAGGATACAAAAGTACATGCTTGAAGGTAATAATTGTTAAACGTACAACACTTGTGTGATATATTTCCGTTTTGCCCCTGTAAAGCCCTCAGTATAGGCTTTATTCAGGGGCAAAATGGTAATTAACCATTCCAGAAATATCTTTTTGGAATGGTTAATTACCATTTTGCCCCTGAATAATGCCTATACTGGGGGCATACCAGGGGCTAAATGGTCATTTAATAAAAACGGAAGACGCCTCGTATAGAGCTATACGAGGCGTCTAGGCCTCGTATATCACAGGGGGGGGGTCTAGACGAGGCTGCTTATACCCCCAAACAAAAAACAAACACACATACGGAGAATACAGCTCTATACGCCTCGGATACGGATCTCGATCGGATTTTCGAAGATTTGAAGCATCACCGGTATGTATTTCGCCCCGTAGTTTAGTATTTTTGCCATGTTTTTGCCTTTAGACCGTAGGTTTGCCCTGAAATTTGATTTTTGTGGGGTTTGGGGGTTTGAGTTTTGAGGTTGAAGATGAATATGGAAGAACAGGACGCCGAGTATAGCCCTATACGAGGGCTATACGAGGCTCTGTGTTTTTTTTTTTTTTTTAATTAATTATTATTATTAGTTTTATTATTATTGTTATTATTAATGTTGTTATTATTATTGTTAATGTTATTATTATTATTATTATTATTTATTATTACTATTATTTATTATTATTGTTATTGTTATTTATTATTATTATTATTATTATTATTATCATTGTTTATTATTATTATTATTATTTATTTATTATTACTATTATTTATTATTATTGTTATTGTTATTTATTATTATTTTTATTTATTATTATTATTATTATTATTGTTTATTATTATTATTATTATTATTTATTATTATTACTATTATTAGTATTATTATTATTATTTATTAATTATTATTATTATTAGTATTATTTATTAATTATTTTTTTTTCTTAATATTTATTATTATTAGTATTATTATTATTAGTATTATTATTAATTATTATTATTATTATTAGTATTATTATTATTATTATTATTATTATTAGTATTATTATTATTATTATTATTATTATTCTGATTTATTTATTATTGTTTTTATACGTATACGTTATTTACCTGCAGATTGATTATGGAGGGCGACGACATTCAGATAGATCTTGATGCGGTACTGGCGGTTCAGCAGGTTCAGGAGGGTCCACGACGGAGACGGCGGCCGGATCTGGATACGCTGCAGGGTTGTCCGTACCTAGAGTTTCCCGACGGCACCGATGCCGCCCGCCATTGCCAGAAGCTTAGGAGGATGTACATTGGATCGCATGCATCGATCGACTGGGGTGCGATGGACCAGCTTGCTGAGACGGATAGAGTGCGTCGGTTTATACCTCTCGATTCGCCGTGGCATCGTCTTTTTGATTTGGCGCACACGCCGACCTACAGGGAGCTGCTTGTCGAGTTCATTTCGTCATTCACATTTCACCCTCCTGGGGTCCCAGTGGCGCTTCCGTACCCAGATGCTCCCCCTCCGCCTGAGATTTCTTTCAGGCTCGCTGGCGTTTTGCGTACGATGACGCTAGCAGACTTTGCGGTGCGTTCTGGTTTATACATGCAGGGGGAGATCGAGACTGAGATTTACACAGCGGGGCAAGTGGTGGTTGACAAACCCATTCTTCTAGGGTTTTGGCAGGTGATTGCGGGGCCAAATACTTGGGAGCACGACAAGTCGAAGGGGAGGGTGTCGTTTGTTAGGGACCCACTGTACAGGTACGTACATTTATTACGGCAATTATTGTGATTATGTGCATTGTTTATTAATCTCTGTTTCTGTATTTCGCTAACACTATCTGCAGGTATCTGCACCATTTGCTCGCTACTTCGATTTCAGCGCGCGGCTACAGCCGTGAGTGGTGTACGACTACAGATCTTTTTTTCCTTTATTGTTTGTTGTATAGGAGGCCGTGCGCGCTAGCACACGGTCTAGCCCAGTACTACGCCTCCGCCCATCACAAACAGGAGCGCGGATTTTTGTATGGCGGGGCGTACGTGACCGTCATTGCCCGTTCATTTGGCCTCGTACTGCACGAGGACCCACATCTACGGACGCCGTCAGTCATGCCGACGCGGATGGGCATGCAGTCGCTGTGGGGGATGAGGGTAATCAGGAGGTTCGCAGTTGGCACGCGGTTTAAAAACCGCAACGGGGGCATATGGACAGAGGAGGCCCTACCAGAGCATTTCGAGCCCGTTTATCCTCCTGCAGATCCTGCTGATGTAGTGCCCGTGGAGGAGCCTCCGCAGGATGTAGACGGTGCAGCGATGCCACAGCCACCGCCACCTGCCGGGGCGCCTCAGTTTCCACGTCACGCTATTCCAGGTCATGCCCCAGGAGCTGCGCCGATACATCCGGAGGTACGAGCAGAGCTTGACAGGCTCAGCGATTTGATAGGTTGGGTGGTTCGGGAGCTGCAGGATAGACGCGAGAGAGATGGGTTACCCGCGATACCGCTCCCACCACCTCGAGCACCACATCAGCAGCAGCAGCCGCAGCAGCCAGATTCGGATTCGGATTCGGATGCATAGACCTGTTGTTGTTTTTATTTTTATTATGGATGTACAAACTTATCTTATATATTTTTGTTATGGATGTACAAAGTTATCTTATCTATGTCATATTTATGTTTGTTTTCAATTATTCGGTTACTTAATGATTGTTGTCTTAAATTGAAATAATACGGAAACAAAATATGTTTTGAATATTTGAACGAGATAAAATTTTAATCGGAAGAATAATATTTAAAAAAGTAAAATGTAAAAAACATTATAATATTTAATCGATATAATATATTTAAAGAGCCGATTTTTAAAATAGTTCATTTTTAAAAAACAAAAACTTTTTTATAGTGTAAAAAACAAAAAAAACATAACTTTTTTTAAAAACAAAAAAATTTTCAATAAAAAACACATCTTCAAAAACTATCCAAAAACCATACCAAAACCCACCAAAACACCCCTCATTTCAGCCAAAAAAAAAAACCCAATCTTAGACGCCTCGTATAGCTCTGTACGAGGCGTCTAGGGTTCCTTAAACTATGTGCCTGACACCCTCGCAGACCCCCTTGAATTCAGTGCATAGACGCCTCGTATAGACCTATACGAGGCGTCTAGGGTACCAAAGGTGTGAAAATAGGCGCGATGGGTGTCCAAATATCTCCAGCCTTCTTTAAAGTTATAGCATTAAATAATTATCTTGTCCTTTAGTTTAACATATTAAATGCTATATGTTACGATTAGGCCTCTAAATTTAAATGGTTTGATTCATTTATATCAAAATAATTATGATTATTGATTACATATTTGAATTGGTAATAGTAAAAATAAAGTTTAATGTAGAAATATGAATATTTGTCTTCTATTTTTTTTATGAAAATAACTTATATATATCATTCTTTTATTCTTTTTCCATATAAGATACAAATACTGTATTCTTATAAGTGTTATGGCGGCAACAACAATGAATGTGGTGGCGAGTGGTGCTAATGGTGTCTTAAAATCTTAAAACTTTGAAGAATTATGTTATTGTATTCAATAACATAATTCATCAGATTTATTTTAACAGCCAAGGGGATGTTTGTTTTAGCGAGCTCTTAATTGTTTAGACTTCTTACTAGTTCAACATTTAATGATTCAGATTGTTTGTTTCGCGAGCAGGTGTCTAAATGATTCAGACATTTGCCTCTGAATGGTTAAACATTATACTGCGTCTGAATGGTTAAGGCCTCTTTATCTAAATTGGTCACACATTTGTCTCTAAATGGTTAAGCATTATATTGGCTCTTAATGACACTTAATGGTTCCGACATCTGTTCAACACTTGACCTCTGCTTCAATACTTACCCATTGAAAAGTTGCCAAACAACCCCTAAAGGTTGCACTCTTCGGGTATTGAATCCATGATCTCCTCCTGTTTAAACACATAGAGGGTTTTCCTTCTATCACTAGGCTAAAGCCTCAATGGCTACTATATTATTTACTAGTATTAGGCCCCCGCGTTACAGCGGTTGTCATAAAACTGTGTCAAGTAGTACCAATGCTATACTACTATCAGCGATCACCAACATCAGAAAAGCTCATAAAAACAAAATAAATAAAAACGGAAAAAAATAAAGCCGAGCGAAAAGCAGACGTAAAATCTTTGAATCACCCACGCTCGTTGCAAAGAAGTTAAACCGAAACTTAAAACATAGAAAAAATATCTAAGTCAATTCAGGACCCGCGCGTTGCGACGAACTTGTCAAATGCAGAAATATTGATGTGTTGTGATGGGCCAAATGGGAAAAAGACATGAAAAAATGTTGAACCCTACACGCACGTTGCGGTGCGTTAACTCAAAAAATTTAGAACGAAACGAAAAACTTGGGAATGATGAAAAGTATAGTGGACCAAAATTGCAAAATAAAAACAGTTGAAGTTAAATTGCAAAAGATGAAAAGCTTTCAGTTAAAAGTAAAAAACAAAGGGTCTAAATTGCAAAAGAATAAAAGTTTGGCAAATTGGAAAATAATAATCCCACCATTGTGAAATTGGCCAATAATAATCCCAAATCAGGAATTAGCCACCAATAATCCCACCTCGTCCATTTTTGGAAAATAATACTCCAAATGCTGACGTGGCACTTTTGTCGTTTAGTGACTGTGGATTATTATTTTCCAAAAATGGACGAGGTGGGATTATTGGTGGCTAATTCCTGACTTGGGATTATTATTGGCCAATTTCACAATGTTGAGATTATTATTTTCCAATTTGCCTAAAAGTTTTGGGTTAGAAATGAAAAAAAAAACCGTATACATGAGATACAACACCATAAATTACAAAAAAAATTAAAAATTTTATTTTGAGTAAACTGCCATTTTGGTCCCTGTGGTTTGGGCACTTTTGCCATTTTAGTCCAAATCTCAAACTTTTTACATCTGGGTCCCTGTGGTTTGCATTTTGTTACCATTTTAGTCCAAATTTCAAAAACCCTCATTTTTAACGGTTGAAAGCTACTTGTTTTGTCCTTTAGTGCAGGGGCATTTTGGTCCATCTCAGGTTTTTTTATATATGTAATATATATAACAAAAGTAATCTCTCTCTCTCTCAACACTTTTTGTTTTTCTCTCTGTAAACCCACCCCAGCCACCACTATAACTGATGGAGTGTGTGAAACATGAGGCTTAAGTGTATTATCTTGTGTGAGTTAATGCGTTTTATGCGATTATATCTTTCGAATATGATAACTACGAGCTTTGATGGTTTTACAGGTTAATCGCGTAATTCGGTAAAGTTAGAGCGCGTGTTGATACAGCGAAATTACCGGGAATGATAAACAATGCGAAAGATATCATTCGGCAGATGTTCGGGTCGAAGAGATAGCTTGAAGGATCCAATATCACGTGCACATGTTGGATGGTGGGACATGGACATCTTTGATGGCAGATTAAGAAGGAAGTCAACATTATACACAACATCATTAAGAGGACATCACGTGAAAGGCATTACTTGATGTCTGTTATTATAATTCATATGGTCAACAACTCAACATACACACACAACATGAGATTCTAGGATTTAGAAAAAAATCAAGAGGGGGAGCCGTACTCGATTGTCTTCCAGCTCTCAAAACATCATCGATTATCATTCATCTCCTCATCACTCAACCGAATCGATCATGCCTTCAACTCTCTTTCAAACTATTGAAGACCAACAACCTATGATGATCGGCTAAATCTCTTGTGACACTCCGGGTGATGATTCTTGTATTTCACTTTTAATTTAGTTCTGTTTGTTTGAGAATTAGATTGTAATTAGGTGTTGACCGAATTGCATTACATATATATATATATATACAATTTGTGTGACAGACAAATCCTGGTAATAACCAGAGACGTATTTATGTTGAATCTAATTGTGCCTTTGCTGATTGAATAATTATTTATGCTTGCGGTTAATATCTCTCTGATCAATTGGTATTATGCTAGGATCTTGTATAAGTAATTGGTTTATGTGACAGATTTACCATTTAATCAGTGGCATCCAAATAAACAATAATTAGATTATTAGGTGTTTACAGAATCTGAATCCCGGAGTGGTCACGTTCCTATCATTGTTTTCTCATTTTCACAATACTTATTCATAAAAATTACAAAAATAGATAAACTAGCAAATTTCATAAAGTAAGTTTAGATTAGTTAAACGGTATTACACTGACCACATGATCCTCTGGATTCGATACCTGACTTACCCTGTCTATAGGTAATTTTAGGTTTTTGCATAGACCCGACGACAGTCTATCAAAATGGCGCCGTTGCCGGGGAGCTAGTGCGCTTAGTGTTATATCGTTTATTTGATTTTTTTTTTCAGTACTACTTTTAGTTTGTTACGTGTGCAGCAACTATGGAATGGGATTATGATGTTGAACCATGCTCATGTTGCGGGAGTCACAATCACTGGGCTCAAGATTGTCCACGTTCTTACCACCCGGATCATGGCTCCAGAGGATATCAAAATTACAATCAATCCGATAAAGGCGGTAATGAGCAGAATCGAAACGCAATTGAGGAAGATAAGATTTTAGAGTTATTCAAAACCCTCCTCAAGCATGTAGAGGAACTCACCCAGTCTCTCAAGGAACAACAAAATATTAATGAATCACTTAACCAGCGAATTGAACAACTAACTAATCAGTTTGACAATTTTGCAGAAAGAAAAGCTACAGTTAGCCTGGTTGAGGATGCTGGATCAGAGACAGATAGAGATCCAGGGGAACCGCTCATCCCAATTCAACTTGGGGATCTCAAGACAGATAACGCTTCATTGAATTTTGGAGTTAGTATGAGTGTTCTTCCCGGGTATATTTATGACAGGTATGATTTGGGCCCATTGCAACAGGTTAATGATCCTATGGTTTTAGCTGAATACTCACGAGGAAGGCCCCGAGGGATTTTGAAGGGATTGACTGTAAAGGTAGGCGAATTTTATTATCCTGAAGATTTTGTTGTCTTAGATCCATATACAGAGAAGGAACAACTGAGGGTGATACTTGGCAGACCATTCTTGGCCACTGCAGATGCTCAGATCTGTTGCTGGAAAGGTACAGTTGATATGACATACGGGAGCCGTAAGCTTTCTATTGACTTCCTTTCACATTCTTTTGATTATTCATTTATAAATACTTGTTCATGGGATTTTGTTACTAACACGAGTTATTCTCGAGTGTGTGACGATGGCCCGAAAGAGAGTGTTGCTATGATTGACAGGTCTAAAGATGACAAGATCGTGAAGGATAAAGAGGCCAAGTTACCTTGGTGGCTCAAATTGAGAATTAAAAAGCAATTAGCCAAGCTAAAAAAGAAGCCACCAAAGGAAGCAACCAAATCCAAGAAGAATCCCATAGAGACACGTACGGGCGAGTTATTATATTCTTTCGATGATGCAGATCCAGATAACCCGGATCATTGGGATGCCATAAGAGATGATGGATGGATGTGGGATGATAACCATGTGTTTCATACACAGGGGATACTATATGAACCACCATGAGCTTAACCAGATACGGTCTGGCTGAAGACTATAAACTTAGCGCTCTCGGGAGGCAGCCCTAGGATGTAGAGTATTGTATATTTGTTTTGTTTTTGTTTGAGTATTGTGGCAGGTTACCAGGTTATTAATCTCTACGGGTGCAATGGTCCAAGTGTGGGGATGTTTGGTGAAGTCCCATTATGTTCTAGTTGCAGTTGCAGATGATGCACGGATTATAGTTCAGTCAAAACTGTCCATACTCAATCTCCATTTGGACGGGGATGATCTGAACACTAATCGTAGAGATTGACCCGAGTACTTGTTGGACACGATCGCGAATGAAATGCTATACGGTCGTGGTGGAACTTGACGCATGAGGATTCTACACGTTAAACCAGGGGAGTCTGTTCCACTCTTATTATTGTTTTATTTCTATTCGTGTTTTTGGTGGTGTTAAACTTTATTGTGTTAGGGAATGTGTTTATGTTATTTGTGTTAGGGATAGCCACTCAGGGGGTTGTTAGTTGGTATTCCCGGGTTTTGTTTTAAAAGCACTATACATTGGGGACAATGTCGCCCAAGTGTGGGGATATGGAAACCCGGGAAGGGAAAGGTTTGGATAAGAGTTTGAAAGAGGTTAAAAGTGATTGAGAACGATGAAAAGTGAAAAAAAAATTGAAAATTTTGAAAAATTTCATCGCCTTAAATAAGCTAAACGGATAAAAAAACCGAACGTTTCAATCACTAATGGGTTCCTTGCCGGTAGTAAACTAATGTAGTCCCTTGTCATGGTCGTTCCTTTAAGTTTCATGAGAGTAGGTCCGACAGGTGTTTTAGGATAAAAGAATTGAGAAGAGATGTCTATTTAGGGGTAACATGCTTTAGATTGCATATGCTACGTGTCGGCAGCCTTTTTACCCTTCTTTGGTGAGAATTTTGAGCCTGTAGACTGATAGAATGATTTACATGTTGAATTCATTTGTTGAGAGCAGGCCGCGTGTTATTCTGTGTTAGAACTTGTATGATTTGATACATGCTGAGACTGTGGTTTGATACGTGCACGTAAATGATAAAGGCATTAGGATATACCTTACACCTGTTTATTTGTTTCATGTTTACCTAATCGTCACCCTTAGTAGCCCTGTTGAGCCTATTTACCGTTTGTTTGTCCACCTAACGTGAATTGTTTGATACCGACCATGAACGACAAAGTATGAATAAATGAAAAAAAAAAAAAAGAGAGAGAGAGAAAACAAAGAAAAGAAGAGAAAAAAAATAGAAAAAAAGGAAAAAGAACAAAAAGAAAGTTTTGTGAATAATGTTATATTGTTTTGGGTAGAAACCAACCCAAAAGTGTGAGTTGTTATGTGTGTTGCAAATAAAGTTGTCACGGTTGGTCTTTTGTTTGTTCGCCACGAAAAATATATAAATATAAGCCAAAAATCTTCCTACCCTTAGCCTAAGCCCAAAACCGAAAGTCCTTTTGATGTGTGCCGTGTTATATGATACAGTGGAGGTGTGATTGTTATACAAGCCTATGATTACAGAATTTCATGTTTGGTATTGAGTGTTATAATTACTAACTCATTACACGCTAGTTCAGTTTTTAAACCGAGAGGAGAGTTTATTGTGAGGGGCGTGTAGCATGTGTATAATCCTAAGCATGTTAGTTTTGAATAGACAAGTCTTGAGTTTTAGAAATTGCACCAATTGCTTGTCGGATTGTCAATCTTGATTGTGTCAGTCTATGGAACGGGTATGACTTGGGACTTAATCTGTTGCATTGGTTTAGGGGTTTAGAGGTGTTGTTACTATGGTGAGTAGTTCCATATCGGTTTGCTTGAGGACAATCAAAGGTAAGTGTGGGGATGTGATGGAGTGTGTGAAACATGAGGCTTAAGTGTATTATCTTGTGTGAGTTAATGCGTTTTATGCGATTATATCTTTCGAATATGATAACTACGAGCTTTGATGGTTTTACAGGTTAATCGCGTAATTCGGTAAAGTTAGAGCGCGTGTTGATACAGCGAAATTACCGGGAATGATAAACAATGCGAAAGATATCATTCGGCAGATGTTCGGGTCGAAGAGATAGCTTGAAGAATCCAATATCACGTGCACATGTTGGATGGTGGGACATGGACATCTTTGATGGCAGATTAAGAAGGAAGTCAACATTATACACAACATCATTAAGAGGACATCACGTGAAAGGCATTACTTGATGTCTGTTATTATAATTCATATGGTCAACAACTCAACATACACACACAACATGAGATTCTAGGATTTAGAAAAAAATCAAGAGGGGGAGCCGTACTCGATTGTCTTCCAGCTCTCAAAACATCATCGATTATCATTCATCTCCTCATCACTCAACCGAATCGATCATGCCTTCAACTCTCTTTCAAACTATTGAAGACCAACAACCTATGATGAGCGGCTAAATCTCTTGTGACACCCCGGGTGATGATTCTTGTATTTCACTTTTAATTTAGTTCTGTTTGTTTGAGAATTAGATTGTAATTAGGTGTTGACCGAATTGCATTACATATATATATACAATTTGTGTGACAGACAAATCCTGGTAATAACCAGAGACGTATTTATGTTGAATCTAATTGTGCCTTTGCTGATTGAATAATTATTTATGCTTGCGGTTAATATCTCTCTGATCAATTGGTATTATGCTAGGGTCTTGTATAAGTAATTGGTTTATGTGACAGATTTACCATTTAATCAGTGGCATCCAAATAAACAATAATTAGATTATTAGGTGTTTACAGAATCTGAATCCCGGAGTGGTCACGTTCCTATCATTGTTTTCTCATTTTCACAATACTTATTCATAAAAATTACAAAAATAGATAAACTAGCAAATTTCATAAAGTAAGTTTAGATTAGTTAAACGGTATTACACTGACCACATGCTCCTCTGGATTCGATACCTGACTTACCCTGTCTATAGGTAATTTTAGGTTTTTGCATAGACCCGACGACAGTCTATCAATAACCTAAGCCTCACCACCACAACAACTCCGGCCCTATCCGACCACCACTTTGGCGACGGCTTAAACGCCTCACTACCATTCCGGCCACCACCTACACCCTTCAACACCACCACTCCGGCAACCGACACTGGAACCACCCTCAACATTTTGATCGGAACTCTTCAACCCATGAAATCTCAGGTATCTAAGGGCTCAGTGAGTTAATTTCATCTCTCTTAACACACACACACTCTTTCTAAACCCCTGTAACCTAAACCGACAGAGAAACCCTAGATCTAGTTCGTCATCTATTGCCCTCTTGCCGATTCCCAAATCTCAGGTATGTCACCTCCACCACCAAATCCAACCACCGTTATCTGAGACATCCCCACATTATCACAGGTAGAGAGAGAGAGACAGGGGGTGAGAAAGAAAGATAACGGTAATGTGTTCGATAAGGCATTTTTTAGGGTTTTAGCGCTATTTGAAATCGTTTAAACCAGCAATCTCAAGGTTCATGTGTATTCCGATGATAACTGATCTGTGATTTCGAATTTTGTGTGTTTGTGTCTACAAAGAAATCTGAATTGGCTAATTGATAGTTCTGGGATCTGTGCTTGAATTGTGGCTTCTGCTTCCAAGATCGTTGAGGATGTCGCGGTGGTTTGAGGGAGGTGTCGGGGATGTCGGAGGGTGGTGTCGGGGTGTTTGTTAGCCGTTGGTGGCGGTGGTCGGTTGGTGATGGCTGGTTGAAAGGATGGGTGGTGGTGGTTGTAGGTGGTGGCAGATGGGGATGTAGGGATTGTGCGATGGTGATGTAGGGGTGGTGCTGCTGGTGGTGTGAGGGTAGGTGGTGGTATGAGGTTTCGCTGGATATAGAGAGAGAAAGAGCATATATAAAGAGACAGTGGTTTGGGCACTTTTGCATATATGACCAAAATGCCCCTGCACTAAAGGACAAAACAAGCAGCTTTCAGCAGTCAAAATATGGGGTTTTTGAAATTTGGACTAAAATGGCAGCAAAATGCAAACCACAGGGACCCAGATGTAAAAAGTTTGAGATTTGGACTAAAATGGCAAAAGTGCCCAAACCACAGGGACCAAAATGGCAGTTTACTCTTTTATTTTTGTAAAACTTGAATAAACTATTATATTAATAGAGTAAACTTTAGTTAATGGTTAAATACTTATTTATTATCTATATAATACATGATATGGTTTCAAATTATTTATTATTCTTTGATTAGTTTAATATTGAGTAAATTCCCATTTTAGTCCCTGAGTTTTTGTTCAAATTGTTATTTTGGTTCAAATAATTTTTTTTTCTCCTCTAGGTCCCTGACTTTTCCTTTTTCTTGCCATTTTGATCACATTGCCTAACTTAGTCTAAAAACCAGGTTATAATCAGGGGTATTTTTGGCATTAAATTATTATGAGGTTTATAAATTATGTTGTAATCTACCCCTGCTTATCACTACACAACAGTTATGCCAAAAATACCCCTGTTTATAACCAGGTTTTTAGACTGATTTTGGCAATATGATCAAAATGGCAAGAAAAATGGAAAAGTCAGGGACCCAGAGAAGAAAAAAAAAACTATTTTGACTAAAATGACAATTTGGACCAAATCTCAAGGACTAAAATGACAATTTACTCTTTAATATTTATGAATTAATTATTTTCATATTAGTTCAAAAGAAATTAATAATTTATTAGATATTAGATTTAGATATTTATAATATTATTAATTGAATTTATTAATATTAAAATAAAGATAAGGATAAAGATAAAGATAAGTAATATTATATATTGGCTATTAATATTAAAAGAAATATATTAAACAAATATAAATAAAATTTATGAGGTTGAATGAGAGAATGCCATGTGGCATTATTTGTAGTCTTTTATTAATATTTAGATAAGTGCCTACATAAATATTTTTTATTATTTAAAGTATTTACGTAAAAATTGATATGAACGAAATATTCCATTACTGATGTAAAGATTAAATTACAATGAAGATAGTAAAGACTTCTTAATACTCAACATTTGTTATCTCGTTTTTTAGGTTTTCTGTCTTTGTCTAAAAAAACAGGTTTCTTAAAATGGGTTGGTTTTAAAAAGCGCAAATGGGTCGGATAAAACTGGTCAAACAGGTTCGTTAAATATGTCAATATCCACTACCCTTCCATTATCCCATAGCTTTCAAATAGGATAAATTACACTTTTCGTCCTTTATGTTTGTAGCTAGTTGCAATGGATGACCTTTACCTTTAATAATTACAGCCATAGTCCTTTATTTTGAAAACTTGTTACATCTTTCGTCCTTTAGCACTAACCAAGTTAAAATTTTAAGTTAAATGTGACATGTGCATTGCAAATGAGGGTATTATAGTCTCTTCCTAATCTAATTCAATAAAACAAAAAGATTAAAGCTTTTAAAAGACCTCCACCCCTATTCCTGTCTTCAGTCCACCCTTACTCCTCTCTTGCTCTCTCTAACACCCACCACCGCCACCATCAACCACCCACCACCACTCTCTCCCTCTCTCTACCCCTCCTCCCCTTATTCACCTCCGTTTTGTTCGACCTCCCTATAAATCACCAACCCTAATCACCACTAACGCCGCTTAGGTTTTTGGTTCGTTGGACGATAACACCACCGAAGCTAGCTTAACGCCGGTGAGAAGAAACCGACAGTGATTGAACCGGTGGATGATGCCGCCGGATCTGTTGATGAAAACGGTGGTTATGTTTGAGGTTTTTGGTTGGAAACGTCGCCGTGTCAAACACGGATCTAGTGTTTTCGTTTGAAAACACAACCACCACGCCACACAATAGATATAGGGTTAAGAGAATTGGGGGTTTGCTTTCAATTCGTATGGACAGTGCTGTTTTAGGCCCCGGAATGCTGATGGTGGTGGTCTTTGGTGGTTCAGGTGTTAGAGAGGTGTCAAAATCGGAGTGGTGTTGGTGGTGATCTGCACACACAGAGAAATACAGAGGAAGAGGATGGGGTATGGGTATTTTTATATTTCTTTCTTTGAGTTTTAAAATGTTATGTGAAGTTCTTGGATTTAAAATGTTAGGGGGATGATTTTGTGAAGTTCTTGGATTGAAGTGCAGAGTTCTAGGAGAATAGCTGCTGGATATTTGTAAACATGAGCTGGGATGTGGATTCTTTGAGTTAGTGTGTGTTGGATGCGAGAAGATGAAGATTAGGGTTTTCAGTTTCTAAAATTTTGATTTCTACAAACTGTTATTGTTGTTCTGCACAGAGAAGAAAATTCTACCCAGAATGCATAATTTGAAAGCCCAAAACCAATTCACAGTTCTTTATTTATCCAATTCATTACTCATGCCTATTTTTTATTGTACTTGATTGAGTATTTATTTACTTTACTAGCTAAATCGCAATTCTTTATCAGTGATTGTTTGGCGGTGGGGGAGTGACAGTCAGTGATGGCTAGATTTGGAGGAGGGGATTCACCAGAGATGTCTGTTGTTTGTTTAGAGAGAGAGAGAGAGAGAGAGAGAGTGAGTGAGTGAAAGAGAAAAAAAAGTATTTATATTTGATTTTATTTTTTTATTTATACTATAAATAATTAAATAGAAAGACTAAACTGCCCTTAAGTAATTAAATTTAACTGAAAATTTTAACCAAGTTAGTGCTAAAGGACGAAAGATGTAACAAGTTTTCAAAATAAAGAACTGTGACTGTAATTATTAAAGGTAAAGGTCATCCATTGCAACTAGCTACAAACATAAAGGACGAAAAGTGTATTTTTTCCTTTCAAATATGCTATTTTAGAAACTACCCTTCCATTATCCCAAAGCTTTCAAGTGTCTATTTTAGAAAGCATCCATGCACACCCATAAGTCTATTCATGGTACTCTAGTTTCCTTCATAATCATCAAAAACACAATAGTACAATCACTCAAGACATTCTTACACTAAAACAAATTACAAAGCATTAAGCATACACACACAGAATGACTCATTTTATAGCCGTGCTCATGCATTACACGGGTTGATTTTGTGCAGGAAATTTTTAGAGAGATCTACATCATATCTTACTGCTAATACAACAAAAGGCTTGCAACATATTGGATCAATGAGGTATGCATCCATTAAAGATGAAAAAGTAGTTTTTAAATAGTTGTATACAATGTTTTAAAAACCGGCAAACCAGCCGGTATTACCGGCTGAACGGGCTACTAGAGACATCATCGGTGCGATAGAACTCGGCCTAATTAGGGTGTATCACATAGACGCATCAACACCATTGTAACCTAGTGACCAGACTCCAAAGCGGATTTTCAATTTTCATCGTTTCAACCTGTACGTTCCATTTAAATTTAGCAAAATTTTATTGTTGACCTGTTTTAAAACCCATTGTGTAATTTGAGATCAAAATTGACTCGTTGTATAATGTGATTTGACCCACATGCAACTTTTTGTTAATCCAAATCAACTCATTTTTTGATTGTGTATTCTTCATTTTCGTTTATATACTATAAACATTCCATAAATAAAATCTTATTTTATTATCATTCAATTATCACATTCCGTATTTTAATGTTTGAAGTTACTTTTCTTCGTTAACCAACTTTATTCCTCAAATTACATAGTACTTCACACAACAAAACATATAATAAATACCTAATAATGACAACGTTTGGTAGTATTAATAAGGAAATATCTCTATCAGACCATATATATTGATCATGTGGAAGCTTTTAACAATGCCAATGACATTCACACTCTGTTGGACCCGAGCAATTACCCCAAGCGCCTTTACCGTGCAAACGGGTACACAACCTTTTGCAATCTCCTTTACCACAATGACCCCCTGGTAAATTCTCAAGTTCTGTACATGTGGCTTGATTCATGCCAACCTTGCTCTCAGCAACTTCATTATTAATCCCAGTATCTAACACAACCGATAATAGTAATCAAAACTCCAAAAATCTTACATCATAAAAAAACATATTATAAAATGACATTAATCTATTATCTATAACCTTTTTTTAATTACAACATATATTATACATAAACACACACATAAACTCACCGGCTTGTGCTGAAGTCACCATGATAACTAGTAAAAGGGTAATAAGCATGCTAATAACAGCTTTCATGGCTTGTGTTTTGTTGCTTTATGTTGAAGTTTAGTGCAAAGAGTGATTTGAAAAGTTAACAAAACTATGCTTTTATAGGATGTGAGTTAGAATTATAACATTAAATAATAATTATTTTCAATTTATAACACATTAAATGCTATATATATTTTACAATCAGGCCTCCCAAATAAAATGATGATTATTGTGTGTATATTTATACATGCTTAATTTTATGGCAAGTGTAAACACAAAATTTAAGGTAATATATATAACAGTAAATAATTGTGTTATGTTTTGATGAACAAAACTTGTATATCCTTCTTTTATTCTTTTTCCATATATATGGTGAAAGCGACATATAAGATATAAATATTCATCTTGTATTGTTAAATTATCACAAATCCTTTTAAATGGTATTTTTTTTTTTGCAAGGCTAACTTCAATAGAAAACGGCAACCCCAAAACAGGGCGCACAAAACAACAAGCGACAAAGATTACATAATTACAAATTTACACCAATCCTTCCAAGACATCAACTTGAACTTAGATCTATACTTGAACCAAAGAAAGCTCCGAGACCTAACCTCACTGAAAATGTCTTCAATCTTGACCGCCTCACCGGAGAAAATGAGACTATTCCTGACTTTCCAGAGGCACCAACTGCTAATCACCATAATACCTTGAAGGGCCAGCCTACTCGGCTCACGCAGACCGCTACCCCTAGAATCCTCCAAGATGTCTTTGAAGCTAAACGCGAAGAAAGGCGGAAGCTTGCACCACCTGCTCACACACTGCCAGAGACGAATAGCCACCACACAAGCGGTAAACAGATGATCCACGGACTCTTCCCCCATGCCGCATAAAGGACACGAAACATCGGACACCGGAATACCTCTCCGGCTTAAAGCCACACGGTTAACTACATGGTATTTTAGTTAACTCTTCAACTAGTTGTTTATTTGTAGAATATTTTAACTAAATATCAAACGAGAAATGTCGTTGAGTTGTCTAGGTCAAGTGTTTTGTGTTCATTGGGATGTGTATATAAATATTTGTGTTTTGAGTTGTAAAGTTGATTTTCAAAGGAGTAATATGTAGAAATTCAGAAAAATCCATGTCAAAATGTGACTATGTGTATATAAGTGTTTTTTATTTGAGTTTTAAAGTCGATGTCAAAATGTAACTATGCGCATCATTTTAATTGTATTATGTGATGTCCAAATACGTGTGAAATTTTCTAGTGTCATGTTTAAATTCATATAAATTTTTTTGGTATGTGTCATGTTTGATTAACCACTAAGGAACACCACCATTTAACACCCTAATAAGAGGTTGTTTGATAACTTTTGAATGATTAAGTGGTGAACCAGTAAGAGGTCTGAATCATTAAGTGCTGAACCTGTAAGATATCTGAACCATTAAGAGCTAGTATAATGCTTAACCGTACAGAGGCAAATGTCTGATCATTTCAAATTATATGTCTTAACCACTCAGACTCAGTATAATGCTTAACCATTCAGAGCCAAATGTCTGAACCATTCAAACATATGCTCGTGAAACAAACCGTCTGAATCATTAAGTGCTGAACCAGTAAGAGGTCTGAACTATTAAGAGCTATACAAAAAGCCCCTATGACTTTCTGATATTAAAATAATAATGAGTTGCAGTTACACCTTTTAACATATTTTCATTTCGAAAACAAGTATCTTATTTTGTTCTTAAGCATCTTATTTTGTTTGTCATACATTTTTAAAAGTAACACTAAATTTCTTTTGAGGCCTTATTGTTATCTTCATATTCCATCAAAATTTCCTCACTTTGGAATAACACATCACTTTGGAATAAAAACATTAACGTCTCGACACTTGGATATTAAACCATTTGCTTTCATGATTTATTTGATGGTTTATGTTTCCCTTTTTTGTTTGAATCTAAACTTGACTATCTGTAACGTCCTGAAATTTTAATGGATTATAAAATTTGAATTATATAGATTTGCATGAATTTAATTAACTTTGGGTTGAAAGGGATTAAATGGGTATTTTTTTGTGTGTGTAGTGGCGAAGCTTAAGATTTCCGACCAGGGGGTCGAAAACTTATATACCAAAAAATTTCTATAAGACTGGGGGGTCGAAAACGTATATATTAAAAAATTTCTATACGAAAACTACATAGAAAAATGTGTGTGTGTGGGGGGGGGGGGGTGTTATATTCGCTGATTTGACATTGGAGGTTCGAAAACATTTAGTTTGTCAGTAACTTTAAGTCATCTTGTCATTTCGGTTATTCCTGTATACTCTTACACAGTTTTATGTACGTAATCTTAAGTCATCGATAAAATTTGTTTCTATAACATATACAAATACATTATTTTACACGTGTTTCATTATGGTTCCATACTGTATTAATTTGTACATAATTCATTTAGATCTCATATTTGTTTGGTACTCGAGTTTCGTCTGAAACTCCATTATTCACTTGCAGGATTTCGTTCTCTCTTGGGATTTTATCAGTATATTCTTCTGTTGTTTTTATATCAAACCCATTCTAGGGTTGTATTCAACCACTTCTAGGGTTTTGTATTTCTAGGGATTATAATAACCGCCTTACTCTAATCTTTCCATGTTATTGGTTTTATCTTTTGGAACCATTTACCTCCCACATTTTCTCGATGTTGTAATCATTTTATGATTACTTCAATTCAAGCAGGTGATTTGGTGTTGGTATATTTGACTTTGTCACCAGTGGCGAAGCTTGAGATTTCCGATCAGGTGTCGAAAACGTATATACCAAAAAATTTCTATAAATCAGGGGTTCAAAAACATAAATACCCAAAAACTTTTATACGAAAACTACATACTCTCCACTACTGAGCGGAAAGTTTGGGGTCGGCCGCCCCCTCCCGCCCACTAGAAGTTGCACCCCTGTTTGTCACTCCATCTGCCTTTGTGAATGCATAAGGTATTTCATTTGCTATTATTTGCAAATTCACGCTCTTTTGGGCATATGCTACATTTGGGTAGCTCAAAACTCACATGTAACTATATACAAATCCCTCAATTAAGACCATATATAAGAGGAATAGTTTGTAGGAGCTTGTTTCTGGAAGCCATAAAATTTATTTGCTAAGAAAATTTGTAACAAAATCCGATAGATTTTCTACGCAACTGTCAATTAATTAGGGTTTTCTTATTTTTCGTCATGGATGCATCGAAAATTTGTAACAAAATCTTGAATTTTTTTTTTTGTAGGAAATTCGTCAAAAAAGTGTAGTAATTTGTGACGAAAAAAATTGTGTAGGAAAATTCTGTAAGAAATTGTCCCTTTTTCTAGTAGTGTAAGTATTTTGATAGTGGGGGTGCTAGTCAGCACCTTTGATTATTTAGAATATCATGATGCATTATGCTATCTGGAAGACCTATAGGTCATGGTAAACATATATTTGTTTAGCAACTTCAGGTGCTCCAAATTTGATTTCATGTAATTTACTTTGTACAATGTACTCTTTAGCAAAACCTTATGGTTTTCTAACATTGTCTTTTGGCCGTGTAAATGAATCTTAGTTAGGTTTTTTTCTTTTTTCAGAAATGACTAGACTAGAATATGATCATTATTATTTATAAAAACTTGGAATCTCTGAGTAAGATATTGGTGCTCTCATGGAGCATTTGAAATGCTACTAGCACATGAAACAATATCAATAAGTGTCTCTGTCTAGTGAAAACTGATAAAAATATTTCTTATGTTTGTATGATAATGTTAGTTTTGTTGTTGTGTGCTAGATATACATTTATCCTATTTGTGATAACTCTGTTAGGGCTTATAAACATGTATGTTGTGGCGCAGCTATGAAGGGGCCGGAGGGGGCGCCCGACCACCCGAACTTTTCGCTCAGTAGTGTTATGTATGTATGTTTCGTATAGAATTTTTTAGGTATATGCGTTTTCGACCCCCCGGTTTTATAAAAAAATATTGTTTTAGGTATATACTTTTAGGTCCGGTGACTTCCGACCCCTCGGTGGAAATTTTCAAGCTTCGCCACTACATGTATAGGCATAATGTATGCATTAATTTGAGTTTTATATCATCTTGTGTTATCAGGACTTCTATATTGTACGTGTCAAAATGCTTAACGAGGGCAACCTCTTCTCTTAGCCAGATCTTGTGTTATCAGGACTGCTATATTGTACGTGTCAAAATGCTTAATGAGAGCAGCCTCTCTGTCCACCGGGATAGGGGCTGGGTTTGCCCTAATCCCATGCTCTCTGGATCCTTCTAGTAGCCCTGCTACGAATGAGATTTTATTGGCTAGGTTTAAGGAGAGTTTCAACAAAACCCTATGGACTTTTAGTGAATAACTACTTCTACTTGATGACTTATGTAACCACATGCCTCATTGATGACTTCAAATTTTTTATTTTCACTTCATTGATGACTTCAACTTTTTTATTTTCACTCAGATGACTAATGTATGTGCGTGTTTGTGTTTGACTGAACATGATACACGAAATCTGAAGACGAAGGAAGGTGGAAAGAAGAATCTTGAGTATTTTTTTTACTGAAATATACATCTTTTTATTTTCCTTAAAAGAACTAGGATTAGAACATTTTGTTCTGCAATATGATTCATTGTTTTCTCAATACGATTTTATTTCTACTGGGATTTTGCTCCCACGCATTGCGGCGGGTAGCATGTGATTGTAACGTAACCTTTTTTTCTTGAGAAGGCATCCTAAAAGTTACATCCATTTTAACATACAAAAGTAGAGCATCCACATTACTGATATAGATGGAACAAAGATATAACACTTAAGGTACCAAGTCATCATTCTCTCAACATATTTTATACCAAAATCATCCTTTACGTTTCATAATCCGGTCTTCCAAACATCAGAAACGTATCTCTGGTTAATGAACTGATCAGCAAAGTAAGACCAACCCATGAATGGTAGGCCACTACTACTAAATTGAATAGATCATTTTGTGTCTTCAAGTCACCAATGCAGACCCATGAAAATTATGCATGGGTTTATAAGTGTGTTGACGCATATAAATCAAGTGCAAGCGGGGAATAGTAGATAAAAACAAACACTAACCCATGGATCTTCAGTTAGATAAGGTGTCGGCGGCTCAGGAAGCAATGAAAAATGGTAGAAATCCTCCTAGGAAACTATACTCGATTTGAGTTATGCCAAATAGTTTGTCTGCAATTTATGCCATTGATCAGTTTCATAATTGTAATCTTGACAACAAAAGCAATAAATAATTCAATGTAGAATATTATTTCCAAAGCCATAGGATACAACCAGCTAGCTAACTGATCTTTAAAAATATAATGTAGGTTCATTAGAACCATATAAACCGACAGCCAAGACTTCTTATAACAATTTTTTTTTTTTTTTTTTTTTAATCATCAAACAACAAACCCACTTCACATTTCAACTTAATTTGTTTTTTTTTACCGGAATATTAACTTGTCAATATTGTTCATTATGAATATCAAACCTTTTACATAAGGATAGCAGGTAGACGGGCAACAAACTGCGCCGCCATCCCCTTTTGAATAGAAAACCCTAATCTACTAAAAACAAAGCCTCGCCCCTGAGGGGTCGAAAAGTTGCTGTGGACAACACGCTGAACTCTAGCCAAGAACCGAACCGCCTCTGGCGCCAAGGAGCCGAACGTGTCAAACGCAAGTGGGACAAAGGCATGCTGATTGTCCTCACAAGCTTTCGCGTGCTTTTCAACCTTCTTTGACAATTAACATGCTAAACAAATTTCTGTGCCATTAAATTTATATAAAAAACATAATTTGAACCCCCAACCGCTGATCTGAATCAGATGGCGATGGGTTGCAGGAAAAATGGAGAGGAGCCAAGGTAGATCTGAATCGGGATGAATAAAAGAGATTGGGGAGATTGGAAACGCTGCAAGCACGAT
Organism: Helianthus tuberosus; assembly: GCA_030545235.1. Lineage (NCBI taxonomy): Eukaryota > Viridiplantae > Streptophyta > Magnoliopsida > Asterales > Asteraceae > Helianthus > Helianthus tuberosus. The sequence goes on from CM060353.1 coordinate 15,010,773, forward strand.
GGTGGTGATGCACGAAGGTGATGGTTGTCGGCCGGACGCAAGATGGTGATGATGATGAAGATGAAGATGGTGCTGGTCGAAGTTTGTGCGAGGGTGAGGATGGAACATGACTGTAACAAAGGTGAGAGGGAGATTTGAGGGGGTGGGTTGGGCTGTATTTATTTTTATTGTCGTAAACAAGGGTATTTTTGTAATTTTATTTGGACTTAACCAAAAACATAACGGTCATTCAATGTAGCGACTATCCAAGTAACAAAATGTAAAATCATAAGGAGCATGCGTGTAATTCCCAAAAATTGGGGACTATATGTGTAATTTTGACAAAACACAGAGGCTATTCAAGCATTTTACTCTTTTGTTAAATAATCTACGTTTCTACACTTTAACTTTAATTGAATTATCTTACGGCCGTTGAAATTTAATAAAGATATTTTTAACCAATATTATTTCTTTTTTCTGTTTTTATACGTTTAATTCTCTTAATTAATTATTATTTTATGTAACTTATTATAAATGAAGCGAACTTTTAACTTTAAACGTGTTTACTTAACTGTATATCCAAGCAATCAAATTATGTGTGTATAGTTTTTATAATATAAAGAGTATAAAAAGTAGTTGTGAGTGGAGAAGAGAGAAAATATTATTGTCCATATGTATATTTTTTTTTGGGGGGGGGGGGGGGGGGGGGCACTATTCACCCGCTATAACTTTTAAATATATTCTGAAAGTGGTTGTGAGTGGATGAGAGAGAAAATGTAATAATAAAGGTATAAAAAATATTATTTAATTCAAAAAGAGAGCAAAAATATAGTGTCTTTTAGTGTAATTTAGAGTGAAAATATAATGGAATGAATGTGAATGCTCTAACTTGGTTATTTTTATCGTATGATATTTAAAAAAAGAGTTACTTACTGTTTTCGTCCCTGTGGTTTATCAAAAATCAATATTTCAGTCCATTAGTTTGAAAATTGCGATTTCAGTCCTTGTGGTTTCACTTTCGTAACCATTTCAGTCCACATCGTAACCATTTCAGTCCCCAGGGGCGGACCTAGCATATAAGAAGGGGCAACCTCCGCTACGGCTTGGCGTTCCGGCGGTAGCGTAAAATTAGTGTAAATTTTGGAAAAATTTGACGTTTTTACGATTTCGTTACGGCTTTTTTATAAAACGTTACGGCTTGGCGGATTTTCTAGATCCGCCACTGTCAGTCCCTGTACTTAACAGAATAATGGATTGAAATGGTTACGAAAGTGAAACCACAGGGACTGAAATGGTTACGAAAGTGAAATCACAGGGACTGAAGTCGCAATTTTTAAACTAATGTACTAAAATAGTGATTTTTAACAAACAATAGGGTCGAAAATAGTAATTAAATCTTAAAAAAATACTAATGTATCAATTGTCAAAACCGACACTTCCCATCGGATCAAACCCTCGCGTAATTCGTTCGTTACTAATATTCGTTCGTTACTAATCAAACCAAACGACCTTAAGGGCATGTTTGGCTAAGCTTTTCAAAACAACTTATTGACTTATTGGCTTTTTGAAAAAGTCAGTATGGAGTGACTTATTGGCTTTTCCCCCTCACGTACACTCTCATTGCCAAACATCATTTTGAAGCTTATGACTTTTCAAAAACCCCAACAAGTCAATAAATAAGTCAATAAGTAATTTGAAAAAGCTTAGCCAAACATGCCCTAAACTTAACTGAAGTCCACCCACCACCGCTTTCCGACGGGCTACGGCGGCGACCACCGTCCTCGACGGCAGTCTGACGGTCCGGCCACCCTATCTCATCATCTCGGACCATTCAATTTGGAGAATCTGGTACGCTTTAATGTCCAAGTTCACTGTTAATCTTGTAATATACAAACCCTCAATTATGAGAAAAATTGTTTATATCATCTGGTACGCTTTAATGTCCAAGTTCACTGTTAATCTTGTAATATACAAACCCTCAATTATGCTCCACACAAAATGTACTAGTTTTACATTTGTACACCAGGTGTTCGGCATAATGCTCCACACAAAATGTACTAGTTTTACATATTATTAATGTTGCATTCACCTTTGCAGGCTAAATAAGTGATTGATTTTGTCGAATTTGCTACTTTTATTGGCTGCTGAAATGGTTATTATTTGCTACTTTGCATTAAACGGTTTCGATCACAATTGATACCCCGAAATCACAATTAAACGGTTTTGATAATATTGGACATTGGTACACCAGGTGTTCGACATAATGCTCCACACAAAATGTACTAGTTTTACATATTATTAATGTTGCATTCACCTTTGCAGGCGAAATAAGTGATTGATTTTGTCGAATTTGCTACTTTTATTGGATGCTGAAATGGTTGTTACTTAAGACCGGTACAAATCGCTTTTTATTAAACGGTTTCAATCATAGTTGATACCAGCCTTACCCTCTCCAACCTAGAAATTCATACCCTGAAATCAAAATGTGTAATCACATACCTTTCGACATTCAAGTGGAAATCATTAAAAGGCTTCCTATAAGATCATTGATTCGGGTCAGATCTGTTTCAAAAGCATGGAAATCTGTTATCGAGTCTTCTGATTTCATTGCTGAGTACACCGTCCATAACCATGTTCAACCGCAACATTTGCTTATAAAGTACTACAATGTGTACGGTGAGGAAACATTTGATTCGATTGTAGATGATGATACGTTCCCCCAAAACAAGGTTTCTCTTGATGTTCCTTTGTCGGTTGACCTACTTTGGAATTCATTTGTCGTCGGTGCCTCTTGTGGATTGGTTTGCTTGTTCGGTTTTTATCGGTATGAAGATGATGCTGAATATTATCCTGGAGAGGCGACGGCTGTTCTTTGGAATCCTTCGATTAGAAAATCAGTTGCTATCCCTGTACCTGATGTGGATGGATATGATGAAGCGACTTTTGGTTTTGGGGTTTGCCCTGCAACTAGTGACCCTAAGATTGTAAAGATTACCGAAAGGAAGATGAAAGATGTAGCTTGTAGCAGCCGTTGGCAAGTTAAGGTTTTTAGTTTAAGCTCTGGGGTTTGGAGAAACTCATTTGGTAATCTGTCTGATAGCTTAGCTGATTTCATGGGGCCTCGCTCTCAGGTAACCATACGTGGTTTTTATTACTGGTTTGGTGTTGGAGATGCCATTGGTGGTGATACTGGATTTTGTTTTCTTATTTCATTTGATTTGACAAGTGAAGAATTTAGAGAGATATACCTTCCTAATGAGTTAGCATTCCATGATTCAATGGGGTTGCATGTATTCAACCTTTGTGATTGTCTTGCTGTGCTTCAAGAGTGGTTAATTGACGATATAATTGAAGTGTGGATGATGGAAAATGGTGATTCAAAATCGTTTACAAAGGTTTTCACAATTTACAAACCATATTGGTTAAGTGTGCCATTGGAATTTAGGTGGAACGGTGAACTTATGATGAGAATGGAAAAGAACACTCAAGATTTTGAAGTGCTTATAGATTATGACCCCTTCTCAGAACACATCAATGATCTTGGGATTGAAAGCCATTGTTACACATTAGTCGTGACCTCATACACAGAATCTTTAATTCTGCTTGATCAGTTAGATACAGTAGTTGATGACGAGGATGATGAAGAGATTAGTGTTGAGCAAGGAAGAAAGGTATAGAGATCAAAGAGCAATTACTTCATGATATTTCAAACAGATCCCATTTCGTTATTTAAAGGTGAACACCCTTGTCTTATCTGCGAGTTCTGTTATTTTTTTGCACATTACAGTATGGAAATATCTTGTTGATAGTCAAGAAGATTTTAGCAACCTTAAGCGGTTGACATAGGGATTAAAGCCCTTTTGACATGTTTATTTTTAGAGTTAGTTAAACAAATAGTCCTTGTGGTTTGGCGCTAGTCACACCATGTTTACGTCATTTACTCAAACTTATTAAAAACAAATATTTCAACGCGCAAGAAAAGATTATGTAATATGTTATGACAAACCACTTCATTTTTTTTTTGTTTTTGTTCTCACTGCATTTAGAGTTGAGAAGCCTGTTCATAGATATTAAATTCATTAATTCAAGAATCCCAAGTAAATTCTTCTAGTGTTTTTTGACTTTAGCAGGACATTTCTCTGAATTTGCGGTGGTTCTGCATTTATGCCAAAAACAAACTCTAGTGCAACAGTAAAGTTCGTTTTATTTTCATTTTAGATGACATGGCTTGATAGGGGATGCTAGGTTTTGTTTTCTTTAACTGACTTATCCCTTCATAGGTGCAGCATTAGCATTTTGTATTATTAGATGATAAGATTGATGGTTTATTTAGTGGGCTTGTTTCTTTGATTTTAATTCATTTAGTTCTCAATTTCTTTTAGGTGTTTGTGCATATGTAATGTCAAACCTAAAGGTGGAAGTTTTTACTCATTGGATAACATGTCAAACGGTTGAAATTCGGTCAAAGTCTATATTTAAAGCATACACGTAAACAACCTCTTCGAAATCTTTTTATCCAAAAATTCGGATAGTTATTGTAATTATCTCATTTTTGCAATCATAATAATTCATTATATATCTTTAAAAAATCAAAAAGTTTGTGCCGGTCAACCTAACACGGTGAGGCCTGTTTCAACTTGTTACATAACCCGCCCTTATTGCAGTCTTTAATCAAACCATGCAGTCTTTAATCAAACCACTCAGGCTGTTTTCTGTTTGTGAAATGCATGCTTTTTTTTATTGATAATATATCAATGCTTCAGATGAAGAGTAAATAACAAAAATCGTCCTTTTTGTTGACATTAGATTGCAAAGTGTTATTTATCTTCAAAAAGTACAAAAAACGTACTCGATGTTTGCAAATCCCTACACATTATGTCCTTTATCCCTAACTTAGTTATTTTTCATTGTTAAGTGGGTGTGAAATGACCTAAATACCCTCACTGTTAAATAAATAATAAAAAGTTAAAGAGTTAAATGTCATTTTAGTCCCTGTGGTTTGGGCCATTTTGTCAGTTTAGCCCAAAGGTTTCATTTTTAGCCTGTGGGTCCAAAAAGGTTTCACAGTTGCCATTTTAGTCCACTGGGTTAACTTCAACCATTTTTTATGTTAACGAGAAGGCCAATTTGGTCATTTTGTATGTAATTCTGTTAACTAAAGGGCAATTCAGCCATATAAAATGACCGAATTGGCCTTCTCGTTAACAGAAAAAAACGGATGAAGTTAACCCAGTGGACTAAAATGGCAACTGTGAAACCTTTTTGGACCCACAGGTTAAAAATGAAACCTTTGGACTAAACTGGCAAAATGGCCCAAACCACAGGGACTAAAATGGCATTTAACTCAAAGTTAAAAGAAGTATGATTAGCATTTAAAATTTTATGTGGGACCACCACCCACTCCACCCATTCATCTTCCCCAATCTTCAGTTCTTCACCACCTACACCTTTCACCACCACCACCATCATCGCTAACAGACCCTAACTACCCAATCACAACCATTCACAAACGCAACCGCTGGAGATTCCGCTGCTCAATAGCCAACGATTCCCCAATTTCACTTCCAATTTCCGGCGAGTTTAATTCCCTACCGTTGCTGGACTGTGTGATTGTCGGTGCCGGAATCAACGGCCTCTACATTGCGGAAGCCCTAGCGATTAAACACGCTAGTGTGTCTCCTGATGTGGTGGTTACAGAAGCACGAGATAGAGTTGGGGGAAATATATCCACGGTTGAACAAGATGGTTATTTGTGGGAAGAAGGTCCTAATAGCTTTCAACCGTCAGATCCTATGCTCACTATGGTGGTATGTGTAATATGTTATGAAATGTTTTCGTTTTCTATTTGAGATTTTGGTATTTGGAATGTTATGTTGTTTCTTTCGTGGGTGAGGTGGTGGTGGTGAAAGGTGGAGGTGGTGAATATTGGAGAAGATGAGAGGGTGGGGTGGGGTGGGTGGTGGGTTCCACATAAATTTTTAAATATTAATTATATTTCTTTTAAATTTTTAGTTGTTTATTTAATAGTAAGGGTATTTAGGGTATTTCACACCCACTTAATAATGAAAAATAATTAAGTTAGGGACAAAAGACATAATGTGTAGGGGTTTGCAAACATCGAGTATGTTTTTTGTACTTTTTGAAGATAAAGGACACACTTTGCAATCTAGTGTTAACATAAAGGACGATTTTTGTAATTTACTCTCAAATGAATCTTGTTTATTTGACCTTCCAGTAACTCAAATTTTAATATATTTATCCATACAGAGATTCTATGTTGCATATGCTTGGAATCGTATATGGAGACTTAAAAAGTTTGAACCAGACAATGGCAAACTGCCTTTTAGATCGACTACTTCTCTCATGTGAAACTTTTTGTTGTTTATGCAACCGGTTAATGTTTTGTTGTCTTATAACTTTTTGTTGCATGGTTCATGATTGTTTGATTCTCAAGGTGTTTTTATCAGGTTGGTATCATTATTAAAATCTTGTTACGTTGGCAAATGATTTAGCGGAGAAAAGTAGTGAAATCAGAGGTTTAGTTCCTAATGATTAGTTTGAAGACTAAATTACAAGTTTTGTCCTTTATGTTTACACCAAATTACAGACGCTCTCCTTTAGCGCAAAAGTTGACGAGTTTTGTACTATATGTTTCAAAATCTTGCACGGTTTGTCTTTTAAGTCTAACTCAGTTAAATTTTTTTGTTAAGTATAGTCATGTGCCTAACACTCGAGGGCATACTTGTCATCTCACATTCATAGGGGTTATATTGTAAAGACTTATTATTGAGGAACTGTATCTTCAAACCTGAAAAATAAAAAAAATCTAAATTCTTTTCTCTTTCTCTGTAACCACCACTCACCACCATAACCCAATCTCTCAACCCACCACCACCACCACCCTACAACCTTCACCGCCGCCACCCACCGCACCTCAGCCTTCACCGCCTCCACCCCCACCTACCGACCACCCCAACTCTACAACACCAACCATCACCACCGTACCCACCATCTCCACCACCCCTGCCTGACTGCCTCCCCTGCAACCCGCCATCCATCACCGCTCCCCCTGCGCCCGTCGGCCATCACTGCCTCCCCTGCAACCACAACCTTCCTTGCCGCACCTATAACTTCGCTGGATCTAGGCAAGCTCTCTCTACTCTCTGTCACTATCTAGGGCATTGATGAGGGCAAACAAACATAACGTCACTTCGGTAACGGGTTTATTATTGGCATGCCTTTAAACTAAACATTTACCAACATTGCGTTAAACAAAACTGTGAACTCGTCAGCTTTATGCTGATACACTTTTTCTGCATGCTTGCAACTCGTTAGGTGACTTCATGAAACGGAGTTTGCAATCGGAGGAGCTGTGGATGTCATGGGTCGTGCCGTTGTTATCATATCTGATGTTATGCTATGTTTTGCGAACACGTTGTTTTCAGATACTTAGCACTATTGCAAATGCTTCCGTTGAACGTATATTGTTTTAATCAGATATTTTGAATTACACTTTTCACGTTGAATTAGATTTCGAATTTATTTTATTACTGTTAGTTCAATGTGATTAGTGGCTAGATCCTGGTACGTCACACGCCTCGTGGGGTATTCGGCATGTGGTATTTTGGGGGTGTGACAATATACCTGTTGTATGATTTGAATGGACATAAATTGACCAAGGTGCAACTTTTTGTTAACCCAAATCAGCCAATTTTTTTGTGACTTCTTCGTTTCATTATAGATGTAAAAGTTTGGTTTATTTTCTAAACATGCTGTCAAAAAGTGCTATAAAATTTTATTATATTTTACATCAAACAAAAAATTTTGTGTTTTTGTTTAAAGTTAAATTTCTTCATTAACCAATTTCATTCCTCTAGTTACATTGAACCTTAAACAAAATAGATAACCAACACCATGACAACGTTTTGTATTTAGAAAGAAATATCGATTAAACCGATCTTATACTTAATCATTATTATGATGCATACACTATGAAAAGAAATATCTCTATTAGACCATATTTTTGATAATCATAAACAAGGTAACGTGGCGGCTTTTAACAATGAAAATGACATTGACACTCTGTTGCACCCGAGCATTCTCCCCAAGCGCCGCTCCCATGCAAATCGGTACAAAGCGTGTGACAGTCTCCTCTACCACAGTTACCGCTCGGCAAATTCTCAAGTGCCTCACATGTGCGTCGATCTATGTCATCGCCCTCACCACCTTCATTAATAATCCCAACATCTAACACAATCCATAAAGTTAACAAAAATATCTGAAATTCTTGTACATAAAAACATATTATAGGATGAGATTAATCCACATTTTTATTTAAAGATAACATATATTATAAACAAACACACATCTAAACTCACCTTTTTGTGTAGATGTTGTGATAACTAGTAAAAGAGTAATAAGCATGCTAATAATAAGCTTCATGGATTGTGTTTCTGTTGCTTAGTGTTTAAGTGTACTGCGAAAAGTAAGTTGAAAAAATTTGGTTTCAAAGATGTGCATTTATAGGATGAGTTGGAGTAATAACATTAAAACAATTGTATTGTCGGTTTAACATATTAAATGATATATGTTATAAGTTTAGGTTTATGGTAATACTAAGTACAATGTTTGATGAAATAGATATAACAATAAATTACTTTCTACTATTTTGATGAACATAACTTATAACAACAACTTATATTTCATTCCCCTATTTTTCAAATATGTTACAGATATTACATTTTCAATTATTCCAAATATTAAAAAAATGGTATTTTAGTTATAACTTTATCTAGTTATTTTTTACTTTAAGAAAAATCATTTTAAGATTAAACGAGAAATGTCAGTAGAAGGGCACGGAAGGCACGTCCTGAGAGACCTGCATTCTGTTCGATTTGTCTTTGCTAATAACTGTTATAGTAATTTGAACGATCATGTTATCGACTTGATAGTGATGTTTCAAACGTTTTCATCTTGTTTACGGATGAATTTTCTAACTTAAGAATCTACGTGCAATGGGTAATTACAACGTAAGAGGCCTCTCAGTTTTGGGCGATTGAATGACAGAGGGTGGTGGTGCTATTTTGGGTGTCTTAGAATCGTAAATCTAATAATAAACGGTTGTTCTTGGATAGAAACATATTATTTTGAAAGTTTTTTTAGGTATGTGATTTTGTGAAAGAAAATTTTAGGGAGGTCTACATATTAAAACAACAGAAGTCATGCAACATGCTGCTCAACACCAACATGCCCATTGAAGATGACAAAATGGTGTTTTGACCTGTCGTACACTTCATTAAATCAAGTACAACCATTTTGATTTAGCGAGTATTTATGGTGGCCAGTTTAACCCATTGTTCACTTTGAGATCAAAGCATATACCTGTTGTATGATTTGAATGGACATAAATTGACCAATGTGCAACTTTTTGTTAACCCAAATCAGCCAATTTTTTGTGACTTCTTCATTTCATTATAAATGTGAAAGTTTGGTTTATTTCCCAAACATGCTGTCAGAAAGTGCTATAAAATTTTATTATATTTTACATCAAACAAAGCATTTTGTGTTTTTGTTCAAAGTTAAATTTCTTCGTTAACCAATTTCATTCCTCTAGTTACATTGAATCTTACACAAAATAGATAACCAACACCATGACAACGTTTTGTATTTAGAAAGAAATATCAATTAAACCGATCTTATACTTAATCATTACTATGATGCATACACTATGAAAAGAAATATCTCTATTACACCATATTTTTCATAATCTTAAACAAGGTAACATGGAGGCTTTTAACAATTGAAGAAACACTGGATAAATGACCGGAATCAGATAATCCAGGGGGTTAGGTTCTGCATAAAAAGGGTTAGTTCTCTCTCGTTCGGTTCAAAGGGACAGATTTTCTCTTCTTCTCGATAGCTGCAAAACAGACACCGTCAGACACGCCACGGGGAGAATGGGGGTTCTCTCCGTGACCACCCTCCGGCGTGAGAATAAGTATCGGTATATGAAGAAGTATAAGTGAATTGAATGTGACTTGAAGTTTGTACCTGAATTACTCTTCTATTTATAGCCGGGAGTTTGGGCGGGAAAACCTGTTATTGAAATATTGACGGAATATGCTAACTTCGTAAGCGGTTATTTTTCCCTCCGTTAATTTTCTTAATCCGACGTGAGAGCACACGGATCGCTATTTAGATCAACGGCTGGGGTATTGCCACGTGGAAAGTGGGCAAGTGGAGATTTCTCTCCAATTCCATGCCATCATCGTGACTTCAAGGGAGCCCGGGATGATGACACGTGGCTTAGACGGTTATAATCGTCTGGTGGTGCACGATTGAGTCTTTTAGAAGATTACAGTCGTAATCCGGTGTGACTCCTTATCGTGTGGGATCAGTGCAGTAAATAATATCCAAGTCTGGGTATTATTTGAGCGGGAGTGCTTGTTGGGATTTTTATCCCTTTGTTATGGAGAAAGGCGCAAGGATTTATTAATTTCCTTTTGGCGCGCAGGTGTTGTCGGCTGTCTTTCTTCTAAGCTCTCTTTATTGGACCAGTGCACGGTCGCGCAAGGTCTAAAGAGGGTTAAAAGATGAGGTTATGGTATGGTCCCAAGTATTCAAGGCGAGGTTTTTGGGACCTTACCCCTTCAAGTCCCCCCAGTCTAGTGGTGCTCTTATGCAAGTAAGTGGAGCACTGAACTATGAGAGAGAGTTGCTTTTTGCTGTAGAGTTTTTTGGCGCGAAAATGGAGAATCTTCTGGGAGAAGATACTCTTTGCTCATTATTTTGATTTTTTGAAAATCTTGACCTTGGGTCTGCAAAAAGGTGCAGTAATGACTAATGACGTGTGACAGCTGTCATTGTCAGCTTGTACGTTACTGGCCGTGTTTCCCACGCGTGCGTGAACTCGCGTTTGTGCTATTCCACACTCTCCCCTGACGCTTGGATAACTGTGCCATCCAGAAAAAGGTGTTGTTGCAGTTACCTAAGCTATTTATGGCGGTGCGTATATAAGTGTTTTGAATTGCCTATTCTTGTTAATCATTACTTTCTTGAAACCCTTTTTCCTCTTCGTCTTCTTTATCCGTTCCTAGAAAGAATTTGAAATTTCTTCCTCTTATGTCAACCGGAGATCATCACGAAGACTCTACTGAAGAAATATCTGCCGAACTTCCACCATTAAAGTGGTCTAGGGCAACTTTTGATGGTTTGATTATGAATCTCAGGTTTCCGGAAAACTGGGGTGCCCGATACCCTGAAGAGGGTCAGACGGTGGCGGATGCTCCGGCCGGGTATGTGACCCTATTTTGGGATTTCTTTTGTGCAGGCAACTTCCGTCTGCCTGTAACGAAATTCTTCCTTGAAATTCTTGAGTATTACAAGTTACATATCTCCCAGATGCACCCTATTGGTATGGTTAGGGTTTGCCATTTTGAATTTGTGTGCCGGACGATGCATATCTAACCAACGGTTCCTCGATTCCGTGTTTTCCACCAAATGCATTGTTCTCAGGGGTTTTATTCTTTTGTGCAAAGAGCGTTTGCAAAGAAGATCTTGCTGCAACCCCCGAAATCCTTCCTTGATTAGAAACATAAATTCTTTTTTATCAAGGCAGGAGTTATCCCGATGAGGATGATTCCTGGTGTGATTATGTGGTGGTATCTGATTCATTGGAGGGTCTTGTGCCTACAGTTATAAGAAGACCGAAGCCGGAGCCAAAAGATACTGCTGATATTCCTCCATGAAACCCTGATGATCCCACTGATTTGGAATCAAGTCCTGAGCGCTTAGTGAGGAAGAAAGCAGGAAAAAGAAAACAGACTGACGCTGAAGCTGAAGGTCAGCCTGCGAAGAAGATTCAGAGGAAGAAGATTACTAGGAGAGGCAATCTGGATGCCTTTATTTCAGAATTTGTTCCTGGTAAGTGTCATATTTTGCTTTCTTCTTCTCACTTCCTTGAATAATTGTGATTTATATGTTTGTTTTTATAGAAAAACCGAACTCTCATGTTCCCACAGAACCATCATCTGTGGTTAATGAAGATCTTCCGCCCTCTCTCCCACGCGCCTCTGTTGCTAACCAGTTAAAGAACACTGAGATTCCCGAGCGTGAGGCGGGGAAGACTGCTGGGGCTGAGAATCTTGAGGCTGACAGGCTTGTTGATGTTGCTGTGGATGCGGAAAAATTACTAGCCCGGAGATTGTGGATGGTGCTGGTAACCCACAAACTCCTGAACTTGCAGCTCATGATTTGGAGAAAAGGAAGACTGCTGAGGAGATCCCTGTTACAACTTCTCCTTCCAAAGCTTTTGGTTCTATGCCTGAGAACATTGAGAAGGTCACTGTTGAAGACCATGGCTCATTCTCTGAAGCTGGCAAGAATTCTCCAATCCGCCCAGATGAAACTCTAGAGGATTATTATTATAGAACTTATTCGAAAAAGAATGCTTTCGAAATTCATGTTCCTTTTTGGAAGCTGAAGAAAGGCGACACCTTTTCAGATTGGCGCGTATGCCGAGACTGGCTACAGGGGACCTTTCCGCCTGGAGAAATTAAGTTTCAAGAGGGACGTCTTCATGATCAAACTTATCATGCCTACCTTGAGGAGGTTGCTTCTTATACATCCATTACGCACCGCATAGTACGTGAGTGGCACAGTATGCATAAGGAATGGGCTGCCTTCAAGGTCTCCAAGAAGAAAGTTGCAGATGATGAGAGCCGTGTTGCCCAGTTGCGGGCTAAACTGGAAGCTGATCAGGCCAAGTTTGAGACTGATCAGAAAACTGAAGAGTGGTCCGTTGCGGGCTGGAAGAGAAAAGCGGAAGCCGAAGCTGCCCTTCTTTCCGAGGAGCGCAAGAACTAGAAAAAGATCTGTGAGAAAGATAATGCCGAGAAGATGGGTTTCCGCAATGTTATCAATAATCTCAAGGCCGAGGTTGAGAAATTGAGGAAACAAGATGCGGAGATCGAAAAGTTGAAGAAGGAAAAAGCTGAAGCTGAAGCTGCGCGAGATGAAGCGCGTTCCGACAGAGAGCGAAGTGAACAACGAGAGGTACATACCTGCGCCACTCTTGCTCTTAGAGATAAAGAGATAGAAGAACTTACTGCTTTGCTGTCTGATCAGGAACAACTCAAGAAAGATTAGGAGCTTGCGCGTTCTGAGAATGCTGAAACTTCCCGCTGTCTAGCTGAAACTGAAGAAAAGCTAGAAAATTCTGAAACGACGCGAGCGACGGCGGAGAGTGAACTTGAGCCTTTGAAAAGTGACATGTTATGGCTGAAAGAACGCGGGATCGCCAGTGTAAGTTGTTTTCTGTCCGTAATTCTTGTGGAAATGTTTTGCGCTTTTTCCTTATTTGCCTTTCTTGTTTTTATAGGTTGCTGAATCAGTGTTGAATTCTGAATAACTAGATAAAACAGTTGCGCGATTGGTGGTTGCTGCACGAAATAACGGATATGCTCAAGGGTATGCAGAATGCTCGCACCATGTCGTTAATGCTTTGAAAGTTGATTGGGATACTAGTAGATCCGCTACTCATGGTGTTAATACTGGCGCTACCCTTGTAGCTATGAAAACAGAATTCAACAGCTTACAGCTTCCTGTCATGGATCTTATAAACGTTGCCTTGCAGTCCGAAGATCATGTAGCGCAACTGAAGGAAATCTTCCCGGATGGAGATGAAGACGAAGATTTAGCGTAGGTTTCTTTTGTGGTTGTATGAACAATTATTTTGCAGTCTTTTGGGATGTGTATCCCTTTTTTGTTAATGCGCTGCCGCGCAGGTAACATGTATTGAAACACTGCCGTGTTTGATAGTTTTTTAAGGCGTATTGGTGCGCCAGGAGTAGTATGATGTGTGTTTTTGGTTTACAATATTTTGCATGGGTACAATTACTTTGATTAGGTAAAGCGAATGAAGATGGTATAAAGCTCATGTGTGAACGTATGGTCTTGCGTGATGTAATCACTGACCGTTCATGAGACTTGTATTAAATTTACCATAATGTTTTTGCGCTTACCAAAAGAAATTGCATGCACTTTGTAAGAAAAAAACACAAGAATAATAGAAACTTTGTTGTTTATTCATGGATAAGGCGCAAAGGCCGTACAAAGCCTATTAAAATAATTAAACGGGACTTAACTTACACTCTATTTCTTGCTTAGAATTGATAAACTGTAGTCTGTTCCAATCTGCAAGGAGACCATAGAGTTGTTGCTTAATTCTTCGTTTTTTACTCGGGCCTTCCTCGCCACGAGTGATTTGTTTTATCTCCTTGCGCACATTTTGTAATAGGTGAGTGAGCTCACCGCTTTTAAGCGCCTTCTCGATCTCAGTGCGCAAGGAGATGCAATTGTTGGTGGTATGACCGTTGTCTTTGTGATAATCACAGTACTGACTCGGGTCCTGTCCGCGTTTGTTCTTCATAGGTAGTGGAGGCTTAAACTGATAATCCTCCGTACTTAGTACTTCTGCGGGAGTTTTGGTCAGGAGAGTCCATTGTCTCTCCATGTTTTCTTGTTTAGCTTCTCTATGTGCAGCGAGCTTATTGATGGTAGCTCGTGCGTCTTCTGATGAATAATTTCCTGAACTCGAATCGCGCCAGCCTTTCTTAAATTTTTTCCCGCTGCTCGAGCCTAAATCTGTTGGGCGGCTGTGCGGTGGTGGCGACCTGTTGGTGCTGAGATTTTTCTCAGTCTGGGCATAGACCTTAGCCGTCGTCATTAATTTTTCCCAGCATTTTGGGAGTCCTTCTGTTCCGGACAAGACTTTTATCATGTCGTCACATCTGACGGCATATTTAAATTGGGCTCGGATCAGATGCTCGTGAACGTCCCCTATCTCGAGCACTTCTTTATTATAACGAGTAATGAAGTCTTCTAAACTTTCATCATCGCGGTGCCAGATATTCATTACGTCCGCCGTGTCGCGGATGGATCGCCTTTGCTGGCTGAAGTGTACCAGAAACTTCTCGCCCAAGTCTACCCATGATGTGATTTTCCCCACGGGCAGGTTATCAAACCAGAGCCTTGCGGTGCCTGTAAGGGTTTGAACAAAGAGGTGACACCACATTGGTAGAGTCCAGCCTCCCACCAATCTTGCGCTTGTGAAGACTCGCAGATGATCATCTGGGTCCGTCATACCGTTAAACTTGCCTACGTTGGACGGGAGCTTCGCTTTCTCTAGTGGAGCCAGAGCGATTTCTCTAATAAATTTGGAATTCTCTGCAGCTTCTGCAGGGCGATAGATCAGATCATAATTGTGCTCAGCTTCAGGATTGTAAACCGCGCGGGGTCTACATTTGTTGTAGTTCGGTTGTAACCGACTAAACACACTGGAACTTTCTCCTTCACAGTAGGTTCTATCATATTCCCTGGTATGGGTATCCTGTGACGGGCCCAACCTGATGTGAACTGACTGACGGCGATGAGAATGAGACTCATCCTGATATTCTCTTCGGCGATTTTCTGACGAGTATACTCGATGGAGATCTAGAGTAAACCTCGGTGTCTTCGATCTGGACTCGTGATGGTCCGTCGTGTTGAGAAACATGAGGTACCGATGGTGCTCTTGCACGGGATACAGGCCTTCGTGATTGGTTTTGGGGGGCAGTTTGTGCACAGATTTATGCATACACAACATTTAATGCCCCCTGAGATCTGACATACCAGGAGATTGGGGTCTCTCCTGGGGGTAGAATCGAGCTTACAGGGATCTCAGGCTGTATCCCTGGGGTGACAGGTTCGTTTGGATGATTATTAGTGAACTGCACTTCATTGTCATCCGAGGCTTCTTCTACAATACCCTCAACCTGGGTATTGTTAACGAAATTTGGCCGAGGGCCATTTTGATGGTGAGTTGAAGTTTCTTCCATTTACAAATGGAAACAACAAAGTGAATCGAAAACGAGAAAAAATGGATGAAATAGAGAAATCGGTGGGCGCTAATGAAGAAACACTGGATAAATGACCGGAATCAGATAATCCAGGGGGTTAGGTTCTGCATAAAAAGGGTTGGTTCTCTCTCGTTCGGTTAAAAGGGGCAGATCTTCTCTTCTTCTTGATAGCTGCAAAATAGACACCGTCAGACTCGCCACGGGGAGAATGGGGGTTCTCTCCGTGACCACCCTCCGGCGTGAGAATAAGTATCGGTATATGAAGAAGAAGAAGTATAAGTGAAGTGAATGTGACTTGAAGTTTGTACTTGAATTACTCTTCTATTTATAGCCGGGAGTTTGGGCGGGAAAACCTGTTATTGAAATATTGACGGAATATGCTAACTCCGTAAGCGGTTATTTTTCCCTCCGTTAATTTTCTTAATCCGACGTGAGAGCACACGGATCGCTATTTAGATCAACGGCTAGGGTATTTCCACGTGGAAAGTGGGCAAGTGGAGATTTCTCTCCAATTCCATGCCATCATCGTGACTTCAAGGGAGCCCGAGATGATGACACGTGGCTTAGACGGTTATAACTGTCTGGTGGTGCACGATTGAGTCTTCTAGAAGATTACAGCCGTAATCCGGTGTGACTCCTTATCGTGTGGGATCAGTGCAGTAAATAATATCCAAGTCTGGGTATTATTTGAGCGGGAGTGCTTGTTGGGATTTTTATCCCTTTGTTATGGAGAAAGGCGCAAGGATTTATTAATTTCCTTTTGGCGCGCAGGTGTTGTCGGCTGTCTTTCTTCTAAGCTCTCTTTATTGGACCAGTGCGCGGCCGCGCAAGGTCTAAAGAGGGTTAAAAGATGAGGTTATGTTATGGTCCCAAGTATTCAAGGCGAGGTTCTTGGGACCTTACCCCTTCAACAATGAAAATGACATTGACACTCTGTTGCACCCGAGCATTCTCCCCAAGCACTGCTCCCATGTAAATCGGTACACAGCGTGTGACAATCTCCTCTACCACAGTTACCGCTCGGCAAATTCTCAAGTGCCTCACATGTGCGTCGATCTATGTCATCGTCCCCACCAACTTCATTAATAATCCCAACATCTAACACAATCCATAAAGTTAACAAAAATATCTGAAATTCTTATACGTAAAAACATATTATAGGATGAGATTAATCTACATTTTTATTTAAAGATAACATATATTATAAACAAACACACATCTAAACTCACCTTTCCGTGCAGATGTTGTGATAACTATTAAAAGGGTAATAAGTATGCTAATAATAAGCTTCATGGCTTGTGTTTTGTTGCTTAGTGTTCAAGTGTACTGCGAAAAGTAAGTTGAAAAAATTTGGTTTACAAAGATGTGCATTTATAGGATGAGTTGGAGTAATAACATTAAAACGGTTGTATTGTCGGTTTAACATATTAAATGGTATATGTTATAAGTTTAGGTTTATGGTAATACTAAGTATAATGTTTGATGAAATAGATATAACAATAAATTACTTTCTTCTATTTTGATTAACATAACTTATAACAACAACTTATATTTCATTCCCTATTTTACAAATATGTTACAGATATTACATTTTCAATTATTCCAAATATTTCAAAAAATGGTATTTTAGTTATAACTTTATATAGTTAGTTTTTCTTTTAAGAAAACTCATTTAACAATTAAACGAGAAATGTCAGCAGAAGGGCACGGAAGGCACGCCCTGAGAGACCTGCATTCCGTTCGATTTGTGTTTGCTAATAACTGTTATAGTAATTTCAACAATCATGTTATCGACTTGATAGTGATGTTTCAAACGTTTTCATCCAGTTTACTACGGATGAATTTTCTAACTTAAGAATCTACGTGCCAAGGGTAATTACAACGTATGGGGACTCTCAGTTTTGGGCGTTTGAATGACAGAGGGTGGTGGTGCTATTTTTGGTGTCTTAGAATCGTAAATCTTATAATAAACGGTTGTTCTTGGATAGAAACGTATTATTTAGAAATTTTCTTTTAGGTATGTGATTTTGTTAAAGAAAATTTTAAGGAGGTCTACATATTAAAACAACAGAAGTCATGCAACATGTTACTCGACACCAACGTGCCCATTGAAGATGACAAAATGGTGTTTTGACCCGTCGCACACTTCATTAAATCAAGTAGAACCATTTTGATTTAGCGAGTATTTATAGTGGCCAGTTTAACCCGTTGTTCACTTTGAGATCAACGCATATACCTGTTGTATGATTTGAATGGACATAAATTGACCAATGTGCAGCTTTTTGTTAACCCAAATCAGCCAATTTTTTGTGACTTCTTCATTTCATTATAGATGTGAAAGTTTGGTTTATTTCCCAAACATGCTGTCAGAAAGTGCTATAAAATTTTATTATATTTTACATCAAACAAAGCATTTTGTGTTTTTGTTCAAAGTTAAATTTCTTCATTAACCAATTTCATTCCTCTAGTTACATTGAACCTTACACAAAATAGATAACCAACACCATGACAATGTTTTGTATTTAGAAAGAAATAT
The DNA here is from genome assembly GCA_030545235.1 of Helianthus tuberosus. Classification (NCBI taxonomy): domain Eukaryota; kingdom Viridiplantae; phylum Streptophyta; class Magnoliopsida; order Asterales; family Asteraceae; genus Helianthus; species Helianthus tuberosus. Next base: position 15,029,184 of record CM060353.1, read on the forward strand.
CGATTAAACCGATCTTATACTTAATCATTATTATGATGCATACACTATGAAAAGAAATATCTCTATTACACCATAATTTTCATAATCTTAAACAAGGTAACGTGGAGGCTTTTAACAATGAAAATGACATTGACACTCTGTTGCACCCGAGCATTCTCCCCAAGCGCCGCTCCCATGTAAATCGGTACACAACGTGTGACAATCTCCTCTACCACAGTTACCGCTCGGCAAATTCTCAAGTGCTTCACATATGCGTCGATCTATGTCATCATCCTCACCACTTTCATTAATAATCCCAACATCTAACACAATCCATAAAGTTAACAAAAATATTTGAAATTCTTATACGCAAAAACATATTATAGGATGAGATTAATCTACATTTTTAATTAAAGATAACATATATTATAAACAAACACATATCTAAACTCCTCTTTCCGTGCAGATGTTGTGATAACTAGTAAAAGGGTAATAAGCATGCTAATAATAAGCTTCATGGCTTGTGTTTTATTGCTTAGTGTTCAAGTGTACTGCGAAAAGTAAGTTGAAAAAAATTGGTTTACAAAGATGTGCATTTATAGGATGAGTTGGAGTAATAACATTAAAACAGTTGTATTGTCGGTTTAACATATTAAATGATATATGTTATAAGTTTAGGTTTATGGTAATACTACGTACAATGTTTGATGAAATAGATATAACAGTAAATTACTTTCTTCTATTTTGATGAACATAACTTATAACAACAACTTATATTTCATTCCCATATTTTTCAAATATGTTACAGATATTACATTTTCAATTAATCCAAATATTTAAAAAAATGGTATTTTAGTTATAACTTTATATAGTTAGTTTTTATTTTAAGAAAAATCATTTAACAATTAAACGAGAAATGTCGGTAGAAGGGCACGGAAGGTACGCCCTGAGAGACCTGCATTCTGTTCGATTTGTTTTTGCTAATAACTGTTATAGTAATTTGAACAATCATGTTATCGACTTGATAGTGATGTTTCAAACGTTTTCATCTAGTTTACGGATGAATTTTCTAACTTAAGAATCTACGTGCCATGGGTAATTACAACGTATGAGGCCTCTCAGTTTTAGGCGTTTGAATGACAGAGGGTGGTGGTGCTATTTTTGGTGTCTTAGAATCCTAAATCTTATAATAAACGGTTGTTCTTGGATAGAAACATATTATTTTGAAATTTTCTTTTAGGTATGTGATTTTGTGAAAGAAAATTTTAGGGAGGTCTACATATTAAAACAACAGAACTCATGCAACATGCTTCTCGGCACCAACGTGCCCATTGAAGATGACAAAATGGTGTTTTGACCCGTCGTACACTTCATTAAATCAAGTAGAACCATTTTGATTTAGCGAGTATTTATAGTGGCCAGTTTAACCTGTTGTTCACTTTGAGATCAAAACATATACCTGTTGTATGATTTGAATGGACATAGACCAATGTGCAACTTTTTGTTAACCCAAATCGGCCAATTTTTTGTGACCTCTTTATTTCATTATAGATGTGAAAGTTTGGTTTATTTCCCAAACATGCTGTCAGAAAGTGCTATAAAATTTTATTATATTTTACATCAAACAAAGCATTTTGTGTTTTTGTTTAAAGTTAAATTTCTTCATTAACCAATTTCATTCCTCTAGTTACATTGAACCTTACACAAAATAGATAACCAACACCATGACAACGTTTTTTATTTAGAAAGAAATATCGATTAAACCGATCTTATACTTAATCATTATTATGATGCATACACTATGAAAAGAAATATCTCTATTACACCATATTTTTCATAATCTTAAACAAGGTAACATGGAGGCTTTTAACAATGAAAATGACATTGACACTCTGTTGCACCCGAGCATTCTCCCCAAGCGCCGCTCCCATGTAAATTGGTACACAACGTGTGACAATCTCCTCTACCACAGTTACCGCTCGACAAATTCTCTAGTGCCTCACATGTGCTTCATTAATAATCCCAACATCTAACACAATCCATAAAGTTAACAAAAATATCTGAAATTCTTATACGTAAAAACATATTATAGGATGGGATTAATCTACATTTTTATTTAAAGATAACATATATTATAAACAAACACACATCTAAACTCACCTTTCCGTGCAGATATTGTGATAACTAGTAAAAGGGTAATAAGCATGCTAATAAAAAGCTTCATGGCTTGTGTTTTGTTGCTTAGTGTTCAACTGCACTGCGAAAAGTAAGTTGAAAAAAATTTGGTTTACAAAGATGTGCATTTATAAGATGAGTTGGAGTAATAACATTAAAACGGTTGTATTGTCGGTTTAACATATTAAATGATATATGTTTTAAGTTTTAAGTTTAGGTTTATGGTAATACTAAGTACAATGTTTGATGAAATAGATATAACAATAAATTACTTTCTTCTATAACAACAACTTATTTTTCATTCCTCTATTTTTCAAATATGTTACAGATATTACATTTTCAATTATTCCAAATATTTGAAAAAAATGGTATTTTAGTTATAACTTTATATAGTTAGTTTTTATTTTAAGAAAAGTCATTTAACAATTAAACGAGAAATGTCGGTAGAAGGGCACGGAAGGCACGCCCTGAGTGAGCTGCATTTTAAGTTCTAAACGATTCACTTAGATTGTCAGTATACTGATCCACTTAAATTTTTACACAAAGTTCAACTGTTTCGAGATACGAGATTAGTGTTTTAAGGTCTTAAACTTATTCGCATGTCCCACCTCAGAATATACTCCCGTATCCAGACTTCTATATTCAGTCTTACAGGTGAATGTACACTAATGATATATGTAAACGGGTAATGCGAGACCATGAGAGCTCAGGTTAGAACTTCCGTTCAGACAAAAAGATGATGACTCATCTTTTGGTGTGTCCCGTTTGGGGATCTTTTCTTCAATAGCACATGATTAGCATTTTCAATGTTTCATCATATTTTATGCTGAGGGTAGGCTTTAAGAATAAAGCAGTGCAGAGCATTATACGAGGACTAGGCTATTGCTTCCGCAAAATCAGAAGTCCAGGTATAATACCCCAGATATCATCACGCACAAAGACCTAGTATGTCAGAAATAGAAAATCTTTCAAACAAGATTTCAGGGGTTACCCATATATCCGAGAGATGTTCCCCACGTGATAAGTAAATCTTGATATTTAGGTTTATATCTAGAAAACAATCTACTGAATGTGCAAAAACCTACTGGCACATCCTCAGTGAGACCGTTTATCACATTTGACTTTTCAATTCTTTAGCGTGCTGTGAAAGTCCAATGATGTACTATCATTTCCTTTTTTTCACAACAAAACTCATTTTTGTTTTTTTTTTTCAAATTTTTTGACGTTTTCAAAATTTTCAAATGTTTTTGGATTTTCTGAAATTTCTTACTCCCCCTAAAATTCAAAATCATTTAAAGAAAGTTTGACAAACTGATTTGAATTGCTACACTTCTCCATCCACTTGGCATAAACAATTAGAACTCCCCCTGACAACAAACTATTTTCCCATTATGATTTCAAAATACTTAAGTTTGTTTTAATCAAAATGGTTTTTCCAGAAAATTAGTTTTGTTGATTTCACCACTTGTAGGTTAGGGGATTAAATTCATCATTTTGTTCATTTTTAACCACTTGTATGAAAGTTAAATCAAGTTCAACTAAATGACCTTGATTAACCACTTGTAGGTTCAATCCATACCATTTGAAAATTGACAATTTTCAAAACGAAAAATACCACATGTAGGTCGAAATTTCACAGATGTGAATTTCTCAATAAAGATGCCGATTCCTGCTCCACGATTACCAACTTGGGAGCTCTGGCAAGTCAGGATTTTTAAGTAGAGAATGCTGTCACCCAAGCCTGACCAGCCTTAGGTGATTGTGGCTCATCTTTAACCCACCATCTTTTTGATTTATAAAACTCTTTTGCCCCTTTCACCTTCCCGTCAACCATCTTCCCAAAAAAATATTTTACTTTTCCATTAAACGCCTTTTCAGCATCAAATTCTTCCTTACCAGAAAAGAATTGATCTGAAATCTCAATCTTTCCAACTTTGGATTTCAGGTTTTCTCTTGTCAATGACGGAAAGTTTTCTTCGTTCATTTCTGGAACGGAATTCTCATCATTTTTCTCAACAAATGACTCCTCTGACTTTGACGAGTCAGATTCATTGTCAGAACTAGTCTCAGATTTAACAACCCATTTTTGTTTGTTTAAATCGACTCTTCTTTTGTAAAAACGTTTCGAACTTTCACCAGCTTTGAAAGTCGAATTTTTGAACTCTTTAAACTTTTCAATTGGTTGTTCTTTTTTATCAACACATATTTTCTTCATTTTAGAGTTAAAAGAAACTCCCTGTTTTGTGTTGGTTTGCTTTGGGCAATTCCAAGCAATGTGTCCAACTTCTTGACATTTGAAACAAGTTCTTCTGTCAACTCTTGGTGTAGATTTTTTCAACATATTCTTTTTCTTTTCAGCGAGAAACTCTTGATTTGACTGTTTTCTGAGCAGTTTCTCCTTCTCTTCCTCTGAACTTGTACTTGAAACAAATTTAGTTTTTATTTTATAATTTTTCTCATTTTTATAATTTTCAGGTGGAATGAAACCTAAACCTTTCTTTTTGAAATTACTGTTATGGTTTGATTTCTTTTGAAAACCAGAACCAGAACTGTAACCTTTTTTCTTGTTCAATCTTTGTTGAACTCTTGAAGTGTATTTTTTAGGTTTTTCAGTAAGATTTACATCTTTTATTTCAGAAATATTAATTTCTGTTAATTTGAAAACCTGTTTGATCTGTTCAGTTTTAACACTTCTTATTGGAAATTCTTTATCAGAAAATAATTTGTCAGAATCATTCAAAGTATATGCTATTTTGAATGTTTCGTCTTTCAAATTATTTTTTGACATCAGAAATTCTTTATTGTAAATCCTTTTAACCGATGAACTCGGACTCTTGTCTGATGAACTCGAACTTTCAGATTTAGACTCCGACTTTGACTCTTCATCCATATCCAACACCTGATCGACCACTTTCTTTAATAACTCAGACTCATGATGTCACACCCCCAAAATCCACCATGCGGAGTATCACCGCTTGGAGGCGTGACATGACCAGGATCGAGCCACCAATCATATTGAACAACGTAATTAAGTAACTTAAACCAACCACAATATAATTGGTGACCTAAAGGTAACCAACGTAAGTTAACAGCGGAAGCATAATACGTAAAACATAAGTTCCATAGTTCATAAGTTTAAAGTCCAAAACGTAGAGTTAATAAGTTCATAAGGATTAAATGTTTAGCACGGAACATAACAATCCATATTCCACAACAACCTCCTCCTCGTGCAAGCTCTATAAGCATCTAGCGACCTGTAATGCATGTAACAACGAGTCAACAACAAAGTTGAGTGAGTTCACGGTTGGTTGATTAGTTTTAAGTTGTTTCTGAAAATGTGGTTTGACTTTCGTTGGCTTATTTGCCGTGGGGGTTACCCCATAGTTGAAAGTATGTTTAACCAGTTCCTTTTATTACCCAAACCATATCCATAATTAGTAGGGGTTTCCCCATGTGAACTTCTAGACCGTTACCATATCGACAACTGACGAACAATAGTTGTGCCCTACATCAGTGTCTATCATCACTGACAGTTTGCTATAGTCCATTAGTACACGCCCGTCCGAACGGCACGGTGTGAGGTTTGTTAAACCTAATAGCGCTATTAACTAATGACCCGCTCGCCATTGGCCTCGGCGATTAAGTCGATATAAAATGAGGAACTTCATGATAGAGTTTTGTCTAGTAAGTTTTAAGGTTGTTGTCCTACCTAAGGAGGACGAACGTACGCATTCTACCCAAGGAGAACACGTAGGATTAATATTGGCATCCTACCTATGGAGGATGGCCATACATACCCTACCCAAGGAGGATATGTAGGTTCCGTTTTAATTCTTTAACCCATTCCCAAACCACCAGGAATCCCATGCCTTAGAAAGTATGTGAACTCACCTCGGTTTGCTCGGTTAGATTAGTTACTCTAATAATCAGGAAATCAAGCACGTCCTAATAAGGTACAGATAACAATCAATTTCTCATGCACAACACGTATGGTTTATCTACCCATTACTTTTATCACATATCACACAATTTAAACGTTAACGCACTTTGTTAAGTTATATATTATTTTACCCTAAAATAATATAACGGTAAAATAAACAAATATTCACACAAGAGTTTTAGTATACAATATATATTTTAAATATATGTTTATCAAATTTTATTTATGAAAGTCAACCTCCGATACTTGGTGTTTGGTTACAAAAATTATGGCGAAGTTTATATTCGAAAAGCAAGTTATAAAATACACTCATAACGCTTGTTTTAGAAAAATATTTTCTAAGTGTTGGGATTTTTAGAAAATTTCGCCAGAGTTTCCTTTGTAAATGGAGGTGTCCATGCTTACTAGCATATCATTTTCTTTTCAAAAATTCGTTCAAACAATTCTAAATCATCAACCTACAATCTCTATTTTCCAAACTTGTCAAAAACAAGCATAAACTATAAACTTATGAACTTGAAAATTTATAAAATATGTAGTGACTTACTAGCATACTTAGTAAGTCTTGTTACCTTTTAAAATGTGATTAGTTCTTTAAAAACTTTATTTTTAAAGACTTTAAGTGTTTACAACTTCCACCATATTTTCTAAAAATATTTCTTCATGAAAGTTTCTAGTTACACAAGTGTTTCTACACTTGTTTATCCACCAAAAATGTGATTAGTTTTTGTAAGGTCCAATATTTAATGAAACTTATATTTTTCACTTGGTTCTTTTGAGAAACCACTCATGGATCTTTATATCTACAAGATTGTAACCCACTTTGATTTTTATTTTTACAAGAAAACATTTATTTATTCAAGTTCATAGTTTATGTGTGGATGATTCCATCATCCTACACATTTCTAACTTTCTCATCTTGCTAGGTCATGTTTTTAATCATGATCTAGCAAGATCATGTGATGATCCATATCAACTACATGAGTAAACAATAACCAACAAGCATAACAACACAAGAATATCATGATTTCTTCATCTTTTAACCATACTTTATTACTAGGTTAGTTTATGTTCAAGACTTCTTCATAAGATTCATTAAAGTTCTTATCATTTTGATCACTACACATCATTAACCACTTAAATAACATGTAAAATGCAAGGATCCAAGTTCTTACGACTAGCTCAAGGCTAGGGAAGTTCAAGTGAAGAAATGTGGTGGTTAATAGCGAATAGAGAAGGTCCTTCAACTTCCAAGAGCACCAAGCTTCGTTGTTCACCTTCTTACACCTTGAGACACACTTGGAAGGATTGAACAAAAATCGAAAATGGTGGATGTAGCAAGAGGGGTGTTCGACCGAGCTTCTATGGAGGGAGAGAGAGAGTGGAGTTTGTTGATTGTAAGTGATGAAGAAATGTGTGATCCCTTCTGCCTTTTTATAAACCAATGTCACCCTTTATCCTTTGTGCAATGTGTTTCTTAATCTCCAACATAATCAGTTAGAATATTAAACAAATCCATGGGTGGGGACACCCATGGTAACCGGCTCCAGGGGGGGTTATAGGATTGGGTTTCAGTTGTTTAGTTACTAATCTAGTTTGAATTCAAGTATTAAGTTAGTGGTTTATGGTATGTTATATATTATATAGTGTGTTAATGTGTTCGGGGACCCTAACTAGCTCAGAAAAATAAAAACAATGTGTTTGACAATATTTTTGTGTTTCGGGTAGTGTCCGGTTGTTTGGTTTGATACTGTTCCGTTAAAGTGCTTAATTATTCCGTTTAGTGTCCTACATATATATTTTTGTAACATTTTTAATTCCCAACACTTGGGGAAACATACAGGGCTATTTAGTAAATTTTTCTGCACAAGACTAATATGTTAACAAGCACATGTAGGTACGACACCGTAATCAGAAAGCAGTTAAGTAATTCCACACAGTCATCAAGCACTTTAATTAACATAAATAAATTGTACGGTTACATGAAATTATGAGGGTTGTCACATTCTCCCCCTGTTAAGAGAATTTCGTCCCAAAATTTTGCACGTGGTTAATGAGGAAGCTAGTTATGTTGCGTTGGTTTCCTGGTTTTCTGGGGTGTCACATCATCCCCCCGTTGGTTTGGAATTTCGTCCTGAAATTCTGCAGTAGCTTCAGCCTCAGTAGTGGTTGCACTTTTCTTAAACAGCTGGGGATACTTGAGTTTCATTTGGTCTTCTCGTTCCCAGGTATACTCTGGGCCACGACGGGAATCCCAACGAATTCGAACAAGAGGTATTCTTGTATGCTTGAGAATCTTAACATCTCGATCAGTAATCTCTACTGATTCCTCGACGAATTGCAGCTGGTCGTCAATAGTGAGCTCCTTTAAGGGAACTATGAGGGTCTCATATGACAGACACTTCTTCAGATTCGACACATGGAAAACATTGTGTGTGACAACCTGAACTTTCAAGGTTAGTGTCATTTGATCTCGTGATTCTAACTCCTCATAATTCTTTTTCTTCCACGCTCTTGTTATATTAAACTTTTTATTGAACTTCTTGTTTTGATAAACTTGTCGAATGTGAATCTATGTGGTTGTAACTAAGTGTATGGTTGGGTCCGTTTAAGTGTTTGGGTTTGTTTATAAGGGCCGCACATGAACCTGGGCCGCTATATATATATTTTTGGGCCGCGAGTGTATTGAGTGCAACCCCACACACACGATATGTATGTGGGCCGCGGCTAATCACCAGCTCTCACTCTATTCAGCCCATGCATGCATATCGGGCCGAACCACTTGAGCCCAATCCCTACCTTTCCTTTATGTATACGTAAATTAAGTATGGGTTTCATATACAACTTGTTGCAAACCCTATATTCCCCAAAATCATCGACGACAGTATCTAGAGCATCATCATCGAAGCCCTTCTCCTCGTTCGAAGTGTTCTACATCTCGTTCTTGCACCCCTCTACTGTCTCGCGGTTAGTATAAACATACTTGTTATAATTCTGTTGTATGATCTTGACTATGTGTGAACTTGTAAATGGAATTGTATGAATAATCATGGAGTTCGTGTAACCTAGGGTTATTGACGAATGATTTCTGTTAAGATGTTGATGTATGTTTTGATGGTTAGCCGATTAGGATTGATCGGAAGATAGGTATGGTGCTAACTAACGTGTTTGACAAACTAAGGGTGCATAATTACTCAAATATAGGACAAACGCTAACGGATGAATTGGTGTAGCTGAATAAAAAAAATGGAAGTTCATGTTGATGTTCATGATCATCGCATAACTGGTAGTTGCTGTTGCTACTTGGTTCGATTTACATGAGCATGAAAGTGGAATGATTGTGTTATTATTTGAATTGAATAATTGTTTAACATTTTAGTAAACTGCCAGTTATGAGTGACCGAAAATATGGAATGCAAATTAAAGTTGTCCACTAAATTCACAAAATACAATGCAACCGATTATGATATATTAGTGGCTTTTAGGGGTCCAATACATTTGATGGTAAGTGGTCTGACATAGTAGATAACCTTGAATAAAAGTGGAGGCCCATGTGTGTAGTCTTAATCTAATCAAACCATATGAGTATTTTAATAATGTTGTAGTAAGAATATCATGTGCATGAAAGTGTTTGATGGGTTGATGAGATGATTAACCGATTAATCTATGTTGAGTAGTTAGAGGTATTTTGTTAATTGATTTTGATTGTTAGTTGCATAATACAAAGTTACTGTTATTATTAAGGAGGATAATTAATTTGTGTGGAATGGGGATAAACACATTAAAGGTCATGGATAAATTGCTAGAAACATAATATGAGAAGTTGTAGTGGGGAATAGGGCTGCACATACATGTAAATTGATTGGGCTGTTGCTAGTCTAAATTGTAAACAAGTAGTAACAATTGAGTTATGTCACACCCTGGCTTTTGCGGAAGCGTGGGTTTATTTGGTGTGACTTCTTAATACCATAGCAACAATCACAACAATGCTATATGATAAAAATACGAGATGTTCATCCATTAATTGAATTGAGAAAATACCACAATATCATTGTTTAGAAACATGACACTTGTAATAAGTTACAAACCATAAGTTGTTTAAAACGTATTCATAAGACACATAAAAGACTTTGGATAAGATGAGGTTTAGAGACATATAACCCGTCCAGGAGTAGGTTACACCTCTCAAACTTCATAACTCTGGATGACATCTAAAAACCAACGCAGCTAGACACATGCATACCCTGCCAGATCCTGCTAGTTTCCTGAAATACATGTAGTTTGAAAAATCAACAAAAAGTTGAGCGAGTTCATGTGTATGTCTGTGAGTATAAACCTTTGAAATATGTATTGTATGTATAAAAGTCCCTTTGTAACGTTGTATGTATAATCGTTTGTGAACAATGTATGAAAGTCACTGGTATGTAGCAAATAAGGAAAAAGAGATCACCAATGGTTTGCAAGGCCATTGATATGTGTGAAGTGCCGTAGGAAAACTCAAACCTAGCAAATTTGTACCGGGCTTCCGGCTGGAAGACATAGTCACCTCTATGGGTCACCCTGACCTCACGGGTGTGGGCTCGCTACACCCAAATAGATCTATCACTCATGTCCCTCGGTCCTACATCGAGGATTAATGGCTTTCAGTTCCCGCCTACCCACTCACATGATCTAAGTAGTAACCCTCCTTACGCTAACCATACCATAATGTCTGTAATAGTTGTAACATACTTGGTACTCGTTCTCACCAAGTGTGCTTTTTGTAGTCTTTTGTATTCTCAAATTGTATCATACTTGGTACTCGTTCTCACCAAGTGTGTTTCTTGTTATTATACCATTTGTAAAAATTGTAATATTTGTAACATGTATTTTATCCCAGCCTCTAAGGCTGAACCTCCCCAACCTCTAAGGTTGAACCTTTAGTATAATCCATTCGTACACAATATTTAGAAATATGAGTTTTTGTTCGTTCAAAACTTTGTATGTTCTTGTAATACATGTGCATGTCTTTCCACCCCGAAAACATTAATAAAAATGTAAAACCTTAAAAAGTGGGGTTATGAACTCACTTGTCTGTAAACATTTAATACCATGTATAAAAGCGTCTGTAAGTGTATGTAATAATTGTAACATGTATTCCACCCCCGAAGTATAAAACTGAAAACAGTTAAGAGAAAAGGGGGAACATGAACTCACCTTGATTACGAATAAGACCTAATGAGTATGCAAATGTGAGAGTTCTTGGGAATATGATTCCACGTCACTCTAATTGATTGAACATGTAACAATATAGAATATGTATTAACAATAATGTTTAATCTAATGAACGGAGATCCTAAATCTATAGGATTTGGTAGTGTTTTGTTTACGAGAATAATGTGATAATTATATAACTAATTATAAAAAATAATTAACTTAAATCAGAATAATTAAAATAACATTTTTAATTATTTAGCTTGAATATTACTGATTTAAAATAATTATTACGGCCTTGGAATCATTTTAAAATGTATTAAAATGATTATAATAACAATAAGTAAGTTTATATAAGTTTAATTATCTAAATAATTAAACATATTAAAAATTCAGATTCTTAATTTATATAAACTCAGGATAACGCATATTTTGTCATAAAAATAATTTTGGATCAAAATTATATAGTTTAATTACACTAAATTAAACTATATAAATAAGTATAAATACTGATTTATTTATATAAATATCAAATTTATATAAAATATGAGCAACAGTATTATTTTTGTAAAGATTGTCATTTAAAATAATTGTCATAAAATTTTCAGAATTTATTTCTGAAAATCGAATTTAATATGAATTTTGGAGAATAAAACTGTTTTAAATTCTATAAAAATGGTTTTATAAATAAAACACCAGTTTTTATATTTTTAATAAATGTGACAGTACATGAAGTAATTATTCTGAAATTTTCAGAATTTAACTAATTAACGTCGATTTATTATGAATTAATGAAATAAACTGTTTTTATAAAAAAATAAGATGATGTACTATTCATCATCTTCTTCCCAAAACTGGTCAACGAAAGTCAACCCGATCCAATTTCGATTCAAAACACCATTATAACCTAATTAAATTTACAGATACATTAAACAAACAATATCATACCGATTATATGAAAGAAACGATTCCGGTATCGACTGGAGGTGGCGGTTCGACTAATTCCGGCAACGGTTTTCCGGCGAAAGTGAAATCCGACTCATTTCAATGTGTTAGTGAGTTTTGAAAGGTGTGAGAAGTTCGTGAAGGTCCAGGGAATTAAATACATGTTCCAATCGATACCAAAACAATCGAAATTAGTGGGTTTGATCGGTTTTAAATTTTTTTAAAGAAAAACCGAATGTGGATCGGTTATAACCCAAAATGTCAAACAATGGAGTTGGAAAAATCGAGTTGGAAACATGTAGTGGTTGATTTCGGATCAACTAAACAAATAAACTTGTTGATTAGATCGAGTTCTTGTGGTTTGGTTGATTTCCGGATTCAGCAGTTTGCTGATATAAATGTATCAGATCTGTATTAAAGTGTGTTTAAATATTAATTGGTTTTGATATAAACCGGATGTGGCATTCCCAGCCGGGTGGTTAAGCTGTTGCTTGTTATATTTAAGGTCTCGAGTTCGATCCTAGTTGTGGCCGGTTCTTTGGGTTATAAACCCTTTTTTTTTTATTTAAATAACTTATAATTTACATTCAGGTCCCTGTGGTTTCAGAACTTACAAAATGGTCCCTGTAACAGCTAACTTGAATAACTAACTAGGTTAGCCCTTATAATAGAAATCCTTTAGAGATATTAAACCCGGTTAATGTTTCTTGTTTAAAACAGTTTCAGAAATGGCTGTAATAGTCCCTGTAGTTCAAGTTTCTGAAAATGACCAAAAGGTCCTTGGACTTTTGATTCAAAAATACATGTATTTAGTTTATTTAAAATATAAGTTTTAGAAATGACATTTTGAACCCTATACTTTTAAAAGTTTTAAAAATTTAATTCTTTTATTTATAAAGTAAGTTTCAAAAATGTCATAAAGGACCCTAAACATTATAGTTTTCAGAAATTATATTTCTAATCCGAACTTATAAGATTTCGAAAATGACTTTTTAGTCTCCGGACTTTTGTACTTTCTAAAAATGACGGTTTTAGTCCTCGGGCTTTAAATCAACGTTTTCAAGCAAGTTTCAAGGAATGAAAATTAGATCCCTCGAATTGTAGTTTCACAAAATGTCATAATAGGCCCTTATAGTTTATGTAGTCTTGTTTAATAGCATAAAACTCAACAAGATTGTAATTGTTTCACGTGTTTGTATCGGCATAAGCATGTATAAACATGTATAAGCACAAAGCAAATATTAATTACTTGTACAGTACCCGTAAATTTTGAGGGTTGTCACATTCTCCCCCTGTTAAGAAAATTTCGTCCCGAAATTTAAGAGGAAAACTTTTGGAGAGATGATATTCTTGCCGAAATGTTGGGCTAAATAGTTTTATTCTATATATTATAAAATTACATTTCCTTTATACACCATTTATTATATACATATATATACGTATATGACCGTTGCCCAATGGCTATAAAACTGTAATATTACCGTTGCCAAACGGTAATATTTTTGCCACCAATTATCAATCTTATTTCTCTCACAACCAACACTCTCCTTCTCACGATTATTCAAGAAAAAGAAAAAAAATTTTCTGAAAATGATTCATCCAGTTCTGATATTGATTAGCGTAATGGTAATATTGTCGGCGGTCTTGCTGTATGAAGGAATGTATGAGTTTCCGTCCCAACTTTTTCGTATTTATGTATTTGCCTACGTGTTTATCGTTGTACCCCTGTATGTTATCTCATTTTTAGTGAGTATCTAGATTTGTAATGGTTTGATTTCGAATAAAAATCTCTAGCATGATGATTTTGAGGAATTTACAAGGATCATTGTATAGGAATTGTTTTACATGGCACTGTGCTATGCTGTATTTGTAATGTAAATCTTTGGCAAACAGATGTGTGTGCAAATAAACAAATATGGATAATCACATAATCACATAATGTTTTTATATGCCACCTTACTTAACAAGGCTTACTATGATTCTCATGCATCGAACCCCGTAATTAAGTGTGCACCCAAAATTACGTGTTTCGTTGCATGGTCCACATAGCACTTCTAGTCAAGTGAGGAAACACATAAGATCGAAGTATCATTCAAATCAAATAAGCATCAATATAACACAACATTAATTGAATCAAAACATAGATATCATTGTTTGGTTGACAGTCTATTATGCTGTAAATAAATTATATATGAAATAAGTCATGCAATGGATCAATTTCAAGTTCAAAATTATCAGGTAGTGGAGGTAGTGGATCCAGTTGCATACGAGCAGTTAGCATGTTTTCCAACCATTGATTCCGTTCTGTCAGCCATTGTACTTGTCGTGACAAATCTTGGACCTGATTGCTTAACCTGGCCATTTCAACTACCATTTGATCTGGATGTAGACCTATTTGAGGCACCGTACTTGGGCCTGCTATATCAGTTGGTGGCAGTTGTTCTACTTCATTCAATAGTGACAGGAAGGATTGTGGCAGTACTGGTGACTGCAAAAGTGATTCCGATCCTAATTGATCTTGGATCATCATGCTTTCATCAAACAATTCATGTTGGATCCTCCTCGAAGACTATCGGTGAAAAGCCTTGTGAGACGTTTGGTGTAAATGCTTGGGGTGGGTTAGTTGGAATATGTTCGTATATGTATGGCAGCTGTGGTTGCTTATCGAAACGATAAAACGACTGTTGAGGAAACTGCGACCATAATTGTTGTAAATTTTGGGTGTGGGTACTTTCTAAGATAACTGGAGCTCCCTCTGATTGGGATGGTTGAATTGGTGCATAAATAGAAGCAAAGGTTCGCATAATGATGTCAAAATTTACAACCCCAGGTGCCCTTGGTGGAGATAATCCTTGGATAATCTGATCACTTAGGACACCTAATGATTGTGCTATTTTGGTTATGTAAGATCCTCCCATGAGACTTTTCAGGGGATTGGATTGTTGATTATCAAAATATGCAGCAAGTTCATAGGCAATATTACAAGGAACTTGCTCAAAAATACTATACAGATAGAAAAGTTCGGTTGTCTTAACCCTTTGTTGATTATACTTGCGCCCCGTGATAGTGTTGACTAAAACACGGTGCATATATCGATAACGAGGGTCTGTGAGGTTCATGTCATTATTGTTGCCACCCCATTCTTTTGTTGAATGGCGTTGCCAAAATTCTGCCAATTCTGCGGAGTAAAAAGAGGTTAATGCCCTAGTGAAAATGGGCTGGTTAACTTCTTCATCTGTATATATACCCAGATGAACCGCAAATTGTGATAATGACATAGTATATGTTTGTCCACAAAGTTGAAAACTTATTGACTCATCGGTAAGACTGTTATTGTATTCGAAAATAAATGTGGACCAGAACTCATATACCAACTCATCATAAGATGGTTCTAGAATGTCGAAGAAACGGCGCCAGGGGGTATTAGGTGGTAGCAATCTTGCTAGTACGCCATTGGGATCAACCATTCCTATTTGGTTCCAATCAATGCCGTTAATATTAAGAACTTTAAGATTCCTGATTTTTCGGTACCTCTCTCGAGCGGATAATTCGGCAAACCGAAGGAATGGATGAATTCCTGCTGCATTAGAAGATTCAGCATGTGCTACCGGGAAATTTTCCATTTGAATGTTGGGTTTACGTGGTGAGTTTCTTCGGCGAGTGTGTGAGTGGTATGGAATGTTGTGGTGTGGTGATGTGAGAAACAAAATGTGGGAATTGTATTGTGTTTACCAGTGGTGATCGATTTTGCATGTGAATGTAAAACACATTTATAAAGGAAAAATAGAAGACACGTACATTGATTAAATCCCGAAAAGTCAAGGTGAATGAAACGAGGTTTGTCGTTGATCGGCGGAAGGCGAAAAGGAAGAGACGATAAGGACTTTGCTGCTGCTGCTTTTCGTTTTTCGGCGGCAAAAGTCGGGCGAGAAGAAAACAAAAGAGTGGAAAGAAATTAAATAATCTTGTCGGCACAATAATTCGGCAGGAAAGAAAAGAATAGGGATCGAGTGATTAATGTGCTTGTTTGTGAGAGTAGTGTCTTGTGTTTCACGTCGAGAAGGCATCTTCTAAAAGAAAATCATATTGGTCCGGTCATAATAAGTATAGTAAGTAACTAATGTACGTATGTAATAAAACAATAACTCATAATATCTCATGTCATGATGCCAAATAAATGATCCAACAACGCATGTAAGTCACAATCAATGTAAGCAAGTAATCATCCTAGTCTTCCCCAGACTATCCCACCTAGTCTCTCAGACTAACTCCCTAGCCTCTCAGACTAACTTCCTGGCCTCTAAGACCAAAACCTTTCCAATCTCTAAGATTGAACCCCTCAGTCTCTAAAACTGAATGTGTAGGAAGCGGTATGTGAAAAACTTTGTAAAAATTGGTTAAATAAAGACTGACTCAAAAACTAAACCTTTGGACATGCTTTGGCCTAATAGGTATCAGTACTCTCGCCGATAGGTCCCCAGGTAGGCAACGGGTCCTTATATTTGGATTTATGCGAATGCCAACCTAGACAGGAGTTCTCAGTTCACGATACTTAACCCTTCCAGTTACTACATGTCCGACACGAAAAACACATGTTTTTTTTTTTTAAAAGAAACGTTTGTACCCTGGATCTGAAAACTTGTGTATGCAATGTAAAAAAAAAATTTTTTTTTTTCGTGAGAGCCCTGATGATCATAGTCTAGACTCGAGAAAGAATCCTAGTTCGCTATGATCGAGGCTCTGATACCAAGCTGTCACACCCTGGCTTTTGCGGAAGCGTGGGTTTATTTGGTGTGACTTCTTAATACCATAGCAACAATCACAACAATGCTATATGATAAAAATACGAGATGTTCATCCATTAATTGAATTGAGAAAATACCACAATATCATTGTTTAGAAACATGACACTTGTAATAAGTTACAAACCATAAGTTGTTTAAAACGTATTCATAAGACACATAAAAGACTTTGGATAAGATGAGGTTTAGAGACATATAACCCGTCCAGGAGTAGGTTACACCTCTCAAACTTCATAACTCTGGATGACATCTAAAAACCAACGCAGCTAGACACATGCATACCCTGCCAGATCCTGCTAGTTTCCTGAAATACATGTAGTTTGAAAAATCAACAAAAAGTTGAGCGAGTTCATGTGTATGTCTGTGAGTATAAACCTTTGAAATATGTATTGTATGTATAAAAGTCCCTTTGTAACGTTGTATGTATAATCGTTTGTGAACAATGTATGAAAGTCACTGGTATGTAGCAAATAAGGAAAAAGAGATCACCAATGGTTTGCAAGGCCATTGATATGTGTGAAGTGTCGTAGGAAA
This sequence comes from Helianthus tuberosus, assembly GCA_030545235.1. Taxonomy (NCBI): domain Eukaryota; kingdom Viridiplantae; phylum Streptophyta; class Magnoliopsida; order Asterales; family Asteraceae; genus Helianthus; species Helianthus tuberosus. The sequence continues at coordinate 15,046,752 of CM060353.1, forward strand.
ACTCAAACCTAGCAAATTTGTACCGGGCTTCCGGCTGGAAGACATAGTCACCTCTATGGGTCACCCTGACCTCACGGGTGTGGGCTCGCTACACCCAAATAGATCTATCACTCATGTCCCTCGGTCCTACATCGAGGATTAATGGCTTTCAGTTCCCGCCTACCCACTCACATGATCTAAGTAGTAACCCTCCTTACGCTAACCATACCATAATGTCTGTAATAGTTGTAACATACTTGGTACTCGTTCTCACCAAGTGTGCTTTTTGTAGTCTTTTGTATTCTCAAATTGTATCATACTTGGTACTCGTTCTCACCAAGTGTGTTTCTTGTTATTATACCATTTGTAAAAATTGTAATATTTGTAACATGTATTTTACCCCAGCCTCTAAGGCTGAACCTCCCCAACCTCTAAGGTTGAACCTTTAGTATAATCCATTCGTACACAATATTTAGAAATATGAGTTTTTGTTCGTTCAAAACTTTGTATGTTCTTGTAATACATGTGCATGTCTTTCCACCCCGAAAACATTAATAAAAATGTAAAACCTTAAAAAGTGGGGTTATGAACTCACTTGTCTGTAAACATTTAATACCATGTATAAAAGCGTCTGTAAGTGTATGTAATAATTGTAACATGTATTCCACCCCCGAAGTATAAAACTGAAAACAGTTAAGAGAAAAGGGGGAACATGAACTCACCTTGATTACGAATAAGACCTAATGAGTATGCAAATGTGAGAGTTCTTGGGAATATGATTCCACGTCACTCTAATTGATTGAACATGTAACAATATAGAATATGTATTAACAATAATGTTTAATCTAATGAACGGAGATCCTAAATCTATAGGATTTGGTAGTGTTTTGTTTACGAGAATAATGTGATAATTATATAACTAATTATCAAAAATAATTAACTTAAATCAGAATAATTAAAATAACATTTTTAATTATTTAGCTTGAATATTACTGATTTAAAATAATTATTACGGCCTTGGAATCATTTTAAAATGTATTAAAATGATTATAATAACAATAAGTAAGTTTATATAAGTTTAATTATCTAAATAATTAAACATATTAAAAATTCAGATTCTTAATTTATATAAACTCAGGATAACGCATATTTTGTCATAAAAATAATTTTGGATCAAAATTATATAGTTTAATTACACTAAATTAAACTATATAAATAAGTATAAATACTGATTTATTTATATAAATATCAAATTTATATAAAATATGAGCAACAGTATTATTTTTGTAAAGATTGTCATTTAAAATAATTGTCATAAAATTTTCAGAATTTATTTCTGAAAATCGAATTTAATATGAATTTTGGAGAATAAAACTGTTTTAAATTCTATAAAAATGGTTTTATAAATAAAACACCAGTTTTTATATTTTTAATAAATGTGACAGTACATGAAGTAATTATTCTGAAATTTTCAGAATTTAACTAATTAACGTCGATTTATTATGAATTAATGAAATAAACTGTTTTTATAAAAAAATAAGATGATGTACTATTCATCATCTTCTTCCCAAAACTGGTCAACGAAAGTCAACCCGATCCAATTTCGATTCAAAACACCATTATAACCTAATTAAATTTACAGATACATTAAACAAACAATATCATACCGATTATATGAAAGAAACGATTCCGGTATCGACTGGAGGTGGCGGTTCGACTAATTCCGGCAACGGTTTTCCGGCGAAAGTGAAATCCGACTCATTTCAATGTGTTAGTGAGTTTTGAAAGGTGTGAGAAGTTCGTGAAGGTCCAGGGAATTAAATACATGTTCCAATCGATACCAAAACAATCGAAATTAGTGGGTTTGATCGGTTTTAAATTTTTTTAAAGAAAAACCGAATGTGGATCGGTTATAACCCAAAATGTCAAACAATGGAGTTGGAAAAATCGAGTTGGAAACATGTAGTGGTTGATTTCGGATCAACTAAACAAATAAACTTGTTGATTAGATCGAGTTCTTGTGGTTTGGTTGATTTCCGGATTCAGCAGTTTGCTGATATAAATGTATCAGATCTGTATTAAAGTGTGTTTAAATATTAATTGGTTTTGATATAAACCGGATGTGGCATTCCCAGCCGGGTGGTTAAGCTGTTGCTTGTTATATTTAAGGTCTCGAGTTCGATCCTAGTTGTGGCCGGTTCTTTGGGTTATAAACCCTTTTTTTTTTATTTAAATAACTTATAATTTACATTCAGGTCCCTTTGGTTTCAGAACTTACAAAATGGTCCCTGTAACAGCTAACTTGAATAACTAACTAGGTTAGCCCTTATAATAGAAATCCTTTAGAGATATTAAACCCGGTTAATGTTTCTTGTTTAAAACAGTTTCAGAAATGGCTGTAATAGTCCCTGTAGTTCAAGTTTCTGAAAATGACCAAAAGGTCCTTGGACTTTTGATTCAAAAATACATGTATTTAGTTTATTTAAAATATAAGTTTTAGAAATGACATTTTGAACCCTATACTTTTAAAAGTTTTAAAAATTTAATTCTTTTATTTATAAAGTAAGTTTCAAAAATGTCATAAAGGACCCTAAACATTATAGTTTTCAGAAATTATATTTCTAATCCGAACTTATAAGATTTCGAAAATGACTTTTTAGTCTCCGGACTTTTGTACTTTCTAAAAATGACGGTTTTAGTCCTCGGGCTTTAAATCAACGTTTTCAATCAAGTTTCAAGGAATGAAAATTAGATCCCTCGAATTGTAGTTTCACAAAATGTCATAATAGGCCCTTATAGTTTATGTAGTCTTGTTTAATAGCATAAAACTCAACAAGATTGTAATTGTTTCACGTGTTTGTATCGGCATAAGCATGTATAAACATGTATAAGCACAAAGCAAATATTAATTACTTGTACAGTACCCGTAAATTTTGAGGGTTGTCACAAGTTAGGCTTATGGATTGGATTGGATTGGATTGGCAAACTAGTACACTTACAATGTGTGGACCGAATCCTTGGCAGGCTGTTACATGTTATGTGATTATTCGATGGCACAGGGTGAACGGATTAACTGTCATGACTTAAATTACATGTGTTTGCTACGGATGTAATAAATGTGCATTATGTGAACACAGAATACGTGAATTAATTGTACATGAAAGATGTAGTTTATGTGCACCTGAGACTGATTGTTATCGGTAATTATGTTAGGACGTGTTTGATCAACTGTTAAGCAAGTAACTAACTTTACCGAGTAAACCAAAGGTGAGTTCACTGCTCTTTTCCAAGCATGCGTCCCGGGAAGGGATATCGGGTAACGTTCCAGGGAGGAATGCAGGTTAATGGGATGTTTGTTATTACTTAGTTTCTATTATGTAAGACCCCCTACATCTACCGACAGTTGCCGAGGAGGCAACGAGGTTATTAGTTGATAGCGCTATTAGGATTGGCACCCTCACACCGTGCCGAAAGGACGGGCGTGAACTAATTACCTTGACCACTTGACCAATGCCTATATAGAGGCATTGGGGTTGGGCATTCACATCGTATATATATAAGACCCCTTACATCTACTCGAGGTTGTTAGTTGAACTAATTACCTTGACCACTTGACCAATGCCTAGATAGAGGCATTGGGGTTGGGCATTCACATCTTGTAGCCACATACGGTAATCGAGTTAATAACATCATCAAATCAAACTGTTGAACTGTTTTATACACACATCTGGTAACTAAACGCGTTAACAAAACTTTGAACTCACCAGCGTCGTCTGACACACTTGTCTGCATGCTTGCAGGTCTATAGGGTTATATCTTGTGGAACTTGCTGTCTGGAAGGCTGGAGTGGTCATGGGTCGTTATACTTGGAATCTCAATACGAGCTTAACGGTTTATGATACACTTAACAAATGAGATATGCTTCCGCTGTATATGATGAATGATATGTAACGTTTGTAACTCTTTATATTAATGAATGAAAGTTTTATTTAAACCTATCTAAGAGTTCAATGTGATTGGTGGCTTGGATCCTGGTACGTCACACGCCTCGCGGATGTTTCCGCGTGTGGTATTTTGGGGGTGTGACATTGTGAACCCCGCTGAGTTCTACCGGTGGATTCAGCTTGTAGGCCACCTTGCCAATCTTCTCAATGATTTCAAAGGGTCCAACGTATCGCGGGTTGAGTTTGCCTCGTTTGCCAAAACGAACTACACCTTTCCAAGGTGAGACTTTGAGTAGCACTCGATCCCCAACTTGGAACTCGAGTGGTTTCCTACGCTTATCAGCATAGCTTTTCTGACGGTCCCGAGCTGCCGCCATTCGCTGTCGTATCTGAGCAATCCTTTCGGTTGTATCTAATACGAGTTATGGGCCAGTGATTTGACTGTCGCCAACCTTTGCCCAACAAAGAGGTGATCGACACTTCCGTCCGTACAATGCCTCGAACGGAGCGGCCTGGATGCTGGTGTGGTAACTGTTGTTATACGAAAACTCCACTAACGGGAGATGTTTTTCCCAGCCATTACCAAAATCGATCACACATGCCCTAAGCATGTCTTCAAGGGTTTGGATGGTGCGTTCAGATTGCCCATCCGTCTGTGGATGATATGCTGTGCTCATGTCTAATCGAGAACCAAAGGACTTGTGCATAGCTTGCCACAATTCAGATGTAAAACGTGAGTCTCGATCAGAGATGATGGAGGTTGGCACTCCGTGCCTTGATACTACTTCCTTCAAGTAGATGTCTGCTAGGGTAGAAAACTTATCCGTTTCCTTGATAGCCAGGAAATGTGCAGATTTGGTCAGTCGATCCACAATCACCCAAATGGTATCATTTCTGCGTTGAGATCTAGGCAGGCCAGTAACGAAATCCATGGAAATTTGCTCCCACTTCCATTTCAGGATCTCTGGTTGTTGAAGTAGGCCTGATGGTTTCTGATATTCGGTCTTGACTCTCGCACAAGTCCAACATTTGCTAACGTAGGTTGCTATGTGAGATTTCATGCCAGGCCACCAATACGTAGTCTTGAGGTCGTGGTACATTTTATCCGAACCAGGATGTACCGAATAACGAGACTTATGTGCTTCATCCATCACAAGCTCGCGTAAGCCTCCATAAAGTGGAACCCAGATGCGTCCGTTAACATAGTAGGCACCGTCTTCCTTTTGTTCTAGCCGCTGCCTCGATCCTCGTAAGGACTCAGCCCTGATGTTCTCTGCTTTCAACGCTTCAACCTGGGCATCTCGTATCTGAGCGGGAAGGCTAGAGTGAATGGTAAGCTGTAACGCACGTACACGCTTAGGTATAGTATCCTTTCGACTGAGGGCATCGGCCACCACATTGGCTTTGCCCGGATGGTACTTGATCGCGCATTCGTAATCATTTAAGAGCTCGACCCATCGGCGTTGTCGCATGTTTAATTCCTTTTGCTTGAAGATATGCTCGAGACTCCTATGATAGGTGTAAATGGTGCACTTGGTACCGTACAGGTAATGTCTCCATATCTTAAGCGCGAAAACAACTGCACCCAGCTCCAGATCATGAGTAGTGTAGTTCCTTTCGTGAACCTTAAGTTTACGCGATGCGTAGGCAATGACCTTGTCACGTTGCATCAACACGCAACCAAGTCCTTGGATGGAAGCGTCGCAATAAACCACAAAATCATCTGTGCCTTCCGGCAATGAGATGATAGGCACGCTACAAAGTCTGTCTTTTAAGTGCTGAAATGCGGACTCCTATGCATCACCCCAACGATAGGTGACACCTTTCTGAGTCAGTGAAGTGAGAGGTTGTGCAATCTTGGAGAAAAATTTGATAAACCTTCTGTAATATCCTGCCAAACCCAAGAATTGGCGGATTTCTGTCGGTGTACGGGGTGCAGGCCAGTTCTTGATCGAATCAACCTTGGATGGATCTACATGAATCCCATCCTCGTTTACCACATGGCCTAGAAAGTGGACTTTGCGAAGCTAGAAGTCACATTTCGAAAACTTGGCATACAACTGCTCTTTTCGAAGAAGTTCCAGAATAAGCCTCAGATGTTGCTCGTGTTCCTCCTGACTCTTAGAATAGATTAGGATGTCGTCGATGAACACTATGACAAACTTATCCAGGTAAGGCTTGCACACTCGGTTCATGAGATCCATGAAGACCGCCGGTGCATTCGTCAATCCGAAAGGCATAACCAGAAACTCGTAATGGCCGTAACGAGTTCTGAATGCTGTTTTGGAGACGTCCTCATCTCGGACTCTCAGCTGATGGTATCCCGATCTCAAATCAATTTTAGAGTAAAAGCTCGACCCTTGCAGCTGGTCGAACAAGTCGTCAATGCGTGGGAGAGGATAACGATTCTTCACGGTCACCTTGTTGAGTTCACGGTAGTCAATACACATTCTGAAGGTACCGTCTTTCTTCTTCACGAACAGTACTGGAGCTCCCCAAGGCGAAGAGCTAGGACGTATGAAACCCTTTTCCAAGAGTTCTTGTAGTTGCGTGGACAGTTCTTCTAGTTCTGATGGAGCTAGACGATAAGGTGCTCGAGCTATGGGTGTTGCTCCAGGAGCTAGCTCGATTTGAAACTCAACTTGACGATGAGGCGGAAGACCAGGTAATTCCTCAGGAAATACCTCAGGAAAATCACGTACTATGGGTATGTCTTCTATATTCCTTTCTTCTGAGGATGTATCAGAAACGAGGGCTAGGATGGCAGTGTGGCCCTTTCGCAAACACTTTTGGGCCTTAAGAAAAGAGATAATGCCTACGACAGCACCACTCTTATCGCCATGAATCATGAGAGGTTCTTCACCAGAACGAGGAATGCGGACGATTTTCTCCTTGCAAACAATCTCCGCTTGATGATGAGATAGCCAATCCATCCCAATAACGACGTCGAAACTACCAAGTGTGATAGGAATAAGATCGATAGAGAAAGTCTGACCAGCTAAGACGAGGTTACAACCTTTAACTATGTGTGTGGCCTCGAGACTTTTACCGTTTGCTAGCTCTACCGTGTGTTTGGTGGTCAAAAGTGTTGGAGTGCGCTTAAGCATTTGGCTAACTTTTAAGGACACATAACTAGTATCGGCACCCGAATCAAATAAAACAGTAACAAAGAAGTCGTCCAGAAGAAACTTACCCATCACAACGTTGGGATCGTTCCTTGCATCACCCTGACCCAGCACGAAAACACGTCCCCTGGCACCATTGCCATTATTGTTACCCCCGTTGTTGCCTCCATTGTTGTTCCTGTTTCCTTGGTTGTTGTTGTTCTGGTTCTAGTTCAGCCGAGGACAGTTCCTCTTAAAGTGGCCTTTAGCGCCACACTGAAAGCATCATTTATTACCCTGCTGTTGCTGCTGCTGGTGGTTCTGTGGAGCTTCTTGTTATTGTTGTTGGCGATTCTGATTTGCTGGTAGTGCGCTCCTGCAATCCTTTGCTTCATGACCAAACTTGTTACACCTCAGACAACGACCCTTGTTGCACTGCCCGCTATGATGCTTGTGGCACCGGTTGCACTTGGGGTGGTTCCCTCGGTATCCACCCTGTCCTTGACTACCGGAAGATTGCTGACCAGGACTCTGGTAGTCATCAGTCTTTAGTTGCTAAGACTGAACTGAAGTAGAACCCTTACTGGAATTCCCATCCCATTTTCGCTTGTTATCATTGGGAGCGTCAGTAGTAGTAGTAGCACTAATACGCTTGGGTAGTTTGTTCTTTTCAACTGCTTGATCGGTGAGACGATGGGCCAACTTAATGATTTGCTGAATGGTACCCAGTTTAGCTGAAGTCACGTGACTCTGAATCTCTGGTACAAGACCCTTGAGGTACAGCTCAATACGTTTGATGGGAAGGTCTACCATAATAGGACACAAGATGGCCAGTTTGTTCGACCTCTTCGTATACGCCTCAATCTCAGACCCCATCATCTTCAGATTGAAAAATTCCACCTCTAGCTTGTGGATGTCGTCACAACTACAGTACTCTTCTTTGATCAGTTCTTTGAAGCCATTCCATGGGGTGGCATTAGCAACCGCCAGCCCTAACAGTTGAACCTGTGCTTTCCACCAGGTTAACGCAGCACCTTCAAGCGTTCCAGTAGCATATTTCACCCTACGATCTTCAGGGCATTCACACATCTCGAAAACAGACTCAAGCTTCTCGAACCAGTGAAGAAGGCCTACCGCTCCTTCTGTGCCGCTGAAGGTACTGGGTCGGCAATCCATGAAGGTTTTGAATGTGCACACAGGAGGTTGAGCATGTTGACCTGTTGCTCGAGAATAAAAGACAAGGTTAAGCACGAGGGTTGGTTCACGAGAGTAGGATCTAAACGTCCTAAGATGGGTTGGTATGGCAGGTTATACCTCCTGCAGGGATAGCTGCGAGTGCCTCAGCAACTCGTTCATTGATCAAAGCCGTCAACTGGGCTTGAGTTAGGTTGATACGTCCTCCGTGTCCGTTCATGATCTTCACAACGAAGCAACGTAAGTGAGAAAAAGTGTCGCGAAAGTGCGTAAGCGTGGGACGATAGTAGAGAGTAGGCACACAAGGTTCAAATAGCAATTATCACATTAATTAATGCACAGTGTGAACTATCTAACCGTCAATATAACATAAATCATACCACCTACTGTGTCGAGTCTTGCACGTGGAGCGAAGCGTCGTTGTGGATCGTTAAGCACTGTACAGGTTATAGTCTGGTTTTATCAAAAAGCTTTTTCCCCTTTTTAAATCCAAGTTCACTATAACCAATGGCTCTGATACCAATCTGTCACACCCCCAAAATCCACCATGCGGAGTATCACCGCTTGGAGGCGTGACATGACCAGGATCGAGCCACCAATCATATTGAACAATGTAATTAAGTAATTTAAACCAACCACAATATAATTGGTGACCTAAAGGTAACCAACGTAAGTTAACAGTGAAAGCATAATACGTAAAACATAAGTTCCATAGTTCATAAGTTTAAAGTCTAAAATGTAGATTTAATAAGTTCATAAGGATTAAATGTTTAGCACGGAACATAACAATCCATATTCCACAACAACCTCCTCCTCGTGCAAGCTCCATAAGCATCTAGCGACCTGTAAGGCATGTAACAATGAGTCAACAACAAAGTTGAGTGAGTTCATGGTTGGTTGATTAGTTTTAAGTTGTTTCTGAAAACGTGGTTTGACTTTCGTTGGCTTATTTGCCGTGGGGGTTACCCCATAGTTGAAAGTATGTTTAACCAGTTCCTTTTATTACCCAAACCATATCCATAATTAGTGGGGGTTTCCCCATGTGAACTTCTAGACCGTTACCATATCGACAACTGACGAACAATAGTTGTGCCCTACATCAGTGTCTATCATCACTGACAGTTTGCCATAGTCCATTAGTACACGCCCGTCCGAACGGCACGGTGTGAGGTTTGTTAAACCTAATAGCGCTATTAACTAATGACCCACTCGCCATTGGCCTCGGCGATTAAGTCGATATAAAATGAGGGACTTTATGATAGAGTTTTGTCTAGTAAGTTTTAAGGTTGTTGTCCTACCCAAGGAGGACGAACGTACGCATTCTACCCAAGGAGAACATGCAGGATTAATATTGGCATCCTACCTATGGAGGATGGCCGTACATACCCTACCCAAGGAGGATATGTAGGTTCCGTTTTAATTCTTTAACCCATTCCCAAACCACCGGGAATCTACGCATTCTACCCAAGGAGAACACGCAGGATTAATATTGGCATCCTACCTATGGAGGATGGCCGTACATACCCTACCCAAGGAGGATATGTAGGTTCTGTTTTAATTCTTTAACCCATTCCCAAACCACCGGGAATCCCATGCCTTAGAAAGTGTGTGAACTCACCTCGGTTTGCTCGGTTAGATTAGTTACTCTAATAATCAGGAAATCAAGCACGTCCTAATAAGGTACAGATAACAATCAATTTCTCATGCACAACACGTATGGTTTATCTACCCATTACTTTTATCACATGTCACACAATTTAAACGTTAACGTACTTTGTTAAGTTATATATTATTTTACCCTAAAATAATATAATGGTAAAATAAACAAATATTCACACAAGAGTTTTAGTATACAATATATATTTTAAATATATGTTTATCAAATTTTATTTATGAAAGTCAACCTCCGATACTTGGTGTTTGGTTACAAAAATTATGGCGAAGTTTATATTCGAAAAGCAAGTTATAAAATACACTCATAACGCTTGTTTTAGAAAAATATTTTCTAAGTATTGGGATTTTTAGAAAATTTCGCCAGGGTTTCCTTTGTAAATGGAGGTGTCCATGCTTACTAGCATATCATTTTCTTTTCAAAAATTCGTTCAAACAATTCTCAATCATCAACCTACAATCTCTATTTACCAAACTTGTCAAAAACAAGCATAAACTATAAACTTATGAACTTGAAAATTTATAAAATATGTAGTGACTTACTAGCATACTTAGTAAGTCTTGTTACCTTTTAAAATGTGATTAGTTCTTTAAAAACTTTATTTTTAAAGACTTTAAGTGTTTACTACTTCCACCATATTTTCTAAAAATATTTCTTCATGAAAGTTTCTAGTTACACAAGTGTTTCTACACTTGTTTATCCACCAAAAATGTGATTAGTTTTAGTAAGGTCCAATATTTAATGAAACTTATATTTTTCATTTGGTTCTTTTGAGAAAACACTCATGGATCTTTAGATCTACAAGATTGTAACCCACTTTGATTTTTATTTTTACAAGAAAACATTTATTTATTCAAGTTTATAGTTTATATGTGGATGATTCCATCATCCTACACATTTCTAACTTTCTCATCTTGCTAGATCATGTTTTTAATCATGATCTAGCAAGATCATGTGATGATCCATATCAACTACATGAGTAAACAATAACCAACAAGCATAACAACACAAGAATATCATGATTTCTTCATCTTTTAACCATACTTTATTACTAGGTTAGTTTATGTTCAAGACTTCTTCATAAGATTCATTAAAGTTCTTATCATTTTGATCACTACACATCATTAACCACTTAAATAACATGTAAAATGCAAGGATCCAAGTTCTTACGACTAGCTCAAGGCTAGGGAAGTTCAAGTGAAGAAATGTGGTGGTTAATAGCGAATAGAGTAGGTCCTTCAACTTCCAAGAGCACCAAGCTTCGTTGTTCACCTTCTTACACCTTGAGACACACTTGGAAGGATTGAACAAAAATCGAAAATGGTGGATGTAGCAAGAGGGGTGTTCGGCCGAGCTTCTATGGAGGGAGAGAAAGAGTGGAGTTTGTTGATTGTAAGTGATGAAGAAATGTGTGATCCCTTGTGCCTTTTTATAAACCAATGTCACCCTTTATCCTTTGTGCAATGTGTTTGTTAATCTCCAACATAATCAGGTAGAATATTAAACAAATCCATGGGTGGGGACACCCATGGTAACCGGCTCCAAGGGGGGGGGGGGGTTATAGGATTGGGTTTCAATTGTTTAGTTACTAATCTAGTTTGAATTCAAGTATTAAGTTAGTGGTTTATGGTGTGTTATATATTATATAGTGTGTTAGGGTGTTCGGGGACCCTAACTAGCTCAGAAAAATAAAAACAATGTGTTTGACAATATTTTTGTGTTTCGGGTAGTGTCCGGTTGTTTGGTTTGATACTGTTCCGTTAAAGTGCTTAATTATTCCGTTTAGTGTCCTACATATATATTTTTGTAACATTTTTAATTCCCAACACTTGGGGAAACATACAGGGCTATTTAGTAAATTTTTCTGCACAAGACTAGTATGTTAACAAGCACATGTAGGTACGACACCGTAATCAGAAAGCAGTTAAGTAATTCCACACAGTCATCAAGCACTTTAATTAACATAAATAAATTGTACGGTTACATGAAATTATGAGGGTTGTCACACATGATCAGTGTTAGACGCTGTGAATGTGATGTCAATGTCGTCTGGTAACTCATCAATGGTTTCAGACTTTAACTTTATATTGACTGCCTTTTTTAATCGTTCCTCATTTGGCTTTATGGGAGAATAACTTTCCCAGATCGGAGGCGGACACTTGTTATATTTGACACCTTGTTTCTTACTAGTATCCGTATCTTCCGTCTTTTTATCTTGAAAAGCTTCAAGACCTGCAACAGTAGGATAAACTCTATCAATGAAATAATCAGTAGCTGTATAACTCATCAGCAATCGTTTGATTCTTTCATTCTCAATACTTTCAGTCTCCAATTCCTGCTTCAGCTTTGCACAATCTTCAATATACTCATTGATGACCTTCTGCTTAGTCATTAATGTTGAACTCATCATCGTTACAGCAGCTCCCATTTCTAGGTTTGTCTTGTTCAAACTATCTACCGTTCTGTTCAACACATCATATGATTCTTTTACATACTTCATATCAAACAACAATTTTTCTTTCAACTCTTCTAGCTCACTATACTTCTTGTCTTTTTCTTCACAATGTTTGCAACATTTTAGACAAGGTTTTGTGACCTCAACAATCTTTTCAACTTCGATAATCTTTTCAACTTCGACTATCTTTTCAACTTCGACGATTTTTTCAACTTCAACTATTTTCTCAATCATCTTTTCAGTCATTGGTTCTTCATCAAATTCTACTTTTACTTCACTCTCTTCAACATTGGCTTTCACTGTTGGTTTTTCTTCCACTTTTGCTATCTCAGCTTCCATTTTTGCCTTTTCTTCAACAATCCTTCTTGCTTCCAGTTCTTCCAATTCTCTCTTCAGACGAGCAGCCCTTTTCTCTTTCAACATCTCGATTTTATCTGCAAAAAACAAACTAAAACTGAATGAGTCTAAACTTTCTCTAGCATTATTAATCTACTCTTCTTCATCATCAGTATCTTCATCACTTTCTGATGATCTGAAAATCTTCGTTCTTTTTGGCTTATATTTGACTGATTCTTTTTCCAAGATTTGAGCAACAAATGCTGAATGAATCAGCCGGAATGTATTTGTCCCAGCTAAATCCCTCTGCCAATTTTTCATCATCTTGATTGACTAGATAAGCTTTCTTTTTTCGATCTTCCATAGCACGGGATGATGAAGATTGTTGAGCAATCTGATGATAAATCGCTTTTCGATGATAATCGTTGTTTCCAAACGGATCTTGTCTTTCGGTTGCTTCTTTGTTTGTACACTCTCGTTTAAAATGCCCCTTTTCTCTGCAACGAAAACAAGTAACCTTTGATTTGTCAAATCCTAACGGAGATGTAGCAGCATCACGAAGATCATCTCTACCCGTGATTTGTTTGAATTTTTCTGCTCTTCTTACAGCACTGGCTAAACACCACTTGAGGTCCATCAACTCAAGTTCCTCAGGATCAATCTGGTCATAATCCTCCTTAGTAAGCATCGGATTTCCAATTCTTCCAGAAACTAAGCTTTCATAAGACTCTAACATAGTAACAAGTGATGCCATGTGTTGCTTAGCTACTTCTGGAGTGAGATTTTGACCATTTTGAATATTCAATGTAACATTGCATTGCAGATTTGTTGAATTCTGTCGTTGAGAACTTGGTGTTGAGAAATTCGGATCAAAACTTGAATACGATGACGAATATCCACCACTCTGAGTTGTAGTGCTAACATTTGTTCCGGAAGTACCATCAGCACTGAACGCAGTCTGAATTTTCAGACTCGGAGTAGTCTCAACTCTGCTTCCTCTATAGTATAAACTATCATCTTGTTGAGCATTTGGATTATTCATGATAGCAGTTTTCTGAACATCCAATTCATGTTCTTCGATCTTCTGAATGAACTTACACAAATTCATGCTTTCAGATTTTCTCATATGCTTTAAAATCAGCAGATATGTTCCCCACTTATCTTGCGGTAACGCATCAGATAGCTTATCAACCCATTCATCATCTTCTTTTGTTATCTCCAATCTTTTCATTTCCTGGACAAGATGACAATATCTATCGATAGTCTTCTTAGTCGTTTCACCTTTACCAGCTGTAAACATATCAAAAGATTTCTTTAGTAAAGCACGTTTATTTTTAATCATATCAGCACTTCCCTTAAACTTTTGAAGCAATGCCAACCAAATTGATCTAGCAGTGTTCTCATGTTAAAGCAAAACAAAAATATCTTCTTTCACCGCTTGTTGGAGAATGCTAATCATCATTTTTCACTGGTGTATTTTAACTTCTCAGCCGCTGAATAATCACTTAAAGATTTTTCATTTCCATGGTCATCTGTCGGTTTAACGTAATCTTTGTCCAACGAAACCCATGCATCAAACTTATAAGCCTGCACCCATGTTTCAAAACAGTTTTGCCATCCTTTAAAATCCTCGATGTACATAAGCTTTGGAAGGTTTTGAGACGTTCCCATTTCATTTTCGATTTCAAGAGTTTCGGCAACTGTGATTAGAGCAGCTGGAGTAGTAGCAAATGCATTGTAAAACTCTTCTTCCATGTTTCGGTTTTGAAAATTCACAAAATCACAATGTTCAAGCGAAATGGAGATTCAAAGTAACTGAGATCTCAAACGAAATGGACCACTTTGATGCGAAATGACTTTTGATGCGAATTGACCCTGGTACGAAATGGCTTTTGGTGCGAAATGGAACATTTCAAACGAAATGGGGTCCTGATTTACCAATTCGTGCGAAATGGCAACTTTCAAGCGGAATGGGTCCAATCCGTGCGAAATGAAATCTACAATGTCCAAACTGTGCGAAATGGAGACCCCAACATGCAATTCGTGCGAAATGAGGTTCACAAGGTTCAATTCGTGCGAAATGAGGTACTGATTCACACGAAATGGGCTATTCCGTACGAAATGCTGCTAATGTCACACAATCGAGTGGAATTTTGACAACTTGATCAAGATTCAGTTCGATTTTAGGTCTAATTCTTTCAAGGGTTGATTAAACTATGTTTCGCACGTAATACGTGAAAATCAATCCATTTTAACCGTGAAATCTCTGTTAATTTTGAAAAAAATGTGAAGAAAGTGAGTAGAAGTGAGAAATTTCAGATGAAATCAAATTGAATCGGTATGAACTCTTCCTCCTGAGCTCTGATACCACATGTAGGATCGTTTGCACGGCCAAAACGAGTCATTCAGAAGAGTTCTAAACAATACGGGAGGCGGAAACAAACGTATTGATGTAGAATCAGCTTAATTTACACACTGAATCACTTTAAATGTCTTGTTATATTGATTTGACACGATTACAGATCAAACAACACGTCAGCAGCACTTCGGCTCTGGAATTAGCAACTGTTACAAACGAAATGACAAGCTAGGTATTTATAGGATATGCATTTCGCATGGAATGGGAATTCCCATTTCGTGCGAAAAGGCTTGATCAGCTTAGATCCTCGTTTTCCTCGAACTACGTGACTTGATCTATCATTCTAGTTACAAGACTCGATACAAGACAAAGTCGACAGACATATGCACCAACAGACTCCCCCTTGGATGTTGACGAAGTCTTCGGTGTCGAGTCTTCATTATGACACGTCTTCAGTCTTGATCAGTCTTCTAGCTCTTGCTAAAGTATCTGACACTGTAAGCATCCTCAATCTTCTATCTTCCTCTTTCTCAGCAGCAGCTAATCTCCCCCTTGGATGTTGATCTAACAATTCTTCAGTCTCTTCTTTCTCTTGCACTTTCCCAGAATCTTAATCCTGGCTCTATCCTTTTTCAAATTCAGAATCGCAACCTGGCTCTTGAGCTTTCTAATTCTCTTGATCAGATCTCTTGATTCCTTAAGTTCTTCAGTATCAGCAGTTTGCGAGAACCTCAGGATTCGAAACTGGCTCTATAGACTTCAGACTTCCCTTTGCTAGCAGACTCCCCCTTAAGTTGTTCTGGGATCGCAATCTGATATAGCACTTTCACAAGCTCAGGTCGTCTTCTGGCTCTCCGTAGCAACAGGATCAGGAACCTGGCTCAAAACTGCATATCTTCCGGAATCGAATCCTGGCTAACCTGCACAGACTCTACCTCAAAATAAATTTCACAAATTTAATAATTTTGACAAATTTATATATCACTTGCAGGTATCGATCAAAATGATTTAACATTTATATCTTTGATGACCACTTGAAAGAATATCATTTTTCCGATTTCTAATCAAACTCTCCCAACCCTATTGTTCATCATGTTTAGCACTTGTAATCTTGAAAATCAGCTTTACAACATCAGTTGTCTAAAATCTTTTTGAATTTTCAAAATTTTTATGCTAAAACACACTGAAAATCTTTTTGGATTTTTGTTTTTAATGAAAAACAGAAAAGAAATATTTACAGACAATTTTTTTTGTGAGCTTGTGTAAGAGGATCATATCAGTTTTTGAGACAAATCACTAACACCGTTAAGCTTTAAACATTTTAAGTTCTAAACGATTCACTTAGGTTGTCAGTATATTGATCCACTTAAATTTTTACACAAAGTTCAACTGTTTCGATATACGAGATTAGTGTTTTAAGGTCTTAAACTTATTCGCATGTCCCACCTCAGAATATACTCCCGTATCCAGACTTCTATATTCAGTCTTACAGGTGAATGTACACTAATGATATCTGTAAACGGGTAATGCGAGACCATGAGAGCTCATGTTAGAACTTCCGTTCAGACAAAAAGATGATGACTCGTCTTTTGGTGTGTCCCGTTTGGGGATCTTTTCTTCAACAGCACATGATTAGCATTTTTCAATGTTTCATCATTTTTATGCTGAGGGTAGGCTTTAAGAATAAAGCAGTGCAGAGCATTATACGAGGACTAGGCTATTGCTTCCGCAAAATCAGAAGTCCAGGTATAATACCCTAGATATCATCACGCACAAAGACCTAGTATGTCAGAAATAGAAAATCTTTCAAACAAGATTTCGGGGGTTACCCATATATCCGAGAGATGTTCCCCACGAGATAAGTAAATCTTGATATTTAGGTTTATATCTCGAAAACAATCTACTGAATGTGCAAAAACCTACTGGCACATCCTCAGTGAGACCGTTTATCACATTTGACTTTTCAATTCTTTAACGTGCTGTGAAAGTCCACTGATGTACTATCATTTCCTTTTTTTCACAACAAAACTCATTTTTGTTTTTTTTTTCAATGTTTTTGAATTCATATTTTTCAAATGTTTTTAGATTTTCTGAAATTTCTTACTCCCCCTAAAATTCAAAATCATTTAAAGAAAGTTTGACAAACTGATTTGAATTGCTACACTTCTCCATCCACTTGGCATAAACAATCAGAACTCCCCCTGACAAAAAACTATTTTCCCATTATGATTTCAAAACACTTAAGTTTGTTTTAATCAAAATGGTTTTTCTGGAAAATTAGTTTTGTTGATTTCACCACTTGTAGGTTAGGGGATTAAATTCATCATTTTGTTCATTTTTAACCACTTGTATGAAAGTTAAATCAAGTTCAACTAAATGACCTTGATTAACCACTTGTAGGTTCAATCCATACCATTTGAAAATTGACAATTTTCAAAACGAAAAATACCACATGTAGGTCGAAATTTCACAGATGTGAATTTCTCAATAAAGATGCCGATTTCTGCTCCACGATTACCAACTTGGGAGCTCTGGCAAGTCAGGATTTTTAAGTAGAGAATGCTGTCACCCAAGCCTGACCAGCCTTAGGTGATTGTGGCTCATCTTTAACCCACCATCTTTTTTATTTATAAAACTCTTTTGCCCCTTTCACCTTCCCGTCAACCATCTTCCCAAAAATATATTTTACTTTTCCATTAAACGCCTTTTCAGCATCAAATTCTTCCTTACCAGAAAAGAATTGATCTCAAATCTCAATCTTTCCAACTTTGGATTTCAGGTTTTCTCTTGTCAATGACGGAAAGTTTTCTTCGTTCATTTCTGGAACGGAATTCTCATCATTTTTCTCAACAAATGACTCCTCTGACTTTGACGAGTCAGATTCATTGTCAGAACTAGTCTCAGATTTAACAACCCGTTTTTTTGTTTGTTCAAATCGACTCTTCTTTTGTAAAAATGTTTCGAACTTTCACCAGCTTTGAAAGTTGAATTTTTGAACTCTTTAAACTTTTCGATTGGTTGTTCTTTTTGATCAATACATTTTTTCTTCATTTTAGAATTAAAAGAAACTCCCTGTTTTGTGTTGGTTTGCTTTGGGCAATTCCAAGCAATGTGTCCAACTTCTTGACATTTGAAACAAGTTCTTCTGTCAACTCTTGGTGTAGATTTTTTCAACATATCTTTTTCTTTTCAGCGAGAAACTCTTGATTTGACTGTTTTCTTAACAGTTTCTCCTTCTCTTCCTCTGAACTTGTACCAGAACAAATTTAGTTTTTGGTTTATAATTTTTCTCATTTTTATAATTTTCAGGTGGAATGAAACCTAAACCTTTCTTTTTGAAATTACTTTATGGTTTGATTTCTTTTGAAAACCAGAACCAGAACTGTAACATTTTTATTGTTCAATCTTTGTTGAACTCTTGAAGTGTATTTTTTAGGTTTTTCAGTAAGATTTACATCTTTTATTTTAGAAATATTAATTTCTGTTAATTTGAAAACCTGTTTGATCTGTTCAGTTTTAACACTTCTTATTGGGAATTCTTTATCAGAAAATAATTTGTCAGAATCATTCAAAGTATATGCTACTTTGAATGTTTCGTCTTTCAAATTATTTTTTGACATCAGAAATTCTTTATTGTAAATCCTTTTAACCGATGAACTCGGACTCTTGTCTGATAAACTCGAACTTTCAGATTTAGACTCCGACTTTGACTCTTCATCCATATCCAACACCTGATCGACCACTTTCTTTAATAACTCAAACTCATGATCAGTGTCAGACGCTGTGAATGTGATATCAATGTTGTCTGGTAACTCATCAATGGTTTCAGACTTTAACTTTATATTGACTGCCTTTTTTAATCGTTCCTCATTTGGCTTTCTGGGAGAATAACTTTCCCAGATCGGAGGCAGACACTTGTTATATTTGACACCTTGTTTCTTACCAGTATCCGTATCTTCCGTCTTTTTATCTTGAAAAGCTTCAAGACCTGCAACAATAGGATAAACTCTATCAATCAAATAATCAGAAGTTGTATAACTCATCAACAATCGTTTGATTCTTTCATTCTTAATCCTTTCAATCTCCAATTCCTGCTTCAGCTTTGCACAATCTTCAATATACTCATTGATGACCTTCTGCTTAGTCATTAATGTTGAACCCATCATCGTTTCAGTAGCTCCCATTTCTAGGTTTGTCTTGTTCAAACTATCTACCGTTCTGTTCAACACATCATATGATTCTTTTACATACTTCACATCAAACAACAATTTTTCTTTCAACTCTTCTAGCTCACTATACTTCTTGTCTTTTTCTTCACAATGTTTGCATGATTCCAAACATTTTAGACAAGGTTTTGTGACCTCAACAATCTTTTCAACTTCGATAATCTTTTCAACTTCGACTATCTTTTCAACTTCGACGATTTTTTCAACTTCAACTATTTTCTCAATCATCTTTTCAGTCATTGGTTCTTCAACAAATTATACTTTTACTTCACTCTCTTCAACATCGGCTTTCACTGTTGGTTTTTCTTCCACTTTTGCTATCTCAGCTTCCATTTTTGCCTTTTCTTCAACAATCCTTCTTGCTTCCAATTCTTCCAATTCTCTCTTCAGTCGAGCAGCCCTTTTCTCTTTCAACATCTCGATTTTATCTGCAAAAAACAAATTAAAACTGAATGAGTCTAAACTTTCTCTAGCATTATTAATATACTCTTCTTCATCATCAGTATCTTCATCACTTTCTGATGATCTGAAAATCTTCGTTCTTTTTGGCTTAGATTTGACTGATTCTTTTTCCAAGATTTGAGCAACAAATGTTGAATCAGCCGGAACGTATTTGTCCCAGCTAAATCCCTCTGCCAATTTTTCATCATCTTGATTGACTAGATAAGCTTTCTTTTTTCCATCTTCAATAGCACGGGATGATGAAGATTGTTGAGCAATCTGATGATAAATCGCTTTTTGATGATAATCGTTGTTTCCAAATGGATCTTGTCTTCCGGTTGCTTCTTTGTTTGTACACTCTCGTTTAAAATGCCCCTTTTCTCTGCAACGAAAACAAGTAACCTTTGATTTGTCAAATCCTAACGGAGATGTAGCAGCATCACGAAGATCATCTCTACCCGTGATTTGTTTGAATTTTTCTGCTCTTCTTACTGCACTGGCTAAACACCACTTGAGGTCCATCAACTCAAGTTCCTAAGGATCAATCTGGTCATAATCCTCCTTAGTAAGCATCGGATTTCCAATTCTTCCAGAAACTAAGCTTTCATAAGACTCTAACATAGTAACAAGTGATGCCATGTGTTGCTTAGCTACTTCTGGAGTGAGATTTTGACCATTTTGAATATTCAATGTAACATTGCATTGCAGATTTGTTGAATTCTGTCGTTGAGAACTTGGTGTTGAGAAATTCGGATCAAAACTTGAATACGATGACGAATATCCACCACTCTGAGTTGTAGTGCTAACATTTATTCTAGAAGTAGCATCAGCACTGAACGCAGTCTGAATTTTCAGACTCGGAGTAGTCTCAACTCTACTTCCTCTATAGTATAAACTATCATCTTGTTGAGCATTTGGATTATTCATGATAGCAGTTTTCTGAACATCCAATTCATGTTCTTCGATCTTCTGAATGAACTTACACAAATTCATGCTTTCAGATTTTCTCATATGCTTTAAAATCAGCAGATATGTTCCCCACTTATCTTGCGGTAACGCATCAGATAGCTTATCAACCCATTCATCATCTTCTTTTGTTATCTCCAATCTTTTCATTTCCTGGACAAGATGACAATATCTATCGATAGTCTTCTTAGTCGTTTCACCTTTACCAGCTGTAAACATATCAAAAGATTTCTTTAGTAAAGCACGTTTATTTTTAATCATATCAGCACTTCCCTTAAACTTTTGAAGCAATGCCAACCAAATTGATCTAGCAGTGTTCTCATGTTGAAGCAAAACAAAAATATCTTCTTTTACCGCTTGTTAGAGAATGCTAATCATCATTTTTTCACTGGTGTATTTTAACTTCTCAGCCGCTGAATAATCACTTAAATATTTTTCATTTCCATGGTCATCTATCGGTTTAACGTAATCTTTGTCCAACGAAACCCATGCATCAAACTTATAAGCCTGCACCCATGTTTTAAAACGGTTTTACCATCCTTTAAAATCCTCGATGTACATAAGCTTTGGAGGCTTTTGAGACGTTCCCGTTTCATTTTCGATTTCAAGAGTTTCGGCAACTGTGATTGGAGCAGCTGGAGTAGTAGCAAATGCATTGTAAAACTCTTCTTCCATGTGTTCGGTTTTGAAAATTCACAAAATCACAATGTTCAAGTGAAATGGAGATTCAAACTAACTGAGATCTCAAACGAAATGGACCACTTTGATGCGAATGACTTTTGATGCGAATTGACCCTGGTACGAAATGGCTTTTGGTGCGAAATGGAATATTTCAATCGAAATGGGGTCCTAATTTACCAATTCGTGCGAAATGGAAGTTCAATTCAAGCGAAATGGCAACTTTCAAGCGGAATGGGTCCAATCCGTGCAAAATGAAATCTACAATGTCCAAAACGTGCGAAATGGAGATCCCAACATGCAATTCGTGCGAAATGAGGTTCACAAGGTTCCATTCGTGCGAAATGAGGTACTGATTCACACGAAATGGGCTATTCCGTACGAAATGCTGCTGATGACACACAATCGAGTGGAATTTTGACAAATTGATCAAGATTTAGTTTGATTTTAGGTCTAATTCTTTCAAGGATTGATTAAAACTATGTTTCGCACGTAATACGTGAAAATCAATCCATTTTAACCGTGAAATCTCCGTTAATTTTGAAAAAATGTGAAGAAAGTGAGTAGAAGTGAGAAATTTCAGATGAAATCAAGTTGAATCGGTATGAACTCTTCCTCCTGAGCTCTGATACCACATGTAGGATTGTTTGCACGACCAAAAGGGGTCGTTCAGAAGAGTTCTAAACAATACGAGAGGCGGAAACAAACATATTGATGTAGAATCAGCTGATTTACACACAGAATCACTTTAAATGTCTTGTTATATTGATTTGACACGATTACAGATCAAACGACACGTCAGCAGCACTTCGGCTCTGGAATTAGCAACTGTTACAAATGAAATGACAAGCTAGGTATTTATAGGAGATGCTTTTCGCATGGAATGGGAATTCCCATTTCGTGCGAAATGGACAATGTCCATTTCGTACGAAATGGCTCTTCCATTTCGTGCGAAAAGGCTTGATCAGCTTAGATCCTCATTTTCCTCGAACTACGTGACTTGATCTATCATTCTAGTTACAAGACTCGATACAAGACACAGTCGACAGACATATGCACCAACATTTTAAGAAAAATCATTTAACAATTAAACGAGAAATGTCGGTTGAAGGGCATGGAAGGCACGCCCTGAGAGACCTGCATTCTGTTTGATTTGTTTTTGCTAATAACTGTTATAGTAATTTGAACAATCATGTTATCGACTTGATAGTGATGTTTCAAACGTTTTCATCTAGTTTACGGATGAATTTTCTAACTTAAGAATCTACGTGCCATGGGTAATTATAACGTATGAGGCCTCTTAGTTTTGGGCGTTTGAATGACAGAGGGTGGTGGTGCTATTTTTGGTGTCTTAGAATCGTAAATCTTATAATAAACGGTTGTTCTTGGATAAAAACATATTATTTTGAAATTTTCTTTTAGGTATGTGATTTTGTGAAAGAAAATTTTAGGGAGGTCTACATATTAAAACAACAAAAGTCATGCAACATGCTGCTCGACACCAACGTGCCCCTGAAGATGACAAAATGGTGTTTTGACCCGTCGTACACTTCATTAAATCAAGTAGAACCATTTTGATTTAGCGAGTATTTATAGTGGCCAGTTTAACCCGTTGTTCACTTTGAGATCAAAGCATATATATATATATATATATATATATATATATATATATGATTTGAATGGACATAAATTGACCAATGTGCAACTCTTTGTTAACCCAAATCAGCCAATTTTTTTGTGACTTCTTCATTTCATTATAGATGTGAAAGTATGGTTTATTTCCCAAACATGCTGTCAGAAAGTGCTATAAAATTTTAGAGTGAAATGCCCGGATAGTCCCTGTGGTTTAGCCTTTTTTCACCTTTAGTCCCTAACTTTCTAAAACTACCTCTATAGTCCCTAACTTTTCAACTTTCGTTCCCGGATAGTCCCTGGCGCGGATGGGAGTTAGTTTTTGGTGTTAAGTGAGTGTGAAATTACCTAAACACCCTTTATATTAAAAACTTATAAACCAATCATCTCTTCCACCGATCATCTCTTCAACTGATCATCTCTTCCATCATCACCATTGCCGGTCATCTCTTCCATCTTCACCGGTACAACCACCATACCCGCTCCATCTAACCAACACCACAACAACAACTCTCTGGCGATTACCATCACAACCACCAGTCCCCATCGTACATCTTCATCATCACCGTGCCATCTCGGCGAACCACCCGCAGCATCCCCACGTCTTCACACTGCATCGCTACCATCACCGGAGCACCACACCCAGCAATCATTACCGTAGCACCTCCATTGTCATTGTCACCTCCATTATCACCAATTTTCCGTCGACGACTGATCCTCCTTCATACCATAACACCACCATCAAACAGCCTCCTTATGTCGATTTGCAAGAGGCTCACCTACTCGTATGCTATTTGGACCTCAAAATTAGTATCAATTCCATTTAATTAATTGTAGATTTCATGAATGAATTACAGATTGGTTTACTCTGTTTTCTACATTAAATATTTTGCTTTTCTTTAACATTAAGAAAACAATGATTCAAAAATTCAAATGTTCTACATACTCGGTGGAGAACGGGGAATTATGCAGAGAGAGGAATCATGTTAACAATTGGATTTTCTACCAGGGGTGAAAGTAAATTTAATCTCACTTTCACAACCGATTGGGGTAATAAATCTCATCTTTGTGAACACAGCATTGTATTTGTTCTTTGTGGTGGTGGTGGTGGTGACGGTGATAGGAGGAGGAGAAATCGCCGGACAAGTTGCAGGTAGAATGAGAAGATAGATAGAAAATACATAGAAGAAAGAGAGAGGAAGGTGGGGGTGGGGTTGTTATTTTGTTTTTTTATATAAGAGTGGGTCCCACAAATAAATAAATCTATTTAATAGATTAAGTTATTTTGTTTTATAGTAAGGGTATTTTTGTGATTTCACATCCTCTTAACTGAGAAAACTAACTGATGTTAGACCTAGGGACTATCCGGGAACGAAAATTGAAAAGTTAGGGACTATAGAGGTAATTTTAGAAAGTTAAGGACTAAAGGTGAAAAAAAGCTAAACCACAGGGACTATCCGGGCATTTAACTCGAAATTTTATTATATTTTACATCAAACAAAGCATTTTGTGTTTTTGTTCAAAGTTAAATTTCTTCATTAACCAATTTCATTCCTCTAGTTACATTTGATCCTTACACAAAATAGATAACCAACACCATGACAACATTTTGTATTTAGAAAGAAATATCGATTAAACCGATCTTATACTTAATCATTATTATGATGCATACACTATGAAAATAAATATCTCTATTACACCATATTTTTCATACTCTTAAACAAGGTAACATGGAGGCTTTTAACAATGAAAATGACATTGACACTTGGTTTCACCCGAGCATTCTCCCCAAGCGCCGCTCCCATGCAAATCGGTACACAGCGTGTGACAATCTCCTCTACCACAGTTACCGCTCGGCAAATTCTCAAGTGCCTCATATGTGCGTCGATCTATGTCATTGTCCTCACCACCTTCATTAATAATCCCAACATCTAACACGATCCATTAAGTTAACAAAAATATCTGAAATTCTTATACGTAAAAACATATTATAGGATGAGATTAATCTACATTTTTATTTAAAGATAACATATATTATAAACAAACACACATTTAAACTCACCTTTCCATGCAGATGTTGTGATAACTAGTAAAAGGGTAATAAGCATGCTAGTAATAAGCTTCATGGCTTGTGTTTTGTTGCTTAGTGTTCAAGTGTACTGCGAAAAGTAAGTTGAAAAAAATTGGTTTACAAAGATGTGCATTTATAGGATGAGTTGGAGTAATAACATTAAAACGGTTGTATTGTCGGTTTAACATATTAAATGATATATGTTATAAGTTTAGGTTTATGGTAATACTAAGTACAATGTTTGATGAAAGAGATATAACAATAAATTACTTTCTTCTATTTTGATGAACATAACTTATAACAACTTATATTTCATTCCCCTATTTTTCAAATATGTTACAGATATTACATTTTCAATTATTCCAAATATTTAAAAAAATGGTATTTTAGTTATAACTGTAACGCCCCGCTTTTCCGCACTTTCCCTAATTAGAAAACTTGTCGTATATTTCTACTTTCGGAAATCCATCTTCTTTGTAATCGTAATTCATTTCAAGTCATTGTAAATCCGAGACTTCGGTTGTAGTAAAAAAATTGATCTTTTATATGAAATTCATGTTGTTTATACTTAATGTATACTTACGAAGATTAACTCGCAAACAACTACCATGTGTTCGTGATTCTTAAACAAACATTTGGTCACATTTTGCAAGACGCAAATTCATGTTCTTTACGCTTATTTTATACCTCAAGTCACATGTCGTACATACTTGTTATATTGGTTTGTTACACATACTTATGCATAACATATTTTTTTTACTCTTACTTTAATTCATGTTTAATATACCTTTAGGCCTTGATACATGTTCAATACACACTAGACATTGTAGGGCATGTTAACCATATATAAAATACACCTTATTTATACATTTTACATCATTTAAACAACAAAAAAAATATATAAAAGTTGCCAAACAGCCCTTGCAATTCAGCCATATATTGCTGAATTATCTCTCTTTTTCATTGCTTAAACCCTCACCTACTTGTATTAAAGGCCAACCCAACTTAACCCTAATCCTTCCCCCTATAAATACCACTTATAACCAGCCTCCCTACCACTTTTGCAACACTAAAACACTCTCAAACTCTCTCCAAAAAGTGAGCATAACTCACTCATTTCTTATCTGATTCACTCAATTTTTTTTCCTACTTCTTTGTATTGATCTTAGCTACGTTTCCATTGGTTTTCCATGGAAAACCAGGCCCTGGAATGTAGCCAAAAGGGCTCCAAAGTTGACTGATTTTTCTGTTCTTGATTCAAACTTTGATAAACTTGATTAAACTTGAGGAAACTCATCTCAAACCTATGTCCTTATGCTTATAACCGCATCTATGGTTAGTTAGGCTTAAAAACAAGGTTGAGACATGTAAAACCAGAGGTGCAAACCTCACAAACATTCTGTTTTGGTCAAGGGTTTAAACCCACAAGTGATGTTCAAGCCTTAAGCTTGATGAATGTGTGATTTAGGATTAGCTTGGGCTATCCTACTTGAAAATCCACACATTACTTGATGTTTTCTCTTAGATTAGTGATGGGTGTCGAGTGTTATATATATTAGGTGTATATTTTAAGCCCCTTTAACACTTTTTTAGTCAAGTTTTAAATTTATAAAACACGATATTTACTAACACTAAACACACATATGGGCAAGTGCACCCATCGTGAGCGTAGTATAGCGTTGGTAAGATACCGAGGTCGTCCAAGGACACAAGAGCTTTTAGTACCGGTTTATCTTCAACGTCTAATCAAATCAAAAAGTTTAGAAAAATGTTTTAAGCTAAGAAAAATAAAAACTAACTAAAATGCTGAAAAATAAAAATAAAAGAAAAACAGATAGACAAGATGAATCACTTGGTTTCGACTCGTGTATAGTGTAACCTTTGATTATTTCCGCACTTTTGCACTTATTTAAGAGATTATCTTAGTTATTGTAGTAGGCCCCTCTTTTGAAGGTGACGTTACCCTCAACCCAGTAGTTTGAGTCAGCAATGATACAATCCTAAAGGGTCGGATTATTGAAAGATAATTAATTAAGTTATTAATGCAAATTATGGTAGGCCCTTCTTTTGGAGGTGACGTTACCCTTGACTAAGTAGTCTGAGTCAGCAGGGATACAGTCCTAAATAGCCGGGTTATAGTATTAATAATAGTTAACTTATGAGGGGATCAAAGAGTTTGGACCCCCGCCATCCAATACCGTTAAGTATTGAAGGAGGTCCTACTAAATTAGACCCAGGTCCATTGCAGGACCTCTAAACGCTGAACAATGGCAAGACTCTTACCAAACCGTTCCCTTAACCCCCGACCAGGTAGCCAACATACCTCCATATAGACCGTGGAGATATGAATGGTGAAAATCTTTTATTTTATATAGACAGTAAAATAAAGTCAAGACACCACGGACAAACGATAAGGAAGAATCACCTTCAACATAAGAAACTAGTTATTAAAGTCATTAATACAAAACCAAATAAAAAGTGTGAAAAGATAAGAAATAAAAAGTATTACACTAGACACTTGTCTTCACCAAGTGATGTAAGAGACTTAGGCAAACATGGCCTTGATTGTCAAGAACTCTTACGATCAATCTTGGATCCCGAGACGACTCACACACTCTATGATGGACAATGGATGATGGTGGTGGATGATGGTGTTATGGTGGTGGTGGGTGGTGGGTGAAGTGTGAGAGAGGTGGTGTGCCAAGGGATGGTTTGAGCTTGAGCCAAGCACTCCTATTTATAGGTTGAACAGAAGCTCGGGCACGGCCCCGTGTCCAGTGGGCACGGCCCCGTGTCCACATCCTTCTCTTTCTTTATTTAATGCAGCTTGTCTTATTAGTTGACCACGCCCCCGTGTCCGCTGAGCACGACCCCGTGTGCAGAAGAATCTTTGTACTATGAAGATTTGCCTGGATTGTGCGAATCTTATAGTTGACCACGGCCCCGTGTCCGCTGAGCACGGCCCCGTGTCCGCTGAGCACGGCCCCGTGGTGGGCAATAGAAGCTTCTACCACTTTGTCTTTTCTGCTGACACTTGAGCACGCCCCCGTGCTGGCTGAGCACGGGGCGTGTTCAGTCTTCTGTCTTCTTGTTTTGCTTGGAAAGATGTTGTCGTGGGGTCGGGCATGTCACGTTTGTTCCTTTTCTTGTATTTATGTTAGATTTTGATGTCTTTTTGCTTCTTTTGTTAATTTGAGCTCATTTAATCCTGAAAATACAAAAGGAAGACAAAAGCACACTTTTTCCAACATTAGTACTAAAAAAGGGTTAGTTTTATGCCACAATTGATGAAATTTATATGTTTCATTTTGTACACATCAATTAGTTGTTCTTATTCCATTATTACTTGGAAGTTCATGACCCTCCTTGAATGTTTGTAACATCAAGTGTAGTGGTGAACATCTAGAGGTACCTAAATGGAAGACTTGTTCTTCCTACCTCCTACATGACTTCCATGATACAAAGAGGTTCCTAAATGGTGGATTTATCCTCCTACCTCCTACTTGACCTATATGATATAATATACACTACATACTACTTATATGTATATTCCAAATAATCGAACCTTTGATGACGAATTTGTGTTCATTTGTCAAGGTGTTTGATTACATCATCTAAAACATTATGTGTTAAAGATGATTACTTTTGCATATGTACTTTCCATATTCCTTTTAAATTCCGAATCTCGACTCTAAACATACCTTGAACTTTAACCCTTATACATTTGTCCTCCCAATCTCATACACTCGTCAACACTTGGATAACCGGAAGAATTAGCAATATTGTGAGTATACTTGACCCATTTTACCGTTTTCACACTTTTGGGTGTAACATGTTTTTATATACAAAACACACTTATTATACATATTCTTATGCAAATACATAAACAAACAATCTAATACATGCTTACTATTTGTTATGCTTGATTCGTGTTTTCTGGGTGATTCTTATGTGATGAACTTGTCATTATCTTCGTACAAGCCTCCACTTAACATGTATAGCGCTATAGGAGTAACGCACCACCCGTGAACGAGAGGTCATGTTAGGTTTATTCATTCATACTTGCGTAAATAGAGGGTTGACTTGTAATCACATGCCAGTTTATACGTTAATCTTGATAACTAGGTTTGCCATGTGGACTGTTCCTTATTATTTTTATACTTATATACTACGCACCAAACTTGTATGCTCGCCAATACTTTTTGTATTGAACTACACTTTTAAAACTTGTATGCTCGCCAATACTTGTATGCTCGCCAATACTTGACCCATTTTACCGTTTTCACACTTTTGGTGATGCATGGAATCTAGTAGGATGCTTAGATACACACTTTAAATTTGTACTCTTATTGTATTGTATTTCATCATTCATGTTGTAATTGTTTCAAATCCTTGTAATTGACTCTTTAGAAATGAAATGAAAACTTATTATTTAAATACTTGTCACAAATAGTGTTATGAAGTCTCTTGCAATCTATTTCGTCTCACTCCGATGTTTCCGTCATCGGTTGGGGTGTGACAGATTAGTATCGGAGCCATAACTATAGAGAATTAGGAAAATTGCCATGCTTGTTACCCAGTCTATAGTTCTAGAGCTTTATTCTTATGTTTTGCTTGAACCACTTGCATGATACTTTATTTGCTCCTTATTTATTTTCTTTTGAGCCTTTTAAACATGTATGTCACTTTTGTGTTAATACTTGCTTTATTATGTGTTGATACTTGCTTTATTGTTCTACTATTTATGTGTTATTCTCGACATGCCGTCTTATGTGTTTATACTTGTTCGCTCGTTTTATTATTTTAAATCCGACAACACTCGCACCCTACCAACGAGACGACTTCACCAAAATAGGCGTGAAACCCACAATTTGGTGAACGACTCTCAATCCACCTATTCTTTTCACACGAAATTCGCCTCCAAGTTAGGAGTGAGATCCTCATCTTGATGGAGAATTTTCATTTTCAAATTCTAGTGGACCCTCGTCAAAATGTCGAAATTAAATTTTTGACCCGACGAGTACAAACCACACTTAGGATACGAAATCGCCAAGTTAGGGGTGAAAGCCGCACCTTGTCGACTAGTTCCACTCCTTGATTTTTCATAAATCTCGCCAAGTCTCGAAATTCCGATTGATTTGGGACATGTAGTAATCGGAAGGGTAAATACCGTTAACCGACTTGTCGGCGAGAGTATTCCACCTATTAGGCCAAAGCATGCTCCTCAAATTCGAAAGACTTTTCGACCACTTTGGTTAGTCAAAGTTCAGTTTTGGAACCATCCAAATTTTAATCAAACATGTGTTTCTATTATTTATCTTATACGATGCAATCTTTCAAATTCAAACTTACTTTCGATATTTTAACAGATGACAGCGATGCACTTATAGTTTATAACCCCTTCTTAGAACACATCAATGATCTTGGGATTGAAGGCCAATGTTATTCATCACTCGTGAGCTCGTACACGGAATCTTTAATTTTGCTTGATCAGGCAGATACATTAGTTGAGGATGATGAAGAGACGAGTGTTTAGAGTGGGGAAGAAAGGTCTAGAGGTCAAAGAGCAATTACCTCTTGATATTTCAAACAGATCTATTTTTGTTATTTAAAAGGTGAACACTCTTTTCTTATCTGTTAGTTCTATTTTTCTAACATTAACTCACAACGAATGTATCATATTGTCTTGCAAATTAATATATGGAAATATCTTGCTGACAGTCAAGTAGTCTTCTGCAACCTTAAGCGGTTCACATAGGGGTTAAGGCCCTTATGACATGTTTATTTTATAGTCAATTAAATAAATGGTCCTTGCGGTTTGGCCCTAGTCACACAATGCTTGCTTATGTCATGTACTCAAACTTATTAAAAACAAATATTTGAAGGCGCATTATCTTATTTTTGAAAGAAAAGATCATGTAATATGTTATGAGAAACCACTCCAATTTTCTGTTTCTATTCTCACTACATTTAGAGATTCATATATATTAAATTCAAGAATCCCATGTAAATTCTTCTAGTGTTTTGACTATGAAGCACGGGGGCGGCTTGGAGCCATGAGTACCCGTCCCAGGGACGGCGTGGGGATGGAAACGCCATGGGGACGTCCCCCGGATGTTTCCGGAAATATGGGGACAACATCGAAACGCTTCCGGGAAATTGGGGATGGCATTTCGACTTTTTGGGAAACTTTCCTTCATGGCCGACCCTAAGCAAGTTGAAAGAAACATAGCAGAGTGAAGGTAATGTGACTGCATTTTTCTCCGGCAACCATAGACGGCTCCTCTGGTGGGTGGTGTTTTAAGTTAAGAAGAGAAGAAGAGAAAAGATGAAGACGAAGACAGTGGGCAGCGGCTGCTTTTTAGGTTTAGGGTTATACATTTATGTATTTTGACATTTAGTCCCTCCATCTTTCAATAGTTTCTATTTATTCTCTAAAACTTGTAAAAATTTACATAAAAGTATAAAATTAGTTTGTACATTTTAACATACAACCCTCTTTATTTTCACTAGTTTACATTCGGTCCTTAAGTTTATAAATTTTTACATAAAAAGTATAAAACTAACATTATATGTGTATATATAAATTATAAATAGCTATTTTTTATATTTTTTTTGCAGTACCTTTGTCGTACCCGTATCTTGGATTTTTGAGTTTTGTCGTTCCCCGTACCCGTATCGTCCCCGTACCTTAGTCCCATACCCGTTCTTGTGCTACATAGGTTTTGACTCTAGCGGGACATGTCTCTGATTTTGCGGTGGTTCTGCATTTATGCCAAAAACGAACTTTAGTACTGTTATAAACCAGACATTTTAGGCCCAACCCATTACTTATGGGCTTTAGGGTTTATGGTTTTCTTTATCTATATATTGTAATGTTGAATAGAATGAAATATGATGAATTCAGTTTATCTTTTCTCTTTGGTTTTTATCACGTTATCAGCACTTTGACTCTCCATTGGGATTTCTGCAAATCTTCAACCAGACAGATTCAATCAGCACTTTTGTTCATCATATCCTGGTACACATATTCATAATCTGTACTCAATGTTCAATGTTTCCCTGTTATAAATGCATCTCTAAAGGATGGACCACAAATTAAAATTGTACACACGGGTTATTAAAAGGGATTTTCATCCCCTCTGTTTTTTCTACGGTGACTTTTTACCTACAATGTTCAACTATTTTTTTTTTTTCAAATCAGATTATTGGTCTCATCTTTTGGAACACATGACATATGCCTTTAGATCTGGTTTTTCGAATACCCAACATAGGTTTATCTTTATGCCTTTTAGAACACAAGTAGGGTTGATATGTTTATCTTTATGCCTTTTAGAACACAATTAGGGTTGATAGTTATTATCATATAGAAACAAAATCTGAAATTGTTGTTTTTCTTCAACCAACGGCGGTCACTGCCGCCTCTAACAACCGAACCAAACACATCAATACAACCCATAATAGATAAATTTTCTTACCCGAAAACCTTCTACCGGCGATTCAACTCACCGGTTAACCGTCACTACCATCATCCTCTTCATCATCATCAACGACGTCGTTTCGTTGGCCGTTACTCTCCTGGTTTGGAATGGTTTACCGGCAGTTACTCCTCCGCCACATCGAGTTCGACTATGCCGTTCATGAAGTCCGATTTGGAGTCTGGAACAACCGGAACACTCTACCCAACGATGACGGAGTCGCCGAAACTCCGGTGGTCTTTTATTCGCAAGGTTTACTCAATCGTAGCCATACAGTTGCTTCTCACCGTCGTTGTGGGTGTTGTCGTCGTGTCGTTTCATCCGAATGTCATTTTCTTAACGACTACCACCGTCGTTATATCATTCTCATCATCACGCCGGTCATCAGATTGAAGATTCAAAGCGGAGAGAGTGAAAACTTTGGGATGTGAATCTGAGGATTTATTCATTTATTATGTTCATGATGGGATACAGCTGTTGAGCATGGCATTTAATATATTTTAATATATTCACATATATTTATTTAAATTATGTTTAAAGTGACAAACATACAAATATAGAGAAACTACTGTATCCCATCGAAAAAAAATAGAAAAAAAAATTCAAAGTTTCATATATATTTATTATATTCAAATATTTAATTATATTATCAAAACACAATTTATATTTACAATACGAAATCATACAAGTGTTTCTGAATTCTTACTCTATTACTAAAACTGCGTAAAGTATAGAACCTGTAGTTCTACCAATAGAGAACCTGAAGTTCTCCTATAATATATATTTTATATTTGCGGCTCGTTTTTAAATCCATGATTCTTTCATTTATAGATAAAATGTTGAACTTATCAAATCTTGAATTCACTGCACTTGAAATCTCGGGCAACAACTACCCCTCGTGGGATTTTGATGCTAAAACCCATCTGGAAGCAATGAGTCTAGGGGAGACAATCATTGATGGGAATAAAATGTCCCTTCAAGAAAAAACTAAAGCTATGGCATTCCTTCGCCTTCATCTTCATGAAGACCTAAAGGGGGAAAACCGTACTATCGAGAACCCTTTTGAGTTATGGAAAAACATTCAAGAAAGATTTGACCACCTGAAGTTGGTCTTACTCTCTAAAACTCGCTACAAGTGGGTTCATTTAAGGCTACGAGACCATAGGACTGTTAGTGAGTACAACTCTGCCCTTCTTTGCATCACCTCTGAGCTTAAATTATGTGGTGAACAAATCACCGACAAAGACATGATTGAGCAAACTATCTCAACGTTCCATTTATCCAACATGCTCCTGGCGCAGTAGTATAGGGAACGTAATTTTACAAAATATTCTGAGCTCATATCATGTTTGTTGGTCGCGGAACAAAACAACAAGCTCATACTACAAAATCATTAAATGCGTATTATGTGATGTTTGGATTTTATTTCAACTCTTGTGGTATTTTATGTTTTGAACTATTGGTATGGTTTCATTTAAAACCTAGTGATGTTTGATTTATAGTTACATGATGTTTTTATCATACTCAAACATGCAATTTCTTATACTTAACGTGTTTTATTATTTCCAGAAGAAATATGTATACCAGCTCCAGCAGAGCTATTATTGGTGATGAGTGTCTGGTAGACAGCGGTAGTACTAACACTATTCTCAAAGATATGAAATTTTTCTCTGAGTTGTCTCCGGCAGAGACACCGATTAGTACTATATCTGGTGTCAGTAACCTTATCGAGGGCTCCGGTAGAGCACACATAACATTATCTTCGGGTACCCAATTAACTATTGATAATGCATTATATTCTAGTAAATCCAGAAGAAATTTACTTAGCTTTAAAGATATTGGAAAAAATGGTTACCACCTAAAAACAATATCTGAACATAATATTGAATATCTTCAAATTACTTCAAACAAAAATGGCAAAGAAACAATTGTTGAACAATTAGAAGCCTTATCCTCTGGATTATATTGTACTAATATCAATCCTATCGAATCATACATGGTGAGTAACCAAAAGCTGTTAGATAAAGACACATTCAATATATGGCATGACCGTCTAGGTCACCCTGGTAGCATAATGATGAGACGAATAATCAAAAGTGCAACCGGGCACCCTCTCAAAAACTTAAAAGTTTTGCTACCACAAGACTTATCATGTGCAGCATGCTCTCTGGGTAAACTTATAACTCGGCCCTCACAAACTAAATTGGTACATGAAACCCCATCATTTTTAGAAAGAATCCAAGGGGATATTTGTGGGCCTATCCATCCTCCGTGTGGACCATTCCCCTATTTCTTGATCTTAATAGATGCATCCTCAAGGTGGTCACATGTGAGCCTTTTAGCTACTCGAAATGTAGCATTTTCCCGACTTCTAGCTCAAATCATACAATTGAGAGCCAATTTCCCCGATAATCAAATTAAAAACATCCGGATGGATAATGCGGGAGAGTTCACATCTCAAGCTTTTAATGACTATTGTATGTCAATTGGGATTAATGTTGAACATTCAGTACCTCATGTTCACACACAAAACAGTTTAGCTGAATCTCTGATTAAACAATGAGATGTAAATTACCATCTTCTGCATGGGGTCATGCTATTTTGCATGCCGCTGCACTGATTAGATTGAGACCAACTGCTGATCACGAATACTCCCCATTGCAACTGGTCTCCGAACGAGAACCAAGTTTGTCCCACCTTAGAATTTTTGGTTGTGTGGTATATGTACCAATACCGCCACCACAACGTACTACAATGGGACCCCAAAGAAGACTGGGTATTTATATTGGTTTTAACTCCCCATCCATTATTAGATACTTAGAACCAATGACGGGAGATATGTTTACAGCACGGTATGCTGACTGTCATTTTGATGAAACAATGTTCCCAGTCTTAGGGGGAGATAAGGGCAAAGAAAGACTGGTAACACAAGAAATAACGTGGAATGCATCATCGTTATCAAATCTCGACCCCCGAAGTGGTCAATGTGAATATGAAGTCCAAAAGATCATACATTTGCAAAGAATAGCGAATGAATTACCAGATGCATTCACAGACACGAATAGAGTGACAAAGTCACATGTACCAGCATCAAATGCACCTGCTCGAATTGAAGTAATCCCAGAAGCGATTACTATACAACGAAAGCGTGGGAGACCAATCAGTTCCAAAGACAAAAACCCACGGAAACGAAAAGAGCAAAGTAACGCAGTTGGTGAAAACTCACAAAAGATTATAAGTGAAACCCCGGTAGAGGTAAATGTCCCAGAAGAGACAACTATGAATCCAGAGGAAAATGAAGTTTCAGAAGAAACACCGGTACCGAACAAAAATGAGATCTCTATTAATTATGTACAAGATAGTACACTGTGGAACCGGAATAAAACAAGTGTTGATGATATATTCGCATATGTTATAGCAACGGATGTAATCAATGAAAATGATTACGTACCTAAAACTTTAGAAGAGTGCATGCACAGAAATGATTGGCCAAGATGGCAAGAAGCCATAAATGCCGAATTAAATTCGCTCGAAAAGCGACATGTTTTCGGACCTGTAGTCCGAACGCCCATAGACGTCAAACCAGTAGGTTATAAATGGGTGTTTGCAATAAAAAGAAATGAAAAGAATGAGATTGTACGATATAAGGCTCAACTTGTAGCACAAGGGTTTTCCCAAATCCCAGGAGTTGATTATGAGGAAACGTATTCCCCTGTAGTGGATGCGATAACCCTTAGGTTTCTAATCGGCCTCACAATCTCTGAAGGACTTCATATGAGACTAATGGATGTCGTCACCGCATACTTATACGGGACACTTGAAAATGACATCTACATGAAAATCCCTAACGGATTAAAATTGCCTGAAGCATTAAAATCAACACCTTGATATATGTGTTCTATAAAGCTCCAGAGATCTTTATATGGTCTCAAACAACGTGTTCTTTGTGGTACATTCGACTTAGTGAATATCTCGAAAAGGAAGGATACAAGTCTGATGTAATCAGTCCATGTGTCTTTATAAAACGATCACTCTCAAATTTCACTATAATAGCAGTCTATGTTGACGATATCAACATCATCGGATCTCCTGAAGAGATAGAGAAAGCTGCTCAGTTGTTAAAGAAGGAATTTGAGATGAAAGATCTTGGTATGACAAAAGTATGCATCAGACTACAATTTGAGTATCTATGCAATGGCACATTTGTCCATCAATCAAACTACATCCAGAAGATGTTAGTACGTTTCAATATGGATAAAGCACATCCGTTTAGCGTACCTATGGTTGTCCGACCGCTAGATCCACACAAGGATCCTTATCGCCCACAAGAAGAAGGTGAAGATGTACTTGGTCCAGAAGTACCATACTTAAGCGCGATCGGTGCCCTTATGTATCTCGCAAATAACACAAGACCTGACATTGCATTTGCAGTACATGTACTAGCGAGATACAGTTCGAATCCAACACGTAGACACTGGAATGGTGTAAAACATATATTCTGGTATATTTGCGGGACACAAGATTTAGGTCTTTTCTATCAGAAAGATCAAAAGTTCCAGCTTGTTGGGTATGCTGATGCCGGATATCTATCAGATCCTCACAAAGCAAAATCTCAGACAGGTCATGTATTCACATACAGTGGCACATCAATTTCTTGGAAGTCAACTAAGCAAACACTTACAGCAACATCATCAAATCATGCCGAATTGATAGCACTATATGATGCTGGTCGAGAATGCGTGTGGTTGAGATCAATGATTAATCACATACAAGAAGCATGCAGATTAGAACAGATCAAGAAGGAGCCGACAATTATTTATGAAGACAATGCTGCTTGCATAGCTCAGATCAGAGAAGGTTATATCAAGGGTGATCGAACAAAGCACATCTCACCAAAGTTCTTCTCAACATATGACTTGCAGAAAGAAGGGGAAATCGATGTTCGTCAGATCAAGTCAAGTGAAAATCTAGCAGACCTGTTCACAAAATCTTTACCTAGAAGCAGTTTCGAGCAGTTATCACACAAGATTGGTCTTCGTAGATTGAAAGATGTTTGTTGAATTCAGGGGGAGAATTATACACGCTGTACTCTTTTTCCCTTAACTAAGTTTTGTCCCACTGGGTTTTCTTAGTAAGGTTTTTTTAATGAGGCAGCATAGCTGATCCAGTAGTATCAGTCTATTTATTCAGGTCCAGAAGTACCTATTTAACATCATCCTGAAGTATGTCGTTAAACTGTGTATAATTTTAAATGTCTGGGGGGGAGTGTTATAAACCAGACATTTTAGGCCCAACCCATTACTTATGGGCTTTAGGGTTTATGGTTTTCTTTATCTATATATTGTAATATATATTGTAATGTTGAATAGAATGAAATATGATGAATTCAGTTTATCTCTTCTCTTTGGTTTGTATCAAGTACAACAATATAGTTTATTTTGTTTCTTTTTCAGATGACATGGCACTATAGGGGATGTCGTTTTTGTTTTCATTAACTTGCTTATTCCTTCATAGTTCATGCATGAAACGTTAGCAATTCTGAGTTATTAGAGGATAAGATTCATTTAGTTCACAATTTCTTTTAGGTGTTTGTGCATGTGTAATGTCAAACCTAAAGGTGGAAGTTTTTACTCATTGGAGAACGGGTCAAACGGTTGAAAGTCGGTCAAAGTCTATATTTAAAGCATACGGGTCAAAATCTTTTTATCCAAAAATTTGGATTGTTATTGTAATGATATCATTTTTGCAATCATAATAATTCATTATAGAGTAAACTGCAATTTCACCCCCTGGGGTTTAGGGTGATTGGCACCCTTACCCCCCTAACGAAATAATTGCAATTTTACCCCCCAACGTTTGCTGTTATGTCGCAACCTTACCCCCCGGCTTCAAATTTGTTGACTGATTTGTTGACTATAACTTGAAATGACTATAATGCGCTTTCATATTACCCCCTGTGTTTTGTTCACTCTGTGATATTACCCCCTGCCACCACTGCCACCGCCATTCACCACCACAACCACCACTGCCGTAACCTCCACGTCGAAACACAACCATCATCTCAACTCAGAATCAAAACGTCTACCAATTACAATCGATACCCATTTAACAATCTCACATCAAACCCAAAAGAAACTCCCATATCTGACTAAATTCAACCTTAATTGAATTTCCTAACCCCTCACTGTACTCAAACACTTGTTTCACTAATCAACTCAATAACCAAATAACAGTCTTGAGAATTTCAATCAAACAATCATAATTTCCTGTATCAGACAATGAAATATTCAACTTACATACCTGATTTCACTTGGAACTGAAAAAGATGAAGAATTTATGAAGCTTTTTGTTGTTAATCAGCAATAACTAATGGCCAATTTGTGGCCAAGAACTAAGTGGCCTACCAGAGGTGATAAAAGAGGGTAATCGAAGGTCGGTCGGAATGAAGAAGGAGGTGGGAGATGGTAAATCGGAGGTCAATGGTGGTGGGTATACGTCAGCCGTCGCCGGTGGGCTAGGTGACGGAGGTTAATGGCGGAGGTCGTGGGAGACGGTGGTGATTACAACGGCCGGAGATGAGTAAGAGGTGGGTATTGGCGATAATTAGGGTTGTTGAAGGTAGAAGTAAGGTTTGTGGTGGTTGGTGGTCGTTTGAAGGTGAAGAAAGTGATGGTCTCCGTGGTGGATAGGCAGTGTATAGATGCAAGTGATGACGGTGAGTAGATGGTGGTGGTTATGGGTAATCGATGGGGGTAGGTTAAGGGTAGATGGTGGTTGATGAAAGGAATGAGGATGAAAGTGGGGTCAAGGTGGTCGCCGGCCGTGAGTAGCAGAGATCAAAATGGTTGATGGTGGTAATTTTGACAGTTTGATTTGTTCACCGGAGAAGAAAAGGGAATAAGAGATAAGGTTTTTAAATGTAATGGGAGTGTAAATAATTTTGACTTTTTAACCAGTTTGTGGACAACTGGCGGTGGCAGTGGTGGTTGTGGTGGTGAATGGCGGTGGCAGTGGTGGCAGGGGGTAATATCACAGAGTGAACAAAACACAGGGGGTAATATGAAAGGGCATTATAGTCATTTCAAGTTATAGTCAACAGATCAGTCAACAAATTTGAAGCCGGGGGGTAAGGTTGCGACATAACAGCAAACGTTGGGGGGTAAAATTGCAATTATTTCGTTAGGGGG
Source organism: Helianthus tuberosus (assembly GCA_030545235.1). NCBI lineage: Eukaryota > Viridiplantae > Streptophyta > Magnoliopsida > Asterales > Asteraceae > Helianthus > Helianthus tuberosus. The sequence continues at coordinate 15,086,474 of CM060353.1, forward strand.
GTAAGGGTGCCAATCACCCTAAACCCCAGGGGGTAAAATTGCAGTTTACTCTTCATTATATATCTTTACAAAATCAAAAAGTTTGTGCCAGTCAACCTAAAACCTAACACGGCTAGGCCTGTTTCAACTTGTTATCTGATCTGACCTTCTTGCAGTCTTTTGAGCATTCACATTGGAACCTCCATATTTATGTGAATGGTTGTGAGTGGATGGGAGAGAAAATGTTACTATTCATCAGTAAATTTGAGGAAAACACTGTTCACCCTCTATAATTTTTTAATATTTTTGAAAGTTGTTGTGCAGTCTTTAGAGCATTCACATTGGGTCCAATGTGCAGGGGCGGACCCATATAGATCGGGTCGGGGTCCCCGGACCCCAATGTTTTTAAAAAATCTAGTAGAACCGGTATGTTAAATTTTTTAAGGACCCCATAAAAATAATAAGATGGACACAATAGCATCAAAGTGGACACTGTTGCAGTGGAAAATTCCCTTGTTCCCATCAAACATGTCACGAGATCAAGTCTTGTGAGCCCCGTTTTTTCTTCTTTTTAAAAATTCAAACCAAAACTAAGGGTTTTTAAAAAATGAGATTGAACAACAAACCATCCATGCCCAACAGCTTCTCTAGGATTCTCTAGTGCACCACAGGGCTCCATAATTCCCTGTTTGTTTTAAATGGGGCTCATAAATCTTGGCTATTTTTTAATTACTTCAATCATAATTTAATTATAGGATTGTATCTTTTAGAGATCGCATGAAACATTAATCACCTTAAAACATGGTTAATGTTTCATGCGATCTCTAAGAGATGCAATCCAATAATTGAATTATGCTCGAAGTAATTAAAAAATGAATCGTATTTACGGTTTAATTGTGGTTGGAGTATAGTGTAAAGTTGGATACGGTATTTTCATTAGTTTGTTACTTGACTAAAGAAAGCGGCAAAAAAATGTAATGGATCATCGTTAAGAAAAGATGAAAACTTGTAGGAACAACTTAACTTTTTTTAGTTTTTTTTTTTAATTTCATTTTGAATGGCATTGTATTTTTATTGTGTGTTTAAAAAATGAGTGATGATCATATACAAGAAAAAATACAACTTAATTTTGTATGTCCATCACTCCAACCCGACCGAAACCAAACGAAGACCGACCCGAAAATTCTAACGCTGGTTGATGAAACATCGTAACACCGAAAAAGGGGACCCCATTGAAAAAAATCATGGGTCCGCCACTGTTCATCACCATCATTACTTTGCACCCTAAGGAGGAACCGGATCAAGCTCACAATCATGTCAAACTCAATGGCTGCTTTTCTGACTGGATTCTCTGCTGGCATGTCTGCAATCACAGGTATGTTTTCATGTTTTCCATTATATTTAAACAGAAGTTATCAACATTAAAATCGTATTTTAGTTAAATCTTCAACTAGTTATTTATATGTAGAATATGTTAACTAATCGAGAAATGGCGTTGAGTTGTCTATAAGTGTTTTGTGTATATTTTCGAAGTTCCATTTAGATTCAACAAGTTTTTATTGGTGACAAGTTATAACCTGTTGTGTAATTTGTGATCATAATTGACCCGTTGTATAATTTGATTTGACCCAAATTTACCCAAATGCAACAATTTGTTAATCCAAATCAATTCATTTTTTATGCGTCTTCTTCGTTTTACTATAGATATGCGTGTTTCGTTTATTTTCTAAACATTCCATAAAAAGTTTTATAAAACTTTATTTTACTATTATTCAATTAACACATTCCGTGTTTTCTTGAATTCGAATTCAATTAAAACATACCGAATTCGATTCGAATTGAATAAAAAACCCAATTCGTATTCAATTAAAAATTCAAATTCGAATAAATTCGATTTGATTCAGATTCTTTTAAAACATGTAAAAAAATTATCAAAATGAAACATATATTTTAAAGCAGCCATAAAACACGATATCATATAAAAACTTCCAAATAAAGTACCATAAGTCTAAAATTCAAAATGAGAAGTCGGAAATAATCACTCCACATTACAATTTAATATTTTTAGGGTTAGAAATATATTGATAGATTTGTTACTTAGGTTTTAGTTATGGGTATTGTAGTGGGTTTGGTAATGGGTAATTTTAATACTTTAAATAAATTTTGAAGATAATTTATAGTATAGCCCAATAAAAGTTATATATGTATTATATATAAAAATGTGTAATTTTTATTCGAATTTTGAATCAAATCGAATTTGAAATTATAAATTCGTAATTGATTTACTTGACTCGAATTGAATCGAATTCAAATTTGAATGCTTATAATCAAAACGAATTCTTGATAATCGAATCGAATTAAATCGAATTTCGAATGTTTCGATTTCAAAACGAATTTTGAACATCCCTACCTAAACTTTAATCGAGATATCATACAGTTCTTGAACTGTAATAATTCTTTTTGTTAAGAGTAAAATGCCCGAATAGTCCCTGTGGTTTGTCAAAATAACATATATAGTCCCCAACATTTGGAAATTACACTCATGCTCTCAACCTGTAACATGTTTAAAATAAAGTTCGATGCATGAGGTAGGAGGATGAATCCCCCATTTAGGAACCTCTTTGTTTATCATAGAAGTCATGTAGGAGGTAGGAAGAACAAGTCTTTCATATTGTCATATTGCCATTTTAATCCCTGAGTTTTTGTCAAAATTGTCATTTTAGTCCAAATAGTTTTTTTTTCTCCTCTAGGTCCCTGACTTTTCTTTTTTCTTGTCATTTTATCACATTGCCTAACTTAGTCTAAAAACCAGGTTATAATAAGGGGTATTTTTGGCATTAAATTATTATAAGGTTTATAAATTATATTGTAAACTAACTCTGGTTATCACTACGCAATAGTTATGCCAAAAATGCCACTGTTTATAACCAGATTTTTAGACTGAGTTGGGCATTGTGATCAAAATAGCAAGAAAATGAAAAAGTCAGGGACCCAGAGGAGAAAAAAAACTATTTAGACTAAAATGGCGATTTAGACCAAATTAGCAATTTGGACCAAACCTCAGGGACTAAAATGAGAATTTACTCAAGTAAGTTACTCCAAAATAAGCTAACCCAAACACTCCCTTTATTTTTGATAATCAAACCAAACGACCTTAAACTTAACATCATAACTGAATTCCACCAACCACCGCGTTCCAACGGGCTACGGCACAAGCCATAATGGGTCAAAGGAGTTGAGAAATGGGTTATAGGTAAACGACCATACGGTGTAAACCGTAGTGAGTCAATTTGATAAGACGGTAATAAATATCGTCTTGCAAAGATAAACGGATATTTAGACCAAACGGGTCAAAAGGTGAAGTTATCACCTTTTGACAATAACGACTAATGATTATTGTCGAGTTATATTATTTCAGGAGTAAATGTCGAATGGGCATTAGCAACGCAATGAATTAGCGGTTATAAAAGCAAGGTATTAAAAATGGGTCAATATATTGATCCGCGCCAGGTATGTGAAAAAGGGTAACATTCATTTAGAACGTGAGGTTCAATGAGTGTTAAAAGAAGTCAAAATAAACATTTGGTTACTTGATAAGTAAACCGAATGTTTCAAATAATGAACATTTCGTTTGGAAAGCTTAATGACTGTTCAAACAAAATCATAAGCTAAAAGAGGGATTATGGGTCAATATACTTTCAAAAGTCCTTCATCGTAAATGATTGGCTAAAATGGACTAAAACGCCCTTATAAGCTAAATTGGACAAACGACCCTTAAGGGTAGTTTTGAAACGAGTTTTATGATCAAATAAATAATTGGAATAAGTATAGGAAGCGAAAGATGTAAACCTCTGGTCAAATGACACTATATGAGTCTTGGTTGTAAATTAGCTATCCGATGAGAAAAACTCGGATTAAATAGACCACCTCATTAAGTCCACCACAAATTTAGTTGTGGTGGAAGATTACTTGATAAGAAATGTTGTATAATAACGCTAGACACAAATGAACGCGTTTCATGCTCAAAATATGTCTAACGCCCTTAACGGGTCAAATTACGCATATGGGCGTAAACGGGTTTAAGATACGTAAGAAACCCGTGACATGAACCAAATATGATAGGAATTATTGAAATTATGAATATCGTGAGAATAAGGATCAAACAAACATGTTTTGTTTGATAAAAAACATGAACGGGTCAAAATTGGGAAAAAGGGTAATAAGCCGGAGACTTAAAAGTCAGAAATTTTGTTAATCCGGATGTTGGGTTTTTACTCCATAAGATAGAGAATTAAATTACGGACGCGTAGGAAAAAGAATCGGATAAAACGGATTAAAAACGAGAGAGTTATGCTCGTTTCCATGAAATCGGGTCATGCTGGGAATGTACAGCAACTGTTTAAGCATCAGTCTGTGAAAAAGGGGACTAGGCGTCACGCGAAGCCCCCCTGAATATGAAAAACGTTTAATTTTGTTTGTTTGACCCATATAACTTGCTTAAACTTGTTATTTAACTATCAAAACTAACTTTTAAGTTGGTTTTGATCATAGGTGATTGCCAAGAGTGCCCGGATGAAGATCAAGCGACGAGCAAGAACCGAACACGATCACGAAATAAGCTTCCGCACTATGTATCGTTGTTATGTTAAACGACGAACATACACATGATATGTCGTACACTTTTAAATTGTAAAAGGTTTTAATAAACCCGTAATTCCAATGCATATGTAATCTTAATTACATGATTGTTTTTCGTAAATGATACGTTAAACCTTAATTTATAAGAACGGGTGTTACAGTATATATTCGTCAAAGTATATGTAGATGCCGTTTAGGCGTTTAAAATAAATATGAAAAGTTATATTTATTTTATAAAAGAATCGTCGAGTTGTCGTGTTTGAAAATAAATATGACTATATTTATTTTATAGAAGAATTCGACTTGTTTGTGTCGGAAATAAATATATAGCTATATTTATTTATAAAAGGATTCGTTTTGCACGATACTGGAAATAAATATAAACTATATTTATTTTGTAAAACGAAATCGTGTTGTTTGAAATTCGAAATATATAACTATATTTACTTTTATATCGGAAATCCGAGTTATTTGATGTTTGAAATAAGACTATATGTTCCTTTATAAAAGAATTCATCGTATTTTCAAAGTTTCAAATAAATATAATAACTATATTTATTTGTCGTAAATAGTTTCCGAATCGTTGCTTTCAAAAGTCGTGCAGTATTGTCGTTTGAAACAAATATATATATATATATATAAACTATTCGTTTCATATAAAGAAGTCGGATTATTTGATATTGAATCAAATATATATATATATATATATAATTTATTTGTTTTATAAAATGATTCGTATTGTTGTAGGTTTGAAATAAATAGATAAAGCATATTTGTTTTTATAAAAATAATCCGTGTTATCATTGTTTTCGAAAGTAATAAAGTGTCGTCGTAAGGAAATTCCGTATTTGTATTTGCCTTTATAGAATATTATTTGCACCCGATAGTTTTACTTTATGATAACACATGTATATTACGGATTTTTCTCGAAAAACGGGCAGGGTTTCCTCTGTATTTAGACGCCCCCGACAACTAAAGTGTCGTTATTTTTATCAAGATTCAACCAAACATTCCAACAATTTATGTATACGTTTGAAATACAACAAGTTTTATAATTATGACTAATATAAGAATTCGTTAAATTCTTTTATATCGTTTCTTTAATCAGTCCGGTTTCTAGAGCTCGTTTCACGTAATATAAACTATGAAAATAACGAAATAAACCGTCGTAAAATCTTTACCGAATCCTCATGTCGAATAAGCTAACTGAGTTGACCGGGTCAACTGAGTTGACCGAGTTGAACTGAGTCGAGCCGTGAGGAACCGAGTCGAACCGAGTTGAACTTGTTGACCTAAGACGAGTCTTGACTGAGTTGACTCGCTGACCGAGTCAACCGAGTCCCAAAGCTGAAGCATCACCCGAACTGATCTTGTTGACCACTGCTGACACCCGAACCCATCTGTTGACTGAGTTGACTCGGTTGACCGAGTTAACCCAGTCCCGAAATCTGACCCGAAACCTGCTGACTTGTTGACTGAACCGCACCGAGACACCCGAACCTGAATCGAGCCGTGACTGTTTGACTTGGACCTGAACCGCTCTTTGACCCGTGTCTGATGTTGACCGAACAACAATAACCACCACCACCCCCGTGTCCCGCCGTCGACTACCCGAAACCCGTGACGAGACCCGAACCATCTTCATCGTAAAACCCGACGGGCCGAAGCTCGAACCGTCGGACCCTGCTGTTGTCCACCGTTTAAACGAACCGACCGGCGGTCCGAACCGCCGACCGCCGATTCTTTCTCCCTCTCTCGGTCTCTTCCTCTCAGTCTCTCTTTCTATCTCCTTCTCGTCTCTCACTCTCTCTCTTCTGTTGCACCGCCGCACCACCGCTCACCACCACCCGATGATGGTGGTGGTGGTTTGTTCTGTTATCGAGGAAAAAGGGGGGGGGTGTTTGGGTGTGTCGCTTGAAGAAGTTAACCACCGGCAGCCGGCCGGTTCTCTGTCGTTGTTGCCGGATACATAACCGAGAGAGAGGAGGGAAAGATGTAATGTGTGTGTGGATAAGGTTTCACATTTGTTTTGTGGGTTTGCAGAAGAACCGAGAGGGAGATGAATGAGAGCAATTTTTTTTGTATAAGTTTTTACGTGTGTGTATGTTGTAAGGTCTGCACAAAATAAGGGAGGGGTATGGACCATTTTATAAAGATGAAGAGATCTTACAAGATTTTATGTGTTCTATCTTTTGAGACAATATCTTTTGCAGGGATTTATTATAGATTTCATAGGATCTTGATGAGATTTCTCAGATCTCGTTAGGATTTTTAAGGAACAGATCTAATTATGTGCGGGTTTAGGCTTGTGGGTTTTGGGCTTGGGCCTAGGGCCCACAAGCCCGTCTCATGTGTAAGCGGCCCGTAATTCCTACGAGACCCGTTAACACACTCGCGCTCCGCAAAATTTAATGACGTATATTTATTTAGTCGAAATCCCGTAAAATGTATGCCACTAGCCGGTTGTCGTGTCCGTTCGTCAATTACGGTGAAAATCGCGAAAAATTATATTGCTGCCGTCTTTAATCCGTTTTTTCGATCCGGTTTCGACTGTAGTTACTAAAATTAAATTACGAAGCTAAAATATATCGTAAAAATTTATTATTTGACGGCGTCGTCAGTATCTTGTACGGTTTCAATCCGTTGTCGTTTGTCGTTGCGCAGTTGTTTCGAAAATCACCATATGTGCACTGTAGCGTCCAATAAGCGTTCCTAGGCACTCCAAAGGCCTAATTAAGTTAATTGTGTCTTAAACACTATTTATTATCGCGTTAATCGCCTGTTAATCACGTAATTAAGGGCCGTAAATCACCGGTTGTCACATTCTCCCCCTGTTACAAAAATTTCGTCCTCGAAATTTAGACTATGTTGTCTCCCTAGAATTGATATCAAAGGAAACAAGACCTATAGATACAGTCACTAATGTGACTAAGTTAACAAGAATCCAACAATGAATAGGAACTTCGACCAATCGAATTCCATATGAACGTTCACAATAAGTAACTGAGTTCTAGAAGCAATAACATCCACTGGATGAACTTAGAATCAACAATCTCAAATGTATTAGTTTGCATGAAGCGCTCGATCGTGATCAGCACAAGCTGCAAATTATACCGACGCCACAAGGTGTCGTAGTGAATGAAACAATTCAATAATAGCGGTGATTGAACAAATTCACCGTGTTTGAAGTCAAGCGAAAGTACAGTGAAGCAAATTTGAAAATTTGATTCAAACGACATCATAAAATTTTCAATTGAGGATGGAACATCAAGGAATTAATGTTTTCGATCGAAGATGAAGAAACAATAAATATTGTAAAATATTCGATCGATGTTGAAAGAACCGTTAGTAGGTACACCAAAATATGCAATGGATTTTGTGTACCTGTTGGTGCATGTTATGTGACAACAGCGTTGGTTTGGTCTTTGGATATTGAACACGTGTTTGGGATGCGAAGACTCGCGAAGACTTATGAAGACTTAAGGAATTCGAGTTATTGAAGCCCAATCAAGTCCAAGGTTTGTATCTAGTTTATTAGGTCCGAATTTAATGTAATTGTATACGGGCCAGAGCCCAATTCGTGTATGGGAGGTTGTGGTATATAAACAACCTCTTGCTACATGTTTAGGGTTAGACTTTTGGAGACTTTTGGAGACTTTTAGGCAATTGAGAGAGAGTTCGAATACACAGATTATTGGCTGTGAGTTCGTGAAGATCTTGAGTGATTGTAAACGTTTTCGTTGGATAATCATAGAAGATCAGTTGGTAAATCGTCTTGTGTTCTTGTTTCTGTTTATTTGGTTTATCAAGGGGATTCCGCACCCTTGGTAGATTGTCAGTTTTGTTACGATCCATACGGGATAGGGACCTACAATTGGTATCAGAGCATTTGCTCTTGTGTACGGTTCAAAACTGATCGGAAAGAAACAAGTTTTCGGGATTTTGATCTGTTTTGGAGTTATTGTGAAGTTGTTTGCTGATTTTTAGGAGTTTAGTTTGGAAGGATTTCGATAAGAAGATTCTGTGGTGTAAAAGGTGCTGATTTTGTGGGATTTTGGTTGAAAAATAAGTGATCTCGACTGGTACTGTTCACTCGCAACCAGAGGTCTCGACTTGTGCTGGTTGACTCGCAACCGTGATTTCGACTTGTGCTGGTTGACTCGCAACCGTGATTTCGACTTGTGCTGGTTGACTCGCAACAGTGACTTCGACTTGTGCTGGTTGACTCGCAACCGTGATTTCGACTTGTGCTGGTTGACTCGCAACAGTGACTTCGACTTGTGCTGGTTGACTCGCAACCGTGATTTCGACTTGTGCTGGTTGACTCGCAACCGTGGTTTCGATTTGTGCTGGTTGACTCGCTACAGAGATCTCGACTCGCAACAGTGATCTCGACTCGCAACAGTGGTTACGACTGGACTGTGTGGTTTCGACTGGACTGAGCAGTTGAAAGTTTCAAAGTGGTGGAATTTTTCTAGGCAATCGTAAGAAAAATTTCACTGTTTCGTGTTTAGATAATTATCCGTAACTCATCTGGACAAACCGTTTGCACCGTTGGACTTCTTGGATTTTTAGGACAAAAAAAAAAAAAAAAATCTGGAAAATCCCGAAATAGGTTTTAGACATTATATATCATTGGAATCGTAATCTCGAGACGAATCTAACGGTATAATTTGGTAAAACCCAATTTTAGGAAAATATTTGTACGGTTTCATCAGTTCGCTTACGGTAAAAGCTTGAAAAGGACCAGTATAGGAGTTAGATTTGGATTTTGATTCAGGTTACCAAAATCCATTTAAACTTTTACGCTGCGTGATGGCTAAGATGGATAATGGAAGTGAGGTTGTTAAGAACTGGCCAAAGCTTCTAAATGTCAATGAATATGCTGAATGGAAAAAGAAGGTTGAGGCATATGTTGAAAGTAAGGATGCGAGAATGTGGAGTTGTATGATAGATGGATACGTTGCTCCCACACGTCGTGTTGATGGTAGAGTAAAAGTAATTTCTTATGATAAGATGGATGAATCTGAGAAACAAGTGGTTGACGCTGAGAAGAGAGCTTTAGCAGTGATCAAGAAATCCTTACCTGAGGGCATTAAGAATACCTTCAAGAACTATGGGAATTCTAGAGATCTGTGGGAAGCTTTAGAAAAACGTTATCAGATTCCTTCAAGATTGAATACATGTGATCAAGCATTGGTAGCGGTGACGATAGGAGAGGTAGCTGCTGAGATAGAAGAGAAGAAGGTAGCAGATGAGGAGACTGCTGAAAAGGTTGAGGCAGAAGTTTCAAAGGGCTTGAAGGATGTGAACGGACTTATAGCAGAGGTAAATGTATCATCAGAATCTGTAAGTCATACATGTCTTAATTGCGCTGAACTACAGGTTAAAGTTGACAGACTATCGGAGCAAAACAAAATTCAGTCAGCCGAATTAGAAAAGTTAAAAGAGTCAAATGTTCTTTTGATTAAACGAGAGTCAGATTGTTTAGAAAAACTCAAATCAAATGAACAAGAAATCAGTAGTTTAACAAGCAAAGTCAATGAACAATTACAGATCATTGATTTGGCTCGTGAAACTGTGAAAGAAAAGACTAACGAGCTTTCAGAAAAGTGCACAGAATTGGCTGATGCACAAGCCAAAATTGTTGAACTTCAAGGGAAGTTAGATAATTTTGGGAATTCTTCGTTAGTCAGGACTCAAATTCAAAAAGGTTTAAAAAGGAGTAATGATAAAACAGGGGTGGGGTTTACTAAAGCTTCATCTTCTGGAAATCAAGACTACTCTTTTCTACCAAAAGAAGAAGAGCTAATTGATTTTGTAACCACTGCACAAGAGGTAGTGGATCCGATAGCTGTGGACTTGCCAAATAGTCCAGTTTCTTTGAAAGAATCTGTTGGGTCAAACAGTACACCTCATAAAGTGGATGAGGATACTGAAGACAAAAAGGCCAACACATTTAAAAAGGGATCAAACAAAAAGAAAACTTCTAAGAAAAGATCTTGTTTTAAATGTCACAACAAAGGGCACGTGGCGAGTTGTTGTCCTTTGAAGAAAGGTAAACTAAAGGTTGATGAGGTTAATGATGGGAATCAGGTTGGGTCAAGCAATAGTGTAAAACCAAGTTGTCAGACAAAGAAACCTGAATCTCAATCAAATCCCTCAACTTCGAAAAGATTTGATAGACCAAGAAGTATTTCTCCACAATTTAGTCAATATAGTGGTAAATCAAATCGTTTTCAAAGTCAAAATAAAAATTTTGGATATCAAAATCGATACCAAACTGCTGGTAATCGAAATTTTCAACAAAGAAATGGACATAGGGGTTTTTGTAACTCGAATGTTCAACAACATCCAAAATTTTTTCAAAATTCATGGTATGATAATGGGAGAAGCAGGTATCCAGATAATCCACTGAAGTGTGATGGATATTGGATGGATGTACCTGTAATGGATGAATTTGGAAAACCCAAGACTATCAGGGCTTGGGTTCTTAAGACTAACTGAGTTGTTGAGTGTGTGCAGGAGCTGCTAAGGAGGATTATCAACTTATGTTGATAATGGCTGCTCTAGGCACATGAAGGGGGATGTGAGATTGTTGATATACTTATATTGATTGATTTAAATTGAAGTTCAAAGTGCTGATTCGACACACTAGAAAACCTGGCAGATCTTTATACTAAAGCTTTTGATCGAGCTCGCTTTGAACACTTAGTCGAACTCAACGGGATGAGGAATCCTGAATAACTGATTTTTCATAAGAATTTTGTAAATAGTTTACTGCTTTTCTTAAAAATCAAAAATACAAAAACATTGAAAAATCAAAAATATAAAAAAAAAATAAAAAAATAAATAGAAAATCAAAAATGAGTTTTCACTGTGTGAAAAAGAAGAAATGATAGTACATCAGCAAGTTAGACTGTCACACTCGAACTGAATTAAATTGCTTAAGTGTGATAGCAGTTTCATCATATGATGTACCAGTAGGCAAAAGCATGAAATAATCAACTTACCAAAGTGATATAAACATAAAAGCACTGAGTATGAGTGGGGAACACATCAGTGGTGTATGGTTTAATGACCTTAAATCTTGCGTTGATAGATTGCCAAAATCTGAAGTTTTGGGTCTTTATACTGTTATTTCATCTGGGGATATCTTGGCTGTCATTCTGTTAACAACTAAAATTGTACATGACCCCAGGAAAGAAGTCACTTGGAATTAGCTCATTTCTATTTGAATGTCTGTATGTTGTCCCGATACACACAATTTTGATCTGATTCTGAAATCTTCTCTGGAAAAATCGTGTACCTCCTCTGCTGCATCCAGATATATGCTGACCTGGAGGTGCTAGGCAACGACAGCTTCTGCTGCATCCAGATACATGCTGACCTAGCTGTACGTTGTCGCGCTATAGATCTAATACACCCGAAAGAGGCCCTCTAGTGCCCAAAAGAAACCCAACAAACCTATATCAAACTGAGAAAAACTCATTTGATCTGTATATTATACCATCTCTCCTAAAGATCTATTCTGTTCTCTTCTCAACCTATTCCCAGTTAAGATTTCAGAAATCTGGATTGGACTTGTGAAATATGTGGTAGGGAAGATACTTGCATGATAGAGTGTGCTGTTTATATTTCCAGGATTTGATTAGTATTTATTTGGGTGTTCATTGTTAAGCAATTAAAACATGATAAAACAGATTATATGCAGACCTAGACACTGTCAGGATATCTTAAAGGATGACATCAGTATACTCACCTACTACGATGAATCTTTGTGCATACCTTGATCGCGGGGGTATATCCTGAAGTGGGACACACTAAATATATCAGAATAAAATTACCTTAATGTATCATATGGTAATGGTACTTGAAATGTTCATGCATTTTGTTTAGGTGGACAAACATACTGGTAATCATCTTGGACTGCTTTTCACGGAAAATTAAATAAAGAATTATCTAATTGTGTGAAACAGTTTGATTATGCTGATATGATCTTCTTACCAGTGATTCTCGCAAAAATAGAGTGTTTATTGCTTTTCGTATTTATTTGCTTTCAGAAAATACAAAAATACAAAAATAGTGTCTTTTTATGTTCAAATTCTTAATGTACGGAAAACTGTTATTCTTGGAGGAGTTGTTACTGATAGGGGGAGACGGTGTTAGTAAGTGGGTTCAAAATTTTGAAATGATGCAGGTTATAAGGTGTTTGATTAAACATTGTTGCCTGTTGGTGCTTAATTTGAAAATGCTTAATCTGATACAGTTTAACTATCTCTTGAATAATTATAATTCTTTAACTATGTTGAAAAATTCTTATGGGTTCTCGAGATGTTTGTTTTATAGTATACAGATTGAAGCAGTTTGTTGATGAGAAGTTGCTTTGAAGAGATGAGGAGTTTGTTGCTGCTTGGTAGAATCCTCCTTCTACAATGCAGAATGGATGCTGTGAAGACTTATTTGGAATGCTGAATCAAAACTTGGAAGATTTGGTGATTGGATACATCAGCTTAGGGGGAGTCTGTTGCTGACAGAATTCATGTTGAAGCTGACGCTATCCAAAGACCAAAGACAAAAGACTGTGAGATTCTGAAGACTAAAGTTTCCTTTGCAAGCTATTGTCAAGGGGGAGTTTGTTGGTGCATGTTATGTGACAACAGCGTTGGTTTGGTCTTTGGATATTGAACACGTGTTTGGGATGCGAAGACTCGCGAAGACTTATGAAGACTTAAGGAATTCGAGTTATTGAAGCCCAATCAAGTCCAAGGTTTGTATCTAGTTTATTAGGTCCGAATTTAATGTAATTGTATACGGGCCAGAGCCCAATTCGTGTATGGGAGGTTGTGGTATATAAACAACCTCTTGCTACATGTTTAGGGTTAGACTTTTGGAGACTTTTGGAGACTTTTAGGCAATTGAGAGAGAGTTCGAATACACAGATTATTGGCTGTGAGTTCGTGAAGATCTTGAGTGATTGTAAACGTTTTCGTTGGATAATCATAGAAGATCAGTTGGTAAATCGTCTTGTGTTCTTGTTTCTGTTTATTTGGTTTATCAAGGGGATTCCGCACCCTTGGTAGATTGTCAGTTTTGTTACGATCCATACGGGATAGGGACCTACAGTACCATCGTCTTAACACACGATTGTGTTAAGACTGCTTTAATATGATAATTCAAAGCGGATTTAAAACAAATCAATAAATAAATATTTAAATCCGTGCATGAGATATGTAAACGAGTTTAGTGCAAGCTTCAAATAAGCGAAAATACCACCACAAGGTGTCGAAATCAACAAACAATTTAAAGGAGTCGTAGACCAAACAAGTCCACTATGACTCGAAACAAATGAAACACTTGTTATGACGGATCTGAATATGATGTTTCCAATCATATGGTGTCTTGAATTGAATGTGTAATGAACAAGTTCAAACAATTGAATTTGATTTCGGCGCAAGCCGACAATAGATACATGTATCAACAAGAAAACTTTAGGCATGGTCACAACGAAAAACCATGTATGTAACTTGAAAAGAAAAAAAATTTCAAGAAAATGTGTTGACTTGATAACAAAGGAGCCAACAATCACAATAATGCGGGTCATTCGAATCACAAATCAATAATTAGGTTTAGCGAAACAATGTTTAAATTTTGATGAAACGTTTATTCGAAACGAAACCACATGCGTAACAAACGATGCATGCGTAACATATAAATTTTCAAGAAGTGGACCAAATAAGTATTCGCTATAATGAAAGAAATGATTGTGATGCAATGACCATTAAGAGGAGTAGATGTACGAAAATCTACTCAGTAAATGTGAAATTCGAAATTTCAATAAAAGAAATCTGAGGACTTTACCTGGGATTGCGTGTGATGACCGGTTGTTAGGTGACATTACCATGGAATGTCGAACATAGCGTATTCGTCGTTAATAAGATAGGGGGAATACGAAGGCATGCGTCTTCTCCTTAGCATGGCTCGTGTCGTTGCAGGATCGCGTGACAAGTTGTCGTTTCCTGATCGTTAATTCTCCTGCTGACAGGAATCTAGCGTCGTCATTGAATTGCGCCATCGTGTCTCTTCAAAGGCCTCGCCTCGATAGTTTTATGTGTCGTACTTCAACCTCCGTTGATGCATAGCTTAAGTTTTACGTATACCTGTGCACTAGCTTTTCGTTCTGCGTAGAATGTGATGTACTCCGACTTCCGTTGACGTAAAATCTGGGTTCCATGTATTCTCGTGCACTAGCGCTTCGTTATGCGTAGGCTGCCTGCTCGGGAAGTTAAAATATCATAGACAATATCAATAATAGTGTGTGCCCGAGTTAATAATCGCGGTCCCTACATGATGACCTTTAATGAACTTAGACATAAGTTTCCGAAGGTCTTAAATGCATGTTTCCTAAACTCTCAGAGTTTTGTGCACTGTATGTAATTGTTTTATGCACCGTGTATGAAACATCACAATAGCGTATTGTTTGAAAACAAAATTTTGACTGTTTGTTTTTCGGCAACGGTTGGAGACCATATTCGAGTACTAGGCGTTCTGTATGCATTCAACGTCTTAATAGTCTAAGTCCCAGAGAAAAGTGAGGTTAGAGCCTAGGTATTCCTACAGAAACCTAATTCGTTGTAACCTATAGCTCTGATACCAAGCTGTCACACCCCTAAATTATCAGAGCTGGCGTGACTGGACTGGTATCTTCATTGCACAGCGGAAGCAAATAAGCTAAGTCTTTTAGAAAATGAACGCCACTAAGTACTCATATCTCCAATGGTTCTCCTATTCCAACCGTGCCATAACTTTTGATAAGTAACCTGAGAAAGAAACATGCGAAAAAGTCAACATAAAGTTGAGCGAGTTCATAGTTTGTTAGTAAAAGATTTGAAATAAATCTTTTGAATAACCGGTTTGTGACATATTATTGAGAAAACGAATTTAGAAATCATTTTCTTGTCAAGTTATATGGAAACTTGTATTTGTAATGCAAATGTTCGTAAAACCATGTATTTGTAAACTTTTGTGTTTGTAATGTTCGTATAACCGTCAATGCCCACCCTGACTTTGACTTCACGCCCGCATAAATCCTATGCTTTGATTTTGTATAAAACATGGTATTTAATTTGTATAAATCAAGTGTTTCTGTAAGTATGTATGTAAAACTTTTAGAAATATGATTTGTATGTATAAATGTCCCTGGTATGTAGCAATAAGGAAAAAAAAGAGATCACCAATGGTTTGCAAGGCCATTGATATGTGTGAAGTGCTGTAGGAAGACTCAAACCTAGCAGATTTTTGCGTCGGGCTCAAAGTCACCCCGAGGTCCGTACAGTGGGCCTGGAGTTGGGCTCGCTACACCCAGATAGATCTACCGCTAATGACCCTCGGTCCTACAATGAGGATTAATGGCCTCTAGTTCCACACCTACCCACTCACATGATCTAAGTAGTAAACCCTCCTTAAGCTAACCATACCATGTATATAAAAGTCTGTAATAATTGTAACCTGTAATTTTCCCCAGCCTCTAAGGCTGAACCTCCCCAACCACTAAGGTTGAACCTCCCCAGCCACTAAGGCTGAACCTTCCCAGCCACTAAGGCTGAACCTTCCCTAGTCATGAAAATCATTCACATTTCGATAATACGTATTTGTTTTGTAAAAACCGGTATATTTAGTATAATCCATTCGTAAATCATTTGAGTTCCTCGAAATCCATTCGTAATATGATTTAGAAATATGAGTTTTCATTCATTCGAAAACTTTGTATGTTTCTGAAAACGTGCATGTCTTTCCACCCCGAAAGCATTTATAAAAATGTAAAACCGTAAAAAGTGGGGGTTATGAACTCACCTGAATATTCCTGTGCAAAGCTAGCTAAATACGACTTTGTGATGTCGTTTCCAAGACTTGACTTTCTAGCGTGCATTCTACAATATTCCTAACACGGAATATCTTATAAGTTTCTAAATAACGCAGTAACTAAACCACGTGTCATCGAGCTCTACCGAATTGTTAACCGAACGATTCAACGGTAAGTTGATAACTTAATATTGACGATTAAGTTCTACTCGTTAAGTCTTGTTTATTGTCGGTAATAGATAAGTCTTAGAAAGACTTAGCTTCTCGAGAGATTTAAAATGTATGAATATTTATATAAAAATATATAAATACGTCAGTATGGTAGCGTTAGTCGTCCCGGGAAGTCGCACGTATATAAAAGAATGTTTATATAAAAATAACATATAACAATTTCGCATCATAAATTGCGTCTTGTATATGTAACACCCCGAAAACGGGTTTGGAAATCAAACCTCGTTAATAGTAAAAAAAAAAAAAAAGAGAGAGAGAGAGGAAGATAAATACTTTGAGAAAACAAAGTATTTAAAAATGCCTGAGTTAACGGGACTTAAAATATAACGGGTTATAGCTTCCCGAACCCATTAAGTTAACTAGGAATAATTAACCTAGCTAATGAGGTGTAAATAAGTAATAAAACATGGAGTTCTAGTCCCTAATAATTAAAATCAAACTTGAGGGACCAAAACCGTTAAACAGGAAACAAGTTTTATTTAATTAAAAAAAACACACCACACACACAAGATGTGTGTGTGGATCGATCATCAGGGGCGACCAAAAAGGGGTAAACCCTAGCTCATCTCAATTTCACCAAATTGGAGGGCAAAAGTAGCTCAAATCGAATGCATGATCACGTATAAACGATCACCAAGTCAAGGGGATCGTAAGGTATGTTAAATTTTGTAATTTGGTGATGTCTTAGAATTTCTTATGAACACTCATGATTAAAATTCGTGAATGAAAATGGAGTGTATGAGTGATATGTGCTGAATTTATGCTTGGAAACAAACCCTAGATGTAAACTCGTTAATTTAGCACCATAAATTAGTGTTTCGGTTAACTAGTTATGTAAGTGCTAAATGGGTTTTGTGGGAAGATGATGAACACTAGATTCATGATCATCAATTTGGTGTTATTCGATTTCCACGAAGTAAGTCTAGGTGTTGTTATGCATGCTAGACATAAGAACTTGTGAATGATGTTAAAACTTGGGTAAATAACTAGTTATGAAAATTGATTGTTGATTTTATAAAATATGCCCACAAGGTGTTTGTTAAAATGCCTAAGTGAATGTTTATATGTTGAAATTTCGAGTGAAAAGCACGTTTGAATAATAAGGCAAATTAGACGAAATATGAAACAAGAAGAGTTCTAATCATAATGTTGATTTAGACTTAATGTTGTAAATCATGTGATTGAGAGTAGTTAACTTTAATAAGATAAGTTAACTAATCTTGAAGTCGAATAGTAGATTCGACATAAGAAGCGTAGGATGGAATAGTCGTAAAAGATTATGACTAACCTAACCATCTTACACTTACAATGATAGTTTGACGCTTGGCAAGCTAGGTGAAAGCTTGGGAAAGGAAGTGGGTCAAACGAAGCATGAATGACGAAAAAGCATAAATTGGAAGTAAGGTAAGTAAAGCTTACACTCTTGTTAATTCCTAGAAAATACCTTGTTGTATTGATTTCGGATAAGATAGACAAACATTAGTTTTTGAAAGACACATATGGCACAAGCCATAATGGGTCAAAGGAGTTGAGAAATGGGTTATAGGTAAACGACCATACGGTGTAAACCGTAGTGAGTCAATTTGATGAGATGGTAATAAATATCGTCTTGCAAAGATAAACGGATATTTAGACCAAACGGGTCAAAAGGTGAAGTTATCACCTTTTGACAATAACGACTAATGATTATTGTCGAGTTATATTATTTCAGGAGTAAATGTCGAATGGGCATTAGCAACGCTATGAATTAGCGGTTATAAAAGCAAGGTATTAAAAATGGGTCAATATATTGATCCGCGCCAGGTATGTGAAAAAGGGTAACACTCATTTAGAACGTGAGGTTCAATGAGTGTTAAAAGAAGTCAAAATAAACATTTGGTTACTTGATAAGTAAACCGAATGTTTCAAATAATGAACATTTCGTTTGGAAAGCTTAATGACTTTTCAAACAAAATCATAAGCTAAAAGAGGGATTATGGGTCAATATACTTTCAAAAGTCCTTCATCGTAAACGATTGGCTGAAATGGACTAAAACGCCCTTATAAGCTAAATTGGACAAACGACCCTTAAGGGTAGTTTTGAAACGAGTTTTATGATCAAATAAATAATTGGAATAAGTATAAGAAGCGAAAGATGTAAACCTCTGGTCAAATGACACTATATGAGTCTTGGTCGTAAATTAGCTATCCGATGAGAAAAACTCGGATTAAACAGACCACCTCATTAAGTCCACCACAAATTTAGTTGTGGTGGAAGATTACTTGATAAGAAATGTTGTATAATAATGCTAGACATGAATGAAAGCATTTCATGCTCAAAATATGCCTAACGCCCTTAACGGGTCAAATTACGCATATGGGCGTAAACGGGTTTAAGATATGTAAGAAACCCGTGACATGAACCTAATATGATAGGAATTATTGAAATTATGAATATCGTGAGAATAAGGATCAAACAAACATGTTTTGTTTGATAAAAAACATGAACGGGTCAAAATTGGGAAAAAGGGTAATAAGCCGGAGACTTAAAAGTCAGAAATTTTGTTAATCCGGATGTTGGGTTTTAACTCCATAAGATAGAGAATTAAATTACGGACGCGTAGGAAAAAGAATCGGGTAAAACGGATTAAAAACAGAGAGTTATGCTCGTCTCCGTGAAATCGGGTCATGCTGGGAATGTACAGCAACTGTTTAAGCATCAGTCTGTGAAAAAGGGGGCTAGGCGTCACGCGAAGCCCCCCCTGAATATGAAAAACGTTTAATTTTGTTTGTTTGACCCATATAACTTGCTTAAACTGGTTATTTAACTATCAAAACTAACTTTTAAGTTGGTTTTGATCATAGGTGATTGCCAAGAGTGCCCGGATGAAGATCAAGCGACGAGCAAGAACCGAACACGATCACGAAATAAGCTTCCGCACTATGTATCGTTGTTATGTTAAACGACGAACGTACACATGATATGTTGTACACTTTTAAATTGTAAAAGGTTTTAATAAACCCGTAATTCCAATGCATATGTAATCTTAATTACATGATTGTTTTTCGTAAATGATACGTTAAACCTTAATTTATAAGAACGGGTGTTACAAGTTGGTATCAGAGCCTTGGTTTAAGAGATTCAAGTATGGTGGGAAAACTATGCTTGGACTTAAACCTTACGCTCTTAATAAATATTGGTGTTCGGTTCGAGGCTTGATCGTAAATCCGGTAAGTACATGTATGTTAATAGTTTAGCATGCTAGAGTGTTGTAAACAACACATAGGGCTATCGTGTGATACACGTTACCCCAATTAAAATGATTGATATGGTTGACAAAAATAATCGCGTTGACGCGTATAGTAGAAAAAGCCTTGTATTATAATACGGGCGATTATTGAAGTTGACAGTACTAACTTTTATGTATGTTCTAATTGGAGGAAACTCGCATTTGAAGATGACAAGGGTTGGACAAATTACGGATATGATAGAGGAACGGTCCGAAGTATGACAAGAGGAGCATGCTCATCAAGGACCTAAATCGCGTAACGATCGCGAACAAGGTTAATGGCAAGAGAAGCCCGTTAGGGCAAGCATTATCAGGTGCACACTTTTAAATTTAATTACACAAGTAGTAATATGCAACAAACATGTAAGTAATGACGGTTGCATACATATATGATAGAACTTGGAAAACTTGATTTCCAAGAGAAATTTAATAGAAAATGTGTTATTCACGATGATGAATGACAAATGAATAACAAGATTTATTTATATGAAAACTTGGATTGGGGTAATTATCCAAGTGGGAAAACTCTCAATTTAATGCTATTGAGAAAAGTAGCAATCACATTAACAAATGTGATCATATATTAGTTGAATAAAAAGGAAAAACATTGTATATGTTCATGAATGAAACATGTAAATCGAGTAACTGTTAAATAGTAACTGAATAAGTGGTTGCCAATGAAAGTCAAGAATATAGAAAGATTAGAGGCGTCACTTACATGGGGTGTGGTGCGGAAATTATAAAAAGGTCATGTGTGTCATGTGTTGATCGCTTACTCTGGCCAAGTAAGTAGTGAACACATGATGTCATGAACTTTTTATGATGGACATACTTACATCCGATGTAGTAGGGACGGGGTGAGTGGGACAAATTAAAAAGTACCCAAATGAAACAAATGAACAGAATAGTTGATAATAATGTAAACGCACAGCCGGGTGACGGAAGCGTATTACATTAGGATAATGAGCCCGAGAGAAGGGACAAGGATTAATGTAAATGATGATATAAATGAATGATCAAAAGAAAATTCACGAAAATAAGTCATCTTGGATGAAAGGGCCATGGTGAACAAAATGGGCAAGTAAAACCAAAGTATAGATGATCCGCCGGGTCATAAAAACAAAGGTGTTGCCCACACGAAAAAGATAATCAAGGTTGTTAACTTTAGTCATAGTAAAGCAAGGATGACGATGATAATCGTCACTCATAATTAATAAGGCCGCCAATGGTGGTTGTAATGACTCTCATCAAAAGTCATAATTATTAAATTAATTTGACCAATAGGAAACCCTAATTGAGAAACCCAAGTGATTCTGAACAAACCCTAAAATTTTCAGAATTTTCAGAATCAGGATTAGGGCCCCTAAAACTCAGGGGGGGATAAAACCTAGTTACGATTATCCACATAAATATCTGTAGAAATCGAATTTCACGAATCCGTCAACTCAGCAAGCCTACTCATACACCTGGCTACCCTATGAAAGTAGGTTAGCAGTAGCGTAGCGCGACGAATAAGGGGTAGGCAGTCGCGCTACGCGACTGGGTCAAAAATTCAGTATAAATAGAGGATGTTGGGACTTGATTCTGGGAGTTGAAACGACGAAGAAATTCCAATTCTACACGGAGTTATGCTCTGTATACTTCAAATTAACATACACATGCACTAAATTGACGCCGCAATCAGGGTATTAGCACAATCGCTGCTACGATTCATTTTCCGACGATCAATATATCCAATGAATGTTTAAGTGCCGCCCACATTAGCGTTATACTTTATCGTTCGTCATTAATTTGACGGATCATCGTTAATTCGATGGATAAAGTATTGTACTTTGTCGTTCGTTGTTAATTCAACGAATCATCGTTAAATCGATGGATGAAGTATTGCACTTTGTCGTTCGTTGTGAGAATTTGATCTCGTGAGTTATCGTAAATGCTGGATTGATTACTAACCCCAAATTGTGTGCTTGTTATTGAAATTAGGATAAAGGCTAATCAGTAGGCTAGGCTCTGCCCGTATAAATCTACAATGTGAGTCATTCTCTCTTTTTATCAAATTGCTTTATAAAACTTTTCTCAAAGTTTGTGAGTCATTATCTTTTTATCAAACTATTTTACAATACCTCAAATTATTTTCAAGGTTATAATTACAGGGACTAAGTCGTGGATATCTTGAATTACTGGTTAGTGGGGTATTGTGCACATTACTAATTTTCTCCCAGTTAGGTTCATTGACCTACTCGGGATAATCACTGTTAGGTTCATTGACCTACAGGGATAATCATCACTATTTAGGTTCATTGATCTAAATAGTGGTATGACCATCGTCACCATTGTGACATGTCACCATTGTGACAGAATGCCAGATAAAAATAAGATAGAAGCCATTGTAATCGCTCTTATGCTGTAATTGATAACTATGCATCATTATGCAAAATAGAATGATTCACTCAGTATTTCCCGCTGACAAAACCTTTTTCAAACATGTTTCAGGTGACCTATTATGAATCAGGAAAAGTGCCATATAGCACTAGAAGCTCAAGGAAGTGGCTCAGTATAAAAATAAAGAAACATGTTTTGGGAAAATAAAAAGATTTCTTTGTGAAATTAAACTATTGTAAATTACCGGGTTTTATCCCGAGTTGTGAAATAAAATAATAGGGAAATATTTACATCTTAAAAGATCCTGATGAAAACTTCCGCTGTCAAACTCAATTAAATAAATACCGCAGTATTTTCTGTCCCGCGGCTCCTGAAACGGGTCAAACCGGGTCGGGGGCCGTGACAGAAATAAGGTGGTATCAGAGCCACTTATCGAGCCACTGATTTAAGCCAATTAAGTATTTAGAAAATACTTAATAATTTTTTTTATTAATTGCTATTTTGTGATTATATGTTTATTATCTGACTAATTTTTTTATAGTATGGGCAGATTTTTATATGTTAACAATATTGTAATATTTATTGCTCTATCATCGTTAATCGAAAAACATTATATATAAATTTACTTGATTATATATGAAATTACCTAAATTACAAATATAGTATTACTATATTGCGGTAAAGAAATTATATTTTCTTTTATGTTTGAGGTATACTCTTATTTAAAATTATTGTTTAGTTATTTATTATTAACAATTTTATTATTAATAATAAATATATTAATAGTAGTAGTATTAAGATTATTTTTACATACTAGGGCTATTATCAAAGGCAGATATTGGATAGCCTAGCCTTAGTTAGGCATGGACTGATCACCTATGCTTAAACAAGGCAGCACTAACCAATATCCACCATGATAATGACTAGTTAATATATATAAATCATACTTATTTAGTATATAGATTTTTATATGTTAACTACTGTAATAGTAAATATAAATCTTTAAATATTCTGATTTAAAGTTTAGTATTTTTATTATCTACAGTCTAGAAAATTTATAAAATGAATTACAAATAAAACCTAGTATGTTTTAATTTTCAGTTGGTTTGGTAGTATGAAATACTATTTAAAAAAATTGTTCTATAAAATTTTGATATGACTTAGTAAATTGTGTGTATTTTGTTAAACAGCATGAGTGATCTGTCAGAAGCCCTCCGGAAATTAAATCTCTATCCTGTAAGAATAGAGGTTTCCAGAGATTTCAATAGGTATATTCCAGACATAGAAGAACCTATAGAATTCAACGCTTTACCTCTTGAGAAACCTAAGCCTAAGAAAATGGAAATTGGGGAAAGCTCTAGGCAAATTGAGGGGTTACCATCTCAAGAAGAACTAGATTTTATAATGGCAACTGATGATACTATTGAGCCTGTTAATGAAAATAATTTTATGAACTTAGAACCATCTATTCCAAACTCTTCGAATCACTGGAATATAGACGAATGGTTGGATAATGAAATATTGTTACAAAACCATCCCTATAAACTTTTTCCAAAGTACAATCCAGAACCTTTACCAAATTCACCAAAAAGTAACAAGAATAGGATTGAACTTTGTCATTTTGACAAAATGGATGCTGGGAATAGGATTCAAGAGATTTTGGGGCAGATCTCTTGGAAATACGATGAGAAGGAACGCCGTTACTAGAACATCACCTGACAAAGGATAGGGGATTATGAAACTGTGGTTGCGTAATAGTAATAGTAAAATCAGTTTGTGTAAAATAAATAATAAAACGGGTGTATATAGAAGCATGATATAATCTTTACAACAAATGAAATATTAGAAAAGTTACAATTTTGTTTGTATATTCGTTTACGTGATTATGTGCAACTAAATTGTGACACTGGATTATTTCCTTTATACTAATTATTTATCTATAAAATAGATATCAGATGGAAAACGCTAATAATGAACCAGTTAATGAGATTAATCAATCTGAGCAACAACCGGGGGATCAATATGTGACTAGGCAGGATATAGAAAATATCATTGCTCAAGGGATAGCCAACGCTATTCCAGGAATAGTTGCTCAAGGGATAGCCAATGCTATTCCAGCAATCATTGCTGCTGTTAAAAATCCAATTGAACCTCATCAAATTATTCCAAGCAAACGCATTTCTGAAGATAATTTCAGTAATAGCGTAAATGGAGGCGGTAATCATGTTAATCATGATAATGAACCACGGCAAGTTCCGCTCCCTAAGAAAACGAAAGTTGCAACACCTGGTTGCACTTACAAAGAATTTCTTGCTTGTAAACCCACTGAGTTTGCAGGCAATGAAGGAGCGACTGCAGCGCTACGTTGGTTAGAGAAAACTGAGGCAGTAATTGCCATAAGTAAATGTGCTCAGGATGATCAGGTCATGTATGTATCAAATCTTTTCAAAGAAGTGGCGTTAGAATGGTGGAATACGGTGTTACAAGCAAAAGGAAGAAGGATGGCGTATGCTATGAACTGGGAAGAATTTAAGAGTCTTGTAGAAAGAAAATTCTGTCCTGAGTATGAAAAAGAACAAATGGCAAATAAGTTTCTAACTCATCGGATGGTGGATGTAGATTGTCGAGGGTATACTACGACATTCTTCGAATATGCTCGAGTGGTACCAACCCTGGCTTCGCCAGAACCGGTACTTATTTCTCGTTATATTTGGGGATTGATTTCCGAAATCCGTAATATTGTCAAGGCTGCGAAACCTCGCACGATTGATGATGCGGTAGAATTAGCCAATACTCTAACTGACGAGCTAGTACGGACAAGAGAAGAAAATAGAAGGAAGGAAGTGGCCCAAAAGATTACCCAAGAATTCCGTTCAGGTAACTATAACAATTACAAGAAAGGAGGGAATGGGCAATCTTCTACTAGTACATTTTGCAATTTCTGCAAAAGGAAGCATTTTGGAAGATGCAAAAGATATTGCAATTTTTGCAAAATTCCGGGGCATCAAGAAGAAGACTGCAGGAGGAAGAAATTTTCAGTCTGCTACAACTGTGGAGAAGCTGGACATCTTAGGCCAGATTGTCCAAAACTGAATAAACCATTTGACAATAAAGCCAAACCGGCAGAAGGAGCAAAGAGGAATGCAAGAGCCTTTCAGCTGACTACTCATGAAGCCGAAATGATTCCAGATGTGATAGCCGGTATGTTCTTAGCTTACAACGTTTACATGAAAGTATTATTTGACTCTGGTGTAAACCAAAGTTTTATAAATACTTTATTCTGCCAAACTCTTAACTTACCATTAACCAGCATTAGATGAATTTCTATATTAGAAACAGCAGATGGGAATTCAGTTAAAATAAATAAGGATATGTAGAACATAGAAATAAGTTATAAGTTTTCTGCAATCCTATTATCTATGAAATTAGTTGAATTCGATGTTGTGATCATTATCTGTGATCAGAATTTCTTGGAAATTCAATCAACCATCGGAGAAGTAATTATGATTACAGGAGATAAACCATGTAAGCCTATGAAGTTCATATCAGTAATGGAAATTGCTAATTATGAACAAAAGCAAGGAATAGTATATATGATTTCGGTAATCATTAATACTAAAGATACAGAATTTAAGGAAATTTCTGTAAATTCAGAATACCCAGATGTATTTCCAGAAGAATTACCTAGATTACCACCAAATATGAAGATAGAAATTAGGATTTATCAATTCCAGGAATTTTACCGATAAGCCAGGGAACCTTATCGGTTAGTACAATATTGGTTGTTAAGAAAAAGTATGGTTCAATAAGAATGTGTATTGATTATAGGAAATTGAATAAGGCTATAATTAAGAATCAATAATCATTATTTAGAATTAATGATCTATTTGATCAATTCCAGGGAAATAGATATTTTTCTAAGATCAACTTATGTTTCAATTAAAAGTATCAGAGGAAGATGTACTTAAGACTGTTTTCAGAACTAGGAATGGTCATTACTAGTTTACAGTCCTGCCCTTCGAATCAAAGAATGCACCTGCAGCATTCATGGACATGATGAATAAGATCTGTAAACCATATTTGGATAAATTTGTAACTGTCTTCGTCGACGATATACTTATTTATTCCAAAAGTTAGGAAGAACATTGTCAGCACTTGCATGTACTGTTAACTTTGTTAAGAAAAGAAAAGTTGTACGCCAAATTCTCAAAAGTGTGAATTTTGGTTACAAGAAGTACAATTCTTAGGACACATGGTGAATCATGAAGGTATTCACATAAATTCTGCTAAGATAGCAGCAATTACCAAATTGGAAGGTTCCACAATCCGCAATGGAAATTAGAAATTTAGTCGGATACTACAGACGATTTATTAAGAATTTTTCTAAGATAGTTATATCATTAACTAAGTTAAATTGTAAAATAGCTAAGTTTGAATGAGGATATTAAAGCAGAAATTAACCAAATACTCAGATATTAACCTTATGATTTTGAAGTATAAAGTAATGCTTCAAAGTTAGGATTTGAATGCATGTTAATGCAACGCAAAAAGGTAATTGCATATGCATCAAGGTAATTGAAAAAGAACGAAGGAACTATACCACTCATGAGTTAGAATTAGGAAACATAATTTTTGCCTTAAGATTTGGAGACATTATCTGTATGGAAGTAAGGGTACTATCTATATGGATTATAAGAATTTAAGATATATATTTTTGGGCAAAAAGAATTAAACATGAGACAAAAGAGATGGATGAAAATCCTAAGTGACTACGACTATGATATTCAGTATCATGAAGGAAAGGCTAAAGACGGCTAAAGATAGTTAGAAAAGTTATACAGATAATAAATGAAAGCTGTTGGAGTTCGAGTTGGAGACAAAATGTAATTAAAAGTATCTCCTTGGAAAGGAGTAAGAAAGGAAAGCTAAGTCCAAGATACATAGGACCATTTCAGTAATCCAACATATAGGACTAGTTGCTTATCATTTACAAACTACCAAGAAAGTTAGTTGGAGTACATAATGTATTTCATGTATCCAATTTCAAGAAATATTTATCAAATGAATCCATGGTAGTACCTCTGCGAGATATAAAGGTAAACCAATAGGTGTTAGTTTAAGTAAAATGGGATTCAAAGATAGGACCCTAATATACTTGGGAACTGGAATCCGAAATGAAGAGAAAGTATCCTCAAATATTCCAGTAAATCTCGAGGACGAGATTTTTCTTAAGGTGGGGAGAATGTAATGACTCTCATCAAAAGTCATAATTATTAAATTAATTTGACCAATAGGAAACCCTAATTGAGAAACCCAAGTGATTCTGAACAAACCCTAAAATTTTCAGAATTTTCAGAATCAGGATTAGGGCCCCTAAAACTCAGGGGGGATAAAACCTAGTTACGATTATCCACATAAATATCTGTAGAAATCGAATTTCACGAATCCGTCAACTCAGCAAGCCTACTCATACACCTGGCTACCCTATGAAAGCAGGTTAGCAGTAGCGTAGCGCGACGACTAAGGGGTAGGCAGTCGCGCTACGCGACTGGGTCAAAAATTCAGTATAAATAGAGGATGTTGGGACTTGATTCTGGGAGTTGAAACGACGAAGAAATTCCAATTCTACACGGAGTTATGCTCTGTATACTTCAAATTAACATACACATGCACTAAATTGACGCCGCAATCAGGGTATTAGCACAATCGCTGCTACGATTCATTTTCCGACGATCAATATATCCAATGAATGTTTAAGTGCCGCCCACATTAGCGTTATACTTTATCGTTCGTCATTAATTTGACGGATCATCGTTAATTCGATGGATAAAGTATTGTACTTTGTCGTTCGTTGTTAATTCAACGAATCATCGTTAAATCGATGGATGAAGTATTGCACTTTGTCGTTCGTTGTGAGAATTTGATCTCGTGAGTTATCGTAAATGCTGGATTGATTACTAACCCCAAATTGTGTGCTTGTTATTGAAATTAGGATAAAGGCTAATCAGTAGGCTAGGCTCTGCCCGTATAAATCTACAATGTGAGTCATTCTCTCTTTTTATCAAATTGCTTTATAAAACTTTTCTCAAAGTTTGTGAGTCATTATCTTTTTATCAAACTATTTTACAATACCTCAAATTATTTTCAAGGTTATAATTACAGGGACTAAGTCGTGGATATCTTGAATTACTGGTTAGTGGGGTATTGTGCACATTACTAATTTTCTCCCAGTTAGGTTCATTGACCTACTCGGGATAATCACTGTTAGGTTCATTGACCTACAGGGATAATCATCACTATTTAGGTTCATTGATCTAAATAGTGGTATGACCATCGTCACCATTGTGACAGAATGCCAGATAAAAATAAGATAGAAGCCATTGTAATCGCTCTTATGCTGTAATTGATAACTATGCATCATTATGCAAAATAGAATGATTCACTCAGTATTTCCCGCTGACAAAACCTTTTTCAAACATGTTTCAGGTGACCTATTATGAATCAGGAAAAGTGCCATATAGCACTAGAAGCTCAAGGAAGTGGCTCAGTATAAAAATAAAGAAACATGTTTTGGGAAAATAAAAAGATTTCTTTGTGAAATTAAACTATTGTAAATTACCGGGTTTTATCCCGAGTTGTGAAATAAAATAATCGGGAAATATTTACATCTTAAAAGATCCTGATGAAAACTTCCGCTGTCAAACTCAATTAAATAAATACCGCAGTATTTTCTGTCCCGCGGCTCCTGAAACGGGTCAAACCGGGTCGGGGGCCGTGACAGTGGTCACGTAAAGATGAAAGGACATGGTCGAATAAAAGCGACGGAATTCGCTAAGATGACCAAGTAAAACGAAATGAAGTCTTAATGCATACCGGAAGGGGTGCAATGATAACGATTTCGGTAAAACACCCGGTTGATGGGTAAGGATTTAACGCATGCGTAGACCAAGAAATGGGAACTCGGATGGAAAGTTAAAAGACTCGGGTTTTGAGTCATAACAAAAAGATGACAAGATGATGTAAATAGAAATGTTGAATAAATTATGTTCAACTATTTTAAAGTTGAACGGGTCAAATATAATATCGTGCCGAACGGCATGAGTAAATGCAAGCGGGATAAAGGTAGTGTTGGATGCAATAGAGTAATGAGCCCGGTAATGGGACATAACCAAATAAGAATATATGCAAATCAAATAACAATAAGCATAAGTAGAACTGACGCATAAATGACGTGAGAAGTCGTAAGTCGGAAAATTGTCCGAAAGAAAACAATTGTAGCCACGAAACTACAATCAAGGTTAACGGAACCTAAGCTTGAAACCAAATGATTCTTCGAACAAAACAGGGTGCCTTGACACCAAACACATATTTTAAGAATGACATGAGTAAGGAGTGATCTACGGGATCAACATAACCTTTAGGGTTATAAACAAATGAAAGGTCTATGAGACTAAAACGACCCACGGGTCATGATTTGAAAGAAATTATAAGGACCTCGCCCTAAAGAGGTGAAAGTCTAATCAAAATAGCCAATAAAACTATGTGATAAAATAGAGAATTAAATTACTGACGCGTAGGAAAAAGAATTTTGTTATAAGGACCTCGCCCTAAAGAGGTGAAATTTTGTTAATCCGGATGTTGGGTTTTAACTCCATAAGATAGAGAATTAAATTACGGACGCGTAGGAAAAAGAATCGGGTAAAACGGATTAAAAACAGAGAGTTATGCTCGTCTCCGTGAAATCGGGTCATGCTGGGAATGTACAGCAACTGTTTAAGCATCAGTCTGTGAAAAAGGGGGCTAGGCGTCACGCGAAGCCCCCCTGAATATGAAAAACGTTTAATTTTGTTTGTTTGACCCATATAACTTGCTTAAACTTGTTATTTAACTATCAAAACTAACTTTTAAGTTGGTTTTGATCATAGGTGATTGCCAAGAGTGCCCGGATGAAGATCAAGCGACGAGCAAGAACCGAACACGATCACGAAATAAGCTTCCGCACTATGGATCGTTGTTATGTTAAACGACGAACGTACACATGATTTGTTGTACACTTTTAAATTGTAAAAGGTTTTAATAAACCCGTAATTCCAATGCATATGTAATCTTAATTACATGATTGTTTTTCGTAAATGATACGTTAAACCTTAATTTATAAGAACGGGTGTTACAGTATATATTCGTCAAAGTATATGTAGATGCCGTTTAGGCGTTTAAAATAAATATGAAAAGTTATATTTATTTTATAAAAGAATCGTCGAGTTGCCGTGTTTGAAAATAAATATGACTATATTTATTTTATAGAAGAATTCGACTTGTTTGTG
The DNA here is from genome assembly GCA_030545235.1 of Helianthus tuberosus. Lineage (NCBI taxonomy): Eukaryota > Viridiplantae > Streptophyta > Magnoliopsida > Asterales > Asteraceae > Helianthus > Helianthus tuberosus. The sequence continues at coordinate 15,117,159 of CM060353.1, forward strand.
TCGGAAATAAATATATAGCTATATTTATTTATAAAAGGATTCATTTTGCACGATACTGGAAATAAATATAAACTATATTTATTTTGTAAAACGAAATCGTGTTGTTTGAAATTCGAAATATATAACTATATTTACTTTTATATCGGAAATCCGAGTTATTTGATGTTTGAAATAAGACTATATGTACCTTTATAAAAGAATTCATCGTATTTTCAAAGTTTCAAATAAATATAATAACTATATTTATTTGTCGTAAATAGTTTCCGAATCGTTGCTTTCAAAAGTCGTGCAGTATTGTCGTTTGGAACAAATATATATATATAAACTATTCGTTTCATACAAAGAAGTCGGATTATTTGATATTGAATCAAATATATATAATTTATTTGTTTTATAAAATGATTCGTATTGTTGTAGGTTTGAAATAAATAGAAAAGCATATTTGTTTTTATAAAAATAATCCGTGTTATCGTTGTTTTCGAAAGTAATAAAGTGTCGTCGTAAGGAAATTCTGTATTTGTATTTGCCTTTATAGAATATTATTTGCACCCGATAGTTTTACTTTATGATAACACATGTATATTACGGATTTTTCTTGAAAAACGGGCAGAGTTTCCTCTGTAATTAGACGCCCCCGACAACTAAAGTGTCGTTATTTTTATCAAGATTCAACCAAACATTCCAACAATTTATGTATACGTTTGAAATACAACAAGTTTTATAATTATGACTAATATATGAATTCGTTAAATTCTTTTATAGCGTTTCTTTAATCAGTCCGGTTTCGAGAGCTCGTTTCACGTAATATAAACTATGAAAATAACGAAATAAACCGCCATAAAATCTTTACCGAATCCTCATGTCGAATAAGCTAACTGAGTTGACCGGGTCAACTGAGTTGACCGAGTTGAACTAAGTCGAGCCGTGAGGAACCGAGTTGAACTTGTTGACCTAAGACGAGTCTTGACTGAGTCGACTCGCTGACCGAGTCAACCGAGTCCCGAACCCGAAGCATCACGCGAACTTGTTGACCACTGCTGACACCTGAACCCATCTGTTGACTGAGTTGACTCGGTTGACCGAGTCAACCCAGTCCCGAAATCTGACCCGAAACCTGCTGACTTGTTGACTGAACCGCACCGAGACACTCGAACCTGAACCGAGCCGTGACTGTTTGACTTGGACCTGAACCGCTCTTTGACCCGTGTCTGATGTTGACCGAACAACAATAACCACCACCACCGCCGTGTCCCGCCGTCGACTACCCGAAACCCGTGACGAGACCCGAACCATCTTCATCGTAAAACCCGACGGGCCGAAGCTCGAACCGCCGGACCCTGCTGTTGTCCACCGGTTAAACGAACCGACCGGCGGTCCGAACCGCCTACCGCCGGTTCTTTCTCCCTCTCTCGGTCTCTTCCTCTCAGTCTCTCTTTCTATCTCCTTCTCGTCTCTCTCTCTCTCTCTTCTGTTGCACCGCCGCACCACCCCTCACCACCACCCGATGATGGTGGTGGTGGTGGTCTGTTCTGTTATCAAGGAAAAAGGGTGGGGGTGTTTGGGTGTGTCGCTTGAAGAAGTTAACCACCGGCAGCCGGCCGGTTCTCTGTGGTTGTTGCCGGATACATAACCGAGAGAGAGGAGGGAAAGATGTAATGTGTGTGTGGATAAGGTTTCACATTTGTTTTGTGGGTTTGCAGAAGAACCAAGAGGGAGATGAATGAGAGCAAATTTTTTTGTATAAGTGTTTATGTTGTAAGGTCTGCACAAAGTAAGGGAGGGGTATGGACCATTTTATAAAGATGAAGAGATCTTACAAGATTTTGTGTGTTCTATCTTTTGAGACAATATCTTCTGCAGGGATTTATTATAGATTTCATAGGATCTTGATGAGATTTCTCAGATCTTGTTAGGATTTTTAAGGAACAGGTCTAATTATGTGCGGGTTTAGGCTTGTGGGTTTTGGGCTTGGGCCCAGGGCCCACAAGCCCGTCTCATGTGTAAGCGGCCCGTAAGTCCTACGAGACCCGTTAACACACTCGCGCTCCGTAAAATTTAATGACGTATATTTATTTAGTCGAGAGCCCGTAAAATGTATGCCACTAGCCGGTTGTCGTGTCCGTTCGTCAATTACGGTGAAAATCGCGAAAAATTATATTGCTGCCGTCTTTAATCCGTTTTTTCGATCCGGTTTCGACTGTAGTTACTAAAATTAAATTACAAAGCTAAAATATATTGTAAAAATTTATTATTTGACGGCATCGTTAGTATCTTGTACGGTTTCAATCCGTTGTCGTTTGTCGTTGCGCAGTTGTTTCGAAAATCACCATATGTGCACTGTAGCGTCCGATAAGCGTTCCTAGGCACTCCAAAGGCCTAATTAAGTTAATTGTGTCTTAAACACTATTTATTATCGCGTTAATCGCCTGTTAATCACGTAATTAAGAGCCGTAAATCACCGGTTGTCACATTCTCCCCCTGTTACAAAAATTTCGTCCTCGAAATTTAGACTATGTTATCTCCCTAGAATTGATATCAAGGGAAACAAGACGTATAGATACAGTCACTAATGTGACTAAGTTAACAAGAATCCAACAATGAACAGGAACTTCGACCAATCGAATTCCATATGAACGTTCACAATAAGTAACTGAGTTCTAGAAGCAATAACATCCACTGGATGAACTTAGAATCAACAATCTCAAATGTATTAGTTTGCATGAAGCGCTCGATCGTGATCAGCACAAGCTACAAGTTATACCGACGCCACAAGGTGTCGTAGTGAATGAAACAATTCAATAATAGCGGTGATTGAACAAATTCACCGTGTTTGAAGTCAAGCGAAAGTACAGTGAAGCAAATTTGAAAATTTGATTCAAACGACATCATAAGATTTTCAATTGAGGATGGAACATCAAGGAATTAATGTTTTCGATCGAAGATGAAGAAACAATAAATATTGTAAAATATTCGATCGATGTTGAAAGAACCGTTAGTAGGTACACCGAAATATGCAATGGATTTTGTGTACCATCGTCTTAACACACGATTGTGTTAAGACTGCTTTAATATGATAATTCAAAACGGATTTAAAACAAATCAATAAATAAATATTTAAATCCGTGCATGAGATATGTAAACGAGTTTAGTGCAAGCTTCAAATAAGCGAAAATACCACCACAAGGTGTCGAAATCAACAAACAATTTAAAGGAGTCGTAGACCAAACAAGTCCACTATAACTCGAAACAAAGGAAACACTTGTTATGACGGATCTGAATATGATGTTTCCAATACATCATATGGTGTCTTGAATTGAATGTGTAATGAACAAGTTCAAACAATTGAATTTGATTTCGGCGCAAGCCGACAATAGATACATGTATCAACAAGAAAACTTTCGGCATGGTCACAACGAAAAACCATGTATGTAACTTGAAAAGAAAAGAAATTTCAATAAAATGTGTTGACTTGATAACAAAGGAGCCAACAATCACAATAATGCGGGCCATTCGAATCACAAATCAATAATTAGGTTTAGCGAAACAATGTTTGAATTTTGATGAAACGTTTATTCGAAACGAAACCACATGCGTAACAAACGATGCATGCGTAACATATTAATTTTCAAGAAGTGGACCAAATAAGTATTCGCTATAATGAAAGAAATGATTGTGATGCAATGACCATTAAGAGGAGTAGATGTACGAAAATCTACTCAGTAAATGTGAAATTCGAAATTTCAATAAAAAAAATTTGAGGACTTTACCTGGGGTTGCGTGTGATGACCGGTTGTTAGGTGACATTACCATGGAATGTCGAACATAGCGTATTCGTCGTTAATAAGATAGGGGGAATACGAAGGCATGCGTCTTCTCCTTAGCATGGCTCGTGTCGTTGCAGGATCGGGTGACAAGTTGTCGTTTCCTGATCGTTAATTCTCCTACTGACAGGAATCTAGCGTCGTCATTGAATTGCGCCATCGTGTCTCTTCAAAGGCCTCGCCTCGATAGTTTTATGTGTCGTACTTCAACCTCCGTTGATGCATAGCTTAAGTTTTACGTATACCTGTGCACTAGCTTTTCGTTCTGCGTAGAATGTGATGTACTCCGACTTCCGTTGACGTAAAATCTGGGTTCCATGTATTCTCGTGCACTAGCGCTTCGTTATGCGTAGGCTGCCTGCTCGGGAAGTTAAAATATCATAGACAATATGAATAATAGTGTGTGCCCGAGTTAATAATCGCGGTCCCTACATGATGACCTTTAATGAACTTAGACATAAGTTTCCGAAGGTCTTAAATGCATGTTTCCTAAACTCTCAGAGTTTTGTGCACTGTATGTAATTGTTTTATGCACCGTGTATGAAACATCACAATAGCGTATTGTTTGAAAACAAAAGTTTGACTGTTTGTTTTTCGGCAACGGTTGGAGACCATATTCGAGTACTAGGCGTTATGTATGCATTCAATGTCTTAATAGTCTAAGTCCCAGAGAAAAGTGAGGTTAGAGCCTAGGTATTCCTACAGAAACCTAATTCGTTGTAACCTATAGCTCAGATACCAAGCTGTCACACCCCGAAATTATCAGAGCTGGCGTGACTGGACTGGTATCTTCATTGCACAGCGGAAGCAAATAAGCTAAGTCTTTTAGAAAATGAACGCCACTAAGTACTCGTATCTCCAATGGTTCTCCTATTCCAACCGTGCCATAACTTTTGATAAGTAACCTGAGAAAGAAACATGCGAAAAAGTCAACATAAAGTTGAGCGAGTTCATAGTTTGTTTGTAAAAGATTTGAAATAAATCTTTTGAATAACCGGTTTGTGAAATATTATTGAGAAAACGAATTTAGAAATCATTTTCTTGTCAAGTTATATGGAAACTTGTATTTGTAATGCAAATGTTCGTAAAACCATGTATTTGTAAACTTTTGTGTTTGTAATGTTCGTATAACCGTCAATGCCCACCCTGACTTTGACTCCACGCCCGCATAAATCCTATGCTTTGATTTTGTATAAAACATGGTATTTAATTTGTATAAATCAAGTGTTTCTGTTAGTATGTATGTAAAACTTTTAGAAATATGATTTGTATGTATAAATGTCCCTGGTATGTAGCAATAAGGAAAAAAAAGAGATCACCAATGGTTTGCAAGGCCATTAATATGTGTGAAGTGCTGTAGGAAGACTCAAACCTAGCAGATTTTTGCGTCGGGCTCAAAGTCACCCCGAGGTCCGTACAGTGGGCCTGGAGTTGGGCTCGCTACACCCAGATAGATCTACCGCTAATGACCCTCGGTCCTACAATGAGGATTAATGGCCTCTAGTTCCACGCCTACCCACTCACATGATCTAAGTAGTAAACCCTCCTTAAGCTAACCATACCATGTATATAAAAGTCTGTAATAATTGTAACCTGTAATTTTCCCCAGCCTCTAAGGCTGAACCTCCCCAGCCACTAAGGCTGAACCTCCCCAACCACTAAGGTTGAACCTCCCCAGCCACTAAGGCTGAACCTTCCCAGCCACTAAGGCTGAACCTTCCCTAGTCATGAAAATCATTCACATTTCGATAATACGTATTTGTTTTGTAAAAACCGGTATATTTAGTATAATCCATTCGTAAATCATTTGAGTTCCTCGAAATCCATTCGTAATATGATTTAGAAATATGAGTTTTCATTCATTCGAAAACTTTGTATGTTTCTGAAAACGTGCATGTCTTTCCACCCCGAAAGCATTTATAAAAATGTAAAACCGTAAAAAGTGAGGGTTATGAACTCACCTGAATATTCCTGTGCAAAGCTAGCTAAATACGACTTTGTGATGTCGTTTCCAAGACTTGACTTTCTAGCGTGCATTCTACAATATTCCTAACACGGAATATCTTATAAGTTTCTAAATAACGCAGTAACTAAACCACGTGTCATCGAGCTCTACCGAATCGTTAACCGAACGATTCAACGGTAAGTTGATAACTTAATATTGACGATTAAGTTCTACTCGTTAAGTCTTGTTTATTGTCGGTAATAGATAAGTCTTAGAAAGACTTAGCTTCTCGAGGGATTTAAAATGTATGAATATTTATATAAAAATATATAAATACGTCAGTATGGTAGCGTTAGTCGTCCCGAGAAGTCGCACGTATATAAAAGAATGTTTATATAAAAATAACATATAACAATTTCGAATCATAAATTGCGTCTTGTATATATTCGTCAAAGTATATGTAGATGCCGTTTAGGCGTTTAAAATAAATATGAAAAGTTATATTTATTTTATAAAAGAATCGTCGAGTTGTCGTGTTTGAAAATAAATATGACTATATTTATTTTATAGAAGAATTCGACTTGTTTGTGTCGGAAATAAATATATAGCTATATTTATTTATAAAAGGATTCGTTTTGCACGATACTGGAAATAAATATAAACTATATTTATTTTGTAAAACGAAATCGTGTTGTTTGAAATTCGAAATATATAACTATATTTACTTTTATATCAGAAATCCGAGTTATTTGATGTTTGAAATAAGACTATATGTACCTTTATAAAAGAATGCATCGTATTTTCAAAGTTTCAAATAAATATAATAACTATATTTATTTGTCGTAAATAGTTTCTGAATCGTTGCTTTCAAAAGTCGTGCAGTATTGTCGTTTGAAACAAATATATATATATATATATATATATATATAAACTATTCGTTTCATACAAAGAAGTCGGATTATTTGATATTGAATCAAATATATATATATATATATATATATATATATATAATTTATTTGTTTTATAAAATGATTCGTATTGTTGTAGGTTTGAAATAAATAGATAAAGCATATTTGTTTTTATAAAAATAATCCGTGTTATCGTTGTTTTCGAAAGTAATAAAGTGTGGTCGTAAGGAAATTCTGTATTTGTATTTGCCTTTATAGAATATTATTTGCACCCGATAGTTTTACTTTATGATAACACATGTATATTACGGATTTTTCTTGAAAAACGGGCAGAGTTTCCTCTGTATTTAGACGCCCCTGACAACTAAAGTGTCGTTATTTTTATCAAGATTCAACCAAACATTCCAACAATTTATGTATACGTATGAAATACAACAAGTTTTATAATTATGACTAATATATGAATTCGTTAAATTCTTTTATAGCGTTTCTTTAATCAGTCCGGTTTCGAGAGCTCGTTTCACGTAATATAAACTATGAAAATAACGAAATAAACCGCCGTAAAATCTTTACCGAATCCTCATGTCGAATAAGCTAACTGAGTTGACCGGGTCAACTGAGTTGACCGAGTTGAACTGAGTCGAGCCGTGAGGAACCAAGTCGAACCGAGTTGAACTTGTTGACCTAAGACGAGTCTTGACTGAGTCGACTCGCTGACCGAGTCAACCGAGTCCCGAACCCGAAGCATCACCCGAACTGATCTTGTTGACCACTGTTGACACCCGAACCCATCTGTTGACTGAGTTGACTCGGTTGACCGAGTCAACCCAGTCCCGAAATCTGACCCGAAACCTGCTGACTTGTTGACTGAACCGCACCGAGACACCCGAACCTGAACCGAGCCGTGACTGTTTGACTTGGACCTGAACCGCTCTTTGACCCGTGTCTGATGTTGACCGAACAACAATAACCACCACCACCGCCGTGTCCCGCCGTCGACTACCCGAAACCCGTGACGAGACCCGAACCATCTTCATTGTAAAACCCGACGGGCCGAAGCTCGAACCGCCGGACCCTGCTGTTGTCCACCGGTTAAACGAACCGACCGGCGGTCCAAACCGCCGACCGCCGGTTCTTTCTCCCTCTCTCGGTCTCTTCCTCTCAGTCTCTCTTTCTATCTCCTTCTCGCCTCTCTCTCTCTCTCTCTCTCTCTTCTGTTGCACCGCCGCACCACCGCTCACCACCACCCGATGATGGTGGTGGTGGTGGTCTGTTCTGTTATCAAGGAAAAAGGGTGGGGGTGTTTGGGTGTGTCGCTTGAAGAAGTTAACCACCGGCAGCCGGCCGGTTCTCTGTGGTTGTTGCCGGATACATAACCGAGAGAGAGGAGGGAAAGATGTAATGTGTGTGTGGATAAGGTTTCACATTTGTTTTGTGGGTTTGCAGAAGAACCAAGAGGGAGATGAATGAGAGCAAATTTTTTTGTATAAGTGTTTATGTGTGTGTATGTTGTAAGGTCTGCACAAAGTAAGGGAGGGGTATGGACCATTTTATAAAGATGAAGAGATCTTACAAGATTTTGTGTGTTCTATCTTTTGAGACAATATCTTTTGCAGGGATTTATTATAGATTTCATAGGATCTTGATGAGATTTCTCAGATCTTGTTAGGATTTTTAAGGAACAGGTCTAATTATGTGCGGGTTTAGGCTTGTGGGTTTTGGGCTTGGGCCCAGGGCCCACAAGCCCGTCTCATGTGTAAGCGGCCCGTAATTCCTACGAGACCCGTTAACACACTCGCGCTCTGTAAAATTTAATGACGTATATTTATTTAGTCGAAATCCCGTAAAATGTATGCCAGTAGCCGGTTGTCGTGTCCGTTCGTCAATTACGGTGAAAATCATGAAAAATTATATTGTTGCCGTCTTTAATCCGTTTTTCGATCCGGTTTCGACTGTAGTTACTAAAATTAAATTACGAAGCCAAAATATATCGTAAAAATTTATTATTTGACGGCGTCGTCAGTATCTTGTACGATTTCAATTCGTTGTCGTTTGTCGTTGCGCAGTTGTTTCGAAAATCACCATATGTGCACTGTAGCGTCCGATAAGCGTTCCTAGGCACTCCAAAGGCCTAATTAAGTTAATTGTGTCTTAAACACTATTTATTATCACGTTAATCGCCTGTTAATCACGTAATTAAGAGTCGTAAATCACCGGTTGTCACATATTGGGTAATAAGGAATGTGAAAATAATGGAAGCTAAGTGAATAAAGTTATGATATACAGGAACTAAGAAGGAAGAAGGGGCAAGTCACTCCAAAGCGCAAGGAAATCAGGATCACGGTAAGTTCTTATGAACTTTATTTACTCTACTAGTAGATTTATGATTGATATTATTTGATACAACGAATTCGTGCAAATTTCCGTTATGGATCAAGATTGATTAGATGCAAGAGTTTATATTGAAAAAGGTTTTAAAAGTGATGTTGTAGTGAATACGAAACGACCCGTCTAAATGGGTTGAAAAGATAAGTGGAATGATTCTTAGAATGTTTATGTATTGACTTGTTCATAACGGGTCAAATGATGTAAGTGTGTTGAAATGTATGGTATGTAGTGACTCATTATAAATGAGTCAGAAAGTAGTATGTTGGATGTTTTCGAATGGAAGTAAACATGTTGTAAAGAAACATGTCATGTTAATGGGTCTAATAAAGATAGGTAACTAAAGAGTTTGAGTTGTTATGTATTATGGCTAACAAATATTTTGTTGTTATGAATGATAGGTAAATCCCAAGTTTAGATGTGGCGCGCTCGGACCGAACACACACACGCAACGTCGACCTTATGCGCTTCCGGTCCAAGTTGTTTATTTTGGATTGGTTAATTTACCATTTTGTGTAGTAAATGTTAATTAGTAAGTGTCTAGTATGTTAGTAAGAAGTTTGGATTCTAAACCTTTTGTGTAGTTTGTACAAAATGTTCATGGTGAACCTTTCATGGTCTTAACTTTTGTTATGTTGGAAAGTGTCGTAGTATTTAATTAAAATGATATTGTTAAAAGCATGGAGAAAAGTCCTTAATACAAACGGGTCATGTCAAAATTTTGTAAAATTGTAAGAATTTTATGTTATTAGTTGAATGAGTAAAATTTGGGCGTTTCAAGCAAGTTTTTATTGGTGACAAGTTATAACCTGTTGTGTAATTTGTGATCATAATTGACCCGTTGTATAATTTGATTTGACCCAAATTTACCCAAATGCAACATTTTGTTAATCCAAATCAACTCATTTTGTATGCGTCTTCTTCGTTTTACTATAGATATGCGTGTTTCGTTTATTTTCTAAACATTCCATAAAAAGTTTTATAAAACTTTAATTTATTATTATTCAATTAACACATTCCGTGTTTTCTTGAATTCGAATTCGAATTCGATTAAAGCATACCGAATTCTATTCAAATTCGTATTGAATACAAAACCCAATTCGTATTCAATTAAAAATTCGAATTCGAATAAATTCGATTAGATTCTTTTAAAACATGTAAAAAATTATCAAAATGAAACATATATTTTAAAGCAACCATAAAACACGATATCACATTAAAAAGTTCCAAATAAAGTACCATAAGTCTAAAATTCAAAATGAGAAGTCGGAAATAACCACTCCACATTACAATTTAATATGTTGGTGCACTTTTCGTACGTCTGCCACTATTCGAATAGCTAGATAGAGCGTGTGTTGAATATTGTATAGAATAGAGATAGTTGGACAGGTTTTGTAAATGTCAAAGTCGGGATGACCATCCGGCCGGATGACCATCCGGTCGGATGGCAATCCGAACGGATGGACACAAGGTAGGAAATGTCTATAAATAGGGACCTTGGGGTTCCATTTGCACAAGCTTTTGGTTCCCAGAGGGGAAATGTTGTCCAACTGGTCTCATGGTGCTGTAAACGTTGAATAATCAATAGAGACCAGATTATAAGTGACTGCTCGGTGTCATATCTATCTTCTACGCGTTTATTTTCGTTTCTATTCGTAATAAACGCACCGAACACGTCGTTTCGGGACCGAAGCTCCGTCAAACTCACCGGATCCTGGAATCAGCAGTGGTATCAGAGCTACGGTACCGATTTAATCAATCTAACAGTCGGTTAAATCACCCAAAGCTCATCAATTTTGGGTTAAACGGGAGTTTTGACGTTAAACAGAGAAAATCATCAAAATAAAGGTCGATTCACGGATGGATTTTGGAATTGAATACATCAATCTGTGCGGAATTGACTCGCGAACAATCCTGTGAAGTTTCATCATCAAATTCACAGTAATAAAGATTCTGGATCGAAAAAACGTGATTTGGAGTGTTCTTGAGCTGTTAGAAGATTTCCAATCGGATGACAATCCGGTCGGATGGCAATCCGATCGGATGACCATCCGATCCACATCACTATCTTACTTGAAGGTTTATTGAAGATGCTTTCAATCGGATGACAACCCGATCGGATGTCAATCCGATCGGATGACCATCTGATCCATGTCACTATGGGATGTTTTGAAGATACAAGTTGTTGTCAATCGGATGACAATCCGATCCATCATACCATCTTGATTCTTTATGTCCTTCGATCGAATGGCAATCCGATCGGATGACCATCCGACTCTTGACACTCGACCAGATGATATGCCTAAAAAAAAAAGCATTTTTGATCGCAACGACGAGGAGAGTCTCCAGAAAAAAATTGGTGATTGTCAATTTTTTTCGGATTTTTAACGATCAAGCTGGGTTGTTCGGGGACACCGTCGGGAGCTTTAGTGAACTTATTTGATGATGCGATCACAGATTGTGGAAATTAGTGGGGTAGTCATGATACTGGTGCGAACAGTTTATCTTTCAGGGTATATGACTATTTATGGGCCAAAACGTAAAATCCGCAACGACGAAAAACTGACAATTGTGGCGAATATTGTGATATTCTGCGTTGGTCAAGTTTTTTGGAGAAGAGAACAGAAAACTGAATTCAGCTTGAGGGGGAATTCATCGATAGAGATGTCAGAATTTGCAAAAATGAGGGGGAATCAATTTTTCAAAAATTCCAGCATTTTTGAAATTCGTGACACTGCAACAGTATTCGGGTAGTTTCGACTTCAGATTGTCAGGGGGAATGTGAATCTGATCATGAGTGTAAACTTCCGAGATCAAGATGATCCAAGGTGTTGATATCTGATCGAGCATCGGAGATCTAAGAGTGATCGTGGATGATAGCTTCTGAGATCTAGATTATCCGAGGAGATGAATCTGATTGTGGACGAATGCTTTGGAGATCGGATTACATTACCAGATGATTTGTTTTCCGATGAAGATTTGCTGATTGTGGAAAATACCGCTTACACGGATCTGTCATTCTTACGGTGCTTTAACGTGGATCACGGTAAATGGGATATCAGATCTTCAGGGGGAATCACGGATTTGAAGTTAATAAGTGGGGTATTTGAAGTTTCTATCAATTTCCGGTTGAGTTTTTGTACATTCTTAGATCAAGCAGGCGGAATGCGAAGATCGTGGTGCTTAAATGTGATATCAAAAACTGAGCTCGGATGCGGTTATAGTTGAAATAGAGGATGCTGCATTGATTAGTTTCAAGTTGGTGATTGTTCGTGAAGGTTGCAGTTTAGCAAATCAGAGGAGAGTCGTAAACTATGCAGAAGACCTGAAGATTCATTCCAGGGGAAATTCGTGCTTTATACAGTGACAAAAGCAAACCCGAATCATCAATCGAAGGGGAACTTGTATTGTAAGATCAAGATACCTGATTGAAGTTGCAGAAAAGTTGAAGATTACAGAATATTCAAACACGGCTCAAGGTTCTCAAAGTGTTAAATACGATTCGACAGTGACATCCGAGGGGGAATCTATTAGTGCACTTTTCGTACGTTTGCCACTGTTCGAATAGCTAGATAGAGCGTGTGTTGAATATTGTATAGAATAGAGATAGTTGGACAGGTTTTGTAAATGTCAAAGTCCATCCGGCCGGATGACCATCCGGTCGGATGGCAATCCGAACGGATGGACACATGGTAGGAAATGTCTATAAATAGGGACCTTGGGGTTCCATTTGGACAAGCTTTTGGTTCCCAGAGGGGAAATGCTGTCCAACTGGTCTCATGGTGCTGTAAACGTTGAATAATCAATAGAGACCAGATTATAAGTGACTGCTCGGTGTCGTATCTATCTTCTACTCGTTTATTTTCATTTCTATTCGTAATAAACGCACCGAACACGTCGTTTCGGGACCGAAGCTCCGTCGAACTCACCGGATCCTGGAATCAGCATAATATTTTTAGGGTTAGAAATATATTGATAGATTTGTTACTTAGGTTTTAGTTATGGGTAATGTTGTGGGTTTGGTAATGGGTTATTTTAATGTTTTGAATAAATTTTGATGATAATTTATAGTATAGTCCAATAAAAGTTATATATGTATTATATATAAATATGTGTAATTTTTATTTGAATTTCGAATCGAATCGAATCGAATTTGAAATTATAAATTCGTAATTGATTTACTTGACTCGAATTGAATCGAATTCAAATTTGAATGCTTATAATCAAAATGAATTCTTGATAATTGAACCGAATTAAATCAAATTTCGAATGTTTTGATTTCAAAACGAATTCTGAACACCCCTACCTAAACTTTAATCAAGATATCATACAGTTCAAGAACTATAATAATTCTTTGTGTTAAGAGTAAAATGCCCAAATAGTCCCTGTGGTTTGTCGAAATAATACATATAGTCCCCAACTTTTGGAAATTAAACTCATGCTCCCTATGGTTTTGCACTTTATTACTCGGATAGTCCCTACACAGGATGTCCGTTAAGTTTTCCAGTTAAGTGTAAGTAAAATGACAAAAATACCCTTACCATTAACAAATAACAGTTAAAAAATATAATTAATAAACACATCTCCTAATAAATAAAAAACAAAAACTAAATTAAATACAACCCCATCCCCACCCCCAACACAACCCACCTTCTTTCTTATACCTCCATTTCCGATCATCTTCTCCGATTGATTACTTATCTATTCCAAAGTATACGGGGCATTCAAAAACCACATCAAATTCAAAACTTTCAGAATCACTCTCCATTGGTATCCACAATGGTAGTTGAAGTTCCTGAAAAAGCAACCTTTTAAAGCAGAAGACCGCTAGGGTTTTCGACGAAGCTAAATCATCCCGAGCATCACACATCCGCAAACTCAAGGATCTCTCAGCTCTCCGTTCATCCATTCAAACCTTTCAATTCTTCACCGCTTTCTCTAAAACCCTAACTCCTATCTTCACTACACAGCGTCGTATTCAATAATTAATCCCACCATTACAAAATCTACAAGGAATTCATCTCATTTCCACATAATAAAACCATGTGAATCATGTTTTATGCAATAATTCCATTTTAATTCTCCATAAAGAAGCTTTCTTGCTTCTGAGTATAAATTTGCAGACGAATCTGAAAACCGACACCTTTTTGTGTAGATCTAAACACCTTAATTTCGGTGACCATTTAAAAAAGAAAGATAGATGGATTGCCACCACCAACTCGTTAAACCCCCAACCGCTGATCTAAATCAGATGGCAATGGGTTACCGGAAAAATGGAGAGGAGCCAAGGTAGATCTGACTCGGGATGAATAAAAGAGTGGGGAAATTTGAAACGATGGAAGCACGGTGGTGGTGATGCACAAAGGTGATGGTTGTTGGCCGGACGCAAGATGGTGATGATGATGGTGTCGGTCAAAGTGTGTGCGAGGGTGAGGATGGAACATGACTGTAACAGAGGTGAGGGAGAGATTTGAGGGGGTGGGCTGGGCTGGGCTGTATTTATTTTTATTTTTATTTTTATTTTTGTAAACAAGGGTATATTTGTAATTTTACTTGGACTTAACCAAAAAACTTAACGGTCATCTAGTGCAGGGACTATCCGAGTAACAAAGTGTAAAACCAAAGGAAGCATGAGTGTAATTTCCAAAAGTTGAGGACCTATATATGTTATTTTGACAAACCACATGGACTATTCTAACATTTTACTTTTGAGTAAACTGCCATTTTGGTCCGTGGGGTTTGGCCAGTTTTGCCACTTTAGTCCAAATCTCAAACTTTTTGTATCTGGGTCCCTGTGGTTTCATTTTTGTTGCCATTTTGGTCCAAAAGTGAAATCAGGCCAGATTTCCCCAAATTAAACCCTCATGTTTTTTCCTTTTCCTCAGGGGCAAAATCGTCTTTTTACGTCTTTTTTTTGTGATTTTGTTTTAAATTAAAAATAAAAAAATGAAACCAGCCCCAACCCCCCCTCTCTCTCTTGTCTGCAGATGACCACCACCACCACTTCCATTCCCCAACATCGTTTCCGGCGACCACCGCACCACCCCCATCTCCACTATCGTATGACCTAACCACCACTATATATTTCCCCCCTTTTCATGATAAACCCTAAAGTCACACAATCACTTAAGTTCCTTCACAAATTCCCCAAATCAAACAAGGATCTTCATATTCTAGCAACATACAACTCATTCTTTTTCATCGTAGCACAATCATCATCTATTTACCATGCCCTAAGCACCAACGGTCTCCCAATAGGTCTCCTCCCTAATGGAATCACAAACTACACAATCAATTAATCCATCAACTAACCGATCCCAATCTGGTGTCATATCTAGGTTGTTGTCAAATACGGTGGTGGGGAGATAGGGTCAGAAGAGAGTGGTGGTGGTGATTACAGCAACCCCAGAATTCTTCACTTTTCAAAAATAAAAAATTTGATCATCGTACCTTAATTCTAATCGAATCTCATATATGCGTTGGATTCATTGCCGAAAAACAATCGAAGATGGATGGTGGTGCGTTGTTTCTGGATCGGATCCTCGGACCTCGCCGTGCACGTCAACTCCAACGGTTGTTCACAACGGCAAGGTTACACTCCTTTGTTTAGCCCTAACCGATTGGGGATTCTGCTGTGGAATGAACTATTGCGGCAACAAATCTGGACGGCGGTGGTGGTGCTATAGGCGGTGGTGGCCCCTGATTGTTTAGAGAGAGAAAGACAGTTTGTAGAGAGAGAGGGAGAGAGAGAGAGTTGAGGGAATTAGAGTGTGTTGTCTGTGTATATATCTATATATATAATTAATAATTTGCAAAGTAATAAAACACATATGACAAATATGACCATTTTACCCTTGAGGAAAAGGAGAAAATAGCATGATTTAATTTAAGAAATATGACCTGATTTCACTTTTGGACCAAAATGACAATAAAACTGAAACCACGGGGACCCAGATGCAAAAGATTTCAAATTTGGACCAAAGTGGCAAAGGTGACCAAACCTTAGGGATCAAAATGACAGTTTACTCTTTTACTTTTTGTTAAATAATCTACGTTTCTACACTTAAACTTTAATCGAATTATCTTACGGGCCTTGAAATTTAATAAAGATATTTTTAACCAATATCATTTCTCTTTTCTGTTTTTATACGTTTAATTCTTTAATTAATTATTATTTTATTTAACTTATTATAAATGAAGCTAACTTTTAACTTTAAAAGTGTTTAGTTAACTGTATAACTTGCTTAGGCTACTGGGTATGGGGACCGTCCCCGGAGCGTCGAGGACCGGCGCCGCCCAGCACACCATGCCGCCCCCTCCGTCCCCGTCTTCAACGTCGGCATCTTGACGTTTGAGACGATCCACTAAAGGACAAGTTTTTGTGAGGAACGACGATTAAACAGATTAAAAAAATAGAAGATTAAAAATTCAAAAAAAAATTACACTAACATTTGACAAATGATGGAAATGAAGAAGAAGATAAGGGCTTCCAAAGACATGAAGGAGATGAGGGAACATAGCGTGTGTATGTTTAG
Source organism: Helianthus tuberosus (assembly GCA_030545235.1). Lineage (NCBI taxonomy): Eukaryota > Viridiplantae > Streptophyta > Magnoliopsida > Asterales > Asteraceae > Helianthus > Helianthus tuberosus. The sequence continues at coordinate 15,133,753 of CM060353.1, forward strand.
TCGTTTGTTGCAGACAACAAATGAGAAGGAAAATGAAGGTAGCGGCTGACCAAATGAAAGGATTTTAGGGTTTGTGTCATTTAAATAGGTAGGGTTTCTAGTGGGCTTGGGCTCAAGGCCCACAAGCCCAATCTCGTGTTTAAGTGGCCCGTAATTCATACGAGACCCGCTTTCATAACCCGAACTCCATACGCGTCGTAAAATAAAGTTTTAGATTCAAAAATATTGAGAATAGTGTCGGTAGTCGTTGGTGTCATGTCTGACCGTCGGTTGGGTTAAACATCGCGTACAAGGCGTCGTTCGCCGTTTCAATCCGTTTTTCGATGCGGTTTCAACTACGATTACAAAAATATAATTACAAAACTAACTATATCGGTACACATCAGCATAAAGAGAATTCACATGGGTTAATTTATTTGTTAAATGTTAAAAAAATAGAAAATAAAAAAAACATAAAAGTGGTGGGGTAGGATCATCTAGGAGCATCTTCCCATACCCTCTAGTTTTGTGGGATGGACCATTTGGGAGGACTATAATGTGACGCTTACGTGGCGGATCATCCTCCAAAGGAGGATGGGCACCATACCCTCTAGCCTTACTTTTATGGTATTTCATGATTTTTAAAAAAAAAATACCAGTTGTCGAAATCAACCACTTCCCATCATAACTGAATTCCACCAACCACCGCGTTCCGACGGGCTACGGCGGCGACCACCGTCCTCGACGGCAGTCTGACGGTCTGGCCACCTTATCTCATCATCTTTGACCATTCAATTTGGAGAATCTGGTACGCTTTAATGTCTAAGTTCACTGTTAATCTTGTAATCTACAAACCCTAAACTATGAGAAAAATATTGTTAATATCATCTATGTAATCTGTAAACCCCTAAATAGTACTGTGTCTATCTTTATATTCTCATGTAATTGCTCTCTATTTGATAATATTGGACATTGGTACACCAGGTGTTCGACATAATGCTCCACACAAAATGTACTAGTTTTACATATTATTAATGTTGCATTCACCTTTGCAGGCGAAATAAGTGATTGATTTTGTCGAATTTGCTACTTTTATTTGCTGCTGAAATGGTTATTATTTGCTACTTTGCATTAAACGGTTTCGATCGCAATTGATACCCCAAAATCAAAATGTCTGATCACATACCTTTCGACATTCAAGTGGAAATCATTAAAAGGCTTCCTATAAGATCATTGATTCGGGTCAGATCTGTTTCAAAAGCATGGAAATGTGTTATCGAGTCTTCTGATTTCATTGCTGAGTACACCGTCTATAACCATGATCAACCGCAACATTTGCTTATAAAGTACTACAATGTGTACGGTGAGGAAACATATGATTCGATTGTAGAGGATGATACGTTCCCCCAAAACAAGGTTTCTCTTGTTGTTCCTTTGTCGATTGACCTACTTTGGAATTCATTTGTCGTCGGTGCCTCTTGTGGATTGGTTTGCTTGTTCGGTTTTTATCGGTATGACGATGATGCTGAATATCCTGGAGAGGCGACGGCTGTTCTTTGGAATCCTTCGATTAGAAAATCAGTTGCTATCCCTGTACCTGATGTGGATCCGTATGGAGGAGATGCTCTTGGTTTTGGGGTTTGTCCCGCAACTAGTGACCCTAAGATTGTAAAGATTACCGAAAGGAAGATGAAAGGTGTAACTTGTAGCAGCCGTTGGCAAGTTGAGGTTTTTAGTTTAAGCTCACGGGTTTGGAGAAGCTCATATGGTAATCTGTCTGATAGTTTGGTTGGTATTAAATGGCCTCGCTCTCAGGTAACCATACGTGGTTTTTTTACTGGTTTGTTGTTGGAGACGCCATTGGTAGTGATACTGGATTTTGTTTTCTTATTTCATTTGATTTGACAAGTGAAGAATTTAGAGAGATATACCTTCCTAATGAGTTAGCATTCCATGATTCAATGGGGTTGCATGTATTCAACCGTTGTGATTGTCTTGCTGTGCTTCAGGAGTGGTTAATAGACGATATAATTGAAGTGTGGATGATGGAAAATGGTGATTCAAAATCGTTTACAAAGGTTTTCACCATTGACAAACCATCATATTGTTTAAGTCGGCCATTGGAATTTAGGTCGAACGGTGCACTTATGATGAGAATGGAAAATAACACCGGAGATTTTGAAGTGCTTATAGATTATGACCCCTTCTCAAAACACATCAATGGTCTTGGGTTTGAAAGCCAATGTCACACATTAGCCGTGACCTCGTACACAGAATCTTTAATTCTGATTAATCAGTTAGATACAGTAGTTGATGACGAGGATGATGAAGAGATGAGTGTTGAGCAAGGAAGAAAGGTATAGAGATCAAAGAGCAATTACTTCATGATATTTCAAACAGATCCCATTTCGTTATTTAACGGTGAACACCCTTGTCTTATCTGTGAAGATGTAAATGAGAAGGATGGTTTGCCACTACATGAGAAGGGACATATGGATGTATCATCGTCATCAAAAGCTACGAATCTTGGAAAACAGAAACCAATGGATAATTGGAAGGAATTTCATGTTAGGAATAAAGATGTACAAGCCGACTTGGAATGCAGGGACTTAGCAGGCCAATTCCTTTCCTCTCGACTTGAGGTCAAGTCGTTGTGTCTGGGCGGGATGTATTGATACGAACCTACGGTCAACCCACTTCTCATGGGCAGGCCCAGATGGGTATTTGACCCATTTAATTATTAGCAGGAATTAGTTTGGGGGGAACAGTTCTGGGAGCAAGTAGTGGGCAGTTTTTTAGCAGTTAATTACCTTTTATTTTATGTTAAATAGGGCAGAATATGTGTAGTTTTAAGAGGTCGATGTTTTATATAAAATTAGGGTTCTAAACCTTTGTTTCTGGAGATTAACCCATCTCGAATTGGGTCTTTTATCTTGTAATATTTCAGTTTTCAGCAATTAAATCTATCAATTACTTTTGTTTGAGTTCTGGGTTCTATCAGTTCTGTTTTTTTTTTGCACATTACTGTAAGGAAATATCTTGTTGATAGTCAAGAAGATTTTAGCAACCTTAAGCGGTTGACATAGGGATTAAAGCCCTTTTGACATGTTTATTTTTAGAGTTAGTTAAACAAATAGTCCTTGTGGTTTGGCCCTAGTCACACAATGTTTATGTCATTTACTCAGACTTATTAAAAACGAATATTTCAACGCACATGATCTTATTTTTGCAAGAAAAGATTATGTAATATGTTATGACAAACCACTTCATTTTTTTGTTTTTGTTCTCACTGCATTTAGAGTTGAGAAGCCTGTTCATAGATATTAAATTCAAGAATCCCAAGTAAATTCTTCTAGTGTTTTTTGACTTTAGCAGGACATTTCTCCGAATTTGCGGTGGTTCAGCATTTATGCCAACAACAAACTTTAGTGCAACAGGAAAGTTCGTTTTATTTTCGTTTTAGATGACATGGCTTGATAGGGGATGCTAGGTTTTGTTTTCTTTAACGGACTTAAACCTTCATAGGTGCAGCATTAGCATTTTGTATTATTAGATGATAAGATTGATGGTTTATTTAGTGGGCTTCTTTCTTTGATTTTAATTCATTTAGTTCACAATTTCTTTTTAGGTGTTTGTGCATATGTAATGTCAAACCTAAAGGTGGAAGTTTTTACTCATTGGAGAATGGATCAAACGGTTGAAAGTCGGTCAAAGTCTATATTTAAAGCATACATGTAAACAACCTCTTCAAAATCTTTTTATCCAAAAATTTGGATAGTTATTGTAGTGATGTCATTTTTGCAATCATGATTAATTCATTATATATCTTTATAAAATTTAAAAAATTTGTGCCTGTCAACCCGTCATGGCCAGGCCTGTTTCAACTTGTTACATGACCTGCCTGGCACAGTCTTCAGTCAAAGGTCAAACCACTCAGGCTGTTTTAGGTTTATGACATGCTTGCTTTTTTATTGATAAGTATTGATGCTTCTAATGAATCTTGTTTATTTTGTTTATTCGACTTAATAGTATCTCAATTTTAATGTATTTACCCTTACAGATTCTATGTTAAGGAAGTCCTTGCCCCAGAATACTTGCATATGCTTGGAATCGTAAATGGAAACTTAAAACTCAAGTCTAGAATCTTAGATTCATTAAACCGTTGATTACAACAATTGTGAGAGTTACATAAACATTTATGCATTTGTTGTTCTAACTGTAAGCGTATAACCGCTTTTCTTTCTCCCTTTTGTTACATACTCAAATCTTGTTAACTGGCAAACAAAGTATGAGGCTACTAGATGTGGTGCAGTTGATATACAGCCTTCCTTCATAGTTCATAGTGGGCTAAGCTGAATTGGGTACCTAATGTGGGGTATACAGTTTCATCTTTTGATGTCAAAAATCTCTTAAACATCAAAAACTATTGTTGGTTTGTATCTTGGATTGGATATTTTGCAAATTGTAGAATATTCTTTTAAATTTCCCGTTAGTATTTCAATACACTTAACAACGATTTATAGCTTTATTTGCCTATTTAGTTAATTTCATTATTAATGTCTTGAGCCGGGGGTCTAGCGGTTCCTCTCTATCTTCTGGGATAGAGGAAATGTTTGCCCCCATCATACCCTCCCCAACCCGACAAATAGCTTGCTATGAGTGGGATTTATTGAGTATGTTTGTATTAAAAGCGCCCCCCTTATATGTGTGCGCCCAAGTTTGTTTGTTTGTTTGTTTTTTTTTTTCTTCTGTACATGAATTTATGAGATTGATGTTTATGGAGATGTTCAAGAACATTGTTGCTTGATCTTCTAAGTGCAGGGAATCCAGTCTATAAATCACCTGTGATGTCTTGTTTTTTTTTGAACGGCCAACAAAATCAATCCCGAGCACTCTCGGGGCACCCATTGGACAAACGGAGTACTCCGAGAGTAACCCGAGTCCACCACCAATTCCGGGGAAAACCCGGTAACCCACCCGCCCGTAGGCACGACGGTGAAATTACCGGTAAAACCCGTTTGGCTCAAGGATCCAACCCAGGTTTCCCTGAGTCTTCTATCATTGCCCACCAGTGCCTCACTCTGCACCAAGTGGGAGTCGAACCTGCATCTCTCAAGAGAAATGCAAGTCTTCCACCACTTGATCTAGAGATCATTGGCATACCTGTGATGTCTTGTTAGGAGCTAGTATTCCTAAAGTGAAACAAATCATTAATTAATGTGTTAATTAACATACATTTTAGTTTACAGCATGTTCCCAAATGTCTTTGTTGTTTAAGATGCATTCAACCAAGTGATCACATCTTTTAAACATGTGTGTGTGGAGGGTGCCAAATATACGAGGGAAGAAATGTGCTCAAGAGTGTGCATTGCAGTTGGTGCAAACGAATATTGTTAAATTTAAATTGAATGTTTTTAAGTATTTTAATGCTTTTTGTATTGAAGTATTTAAATTTCATGAAACTTGTTTGTTGAGCAATTTTTTTAACAGCGAATCTTTTGCTTCTTGTGAGATTTGAACCAAAGACTTCATACTTAAGTGTGTTAAAGGGTGATTGGTTGCTAGGGGTGAGCAAGTTTAGGTCCGGACCGAAAATAACCGAGAACCGAACCGAAAATATACCCAACCCGACCCGAACCCAAGTACCTAGGTATTTAGATCGGTTCCAGTTTTTCATATAAAATAGGGTGGGGTCGGTTCTCGGTTCTTTTCATGGTGAAACCCGACTTGGACCTATGGACCGGAATCGACCCTATATTTAGGGTAGTGAATCGGTTCTGTATTTTACATAATTCCATTACTACTGGGTTAAGTTATTGTACAAATTAGTCTTAACATACAAAATACCGTTAACGTAAGAAGTTAAAGATAGATTTATTTTTTTAATTTTTTTCTCTATTTATTAAGCACGTATTTTAGTGCAGAATCCAAAAAAATAAATTGTGATTTTATACTAGTAGAACGATTTTTTCTTTTTTTACATTTTGCAATAATTAGTAGGGGAAAAAAAACTATTTTATATGTTAAAGACCTATTTACATTTGATTTTACAGAACTTCTATTTCCTTTTTTTTTAATAAATTGTAAATGGTCCCTGATGTTTGGTCATTTTTGCCATTTTAATTAAAAAATTAAAACTTTTGAATCTGGATCCATTTGGTTTCAATTTTGTTGACATTTTAATCCAAAAGCAAAATCTGCTCAGATTTTTCGGTTAATATCCAATTTTTTTTGTCTTTTTCCTCCATTTTAACGAAGATCAAAATATTTAAATTTTTTAATTTATTATAATAAAACGTTAAAAGACCATTTTACCCTTCATTAAAAGAGAGGAAAAAGATTAAAAAAAACTGGATGTTAACTGAAAAATAGGACTCGATTTTGATTTTGAATGAAAGGGTTGAGTTATAATACAAAGTATTTAAAAATAAGAAGGGTAAGAAGCCACCAGATAGTGACAAGTGTCCTAGGATGAATTAAATGGAAAGGGTAATTTTGTCTATAAGAGGAAAGAGAATATGCACATGCAAGTCACATGTTATTTCCCCCCCAATATTTAAACGTCCGTAACTTTTTTATACATCATTTGTTTTAAAAAAAAATTATACCATAAAATCGAGCGTTTTTTTATCTTTAATATGAGTACCGTATTGTTATATTTTTCAAAAAAAAATTCAAAAACCCAGTTGTATATTACACAATGGACATGATGTAAAACACAATGTAAAGTAGATTAAAAACACAATCAATGACAACAGATAAAGACACAATGGACAACATACTAAAACACAATGACCATAACGTATAACACAATGGCGATAACATATAACACAATAAGTATCAGACTAAATAAAAACACAATTGATAACAACATATAAAAGACACAATTAATGACAGCAGATAAAAGACACAATGAAGAGCAGATGAAGACACAATGGAAAACAAACTAAAAACACAATACACAACAAACTAAAACACAATGAACAAAGATAATAAAAAAATTGAGCAAATTATTAAAACACAATGGACAACATATTAAAACACAATGAATAACATATTAAACACAATAACCTGAACTAATAACACAATTTATAGAAAACTCAGATATAACACCATCTTCATTGTGTCATATATTGTGTTATAGGTTCTTATAAAAACGCAATGGATAGAACCCAAATTAACATTGTGTTATAGGTTTTGATAATAACACAATGGACATGATGTAAAACACAATGTAAAGTAGATCAAAAACACAATCAATGACAACAGATAAAGACACAATGGACAACATACTAAAACACAATGACTATAACGTATAACACAATGGCGATAACATATAACACAATAAGTATCAGACTAAATAAAAACACAATTGACGGCAACAGATAAAAGACACAATTAATGACAACAGATAAAAGACACAATGGAGAGCAGATGAAGACACAATGGAAAACAAACTAAAAACACAATACACAACAAACTAAAACACAATGAACAAAGATAATAAAAAAAATTGAACAAATTATTAAAACACAATGGACAACATATTAAAACACAATGAATAACATATTAAAAACAATGACCTGAACTAATAACACAATTTATAGAAAACCCAGATATAACACCATCTTCATTGTGTCATTTATTGTGTTATAGGTTCTTATAAAAACGCAATTGATAGAACCCAAATTAACATTGTGTTATAGATTTTGATAATAACACAATGTATAGAAACTCTACTGACCAAAACCCAGTTAAAAGACACAATGACCTGAACCATTAACACAATGCAAAAAAAACCCAGTAAAAATGAAATTTTTTATTTTATTTTTATATGATAATATGGTACTCATATTAAAGATAAAAAAACGCTCGTTATTATGGTGATTTTTTTTTATAAAAAAAATGTCGTATGAAAAAGTTATGGACGTTTTAAACCGATCGGGGAATTGGCATGTGTCTTGCATGTGGAGAGAGAAAATCCATAAATATAGGATTCCCTTTATGCCCTTCTATTATCTTCTTTTCCCTACAACTAATCTCAACCCTTCAAATCTAAGATCAATGGACTAGAATCCTTCTTACCCTTCTTATTTATTTTATCATTTGTATTTGATCCTAACCCTTGAATGAAAATGACAACAAAATTGAAACCACACGACCAACATTCAAAAGATTTAAATTTTGAATTACAGTGAAAAAAATACCACACCCAGAGACTATTTTGGCAGTTTTTTTTTTTTTTTTTTTTTCGTATAACTTAACATCATACAAAAAATTCGAAACTGAAGTCCACCTACCGCCTTTGCACCACGGCTTTCCGACGTGCTTCGGCGGCGAACACCCTACTACGACAGCTTTCTGACGGTGACGGGTGACCACCATCTCTGACCTCTAAATTTTGGAGAACCTGGTACTCGTTAATTTCTAAGTTTGCTGTTAATATTGTAATGTGTAAACCCTAAATTTTTATAAAAAAAATGTGAATATCATGTACCTGTTACTTACTTCGTGTTTAAAATGGTAATTTTGTCTATCCTTTTGTTCTCATGTGATAACCCTTTAAGAAAAAATGGTAATATTGGACATTGGTACACCAGGTGTTCGATGTAATGCTTCACAGAATCGTTACAACATGTACTAGTTTTACACTTTACTAATGTTAGCATTCACCTTTGCAGGCGAAATAAGTGAGTGATTTTTGTCAAATTTGCTACTTTTATTGGCTGCTGAAATGGTTATTGTTTTAAGACTTGTATAAATCGCTTTTCATTTAACGGTTTCGATCATCATCGATCACAGTTGATGCCAGCCTTACCCTCTCCAAAAATTATTCATGCCCTGAAAGCAAAATGTCCGATCACATACCTTTCGAAATTCAAGTGGAAATCATCAAAAGACTTTGTATAAGATCATTGATTAAGGTCAGATCTGTTTCAAAAGCATGGAAATCTGTTATCGATTCATCTGATTTCATTGCTGATTACACCGTTCACAACCATGATCAACCGCAACATTTGCTTATAAGGTACGACAAGCTTATGAGGGACAATCTATACGCTTTGGAAACATACGTTTCGATTGAATATGATGGTATATCCCCCCGACACATGGATTCCCTTACTGTTCCTTCGTCCGTTAACCTACTTTGGGATTCGATTATCGTTGGTTCCTCTCATGGAGTGCTTTGTCTATTCGGTTATTATCGGTATCAAGATGATGTTGAATACGGATCTGGAATGCCAAAGGCTGTTCTTTGGAACCCGTCTATTAGAAAATCAGTTGCTATAGATGTGCCTGATGTATATCGATTTGGGGGTACTACTTTTGGGTTTGGGGTTTGTTCAGCAACTAGTGACCCTAAGATTATAAAGATCAATGATAGACGCCGCATGCATAGGGAGATGGAAGATGTAACTTACAGTAGCCGTTGGCAGGTTGAGGTTTTCAGTTTAAGCTCAGGGGTTTGGAGAATCATATCTAGTAATCCGTCTGATAATTTGAGTGGACTTCATTGGCCTGACTATCAGGTAATTATTGATGGTTCTATTTATTGGTTTGGTGCTAAAGTAACTACAAGTGATACTATATTTCAGCTTCTTATTTCATTTGATTTGTCAAGTGAAGAATTTGGAGAGATATACCTCCCAAATACGTTAGCATTTCACGATCCAAGGTACTTGTATTTATTTAAGCTACGTGATTCTCTTGTTGTGCTTCAAGAGTGGACAATGGACAGTGTATATGAAGTGTGGATGATGGATTATAGTGATTCAAAATCGTTCACAAGTCTTTTCACCGTTAACGTACCAAATATATCAAGTATGCCACTTGGATTTACAAGCAATGGTGACCTTATGATGAGAATAACAGATGGTGACATTGATGTAATTAAAGTTTATAACCCCTTCTTAGAACACATGAATGATCTTGGGATTAAAGGCCAATGTTTTTCATCACTCGTGACCTCGTACACAGAATCTTTAATTCTGCTTGATCAGGTAGATACGTTAGTTGATGACGAGGATGATGAAGCGATGGGTGTTTGAGCAGGAAAGAAAGGTATAGAGATCAAAGTGCAATTACTTGTTGATATATCAAAAAGATCCCTTTTCGTTGTCTAAAAGTTGAACACTCTTGTCTTATCTGTGAGTTCTGTTTTTATCTGCACATTACTATATGGAGTTATCTTGTTGATGGTAAAGTAGTCATTAGCAACTTTAAGCGGTTGACATAGGGGTTAAGGCCCTTTTGACTTGTTTATTTTAGAGTCAACTAAACAAAAATAGTCCCTGTGGTTTGACCCTAGTCACACAGTGTTTATGTCATTTACTCAAACTTATTAATAACAAATATTTGAACGCGCATGATCTTATTTTTGCAAGAAAAGATTATGTAATATGTTATGACAAACCACTTAAATTTTCTGTTTTGTTGATTTGTCACTTGGATTGCATATTTAGCAAATTGTAGTATATTGTTTTATATTTAAGCCTTGTACTTCAATATCACTTGTTTACTATTTGTTTGTTTATCACTTATTTACAATTGGGTTATCACTTAGCAGGGATATATAGCTTTATTTGGCTATTTAGTAAATTTCATGATTGATGTCTTTGACACGTACAATGTGTCGCCGCTACTGATAACGTCGCTAATACTTGGCCGCTAATGCTCGGTAAGCGCCGCTATTGTGTCGACACTAATGCTTTGGGAAGTTTTGCCTGAAACTTCACTCGAGACGGCTTTATCAACTTTCAAACCAACAAAAAACGATTAGTCTGTTAGTAAACTTGTTTGAACTCGAAAATGAAGCAAAACACTACATTTTTCTCATTAAAATTAGATTTGCATAACATGATTTACGAGAGATAAAAAGTAGCCAGTGGCAGGAGACGGAGCTTGACGTGGTGGTGGCGAAGCTTGGAGAAGATGGACTGTGTGTTGAAGAGTGTGTTTGTTTGAGGGAGACAAATCAGAAAAGAGCCCACGCCGTTGGATCATCTTCTCATCAAGGGACAAGATCAACCCCTTTTCAGCTTCACACGAATCGACTATTAACGACGACGTGGGAAATAGCGGCGACTTCATTGCTTGTCACCGCTATAGCCCCACGTCATCGCTATTAGCATCGAATAGTAGGTAATTCTTGTAGTGTTTCAATGAATAACTACTACTGCTTGATCAATAACATAGGGTATTAACATTTTTGCACAATCACAATTTAAAATTGTGAGTTATCTAACCACATATGCGTCACTGTCACTGATGACTTCTACATGTTTATTCTCACTCACATTACTGATCTATGTGCGTGTTTGTGTTTGACCGAACATGATCCAATAAATTTCATTAACACAACAAAAGTCTTGCAACATATTGGATCAATGTAGTATGTACCCAAGGAACATTTATATAACTCCAAACCGGATTTCCAATTTCCGTCTTTCCAACGTGAGTTCCATTCAACTTTAGCAAGGTTTTATCGTTTTAACCCATTGTGTAATTTGAGATCAAAATTGACCATGTTGTATGATTTGATTTGAACCACACAGACAAATATATACAACTTTTTGTTAATCCAAATAAACACCCATAACAAAGTTTGGTAGCATTAATGAGGAAATATCTCTATTAGACCATATAATTTTTTATAAACATGATCACGTGGAAGCTTTTAACAATGCCAATGACATTCACACTCTGTTGGACCCGAGCAATTACCCCAAGCGCCTTTACCGTGCAAATGGGTACACAACCTGTGACAATCTCCTTTACCACAATGACCGTCTGGTAAATTCTCAAGTTCCGTACATGTCGCTTTATTTATGCTCGTCTTGCTCTCAACACCTTCATTATTAATCCCAGTATCTAACACAACCAAAAACAATAATCAAAACACCAAAAATCGTACATCATAAAACAAAACATATTATAAAATGACATTAATCTATTATCTACAATTTTTTTAATTACAACATATATTATACATAAACTCACCGGTTTGTGCTGAAGCCACCATGATAACTAGTAAAAGGGTAATAAGCATGCTAATAATAACCTTCATAGCTTGTGTTTTTTTTGCTTTATGTTGAAGTTTAGTGCAAATAGAGATTTGAAAAGTTTTGTTTACAAAGCTACTAGGTTAGAAAACCGTGTATTACACGGGTTGAATAAATGTAATTTTATATATTAAATAATAAAAAAATTATATCTTTATGAACCCCATATGTTGTACAGGTTAAATAAATGTAATTTTATATATCAAATAATAAAAAGTTATATATTTTAAAACATGTGTATTACACAGATTAAATAAGTATACTAAATACTAAAAACGTCGTATCTTTAAAAAAACCCGTGTATAATCTGGTTGAATAAATCTACCAAATAATAAAAAAATTACATCCTTAAAAACCACGTATATTACACGTGTTGAATAGATCTAAAAAAGAGTTATATCTTTAAAAACCATGTGTATTACACATATTAAATATAAATGTAATTTTGTATATTAAATACTAAAAACGTCGTATCTTTAAAAAACCCGTGTATAGTCAGGTTGAAAAATTTACCAAATAATAAAATAATTAAATCCATAAAAAACTTTGTGTATTACACGTGTTGAATAAATCTAATTTTACATAGCTAATGATAAAAGGTTATATCTTTAAAAACTTTATGTATTAGACGGGTTATATAAATGTAACTTTGTATAGTAAATAATAAAAAAAATATTTTTTAAAAACCCCGCGTTTTACACGAGTTGAATAAATATAATTTTGTATACCAAATAATAAAAAAGTTATATTTTTAATAAATTAGGATAACATTTAGTATTAATTTATTATTTATATATTTAATATAAGATAAGTAGAAAAGAGAGGTATTTGTTTTAAAAATATATTAAATTAACAATTTAGATTTGAGGATAATTTTTTATTAAAGTATGATAAGATTTAATATTAATTTATTATTTATTTAGTTAATATAAGATAAGTATAAATTTGAGGATACTTTCAATGAATGACACGTGTCCAAAAGTTGATTTCTTTTATTATAGTAGACTAGCGGTAAGACCTGTGTGCAAACACGGGTGACTTTTAGAAAACCATGCATAACACATATTAATAGAAAGTATAGATAGGTAGGTATATAGATATTGTATCAAAATGTGTTATCTATTATAGCTAAAAGACAACTATAAACATAGACCATCGGTTAATATATTAGTTACATACGATTATTTCCATTCTCCTATCCAAAAAGGGAGTATCCACTCATTGACAATGTAAACTGTTTATAAACATAAGTACATATAAAAGATGTCTAACAAACTTAATAGAATTCGAATATAACTTAAGTTTCAACAAACATTAACTACGAACACACGATCACCTGCCTCAACAACTTTCATCAAAGCTCAATCAAGAGTGTGTTACGCAGCAACATGTTATCTCCTACATGTTGTGTCCTGTTTAAATATGCTACTGGAGACAATGTCACAGCTGCTGATCCAACAATCTCCCTATACAACAGATGATACCAAAACCCTTCTTTATTACTGATTTTTATTTCTCATCAATATATCCCTGATTTGTCCTTTGAATTGTAGTTCAAAGTCCAGGGATAACATGTCTTCTTCATCATCCCTTTCAAGTTGAAGGTCCAACAAATCTTGGAGATCGTATGCATTCAAATTATATGCACTATCCATTTTAATCTCTTCAACACTACCATCTGATCTGATCAAGGTCAATACTTGGGTTTTTGAGCGTGACTTCCACTTTATTATTTTTGGATCAGCTGGTTTTCTTGGGAAAAGAATTATTGAAGATGAGTTTGGTGATTGTGGTCTGCTGACTAAATTTTCAATGGATTCAGATAAAGCAGATGATGAGATAAGATTTTTGGGAGTATGGATCTTTTGAGACAGAGCAGCAGTTGTAGGATAGACTGGGTTTTGAGGAACATTTGGATCTTCAGCTCTAAGTTCTTCCAGCTTTTTGTAGGCCTCAACTATCTTCAGTTTAGACCATCTTGCAATGGATCTAGCTGAACCATAACCAACAGCCACAAGCTCTGCTCTCATTCTTTTAAACTTCAATGTCTCATCTGATTCCACTATTTTGACTTTCTTCCAATTAGGTGGAGTTGGCTTTACCAGAGGATCATTGCGCATTTTTGTGATTCTATGGATTTCTTCTCGAAGAGCATCTGCTGACCAGTCTTTGAATTGATCTCTGGTTGCATTATATGGTTTGTCCTTCATAATGTGTCCAACATAATCGTCTTTCAGTTGCATCTGAAGCTCAGGAATTACTGGCCTCTCAGACATGGATTTACTCATATCCCTAGCAAAGTCACGCAAAGTCTTCAAGTTTTCTGACTTTGCTAAGCTGAAATGATAAGAACCTCTGATCGGTGCATTTTAGGTACATGTTATTGATTATTAATTTTAGTAAAAATGCATCGATATTAGTTAGAAATATATTGGTTTCTCTTCATTATTTTATTTTATAGATTGAATATAACATGAGCTTAAATGATGTATTTGTAACTAATATTTAGTCTAAAGTTGAATTGTCTACTTTATTATGTGATAAATCTAATTGGCAAAGAAAGAAAAGAACTTTATGTGGTAAATTTTGAATCAAATAACAAAGGTGCTATTAATTGAGAAATTAATTATGACATTAATTGAATTATTCTTTTGATTCAATGTGTAGATGAGAATTGTTACAAAGAATTAATTGAAAGAGTTAGAGGTGCACGCGATGTGTTTTGGATGAATTAAAAGGGTTATTAAAACCCTACTTCGTGGGCTTCATATGGATCGAAGATGGCAGCAAACATTAATTATTTTGTGGGCTTTATCATGCACGAATTGTGAGGAGCCAAACATCATCATGATTGTTGGGATTGAACCCTACCAGAGGAACAGATAATGTAAAGCCAAAACCTGGTCACAACAGTGGATTCACAATAAGCAGACGTTTACTCTAAGCTCTCCCCTTGATAGTGGTTATCTAGCTGCTGATACACTCTAAGTACTGCTCTGAAGAACAACTGATGAACCAAACACTGATGAAACAGCTAAAGACTGCTAAAAGGCAAACACTGAGCTCTATCTACTGCTGTCTCTTAAGTACTGCTGAAGACCCAAGCACTGCTCATTCAAAGACTGATCACCTTTTGAAGAAAGCACTGATGTTCAAGTAATCAGTGCTTAAGCTACAACAGTGGAACGTGAACAGTGTTAGACTTGTTTTGTATTTTATTATCAATCAGGTGTTAGACATCAGTAGTTTGTATAGACCAGTGTTTATAGGTTGTTAGGTTGTTAGATGTCACTTTCATGGTGACGTCAGCTGAGGTACATCAGTAGTTTGGTTTGCCTATAAATATGACAGTACTCTGTACTGTTACATTTGATTTGTTTTGAGAGAATTCTTCTCCTCAATTCAATCCTTTCATCTTGTGCAACCAATTCTGAAGTATCAGGCTGAGGGGGAGTTTAGTCTGTAAGCTTGCATTGTAACCTTTTGATTTTGATGTAATCTTTCGACTCTATGAAAAGCAATTGTTTATCAAACTGTATTCTCCTTTGATTGTGTTTACAAAGTTTGTTATTCATTTCCGCTGCACTTAAAACTGTTCATATCTATTTGATTTGTTCAAATCTCACAAACAAACACAATCATGAGAGCCTCCGATCCTAACAATTGGTATCAGAGCTTGGACAGTCAAATTCGATCTAACAATCAATTTGACATA
The DNA here is from genome assembly GCA_030545235.1 of Helianthus tuberosus. Lineage (NCBI taxonomy): Eukaryota > Viridiplantae > Streptophyta > Magnoliopsida > Asterales > Asteraceae > Helianthus > Helianthus tuberosus. The sequence continues at coordinate 15,149,509 of CM060353.1, forward strand.
ACAGTTCAGCTCAAAATTCATTGATACTAAGGTTGGTTGTATTTTGTTGAAAAACAGAGTATCGAGTAAATCATGTTCAAAATGGTTATTCAAAAACTCTGTAAATCAACCAAGATGTCATATGACACAAAAAATTCACACAACAAGTGATTTCATGTACAAGACACTCATGGTTTCTAGATCTGAAAGCATATCTGTTAAATTATGAGATTATTTCATATTTTCAAAATTGATCTCAATTGCTGTTATGAAATTTGTGATGTCGCCTTATTAAAATGCTAAAGTATGAACCTCAGATTAACAAAAACCTATGTTCTTAAAACATTGGTGTTTTGCTAACATAAAAAGAGGGAAAGTAAAACTTTAGTCATTCAGATCTTATGTGTTGAAAACAGGTTGAGATCCTCAAAAGGACAAAATCAACTATGTTAAAATACATTAAGAAAATCAGGAGTAAAAAATGTCCAGATCATAGGTAATGAGAAGGTTGGCATAAGCATGTGCAGAAATGACCAAATTTCTCAAAACATTACTGCAAAATGATTCTGGAACAAGTATTCCTTAAATAAATACCCCTCAGTAAGTATTTCAATACTTATGATTGGGAAGGGTAAAAAGGGAAGAAGAAAATTCACAAAAACTCAGAAGTGTGTTTGTCTCAAAACTTTTGAAGTCAAAAGAAAAGAGTATAAACATAAAACACTTGTGAGTTAAAGTTTAGGGTAATAATGGTTATTTAACAATTGGTTATTAAGCAACTGTGTGCATTCATCTGTTCAGGAAAAGGTTTTGATTCCCATGAATGAACTCCAAAGAGGATGAGACAAATGTTCAAAAATTTATCCATGAGTCCTCATGATTACAATCAACTGACAATAAAATGGTTCCTAACAGTGGTCAAAATGTATTTAAAATTTCAAACCACTGACCATTTTCAACAACTTGAGAATGATATGATTATGTTTTCTTTTGAAAATACACCAGATCCTTTTTGATACTGTTCTCAGAAAATCCTTTAATCATTTTTTCTTCAAAGGATTTTCTCGAATAACCAGGATATATTGTTCATTTTTTTTGGAATAATATATTTGGAACTTTTGCTTGTTTTTGTTGGCAATAGTTTCAGTACCTGTCAGGACATAGTACCTTATTTTTGTTGGTATTATTGTCCTCATGAATTGATCAAAAGGAAATGGTACATTGTTCAAGATCATGTCATACTCAGGTTTGTTTTTAAACATAATTAAAGGTTGATTGCTAACTATGCTTAAATTACTGGGGCACTCATGTTTTAATTGGATATTAAACGAAAATGAGCTGCCTTAGCTAAAAGTTTTCATCATCTGGGGTACTAAACCACTGTCCTTCAAAATTGACATGTGGCAAAACCTTGAATGAAATTCTCAAAACTGTTGCTGGAATATTTGTCCTTCAGATCTGTACCATTTACCCTAACCACTGTTTTGTTCCAACGTCTGATCTCTAAACACTGTCCACTGCTGAAAGTTAATCACTGATCCTTCACTATCTTGACAAGCACTGATATTCACAATCAGTGTCCTATCCACTGATATGCTATCCACTGATAGTAAAAATCATCCACTATCCAAAATTTTTACCGTTGTAACCACTGATGCTTGATACGTCAGTGGCCCTTAAAACAACTGTTTTCCATCCTTCATCCATTTCATCAGTGTTTGACACGTGGTCAGTTTTTAGCACTCAGATCGTAATAACCGCTGCCACATCAGCGATCATTTTTTTCCTAAATAAAACCCTGCCCTAAACCCCAAACAGGGTTTTACACTGTCGAATTGAATTCCAAAATTCTCTTCTCATAGCAGTTTCCAACCCTTCTTCTCCAAAATCTTCTAAAACATTCATCGTTCTTCTCCGCAAAAATGACAAAATCAAAGTCGAAATCAAAATCAAAACCAAAATCAAAATCACCACCACCCTCCAAAGAGGTCGATCAAACGGCCGAAGAATCCAACGAAATCCCATACAAATCACCGCACAACTACGTGGGTCTCCTCACAAAACCCACAAACAACCATACTTTCGATTCCATTCTCGACACTATATCTACATCAAAGTACAAAACTTTGTTGACAGTAGACGCTCCCATATATCTGCAAACCCAGAGAGAGTTCTGGAAAAAATGTTGTGCTTGAAAAACAAGATGACAAGACAGTAGCCATTAACTCCTCGATACAGGGAAAAGCAATCAAAATCACACCGCAATCAATCTCAGAAGTCTTCAAACTCGATGATCTGAAAGGTAAAACTTCCTTTGACAAAAACGAGTTAAAAGCTGATTTTCTGAAAAGGGGATATGCAGAACAATCAAAGGTAGATACCTTACAAAAAGGTTATTTCCCGTCTGCACCCAGATTTTTATTTCACACACTTTTGATGTGTGTTTCAAATAAAACAACATCTTTTAACGAAATACCATTGAAGATTCAATGCCTGGGCTATGCTATCTTAAACAATAAAGATTACAACTACTCCCAGGAGATCTTCAATGACATGGTAAAGAATGTTGATAACAAATCATTTCTTCTTTTTCCAAGATTTCTAAGCTATTACTTTAAACAAAAATTTGAAAAAGAGGATGAAAATTTGCCCAAACAAGGTGTCCATTTTCAAATAAAAGGTTTAACAATTGAAACATTTTCAAGAATGATGGCACCAATAAAGTTAAAAGCAAAGGTGCCTGAGCAGACTTTAGAAACTGCCACTGATCCTCAGGCAACTTCTGCTGAGCCCACTGCTCCAGGTGATCAAAGCAGCACAACCACTGCTTTGAAACCCACACCTGACATCACCAAAAAGACCAAAAGAAAAACATCCAGAAAACCCACCAAACCCAAAACAAAGGCAACTCTGGAAGATGATATCCCAGAGCAACTGTCTGTGACAACACAAAAGTCACCACAAACCACTGCTGCTACTTCCTCACAGCAGTTGGAAGAAAGATCTCAACCCATGCCTAAAACTCCTCCTGCATCCTCACAAAAGGACCAGGTTGTAATCACAGGGACACCAAATTATGAAGCTCTAGATCCACTTGGCTCTATCTTCCACAGTCCTGATCCCAAGGACATGTCTCTTTCAACACCTATACCCTCACCAATCATAATGCCACAATCCATGTTACCCTTGTTGCATGCAGCTGCTATAGCTCAGACACAAACCAGTTCCTCTCTATCACCTGTCACTGAGAGTATACCCCCACAAGTGACTGGGTCTGATGCTACTACTCCTGCTATCCCAGCAACAATTGAGGAGGTTACACCCCCTGAGTTACATATAACTCTCGGTGGTAATTCAAGTGGAGCAGCAACTACAAATGTTGGATCTATAGATCTGCATTTGGCCAGTTGTTTCATTAATCAGACTCCCTTGAAGGCAATTTCTTCTATAGCACCATCGATAACCACTAGTGAGCCTATTTTGACCACTAGTAACATCAAAGGATTATCAAGTGCTGAAGAAAGAAGTCCCCAGTACCAAGAACAAGGGGCATCAATGGGTGATTTTTGGGACTCAGTTCCTAAGTCAAACATTGATATAACCACTGCTGGTGGGGACTCAGATGATCCTACTAAAGTAGGTGATGATTCAAAATATCAGGAATTGACGGACAGAGTTGAAAAACTTGAAGATTCAGTTGCTGAAATAAAGAATATGGTGCAAGAGATTTTAAAAGCTCAAAAAGCACAAGCCACTGGTGTTCCTGCTCAAGCACCTGCACAACATGCATTTGCTGCAAATGAGCTTTGGAATATTTTCCAACCCATGCTTGAAAAACAGCAACATATGGCTGATAAAAAGCATACTATTCAAGTACAAATGCTGACCAACATGGTGGAATCAAGGTTTAAAGACACTCAAGCAGATATCAAGGCTATAAAGGCTAGCATTCAAAGCTCCTCTGGCAAAGTTCCTTCTTCCATATCATTTCTTGTTAACCCCCTTCAGATAATGCCAAAAAGGGGGAGAATATCAAGCTGTTGGGAAAAATGAATAAAATGGGAATAGAACATGGCCTTTGTATTGAGCCTGAAAAAGAAAAAGAAAAAGAAAAACAGGTCTCAAAACCTGTTAGTCAAACAGCTGATACACCAGTAGTTACAAAAACTGCTGTCAGTAGCCAAACAGCTGCCATGTCATCAACACACACATCTTCAACACACACCACTACAACTACTGCTCTACCACCATCATCTACAATCACACCATCACCACTGCCTCCTGTCATAAAACAGAAGACTACAGATGTTACAACATCTGTTGTAATGACAGCAGCGGTTGAAGCACCAGTTGTTTCAACAGTTGTTTGTCAGACACTCTCCATCATTCAAACCACTGATCCACCCAAAACATCATCTGCCCCTTCTTCATTAAAAAGGAGAAGGAATCTCATATCAGATGATGATTCACCACCACCATCACCATCATCAAAAACTACCTCACCACTGTCATCCCCTGCTCAAAAGCAGAAGACATCTGCTGATATATCAGCAGGTGTAATGACAACAGCAGTTGAAACACCAGTTGTTTCAACAGTTGTTAGTCAATCATCCACCACTGCTCTCACCTTTCCTACATCACAACCAAAGCTCTTCAAAAGAAAAAGAAAGCCAATCTCTGCCGATGAGGGTATACATGATCCTAATGCTGCACAACATCCACTGGAACTTGAAGCTATCAAGAATGAGATGAGGCAATTCTATACAGAAGAAGATCCTTCAAAAAGAAGATTATCCTCACTCATAGGTTACATGCCACCAGATGATATGGATGATTACCTCAAAATCAAGGCAAGGCAAGCTAAACTAAGAGCTAAAGTTGAGAGTGAACGTGAACGTTTAAGCGAAGATGGCATTGCTAAAAGACTGGAGTTCTACTTCACAAAAGTAAAGCAGATAGAAGAGTTTGCACAAGACCTAAACAAAGAAAAGGCCGATCAAAAGAAAAAAAATTAAGAAAACAATATCTAGCCTACATCATGAAAGAGAAATTCTATCCTGCTGAAGAACAACAGTTCGAAGAATGGCTAATAGTCGCTCTAAAGCATGAGGCAGAAAGGATTGAGAAAATCAAGAATGATCCTACAAAGAAGAAGAATGCTCCAAACTAGATAAAATACAAAAAGCTCATTGCTGACCTAACTGCTGAGTATAAGAGAAAGAAAAAGGAGCTGGTGGATGCAAAAATGGACACTGCTGAAGCCATATCAAAATGGTCAAAACAGCAGACTGATGAAGCCTATGAAAGGCTAAAGAAAAGAAAGATAACTGTTTCAAGCACCTCAAAGAAGCATGAACAAAGAATGAAGCTTGAACAGCAGATATAAAACCTCAAAACACTGTTCTGGTCTACTTTTGTGACAAACCAAGAAGAAAAAGAACAGTTGACCAGTGAAGAGGTTAAAGAAAAGGAAGCTGAGTACTTCACAGAAGCCATCAAGAAAATGGGTCTAAAAGAAGAGAGCTCAGAAAAGCTTCAAAACCTTTTTAAGAAGGTGTTAACCAAGCCTGCATCACCACATAGTTCAGCAGATATCCCAGACAGTGAGCTTGATCAACAACAAAGACAAGAGCTGATTGACAAAGAGGTTGCAGAAGATATAGCTGCAGCAAACGAAGTCATAGAAGAAGCTTTCAAAAGAATGTCTGAAGTTCAGGATACTGCTTTACAATTTTTCTCAAGGCCAATATCCCAAAGCTCATCTCTAAATAAATCTCTCCCGAGAAATCCATTGGGTTCAAAAGTACTAAAGTGGATGTCTGACCAAAAGACCCACGTATTGACTATAGTCAGATCCAATGGAGATGTGAAGTACATATCAAGGAAAGAAGCACTAGGCCTTAGTGTTCAAGATTTGCAGGATCTCCTTGAACTTACACTGTGCCGGGATGAAGATGATACAAGTTCCAAAGCATTTGAAGAAGAATTTAAAAGAAAAGCAAGGGAACTACTGATGAGTAATAAAGATCCAGAATAATGACAGGTTTTGGCATTATCTGTTCCAGGGGGAGATTGTTGGGATTGAACTCTACCAGAGGAACAGATAATGTAAAGCCAAAACCTGGTCACAACAGTGGATTCACAATAAGCAGACGTTTACTCTAAGCTCTCCCCTTGACAGTGGTTATCTATCTGCTGATACACTCTAAGTACTGCTTTGAAGAACAACTGATGAACCAAACACTGATGAAACAGCTAAAGACTGCTAAAAGGCAAATACTGAGCTCTATCAACTGCTGTCTCTTAAGTACTGCTGAAGACCCAAGCACTGCTCATTCAAAGACTGATCACCTTTTGAAGAAAGCACTGATGTTCAAGTAATCAGTGCTTAGGCTACAACAGTGGAACGTGAACAGTGTTAGACTTGTTTTGTATTTTATTATCAATCAGGTGTTAGACATCAGTAGTTTGTATAGACCAGTGTTTATAGGTTGTTAGGTTGTTAGATGTCACTTTCATGGTGACGTCAGCTGAGGTACATCAGTAGTTTGGTTTGCCTATAAATATGACAGTACTCTGTACTGTTACATTTGATTTGTTTTGAGAGAATTCTTCTCCTCAATTCAATCCTTTCATCTTGTGCAACCAATTCTGAAGTATCAGGCTGAGGGGGAGTTTAATCTGTAAGCTTGCATTGTAACCTTTTGCTTTTGATGTAATCTTTCGACTCTATGAAAAGCAATTGTTTATCAAACTGTATTCTCCTTTGATTGTGTTTACAAAGTTTGTTATTCATTTCCGCTGCACTTAAAACTGTTCATATCTATTTGATTTATTCAAATCTCACAAACAAACACAATCATGAGAGCCTCCGATCCTAACAATGATCATCATCGATTTGGGGGAACAAGTATGAGCAGCCATCAATTATTTTCGTGGATCTACATACACTCGATTTTAGGGACCCAACATTAATATATTGGGCTCTAAAAATCACATTCCATCATCATGATTGCTCTCGATATTGGCAGCCACTTCATTATATTTTAGTGGACTTCTTCTTGGGCTTGATCCATTATCTCGACAACCGGGCAGCAACTTAGAAGACTTTTAGGGCTTTTATTCATTATCGATTGGGGGACGGTTACAAAAGAAAAACGAAACAAGAGGAGCCAGATAACATCTTGTGGGGGGATCGAACTCATTATCATTCATCATCATAATTCGAACACCACTCAACCGTACCACATGTCTTCATGACTCTCTCAATCCGGTGATCGCGTCCACCCAACCATGAGCGGCTAGTCTCTTCGGTTTCACCCCGGTGTAGGTAGTTGTATTTTCTAGGGTTTATGCATTTGTTCTTTTATTCAACTTTGTGACAACTTGTATTGATTTTTGAAACCATTGACAATAGTTTACATTTGTTTCGTATTCGTAAATTGTCGAACGATGTTAAAAGTTATGACTTTGCAAAATGGTTATGTGTAGTTATGTGTTGTTGTTGTTAGGATTTACTTGTGTTGATTACAAAGTGCATTCTTGTCTGTTCTTCGGGATGTTGATAGTTATTGGCACCTAAGTCACGGTACACTAAATCCGCTAATCGTATGCAATTGAGTTGAATTAAAACATGTAGGAACCCTAGGACTTACAATTACCGAAACCGGGTGTGATCCGTATTCTTAATTCTTGTTTTCAATTAAGTAGTTTAGTTTACAAGTTTAGTTAATAAATCATTGTTTTCGATAACATCAATTTGTCGGTTCATTCCGATTTATTTTAAAAACCAAACAAATAAATAAAAATAGCAATATTCATAATCATCCTGTACATTATTTGTAAATAGTCTAACTAATCGAACGGGTCGTGCAATACTGACCACCTGCTCTTCGTGAATTCGATACCCAACTTACCCTAGCTACCTAGGTTTAATTGGGTTTTTGACTGATCGGGACGACACGGTCACGTCAACCTCTGGTATTCCCTGCCATCCATCCCTCTGCTATTATCTCTTGCTATAACCTCAGCCTGTGTTACTTTTAATTTCAGATACTCATCTAAGTTTTGAGGCTTCTTATAGTGTAACACCTCGAAAATTTACGTCCTATAATGTGTTGACACGTGTCATAGGTTTGAACGTGTGAAAGAATGTTCTTGAAGGACTAAAGTTGACAAGCAATGAAACTATGTAAATATAAGGGTTCAAAGTGTCAACAATGAATAAATATACTTTACAATAACCCTACATGATGTTTATAACCTTAAACGAAGGGATCATGGGTCATACGAAGCGAATTGTGAAAGAAAGTGAGAGATTACAAACTATAGGGGTTAAATGTGTCAACATGTTAAGTTATACCTCTGAGTGACCTTTTAGCAAACCCGAAGCCTTGTAACGATTAATTATGCTCACTAGAATGCACCATAAAAATTTCACCAAGTTTCGTTACCGTATGAGAAAGTTATGATAAAATTCGTGTGTGAGGGTTAGAATCGTCAACTTTGAAAATTAGGGCTTTTCGGGTGATCACAAAGTTACCCGAGGACTTTACAAAGTGGGTATAAGTCTTAAAGCCCCCATATGTCAATATTATAGGATAAGAATTCTGGAAAACAAGTGAAAACGACCTTTCGGGGGACCAAGAACCAAAATGCAATAAAGAGAAACATGTTTACCTGATGACAAGGCTCAGGCGGCCCGCATTAGGATTAACAAAACCTCAGGCGGGCCGCGTCAGACATGCAGATGCGAAAAATAACAGACAGCTGCCTGTTGTGTTTTTAACCGACTCAAATCTCATTTCATCGATTCTATGGGCTGTCTAAAGTGGTTTTCAGGCTTAGGGACACATGTTTGACATCTGATAACATCCCTAGACTCATGTGGCAACAATCTTTGATGATCAAAGTTCTTATAAAAAGTCTTATGTTTCAACATTCAACACATTTCAACTTCTGGACATTTTGAGGAGCTCAAGAACTGATACAAGCCTTCCAAATCATCTATTAGACTTACGTAAGTATCCTTGACCCTTCTAAATTGAGTCTTGATTCGTTTATAGCCTAGAAGTCAAACCGTCGTAACTACGGTTTGACTTAGCGATAAATTATAAACGGTCCAGAGTTTTGTCGAAACGAAAGATGTTACAAGTTGGTAATTATATGGGCAATTAACCCTTAAAAGGGCACCCACTGATTCCAATCCTAACTATGTCGTTTGTCGAGTCAAACTTCTTCCGAAAAAGTCAACAGAACCATTAAACATGTAATTAACGATACAGAAGGCGTGTAATCTGTTTTAACATGCATATAACTTGAAAATAAGTATAATAACTTGTCTAAGCTTGTTTGATTCGACAACTCTCTGTTTTGAACCAATTCGGAGCCGAAAGTCGCGTAGTTTGACTTTCTGCTTTGACTTCGTTTCTGACCCGGTTTTGATAGGTTTAGACATGCCTTAAAGTTCCATTAGGACCTTGTTACATGTTAGTATAATCCTCTGCGTTTATACTACCCGAATCCTTAACTATCCGACGTTTCCGTTAAATGCCTAAATAATGACCATAATGCCCTTATGACCGTAGAACGAGATTTTTGATGATGTGAAAGTATAATAAATTTTGTTACTGATTATTGAACATGTCTGCAAAATTTCACGTCAATCGGAAGTCTAGATCAGGAGTTATGCTTAATGACGTATTTATAAACACTTTTATTAATTAAACGACGTCATTAGCGTAAAACCTATCTAAACTCAATTTTTGACATCAAACCTTTTACCCACTGATGTAACATAATATTTTGGGATTTTTAAAGATTTTTAATTATTTTTAAACTGATCATAAGCTAGGTTTATCGCCTTGATTCGGTTAATACCGATTTTGCCCTTTTCGGGTATAAAATGAGTTTTACAAGTCTTTTTTATACCAATCCAATTGCTACTGATTTTAAATAATAAATGAAGTATTTTGAGCCTGTTTAACTGATCAGAAAACTCCGAATCCTATTTTAAACCGTACGTCACTTAAAACGGCTTTATACGCGTATTATACGCGTAGTTTGAGTTTAAAACCATTTTGTTTCATAAGACTTAACATCAAATGTTATAACCTGTTAAAATAAATTATTTTCCTGATTTATTCAGACCCGAATCACAGGAGTTGAATTAATCCCTTTTATAATCTTTAAAATGACCAAAATACCCCTACGGGGCTTAATATGAGATTAAACTCGTTTTGGGCATAATGGAAGGTATCCTACTGATATCACGACATATTTAAGGCATGTTAACTTAGGAAACCTGTTTAGGACTCTTATGGTTACCCGTTACGCTTCATACGCGTTCGGTTCGGTTTATGTAACCAGTTTACATAAATTAGCCGAAACGGGTCAAACCTTATCGGTTTTATCTCAAAACCCTGAATGTGTATAATATACCCATATTAAGCAAGTCTTCAAACTTTTTGGGTCTAAATCACATTCTATCCGGTCTTCGCTTAATCGTGCGTACGAACCGTATCTTTAAAACTAACCGGTCTAAGCTTAAGCTTAACTAAAGACCCGTTAGGATTCTAATAGGTTATTATAAACCTTCGTTCCAGATTAGGAGGACCGGTAAAAGATACTTGCACTCGCTGATTTTGATTTATACTTGCTCAGGTAAATACTTTTAACTTATTTTCCCTATACGGGATTGGGGTACGGTATATAAAATACCGCTTGGTCGGGTATTGAATCTTTAATTGTATGATGGTTAAAGTATTGAGATGCCTCGTTTAAATTGTTTTGTTTGCTTAAAGCCTTTGGGGGTTAATGACCGTGTCCCGGATATCCCTGGCATCATTTTACGAAATGGCCACGACCTTAGCACTCAGGTGTAGGCGTACACCTGTCAGTGTCTCATTTAAATAAAGTGGTGTGTCTATTGATCTTTAACCCGGCTCGATCCGGGCTACTGAACGCATAAGGAACATGTAAATCCTTTACAAGTATTATATTCAAATAATTATCCCAAGTTATAAAATATTATTTGTGCCTTATGCCTTAAATGCATTTTCTTAAACTCTTTTCAAAATGAGTCGGTTGATTGTATTTACCAGTGTAAACTGACGTATTTTCTTAAAAAGGTTAAGTGCAGGTACTACGCGTAATAGGCTGGCTTATCTCCTAGCATCCACAATAAGTCTCGCAAGCTTGGATGTTATAGACTGTTGAACCCTGTTTCCTTTTATTTTTGATCTACCTGTTGATTTATATTCAACTACTTGTGATACTTAATATTACAATATCGTTTGGTTGAAATGAATCTATACTTTGCTTCCGCTGTGCATTTAAATATTGTGTTGTTTGACCATTGTGTTACCAACCACGTCACGATACTCCCCTACCGGGCCCACCGGTAACACGTGGAAATTCGGGGTGTGAAAGGTTGGTATCAGAGCCAACGTTGAGTGAATTAAACACTAGCCTTTTTGTGTTTAATCTCAATAACGCAATTGCACATTCCTAAATCTTCGAGTCTAGACAAAGAACTTAGGAATAATCCAAAATGTTTTATTTTTAAATTTAATTTTGTCCATTATTTTTCCTTGTTATTACCTTGTTTATATTAACAGGTTTAGTTATGCCGCCAAGATTCAGGCGAGGAAGTCGAGGGAAGGAGCCAATGAGCGCCCCTAACGACCACGAGGCCGGGCCTTCAGGCCGGCGAACTCCTTCTTCTACAAGGAGTATCGATCCGTGAGAACCTTGGAGGATCTATGAGGAGCCTGCCAGACAATCCACGTCACATATCTCAACGCCTCCATATCATCACTCCTTTGGGCCTCAGTCCGAGAATGAGCCCAACAACCTGCAACCTTCCTACATACCGTTACAGCGATCCTCATCGTAAGATTCTTTCCGCGACCCTACTCCTGTCTTTCAGGGCCAGTTTAACCCAGCGGAGTACCTACCAGAACAAGTAGGTTTTAACCCACTAGGACCGGAGGATCACTTTTCTGGTGATCAAGATATGGACGAGGACACAGATCCCGTCGAGGCTTCAACCGGAACCCTGAACCATCCTTTTGTGATCTCAGATGGTTCGTCTTTTCACGGAACACCATACCAAGGTCCGGATAGTCACATGGCACGGTTCGAACGGTGTGAGTGGTACTATACACCATCTTACCACTCATCACCTCACCAGCAGCCGCAACAGCAGCAGCAAGATCCCTCTGGGGATCCACGTTTCGAGGTAGTCACGCCACCGACTCCACCGCCGCCATTTCATCTTGAGCCTCCAGAACCACCTAGACGTAGGAGGACTGGCGCACGGATGTCAGGATGAGGAGGGGAGTTTCATTTCAGTACCCATCAACACTCTAGTGGCAGCCACTACCCGCCTCTATATGAAGAACCACAAGTAGGTGGACCTTCAGTTCCAGTATCAGAGGTGAATTCGGCACCTATTGCACCGCCATCAACGGGTTTTGGCGACCCTATCCCTGCTTATACTGCTCCAGCAGCTTACAATCCATTCGGACCGCCAGCATACTCTACCTATAACTATGCAGAGGATCCTTACCACGTGGCATCAAACTACTATGCCCAAAACCCTGAGGGACCATATGGAACCCCTTGGGGAATGGGACATCCAGCTCGTGGGTATCAAGTACCTGCTCAGCCACCATTTCAGCATCAGCCACCATGGTTTTCTCCGCCTGAACAGGAGGATCTCCGTCAAAGACTGGGCAGGGTTGAGAGAGACCTCCAGAGAGAGCGTAAGAAGAATCAAGGATTCATGAGTGGCTTAGCAGATTTACTAAAAGGAAAGAAGAAACGGGATCGTTAAATCCCAATATGTATTATTGTATTTCCTTGTTTAAATCAAGTCCCTATGTGGACATTTATTTATGTGTGTATGTAGTCCCTGCGTGGACATCTATCTTTGTACTTAGTCCCTACGAGGACTTGTCTTTATTAGTCCCTGCGTGGACACTTATTTTAGCAAACAGTCCCTGCGAGGACTTGTATTACCAGTATAGCTCCTGCGTGGGTAAGTGTTTCTGTGAAAAGTCCCGTTTAGGGCAAAATGTACTACTTTTAGTTTTAATGGAATGTAAGTTTATAAATTTCATCTTTGCTATGTTATGCATAATTGAATTATATATAAAATAAATAAATCAGAATCATTCCTTTTAAAATCTATCTGCCTATGTTATTTTTAATTAAGGATCTTAAAAGTATAACCTAGCCTGCATGTCATTTTAAGACCTGGCCCAGATGGTAAAACTCGTTAAAAAGATTCAAATCCCTATTAACATCTGAAAACATGTTAACACTCCTGGCAGACATGATTCGATAAAAACACACGTGTTATTATTATATAAGGATCTTTTCAAAGATTCCAAACCCAACTAAATGATCTCTGAATCATGGGTTAAATCATTAATATATATGATCAGTTCTTTTTACCATCCATTGGTAATAGAATGCCTACGGGCCCTTCTCATTTTCATATGAGACAAAAGACAGTAATAGTCTGTGACCCTGTCTGATAAAGGTAATGAACTTTGTTCAAACCTTCATGCTTTGATTCTCTGAAATCATAGCTTATGATCTAAATTATCCCTGTGACTACGCCTTATGTGCTAATAAAACTGTTATTGTTTTAATAATTAGGATAAATTATATTAGAAATCCTAAATAAATGTGAGTAATAAATTAACCATATATGGTCTATGTTTACCACGGTTAATAAATTTGCCATAAAAGACAATTCTATAATAAACTCACCAATAAATTGATGTCGATATGTAACAGTTCAAGCTACATGGCAGACTCAAATGAGGTCAACAGTCACCCAGGGAGAGAGCATGATAATGCCCGAGTAAATGTAGCGGGTGCAGAATTACAGGCAATGATAGATAATGCCGTTAATCGAGCTATGGATAGACAGCTCCATGAATCAGGTGGTACCCATGCAAGGACCCAATCTGCACCACACTCTAGAACACCCTCCAGGACTCACACTGCCCACAACAGTAATTCTCACCACTCATCAAACCAGTGGAGTGCTCCATCCCAAAGAGTCATACGGAATCAAGAACCTCGTAATAAGGGTTGCTCCTATAAGTACTTCGTTTCGTGCAAACCCAGGGATTTCACTGGGGAAAAAGGAGCGGTAGATTGCATGACTTGGATGGATGAAATTGATACGGTTGTGGATATTAGTGGTTGTGATAATAGGGACATTGTGAAATTCGTGTCTCAGTCTTTTAAGGGGGACGCTTTAGCTTGGTGGAGATCTTTGATCCAAGCTACGAGGAAAGTCCCGTTGTACAATATGACCTGGGAACAGTTCATGGCACTGATCAAGGAAAATTTCTGCCCTCAACATGAGGTTGAGAAAATTGAATCTGACTTCTTGTCGCTGGTCATGAGAAACCTAGACTGTCAGGCCTACCTTACCAGTTTCAACACCTTGTCAAGGTTGGTTCCATATTTGGTAACTCCGGAGCCTAAACGTATAGCTCGATTCATTGGGGGTTTGGCCCCGGAGATCAAAGCAAGTGTGAAGGCCTCCAGACCAACTACTTTTCGGTCAATAGCGGACATATCGTTGTCCCTTACCTTGGATGCGGTCAGGCTGAAATTGCAAAGGAACACCGATACCGAAAAGAGGAAGCGTGAGGATGACAACTCACGACGTTCAGACAAGAAGCAGAAGGGAAACAATGACCACCGGAAGGGGTCAGGATATAGGAAGGATGGTCAGCAGTCGAGTGAAAAACCCAGATGCAAAATCTGCAAGAGACAGCACTTCGGAAAGTGCAGGTATGAATCGAATTCGAATTCACAATCGAAATCTTTTGCATGTGGGTTGTGCAAGTCCAAGGAACACAAAACCTTGGATTGCAAAAAGATGAAGGATGCGACCTGCTACGGTTGCAATGAAAAGGGGCACATCAAGACCAATTGCCCAAAATACGCCAAGAAGCCTGAAGAGGCTAAGAAGACCAATGCTAGGGTCTTCAGGATGGATGCTAAGGAAGCCGTCAAGGACGACAATGTGATAACAGGTACCTTTCTCGTAAATGATGTTTATGCGAGAGTGTTATTTGATTCAGGCGCTGATAAGTCGTTCGTAGATAATAAGTTTTGTGAATTGTTGAAATTACCTGTTAAGACTTTAAGTGTGAAGTATGAGGTAGAACTAGCAGATGGCACTTTAGAAACCGCCTCAACCTTATTAGATGGGTGTTTCATATCCATTAAGAACCACTCTTTTCCTTTGTCCCTACTACCTTTAAAACTAGCCGGTTTTGACATAGTTTTAGGCATGGACTGGTTATCTCATAATCAGGCCTAGATTGTCTGCAATAAGAAGCAAGTGATGATCAAGACTCCGTCTAGTGAATCACTTACTATCCAGGGAGATACCCAGTATGGACTACCCGAGAAAATGTCTATACTCAAAGACTCTAAGTGTTTGAAGAAGGGTTGTGTCATCTACATGGCACAAATGATTATTGATGAGCCGAAGCCCAAGATTGGGGATATCCCCGTCGTTTCTGAATACCCTGGTGTTTTTCCTGAAGAACTACCTGGTTTGCCACCAGATAGACAAGTAGAATTCAGAATTGACATTATTCCTGGATCAGCACCGGTAGCAAGGGCGCCTTATAGATTGGCACCAACAGAGATGAAGGAATTGAGAACGCAGCTAGATGATTTGCTAGCCAAAGGTTTCATCAAACCTAGTTCGTCTCCTTGGGGAGCACCAGTTTTATTTGTCAAGAAGAAGGATGGATCGATGCGTCTGTGCATCGACTACCGTGAGCTTAATAAGGTCACCATCAAGAATAGGTATCCTTTGCCCAGAATCGAAGATCTGTTCGATCAACTACAAGGGGCAAGTTTTTTCTCTAAGATTGACTTGAGGTCAGGCTATCACCAACTGAAGGTAAGAGATGAAGACGTACACAAGACTGCATTTAGGACTCGTTATGGTCATTACGAGTTCCTAGTGATGCCTTTTGGGCTCACTAATGCACCGGCCGCATTCATGGATCTCATGAATCGCGTCTGCAAGCCTTACATGGATAAATTTGTCATCGTTTTCATCGATGATATCCTCATCTACTCGAAGAACCAAGCTGACCACGAGAAGCATCTTCACTGCATTTTGGAACTACTTCATAAAGAAAAGCTCTATGCCAAGTTCTCGAAGTGTGAATTCTGGCTTCGAGCAGTGCAATTTCTTGGACATGTTGTTAGTGAGCGTGGTATCCAAGTAGATCCCGCTAAAGTTGAAGCTGTCATGAATTGGCACGAGCCAAAGACGCCTACAGAAATTCGTAGCTTCCTAGGTTTGGCAGGATATTATAGACGATTCATTGAAAACTTCTCAAGGATTGCTGCACCCCTGACTTCCCTGACACGAAAGAAGATTAAGTTTGACTGGGGTCCTAAGCAGCAGGAATCCTTCGATATTCTGAAACAAAAGTTGAGCAATGCTCCAGTACTAACATTGCCGGATGGAATTGAGGAGTTTGTAGTTTATTGTGATGCATCACACACCGGGATGGGATGTGTGCTTATGCAGAAAGGCAAAGTCATTGCCTATGCTTCACGCCAGTTAAAGGTGCACGAAAAGAATTACACCACCCATGACTTGGAATTGGGTGCCGTTGTATTCGCACTAAAACTGTGGAGCCACTACTTATATGGAATCAAATGTGTGATCTATTCTGATCACAAGAGCCTTCAACATCTGTTCAACCAGAAGGACTTGAACATGAGGCAACGCCGTTGGATGGAAACTCTGAATGATTACGATTGTGAAATAAGATACCATCCCGGCAAGGCGAATGTAGTCGCCGATGCCTTGAGTCGAAAGGAGAAGATAAAACCCATCCGAATCAATGCCAAGCGCATGGAAATAAAGAACAATTTGATAGAAAGGTTGTTAGCTGCACAGAAGGAAGCTGTGTTGGAAGCTAACTATCCTAACGAAAAGCTAGGAGTAACTGAGGAGCAGTTATCTCTTAGCAAGGATGGAATTCTTAGATTGAATGGACGAATATGGGTTCCAATTTATGGAGGACTCCGAGATGTTATCCTCCAGGAAGCCCATAGCTCTAAATATTCCGTTCATCCTGGAGCTGATAAGATGTACCAGGATCTAAGGGCAAATTATTGGTGGATAGGTGTAACACCTCGAAAATTCGTGTTCAATGAAATAACGACACGTGTCATGTAAGACAAAACGCGTTGTAAACCCGGATTTAATAGAGATGTTTTGGCAGGATTTAAAAGTGTCGTCATGTTAAATTTCACCTCTGAACGACCTCATTTATAAATCCCAATACCCAATTATATTTTTCAAACATCTAATATATCCTAAATCCAGAAATTCATTGACGATAAACGAATTCAAAGTGCATGATAGGTTCCTATGAAAATTTCTATGGTTAACCTTCTTGTTCGGCACTTTCGAAAAGGATCCAAGCAAGCATAACATAATGGTAGGGTATGTAATTGTTAAAAACCCATAATAGAGGTCCCAAACTGACAAAACAAGGTCCCAAAGTTGAATTATGAGGTTGCCCTTTCGAATGCATGAAGGAACAAGATTTTTGGCTACTGATGATTTGTTGCGCACCGCAACAAATAATTGTTACGGTGCGCAACAAATGCCCAGCTCCAACAGAATTGCCTGTTTGCTGTTAAACGCGAAATTTGACCTTTTATCCGATTTTCCTCATATCCCTTGGCCCCTAAACAAACCCTAAACATCTAGGGACACTTGTTAAGATGTTGTGGTCACTTGTAGACTTGTGTGTCAAGAATTTATGGTGATCTAAACACTATATAAGGCCACTAAGTTGCAACACATTCTTCACACTTCACTTGTGCATTTCTGGAGCTTTTGAGAGCTTAAGAGCAGACACAAGATCTTCCTAATCAAGCTTAGGACTTCAGTAAGTTTTCTAATCCTTCCTTAGTTTAAGTTTTAGCTTAGTTTAGCTTAAAAGTCAACCGTCGTAATTAAAGGTTGACTTAGCGATTAATCACTAATGGTCCAGTGATTAGTCGAATAAAAGGTAGTTATAAGTTGGTAATTATGTGGGCTTTAAACCCTTAAAAGGGCATCCACTGATTCCCATCCTAACTAGGTCTTTTGTCGAGTCAAAGATGATTAGAAAAAGTCAACAGAAATGTAATCTTTCGTTTAACGCATAATTAACGATGTAAAAGGTGTGTAACCTATTTTATCATTCATATAACTTGATAATAAGCATAAGAACATGTCTAAGCTTGTTTGATTCGACAACTTTCTGTTTTGAACCGATTCGAAACCGAAAGTCGCAAAGCTTTGACTTCAGTTCTGACCCGTTTTAGTATGATTTGGAAATGCCTTAGAGCTTCCTTAGGACCAAGCTACATGTTAGCAAAACCCTCTGTGGTCGGTTCATTAATTGACCCATTCGTTTACGCGTTTCCGTTAATTGCTCATATGTTGACCATTATGCCCTTATTACCTTAAAACGTGATTTATGAAAATGTAAAAGTGTAGAAACCTTAGTTACTGATATATAAACTTGTATGCAAAGTTTGACATCAATTCGAGGTCTAGATTGAGAGTTATGCTCA
Source organism: Helianthus tuberosus (assembly GCA_030545235.1). Classification (NCBI taxonomy): domain Eukaryota; kingdom Viridiplantae; phylum Streptophyta; class Magnoliopsida; order Asterales; family Asteraceae; genus Helianthus; species Helianthus tuberosus. The sequence goes on from CM060353.1 coordinate 15,168,133, forward strand.
TTAGCGCAATGTAGAAGCTTTTTGTTAATTAAACGGCGTAATTAGCGTATAGCCTAGTTAAGCCTACTTTTTGATATCAAAATCTTTACCCACTGATGTAATATATTATTTTGGGATTTTTGAATATTTTTAATTAATTTTAGGCTGAGCATAACTTGTAGTCGTAGGCTTAATCAGGTAATTGTCGGTTTTGCCCTTACGGGCCATAAAATGAGTTTTACATATCTAAACGACTCCAAACCTTTTGCTACTGATTAGATATGTTAAATAAATTATTTTTGGCCTTCTGGAATAATAAAAATATCAGCTTTTTGTATCGAACCCGTAAACGGCTCTTAGTCGCCTTATTAAGCGTTTTTAACGCATAGTATGTATTAAAACTATATTAAACATACCCGGGTTGATACCTACTGATATCTTAGGCAAAATATAATATTTTAACAGTAAGCAAAGGTTGATAAACTCAGACTTCATTTTTGAGCTTGTCGGCTTATGTGAAATTACCGAAATGCCCCTACGGGGCATAGTTGGTTATAAATGATAGATTTCACACATATACTTTATCCTACTGTTATAACTTATAAAAATAAGTATTTTTGCTGATTATATCAGACCTGTAACTCAGGTAAATATTTAAACTCTTTTATAACCTTTTAAATGACCAAACTACCCCTACGGGGAAAAGTTCGTGTCTAAATACGTTTCGGGCATAATGAAAGGCATCTTACTGATGTCACAACATATTTGAGGCATAAATTAACTTAGGAAACCTGTACATAGCTCTCATGAATACCCGTCACGCCTATTACGCGTACGGTTCGGTTTATGTAACAAGTTTACATAAATTAGCCGAAACGGGTCAAACCTTAACGGTTTTATCTCAAAATTCAGAATGTGTATGAAATACCCATATAAGACAAGTCTCTGAACATGTCGGGTTTAAATCACATTCTATTCCGGTCTTCGCTTAATTGTGCGTACAAATCGTATCTTCCCGTAAGACTAACCGGTCTAAGCTTAGGCTTAACTAAAGACCCGTTAGCATTCTAATTAGTTATTTATACCATCATTCCAGACTAGAGCCTTCCGGTAAATGGTACCTACGCTTACTTAAGTGAATACGGCCGAGTTATTAAATTCTTACTATTTAAGACAGGAGCTAGCTCAGGTAAATACTCTTAACTTATTTTCCCTATACGGGCTTGGGATACGGCACTATAAAAGTACCGCTTGGTCGGGTGTGTAGTTATTTAAATCGTATTGTGATTGATGTACTTACAACCCGTTTAATATGTATTATTTGGTGTATGGCCTTTGGGGGTTAATGACCATGTCCCGGATATCCTTGGCATCATTCGAAGTAATGGCCACGACTTAAGCACGGGGTGTAGGCATACACCTGACAGCTGCATTATGTAAAAACTGGTAATCCACTCCGAGGCATCATCCTTGTGGGCATTATACCAGAACTGGTAATCCACTTAGAGGATGATAGCCTGTGGGCATTATACCTGTGGCGTGTCAGTTAATCTAGTCCGGCCCTACAAACCGGCCCTAACGGACGACAAATAAGTAAAACTGTATACAAGATTATATACAAATAATTTTCCCAAGTATAAAAGGTTAATTTTTCCTCTGTGCATTTTAATCAAATTATAAAAGATATTTTTGTGCCACGTGCATCCAAATCAATTTTCTTAAACTCTTTTCAAATGAGTCAGTTGAGTGTATTTACCAGTGAAAACTGACGTATTTTCCAAAAAGGTTAAGTGACAGGTACTGAACGAAATTGACTGGAAGCTCAGGGCGCTAATAAAGAATCTTGCAAGTTCTAGGTGTCTAAAGTCTGTTGAACAAATGATATGCCTAAAGATCCGCCTGTGGATCCTTTACTTTCCGTTGTAATACTGGATATTACTTTATATTCGGAATGTAATAATAATTATCTTTTGCTTCCGCTGTGCATTTATATAATTGTGTTGTTTGACTATTATGTTGCCAACCACGTCACGATACTCCCCACCGGGCCCACCGGTGACACGTGGAAATCGGGGTGTGACAGGTTGGTATCAGAGCCAACACTGAGTGAATTAAACACTAGTCTTTTGTGTTTAATCTCAGTTACACAATTGCACATTCTTGAGTCTAGACAAGAACATAGGACAAATTCTAATTTGTTTTAGGAGTCCTTTGTTATTTTTCTGATTAAGCTCTTGCATGGGCAAATCAATTTTTATTAGAAGTCCCGTTTAGGGCAACCATATACTTGTTTAAATTTTAAAAAGAATGATTATGTTTAAATTATCATTCCTATATTATAAGATCTACCATTATAATAAAATGGCAAAATCTAAAAAGGACAAGACCTAGTCACGTGTCATTTTAAGAACGGGCCAAGATGGTAGTTCCATAATTAGATTCAGATCCATATTTAACACCTCAATTTAGGACCGTCCTGCGAAAAAATATTAATAAGAATCTTAAGAGTGAAACCTAGCCTTTGGGTCATTTTAAGGCCGGGCCATGATGGTAAGACCTGTTTAAAAGATTCGAATCCCTGTTAACATCTGTAAATATGTTAACACTCCTGGCAGACGTGATTCGTTAAAATCACACACGTCATTTTTATATATGGATCCTTTAAAAAAAAGATCCCTAACCCAACATAATGATCTCTGAATCATGGGTTTAGATCATCAATTAAGATGATCATACTTTGACCATATATTGGTAAAATAATGCCTACGGGCTATAATGTATTGTCCAATTGAGACATTGACATTTGATCTTTATGATTCCTTGTCTATGGTGGTGAGTTATGCTCAAGCCTATTAGTCTGTATGATCAATGCGATCCTGACTACTATCATCAAATGAAGATGATCATATAATAAACATCCCTTAGAAGGGAAATGCCTACGGGCTATAATTAACGTCCTCTGGGACTAAAGACAGTGGTAGCCTACAATTCCCTGTCAAGGAAAGGTAAGGAACGTTGGTTCAAACCTCAAATGCTTCGATTCTCTGAAATCCTAGCATATAATTAATAATTGTCCTTGTGACTAGGCCTTTGATGCCACGAATAAGACTATTACTGTTTTATAATTAGGATAACTTATTATAGAAATCCTAAATAAATTTGATTAATAAATTAACCAAATATGGTCTTTGTTTACCATGGTTAATGAATTACCCTAAGGGGCAATTCCATAATAAACTCCCAAATAAAATATTGTCCTTGTTTTCTGCAACAGTTCAATTCAAATGGCTGACTCAAATGAAATAAATAGCCATCCTGTGGAGCAAAATGAGAACGCCCAGATTACGTTAACGGGTGCGGAATTAAAAGCGATCATAGACGGCGCTGTTACACAGGCTTTGGAAAGGCAGTATGAAGAGTACAGTGGGACTCGTAGTAGGACCCAATCTGCACAGCCTTCAAAGCCACCGCCCAAGAAGTACGACCCGAAGAACAACGATGATCGATGCTCCTCGAACCACAGTGCTCCATCTCAGCAGGTTATACGAAATCAAGGGCCCCGTGACAAGGGTTTCTCCTATAAATATTTTGTTTCTTGCAAGCCCCGTGATTTCACTGGGGAGAAAGGAGCCATTGACTGTATGACATGGCTGGATGAGATGGATACGGTTGTAGACATCAGCGGATGTGCGGAGAGAGACGTGGTCAAGTTTGTGTCACAGTCTTTTAAGGGTGAAGCGTTAGCATGGTGGAGATCTCTGATTGAGGCCACCGGAAAAATCCCATTGTATAATATGTCGTGAGATCAATTTGTCGCCCTAATCAAGGAAAATTACTGCCCTCAACATGAAGTGGAGAAGATAGAATCTGACTTTCTATCGTTGGTGATGACGAACCTCGACTATCAAGCTTATCTAACGAGCTTCAACACTATGTCTCGGTTGGTTCCATACCTGGTAACCCCGGAACCAAAACGAATAGCTCGTTTTATCGGTGGTTTAGCCCCCGAGATCAAGGCAAGCGTAAAAGCTTCCCGGCCAGCGACTTTTAGATCAGTAGCTGACATTTCCTTATCCCTTACTTTAGATGCGGTCAGATTGAGATCGCTAAAGAAATCCGAAGAAAGTAAGAGGAATCGTGAGGATGATAACTCACGAGGGTCAGAGAAGAAGCACAAGGGAAACACTGATTCTCAGAAGTCTGGGTTTGGAAGGAACAGTCAGCGAACAGAGGAGAAGCCAAAGTGCACGACTTGTCAAAGACGCCACTTTGGAAAGTGCAGATCTGAATCAAATTCTAAGTCTGAATCACCTGCATGTGGGTTATGCAAGTCTAAGGAGCACAAGACTGTTGATTGCAGGAAGATTAAAGATGCCACCTGCTACAATTGCAATGAGAAGGGGCACATAAAGACCAACTGCCCTAAGTACGCAAAGAAGACTGAAGAGGCCAAGAAAGCAAACGCATGAGTCTTCCATACGAACGCCAAGGAGATGATGCAGAATGATAACTATATAGCAGATACCTTTTCATATCAAACAGTTTAGGCATGAATTTGATTTGATACTGGCACACATGACTCTATAATGAATGATAAATGTTGAGAACTATTGTCTCCGCCTGATTAAGACTCCGGTCACTTAATGCGAGGTAGAAATTGACCGATGATACTTTAGAAAATGCTCCAACAAATCCTATATTGATATTTAATATCTATTAGAAATCACTCTTTTCTGATACCCTTATGGCAAACTTTCAAACTATCCAAATTCATCAGTATATTAAAGACAGATGTGACATTTTGATCCCCTGTCAAAGAGGTGGTGGACTAGGTCCAACCCTCAAATGCCATTGATGGTCTTTTGTGACCTAGGCTAAGTGATATTAATATATTTTTAAAATAACATTCATTAAGAATGATAATGCCTTTTTGGCCAGTATAGTTTGATGAAACCATGGTTAGTATATGTTAAGGCCATCAGGGTAATGAATAGCAGATGTTGGATTACAACTAAGTAAAGGATTCACCTGGCAATAGGAACAAAATCTCGAGTATGATAAACTCGGATAAGACAACCGTCAATCGCGCCATTGATAATGCGACGAATGTAAATAAAAACTACAAACGTAAACCTCAATACTAATGGAGTTAATCTCCAGGCTGTGGTTGACACAGCAGTTGGAGGGATCATGGGAAAAGGTCATGAGACAATCCAAAGAGCCGAATGCTTCTCGCTCTAAATCTCATTCAAAAACCATGTTTAATTGCTCATGAGGAGATCTATATTCACACTTCAAATATGAAGGATGAACCAAAGAAGGAGGATAACTCCCAGAAATCTGGGAAAGAGAGCAAGTACAGGCCTAATAAAAAGCAACGTAAGTTCAGTAAGAAGCCTGTATATCTCAGAGACTGCTTCAGCATTATTATATCCATTAGGAATCAGTTTTTCGATGTCCTAGTTCCGTTAAATATAAGGACTCAATATAGTGAAAAAAAAAATCGATTGGTTACCTTAAAAATCAAGCCCATATTGTGGGTGATAAGAAGCGATTAATTATCAAGACTCCTTATGAGACAACCCTCATAATCACATGTATCCGTGCGATTAATTAATATTAAACAAAAAAAAATGGTGGAATTGGCCGTCCCCGGAATCGAACCTGGGTCTAGGCCGCACCCCTTTCGCGCGCCTAGCCAACCGAGCTAGGTGCCTAGTTTGTGAAAATTTCCATTCTGATTAAATATAAGCACATATAGTTGATACCTCTTTAATCTCTATCGATTTCGAATACCAAAGGGTATGACAAAAGCACTATATGAGGATTGGTGTATCTTAATAAGTTCCATAGATTGCTTCCATGCCTGATCAGTATGGAGGTTTAATGCATGGGACCACAAAGATATCCCAATGATCATATGGTACTAAAGTCAACTAATGGTATTCAAAGAAGATATCCAGAATGGAATTGTCCAAATAAATATTCCCTGGTAAAGAAATATGTGAACTCGTAACATAAATGTGTCACTTATTAGACACGAGCGTTGATGAGTGAAATGGAGCCTGAGATATGGGAATCTCAATAATCTCCTTGTACCTTGATTAGCTTCTCCTAAGACTACCCTGTTTACCTTCCAAGAGGCAGTAGCGTTAAGATTTATATCCCATTAAGGCCGTATTATTATGAAATCTCCAAGACGGCTAGTACCATCATTGGGAGAACCGAAAACCTGATTAAGTAAATTTTAAGATAGGAGATTCATATAGCCTAACTCGATATTCTGAGAGTTTGATGTTGTTAGGTAAGAAAGACGGTTCATTTTGCTTATGCACTCATTACCGCAATCCTATTTTAACAACAATTAAGAATTTCCCTCAGCTACCCAGGATCGTCGAATTGTTCGACTAACGACAAGGATTAGCTATTCCTTAAAATTAGTTAAGCAATGGTTGGATAACCCTCTCACCTTAAACTAAGCTTTTCTATAATAATTGATATGTAAGTATTAAGGTTGCTCCTTGGGAGACCTTGTATAGATGGAATGTTAAACATCTATTGTTAGATAGGGAATTGGTAAGTCCAATTATCAGGACCAGAGATAATCTTTGAAACGACGGACAAGGCTATCCAGATTCGTGACCGTCTCAAAGCTGTCAGGGATAGGCAAAAAGAGTTACGCTGATCCAAAGCGTAAAGATTTTCACTTCGAAGTAGGTTACAAAGTCCTACTTAAAGTGTCACCCTGGAAGGGAGTGATGCGATTTGGTAAGAAAGGCAAACTAAGCCCGAGATACATAGGACCTTTAGAGGTTATCGAACGTGTCGGGTCAGTTGCCTATAAGTTAAACTTTCCTGAAGAGCACAGTGGAATTCACAATTTGTTCCACATCTGCAATCTGAAGAAGTGCTTCGCTGATGAATCACTGGTAATACCGCATACAGATGTGCATATAGGTGAGAGCTTAAAATTTGTGGAAAAACCTTTTGTCGATTAAAGATCGACAGGTAAAGAAGCTTCGAAGGAAGCATGTACCTATTGTAAAGGTCAAATGGGATGCCCGTAGAGGTCCCGAATATACGTGGGAGGTTGAATCCACCATGAAAGAAAAATACCCTTATTTATTTCAGTAAATCTCGGGTCGAGATTTATTTTAAGGGGGTGAGGATGTAACACCTCAAAAATTCGTGTTCAATGAAATAACGACACGTGTCATGTAAGACAAAACGCGTTGTAAACCCGGATTTAATAGAGATGTTTTGGCAGGATTTAAAAGTGTCGTCATGTTAAATTTCACCTCTGAACGACCTCATTTATAAATCCCAATACCCAATTATATTTTTCAAACATCTAATATATCCTAAATCCAGAAATTCATTGACGATAAACGAATTCAAAGTGCATGATAGGTTCCTATGAAAATTTCTATGGTTAACCTTCTTGTTCGGCACTTTCGAAAATGATCCAAGCAAACATAACATAATGGTAGGGTATGTAATTGTTAAAAACCCATAATAGAGGTCCCAAACTGACAAAACAAGGTCCCAAAGTCGAATTATGAGGTTGCCCTTTCGAATGCATGAAGGAACACGATTTTTGGCTACTGATGATTTGTTGAGCACCGCAACAAATAATTGTTACGGTGCACAACAAATGCCCAGCTCCAACAGAATTGCCTGTTTGCTGTTAAACGCGAAATTTGACCTTTTATCCGATTTTCCTCATATCCCTTGGCCCCTAAACAACCCATAAACATCTAGGGACACTTGTTAAGATGTTGTGGTCACTTGTAGACTTGTGTGTCAAGAATTTATGGTGATCTAAACACTATATAAGGCCACTAAGTTGCAACACATTCTTCACACTTCACTTGTGCATTTCAGTAGCTTTTGAGAGCTTAAGAGCAGACACAAGATCTTCCTAATCAAGCTTAGGACTTCAGTAAGTTTTCTAATCCTTCCTTAGTTTAAGTTTTAGCTTAGTTTAGCTTAAAAGTCAACCGTCGTAATTAAAGGTTGACTTAGCGATTAATCACTAATGGTCCAGTGATTAGTCGAATCAAAGGTAGTTATAAGTTGGTAATTATGTGGGCTTTAAACCCTTAAAAGGGCATCCACTGATTCCCATCCTAACTAGGTCTTTTGTCGAGTCAAAGATGATTAGAAAAAGTCAACAGAAATGTAATCTTTCGTTTAACGCATAATTAACGATGTAAAAGGTGTGTAACCTATTTTATCATTCATATAACTTGATAATAATCATAAGAACATGTCTAAGCTTGTTTGATTCGACAACTTTCTGTTTTGAACCGATTCGGAACCGAAAGTCGCAAAGCTTTGACTTTTGCTTTGACTTCAGTTCTGACCCGTTTTAGTATGATTTGGAAATGCCTTAGAGCTTCCTTAGGACCAGGCTACATGTTAGCAAAACCCTCTGTGGTCGGTTCATTAACTGACCCATTCGTTTACGCGTTTCCGTTAATTGCTCATATGTTGACCATTATGCCCTTATTACCTTAAAACGTGATTTATGAAAATGTAAAAGTGTAGAAACCTTAGTTATTGATATATAAACTTGTATGCAAAGTTTGACATCAATTCGAGGTCTAGATTGAGAGTTATGCTCATTAGCGCAATGTAGAAGCTTTATGTTAATTAAACGGCGTAATTAGCGTATAGCCTAGTTAAGCCTACTTTTTGATATCAAAATCTTTACCCACTGATGTAATATATTATTTTGGGATTTTAAATATTTTTAATTAATTTTAGGCTGAGCATAACTTGTAGTCGTAGGCTTAATCAGGTAATTGTCGGTTTTGCCCTTACGGGCCATAAAATGAGTTTTACATATCTAAACGACTCCAAACCTTTTGATACTGATTAGATATGTTAAATAAATTATTTTAGGCCTTCTGGAATAATAAAAATATCAGCTTTATGTATCGAACCCGTAAACGGCTCTTAGTCGCCTTATTAAGCGTTTTTAACGCATAGTATGTATTAAAACTATATTAAACATACCCGGGTTGATACCTACTGATATCTTAGGCAAAATATAATATTTTAACAGTAAGCAAAGGTTGATAAACTCAGACTTCATTTTTGAGCTTGTCGGCTTATGTGAAATTACCGAAATGCCCCTACGGGGCAAAGTTGGTTATAAATGATAGATTTCACACATATACTTTATCCTATTGTTATAACTTATAAAAATAAGTATTTTTGCTGATTATATCAGACCTGTAACTCAGGTAAATATTTAAACTCTTTTATAACCTTTTAAATGACCAAACTACCCCTACGGGGCAAAGTTCGTGTCTAAATACGTTTCGGGCATAATGAAAGGCATCTTACTGATGTCACAACATATTTGAGGCATAAATTAACTTAGGAAACCTGTACATAGCTCTCATGAATACCCGTCACGCCTATTACGCGTACGGTTCGGTTTATGTAACAAGTTTACATAAATTAGCCGAAACGGGTCAAACCTTAACGGTTTTATCTCAAAATTCAGAATGTGTATGAAATACCCATATAAGACAAGTCTCTGAACATGTCGGGTTTAAATCACATTCTATTCCGGTCTTCGCTTAATTGTGCGTACAAACCGTATCTTCCCGTAAGACTAACCGGTCTAAGCTTAGGCTTAACTAAAGACCCGTTAGCATTCTAATTAGTTATTTATACCATCATTCCAGACTAGAGCCTTCCGGTAAATGGTACCTACGCTTACTTAAGTGAATACGGCCGAGTTATTAAATTCTTACTATTTAAGACAGGAGCTAGCTCAGGTAAATACTCTTAACTTATTTTCCCTATACGGGCTTGGGATACGGCACTATAAAAGTACCGCTTGGTCGGGTGTGTAGTTATTTAAATCGTATTGTGATTGATGTACTTACAACCCGTTTAATATGTATTATTTGGTGTATGGCCTTTGGGGGTTAATGACCATGTCCCGGATATCCTTGGCATCATTCGAAGTAATGGCCACGACTTAAGCACGGGGTGTAGGCATACACCTGACAGCTGCATTATGTAAAAACTGGTAATCCACTCCGAGGTATCATCCTTGTGGGCATTATACCGGAACTGGTAATCCACTTAGAGGATGATAGCCTGTGGGCATTATACCTGTGGCGTGTCAGTTAATCTAGTTCGGCCCTACAAACCGGCCCTAACGGACGACAAATAAGTAAAACTGTATACAAGATTATATACAAATAATTTTCCCAAGTATAAAAGGTTAATTTTGCCTCTGTGCATTTTAATCAAATTATAAAAGATATTTTTGTGCCACGTGCATCCAAATCAATTTTCTTAAACTCTTTTCAAATGAGTCAGTTGAGTGTATTTACCAGTGAAAACTGACGTATTTTCCAAAAAGGTTAAGTGACAGGTACTGAACGAAATTGGCTGGAAGCTCAGGGCGCTAATAAAGAATCTTGCAAGTTCTAGGTGTCTAAAGTCTGTTGAACAAATGATATGCCTAAAGATCCGCCTGTGGATCCTTTACTTTCCGTTGTAATACTGGATATTACTTTATATTCGGAATGTAATAATAATTATCTTTTGCTTCCGCTGTGCATTTATATAATTGTGTTGTTTGACTATTATGTTGCCAACCACGTCACGATACTCCCCACCGGGCCCACCGGTGACACGTGGAAATCGGGGTGTGACAATAGGCTTGAAAAAGTCTGTAGCCGCCTATGTAGCTAAATGCTTGACGTGTGCGCAAGTCAAGGCAGAACATCAAAAGCCGTCAGGTTTGCTACAACAGCCTGAACTTCCCACCTGGAAATGGGAAATAGTAACTATGGATTTTATTACCAAGTTACCTAAGACAAGGAAAGGAAATGACACCATCTGGGTGATCGTAGACAGACTGACTAAGTCAGCACATTTCCTACCCATTAAGGAGACCTACAGCTCCGACATGTTAGCCCAGTTGTACGTGGATAAGATTGTAGCTTTACATGGCATACCTGTGTCTATTATCTCTGATAGAGATACTAGATACACGTCACATTTTTGGAAAAGCTTCCAACAATCTTTGGACACTCGTTTGAATTTTAGTACGGCTTACCATCCCCAGACAGACGGTCAGAGTGAGCGTACTATTCAAACGTTGGAAGACATGCTTCGTGCATGTGTGATTGACTTGGGTGGTAGTTGGGATAACCACCTGCCACTAATTTAGTTCTCTTACAACAATAGCTACCACACCAGCATAAAGGCTGCGCCTTTCGAGGCCTATATGGTAGAAAGTGTAGAACGCCCGTTTGTTGGGCGGAAGTCGGAGATGTCCAATTATCGGGACCAGAGATAGTGTTCGAAACGACGGACAAGAATGTCCAAATTCGTGACCGTCTCAAAGCTGCCCGAGATAGACAAAAGAGCTACGCTGATCCAAAGCGTAAAGCTTTTAACTTCGACGTAGGAGACAAAGTTTTGCTTAAAGTATCACCCTGGAAAGGAGTGATGCGATTTGGTAAGAAAGGCAAGCTAAGCCCGAGATACATAGGACCTTTTGAGGTTATCGAACGTGTCGGGTCAGTAGCCTATAAGCTAAACCTACCAGAAGAGCTCAGTGGAATTCACAATGTATTTCACATCTGCAATCTGAAAAAGTGTTTCGCTAATGAATCACTGGTCATACCACATTCGGATGTGCATATAGATGAGAGCTTGAAATTTGTGGAAAAACCATTGTCGATCGAGGATCGACGGGTTAAGAAGCTTCGAAGGAAGCATGTACCGATCGTGAAAGTCAAATGGGATGCCCGTAGAGGTCCCGAATATACGTGGGAGGTTGAGTCCACAATGAAAGAGAAATACCCTCATTTGTTTCAGTAAATCTCGGGGTCGAGATTTATTTTAAGGGGGTGAGGATGTAACACCTCAAAAATTTACGTTCTATAATGTGTTGACACGTGTCATAGGTTTGAACGTGTGAAAGAATGTTCTTGAAGGACTAAAGTTGACAAGCAATGAAACTATGTAAATATAAGGGTTCAAAGTGTCAACAATGAATAAATATACTTTACAATAACCCTACATGATGTTTATAACCTTAAACGAAGGGATCATGGGTCATACGAAGCGAATTGTGAAAGAAAGTGAGAGATTACAAACTACAGGGGTTAAATGTGTCAACATGTTAAGTTATACCTCTGAGTGACCTTTTAGCAAACCCGAATCCTTGTAACGATTAATTATGCTCACTAGAATGCACCATAAAAATTTCACCAAGTTTCGTTACCGTATGAGAAAGTTATGATAAAATTCGTGTGTGAGGGTTAGAATCGTCAACTTTGAAAATTAGGGCTTTTCGGGTGATCACAAAGTTACCCGAGGACTTTACAAAGTGGGTATAAGTCTTAAAGCCCCCATATGTCAATATTATAGGATAAGAATTCTGGAAAACAAGTGAAAACGACCTTTCGGGGGACCAAGGACCAAAATGCAATAAAGAGAAACATGTTTACCTGATGACAAGGCTCAGGCGGCCCGCATTAGGATTAACAAAACCTCAGGCGGGCCGCGTCAGACATGCAGATGTGAAAAATAACAGACAGCTGCCTGTTGTGTTTTTAACCGACTCAAATCTCATTTCATCGATTCTATGGGCTGTCTAAAGTGGTTTTTAGGCTTAGGGACACATGTTTGACATCTGATAACATCCCTAGACTCATGTGGCAACAATCTTTGATGATCAAAGTTCTTATAAAAAGTCTTATGTTTCAACATTCAACACATTTCAACTTCTGGACATTTTGAGGGGCTCAAGAACTGATACAAGCCTTCCAAATCATCTATTAGACTTACGTAAGTATCCTTGACCCTTCTAAATTGAGTCTTGATTCGTTTATAGCCTAGAAGTCAAACCGTCGTAACTACGGTTTGAATTAGCGATAAATTATAAACGGTCCAGAGTTTTGTCGAAACAAAAGATGTTACAAGTTGGTAATTATATGGGCAATTAACCCTTAAAAGGGCACCCACTGATTCCAATCCTAACTATGTCGTTTGTCGAGTCAAACTTCTTCTGAAAAAGTCAACAGAACCATTAAACATGTAATTAACGATACAGAAGGCGTGTAATCTGTTTTAACATGCATATAACTTGAAAATAAGTATAATAACTTGTCTAAGCTTGTTTGATTCGACAACTCTCTGTTTTGAACCAATTCGGAGCCGAAAGTCGCGTAGTTTGACTTTCTGCTTTGACTTCGTTTCTGACCCGGTTTTGATAGGTTTAGACATGCCTTAAAGTTCCATTAGGACCTTGTTACATGTTAGTATAATCCTCTGCGTTTATACTACCCGAATCCTTAACTATCCGACGTTTCCGTTAAATGCCTAAATAATGACCATAATGCCCTTATGACCGTAGAACGAGATTTTTGATGATGTGAAAGTATAATAAATTTTGTTACTGATTATTGAACATGTCTGCAAAATTTCACGTCAATCGGAAGTCTAGATTAGGAGTTATGCTTAATGACGTATTTATAAACACTTTTATTAATTAAACGACGTCATTAGCGTAAAACCTATCTAAACTCAATTTTTGACATCAAACCTTTTACCCACTGATGTAACATAATATTTTGGGATTTTTAAAGATTTTTAATTATTTTTAAACTGATCATAAGCTAGGTTTATCGCCTTGATTCGGTTAATACCGATTTTGCCCTTTTCGGGTATAAAATGAGTTTTACAAGTCTTTTTGATACCAATCCAATTGCTACTGATTTTAAATAATAAATGAAGTATTTTGAGCCTGTTTAACTGATCAGAAAACTCCGAATCCTATTTTAAACCGTACGTCGCTTAAAACGGCTTTATACGCGTATTATACGCGTAGTTTGAGTTTAAAACCATTTTGTTTCATAAGACTTAACATCAAATGTTATAACCTGTTAAAATAAATTATTTTCCTGATTTATTCAGACCCGAATCACATGAGTTGAATTAATCCCTTTTATAATCTTTAAAATGACCAAAATACCCCTACGGGGCTTAATATGAGATTAAACTCGTTTTGGGCATAATGGAAGGTATCCTACTGATATCACGACATATTTAAGGCATGTTAACTTAGGAAACCTGTTTAGGACTCTTATGGTTACCCGTTACGCTTCATACGCGTTCGGTTCGGTTTATGTAACCAGTTTACATAAATTAGCCGAAACGGGTCAAACCTTATCGGTTTTATCTCAAAACCCAGAATGTGTATAATATACCCATATTAAGCAAGTCTTCAAACTTGTCGGGTCTAAATCACATTCTATCCGGTCTTCGCTTAATCGTGCGTACGAACCGTATCTTTAAAACTAACCGGTCTAAGCTTAAGCTTAACTAAAGACCCGTTAGGATTCTAATAGGTTATTATAAACCTTCGTTCCAGATTAGGAGGACCGGTAAAAGATACTTGCACTCGCTGATTTTGATTTATACTTGCTCAGGTAAATACTTTTAACTTATTTTCCCTATACGGGCTTGGGGTACGGTATATAAAATACCGCTTGGTCGGGTATTGAATCTTTAATTGTATGATGGTTAAAGTATTAAGATGCCTCGTTTAAATTGTTTTGTTTGCTTAAAGCCTTTGGGGGTTAATGACCGTGTCCCGGATATCCCTGGCATCATTTTACGAAATGGCCACGACCTTAGCACTCAGGTGTAGGCGTACACCTGTCAGTGTCTCATTTAAATAAAGTGGTGTGTCTGTTGATCTTTAACCCGGCTCGATCCGGGCTACTGAACGCATAAGGAACATGTAAATCCTTTACAAGTATTATATTCAAATAATTATCCCAAGTTATAAAATATTATTTATGCCTTGTGCCTTAAATGCATTTTCTTAAACTCTTTTCAAAATGAGTCGGTTGATTGTATTTACCAGTGTAAACTGACGTATTTTCTTAAAAAGGTTAAGTGCAGGTACTACGCGTAATAGGCTGGCTTATCTCCTAGCATCCACAATAAGTCTAGCATCCCCTACCGGGCCCACCGGTAACACGTGGAAATTCGGGGTGTGACATATAGCCGTAAAGAGATGTGAAGGATCTTTTAGATGGATCCTCTACTGTGAAGAATGATTCAATTTCACCTTTAACAATGACTAACTCCAGAGGATATCGAGCTTCCAAGGGAATGACTGATGGTAGTGTAGCAATTGGAAGGGATGAAGTAGGTTCTTTGGGTGGAAATGATGAGGATGGACTGTTTTGAATGGGAGCTGATAATACGGGGATTGCTGATTTATTCTCCTCATCATCTTGTAACATAATATGAGTTTTTCTCTTACGTGTGGACATGATTTATGGTGAAGGGGAACGTTTTGGTGGTGAAGATGAATGTATGGGAAATCTTTGTGATGTTAAAGGTGGTTGGATTGTTGTTGGTCTAGTGAAAATGATCATGGCAGATGTTTGACAAACTTCTGCTGAAACAACTGGTGTCTCAGCAGCTTTTTGGTTAACATCTGCTGATACTGTTGTTGTATCAGGCTCTATTGGGTGAATTGGTGATGATGCTGTTGAAGCTATTTTCTCCTTCTTTTGTGGTGATTTTTCTAGAGAAGGTTTGGATTTAGATTTTTCTGGTAAAGGAGCACATTTTGGTGGTGAAGGTGAATGTATGGGAATACTTTGTGATGTTAGAGGTGGTTGGAATGTTGTTGGTGTAGTGAAAATGATCCTTGTAGACGTTTGTCAAACTTCTGTTGTAACAACTGGTGTCTCAGCAGCTGTTTTGCTAACATCTGCTGATACTTTTGTTATATCAGCATCTATTGGCAGAGTGGGTGATGATGGTGTTGAAGCTATTTTTTCCTTCTTTTGTGGTGGTTTTTCTAGAGAAGGTTTGGATTTAGGTTTAGCAGAAGATACAATTTATGTAGGATTAGCAGTGCTTTCCTTTGTATCTTGCTTCTTCTAATTTTCCACTGCTATCTCTTCACCTTTCTTGTTTAGGATCTCATCAAGCCCTTTTTCCTTTCCAGTTTCTGAAGCTTTTGCAGAAGATTTTTGTTCAGCTGACTCTGGCTGTTGTTGCACCTTTGGTTTTGGTTTAGCTTCTGAATCAGCTGGCAAATTTCTCAGTGAATCTTTCTCCCCCTTTTTGGCATCATCATCTTTCTCAAAGATTGATGTAGGGGTAGAGCCAGTAAGTTTGAACAGATGTTTCTTTATGTTCCTAACGTCTGCTTGTGTGTCTTTATACCTAACATCAACCATATTTCTGATAAATTCCAAATGGGAATTGTAGTTACTTTCAGCCAAATTCCTCTGAGCTTGAAGGATGGGTTACACAGAATTCCAAAGCTTATTGGCAATTTGCTGAGTGCTAGGTTGACTTTTAAAAAAGCTCTATCATCTGCTTCATTAATTCTTTCATTTCAGCAACATATGTTTCAATGGTAGACACTCCAACCGTCAAATCCTTATAACTTAATTCATCACCTACTTTAATAGGATCATCTGAATTCCCACCTATAGTGGTTGTATTTGTTTTGATAATAGGAGAAGACTCCATATCATTAGAAACAAATGCCCCTTTTTCTTGGTTCTAGGGACTTCCCACTGAAGTAGAAATTGCAGTTGTAATCTCATCAGTGGTTGCCTTCAAGGGAGTCTTAATGATGTAACCACTGTCCAACTGATCACCCATGGGTTCAACAGTTGTAGTGGCTGCTCCACTTGAACTACCACCAAGAGTTTCGTAAAACTCAACGGGCATAACCTCCTCAACTATTTGTAGGATAGCAGATTGAATTGGTTCAGACACATTCATTTGTTGGGTTCTACTCTCAGTAATGTGTGGATGAGAGGTACTGTTTTGATTCTGAATTTCAATTGCTTCAAACAGAGGTAATATTGTTGATGGAACTTGAGAAGAGGGTTGTGGTGTAGTGTAACACCCGTCTAAATTTCTACTCGAATTTATCAATATACTTAAGATTTTATATAAAAGATGACCCATTTAAAACACAAGTTCCAAAAGTAAGGTTCTAAGGTAACAAACATTAGTCAACTACCAACTAATTCAAACATTCATGAGTTGTTTTGCAATTTAATTACATCATAAGCATTGTCTAAGCAAAGTTAATTTACGCGGAAGCTTCAAAAGTTCGTGTTCGGTTCTTCGAAAACTTGCTTGACCGCCGTCCATCTTTCTTGAATACCTAAAAACTGAAATGTTTACATTAAACATTAGTATTAGAATACTTAGAAATGATACTTAATCGAAACTACGATCAAAGTGGATTCAATTAGCTATGATTATACAAAAATTACAAAAGAATTCCAGGCTCTACCGTAACTTACGGTTCCCACCGTAAGTTACGGTAGTCACTTTACAATTCTGGTCCACCGTAACTCAGAAGAAATCCACCGTAAGGCTTTGGCCTCTACCGTAAGTTACGGTGGTACCGTAACTTACGGTAGCCTCTGCAAATGTATGTTTTGACTGATTTGTTGGTTTTGCCCAAACAAATTTCTCGGATCTTTCATTCTAACAAACCAAAATACTAAATTCTTGTAATTTGATATGTCAATTATCAATCGATAAACAAAGACAATCAATCATATTACGAAGCAATACCCATGCTTTATTTGATTATTCGACCCGTTTGGCTCATCTATGGAATCCTCCAATATGATGACTACCAACGAGATTTTATAAATCCTTGACCTATTATTCAGTTTGGCGAACACCATCGCTTTTAAAGTTTACACACCTCTATTCTTCAATACGACTATACATAACTTAACAAGTTTCACTTAACGTAACGGGTCAAGTTACATACTTGCATAACAAAACAACATTATCAACCAACAATTCTAATTAACTATTTTGACCTGTTTGTTTGTCGAGTGAACTTCGTCACTTCTATGACATACCAACTCGCAATTGACACTACATTCTCATTAATTTTTCTAAGACTATTGTTTATACACAATGTAATGAAACCGAAGTTACGTACCTTTAAAGCACACCTTTCAAGCATGTATCACCTCCGGCTTGTTCGCTTGACGTTCCGGATTCTTTGCCTAAAGAGTTCAATTCACAATAAGTTTAGAACTCTTTCACAAGCTTTAACGCATAATTCTCTACAATGATCAAATCTGCGTTTTTACTCAACTTTTAACATTTTAACCCTCATTTAGGCGTTTTATCAAACACCTAGCGGGTCAGATTTCTACATGATCTAAACCAAGCTCATGACTTGAGTTTATCACCCTAATTAACTTCAATTAGACTATATACACATATTTTAACATCATCATTTCAGAAATCACTTTCTATGACCCGTATTACACTAGAATAATCATTCTAAACCCTAGTGTTTACTAGTTTCCCACAAAACCCATGAATCACCTTCAATGTGTTCATGAGATTTTCAGGAATTAGCCATGATTTCGCATGTTATTGTCTAGGTTTTACTCCTAGACACTATATCAACCCTATTCTACTCAAATAGCAAACATGCAACATCAATTTTCAGATTTCCCAATTTCATGAGAATTTCAAACAGAGAATTAACACCAAACTTTACATACCTTGTAATCCCCTTGTGATGAGGATCACTAATCTATGTTCAGATTTTGATTTGGGACAGAAATTAGCCTTCAATTGATCAATTTTGTGGAGTTGGGGTTGGATGAGGAGTCCTGGTCGCCCTTTTTCCTTGTCTGGTTCGACCTCAAACACACACCAGTGTGTTTGAGTTTCTAATTTACTTGTTTTATTAATATTAGTTTTAGTTTAAACACAATTGGTCTCTCAATTTTCACCCTTTATTTATTTTCACTTCTAAACTACTCACAACTCATTCTCTAACTAGGTTAACATTATTCCTAGTTAGTTTATAATTCTTATTTATTCGCTATGTTATTGTAATATAAGAATTCGTATTTTCGGGATGTTACAAGTCCACCCCCCTTAAAAAGGGTTTCGTCCCCGAAACCAAAGTACATACCAAATAATGTAGGGTAGAGACGTCGCATCTCCTCTTCGGACTCCCACGTAGTGTCCGAGCCTTTCTTATGCTCCCACTTGATCTTGACTTGATCAATTTGTTTGTTTTCGCAATTGCTTGACCTTCCGATCCAAAATCTCCAATGGTATCACCGCATAATTCAGGCTATTATCCACCTCGATATCATCGTAATGGATATAAGTTGTTTCCTCCGTTAGACATTTCCGCAATTGCGACACGTGAAACGTGCCATGTATTCCACTCAACTCTTCTGGTAGCTCGAGGCGATAAGCCACCTTGCCAACCCCGTTCGTTGATTTTAAATGGCCCGATAAACCTCGGGCTTAGTTTCTCTTTTTTTTTTCCTGAATCGGATAACACCCTTCCTTGGGAAAAACTTTTAGCATAACCATATCACCTATTTACTATCCTTTGTCGCCCTTTTGATCGAGTTGTCTTTTGACCATTCAGTCACTGAGTCCGTCATCATACTTACTTGACGCTAGTTTTATATTAACAAGCGCTCTACATAGGTCACAATGTTATTTAGGCTACAACTTGTTTTATTGCCTAAACTAATTGGTCACCATTTTACCTCATACCTCGTCATTCGGGTATGCAATATTGCCGTCATCGGCCCTTTGCGTGCTTATACTTTCATATCTAGTCATTCACACTATAACGTGATTACATTCTATATTACTTTTGTGTCCGTGATCACATCACGCCATGTTTAGTTTTACATCGACTTTTCATTCTTAAGAATCTTTCCTCCGATTGCATTATCTTACCGCTTTCGGCGTTAGACCTATATTCTTTAGTACTAACCATTTTCTAATTTTTTTTCTCTCGGTATTCATAGGTGTTAGAACATTGTTTCTTTACTAAAACTGAATTTTAGTTTAATGTTTTTCTCTTTAACCATGTCGATTAATCATATCAAGGAATTGACGACAAGGATTATTTTTCGGGATTATCATTTTACGCGAGGAATCATAATTGGTTCTCCATGCTTTATATTATCGACCCGTAGGTTCCTTTACTTATCCTTGTAGACTATTCTATTAGGTCTTCACATTTTTAGGGTGAGACCCCCCTAGTATATTCCATTTGTATTTGCGACCCAATGGTCAATTTGTTCCCGTAGGCCTTTACATTGTTTATAATTTGGAGGTTATGGTGATCCCATGGATCATCTTCTTTTCGTTTGACCTTGACCGTAGTCTAAGGCTACACCCATTTTCTTTCGGATTATCTTTCCGACTCTATGACTTCTTATGTGTCCTTCGCGTCGGTTTATTTACTCATGCCGTTATTTGATTTATGCCTCTATTTCCGTTCAACCCGTTACCCGGGTCCTTGATCTTGATATTTTTAACACTCCGGTTTCATTGGTTTGCATTTTCCCTTTCATACTCTTTTATGACCTATCCCATAGATTCAATAATATTTCACGCTTTCATTATCCAGCTTGCGCTTACTTGGGATATCAACTACTATACTTTATTCACCCCGCCCAACATTAAAGTAGTTGAACATGACTATTGAAATTTCTGTTTTTGCAAAAATTTTATCGTTTTCTCAGTCATAACTCTTAATCCGAGTCTCTTGACTTTTAATTCGCGATCTTGACTGTTGGTTACGCATTTGTCTGAAAAGATACCTATTAATTGAGTATTTTATCGATATTATTTTCATAGCAACCCTTCCGTCATCCCTTAAGACTTTGTTTCTCGATTTATTTGGTCGTATCAGCAAAACCCACCGCTTTTACTCAACCAAGTCTTTTATTCTTTCACTCGTCTGGTTTGACTTGTTCGTGTGAGTTCCATCTCCTATGACAGTCAACTTTATCCTTATGCTTTGACATTCTAAATTGTCGATCCATTTTTTTCTTTTACTTGATTCTTATCCCCTCCCTTGGGCTCATTATCTTAATGTAATATGCTCCCATTATCCGGCTTCCGTTTACTTTTATTATCAAGCACTTTACTTAATTAATCCGTACACCACCTTTATTTTGTCAGCGACCCTTAGGTCTGTTTCTTTTACAAATGTCCCAAAGGCCCATGTCTCAAGTCTTATTTGGTAAACTACTGTTATTGTTATTCAGCCTTTGGGGTTTACTCGTTCTTATTCTAACGCTTTCATAATGTTTGTCTTACTAATTCTTTTACATATTCACCCTCATCAAGGTGATTATCGTTCTTCCTCGGGAGGAATTTATTAAGAGTGAATTGCAAGTTTTGTCCTTTATCTTTAGGCCATTTTGCAAGTTTTGTCCTTTATGTTTAAAGTTGACGAGTTTTGTCCTTTATGTTTGAAAATCAAGCACGTTTTGTCCTTTGGGGCAAAACGTGCCTGATTTTTAAGGACAAAACGTGCTTGATTCTTTAAACATAAAGGACAAAACGTGCTTGATTTTTAAACATAAAGGACAAAACGTGCTTGATTTTTAAGGCCCAAAGGGTAAAACGTGCTTGATTTTCAAACATAAAGGACAAAACTCGTCAACTTTAAACATAAAGGACAAAACTTGCAAAATGGCCTAAAGATAAAGGACAAAACTTGCAATTCACTCAATTTATTAATAACATGTTACTTGGGTATCTACCCATACCCGAGCTTTTAAATCCAAATTTATTGGTATTTCGTTATTTACAGCAACAAATAATACATATTGTCCATTTAGTTTCTTTTTTTCGAGGATATTCCTATCCAAATCTTAATCTCTTGATTTCTGACTTTAACCCATTGTTACAATAACAAAATCAATTCATTTCATGTTATTGTTTCATATCGTTGTATGGAATTTATTCACATCGTTTGTTGATGTCTCTATCTGTTTCATTTAGTTTGGCTTAGTCTATAACCATGTCCTTGTCATCTATTACTATTGTAAACTCCCAGGGTTTGGATGTTATTACACTCCTCCCTATTATGACGCTTATCTTTCATTACGTTCTCGGGTTCGAGTGTGCGCGCACCCCTTCCCAAGGCAATATTTATCATGATTATTTTTTTTACCCTCGATGCTCAACGTACAGTTTCCGCACCTCTTATAAACGATAGAACTTTTATTATTACCTCTTTTTATTTTTCAAAGCCTTGGTAATTTCGTTAACACTAATGTAGAATGTTAAATAAATCGATATAAAGCAAACGATTTATTTACACTCGTAATAATTAAAAATTCATGCTGAAATTTAATTTACAAGAGTATACCTGAAACGACATCAGGTTCAGCTTTAGCCTCCGTGGCTGTTATATAAAACAACTTTGTCCTTGATTTCTGGGCATCAGACTTTGTGTCGGTTGTGTCCTTGGTTCCAAGCCTCTCTGGACATTTAGACTTTTTATGTCTTGGCTTACCACATGTGCCCTTGTGAATTTTTCCACAAAATCTACACTGATGTAACACACTTTTTGTAACTCCCTTCTTGGGAACTTTATTAGACTTGGACTTCTTTACGGATCTTGGATTCATATCCAACACCCTCCTTTCTTCTATTTCTTGTAGTATGCGGTCTTTCAATTCAGCCATCATATCGTTCACCACCGGCACGATTGTGGTTTGTAATCTATCAATATACTGTGATAGACTATTTTCTAGAACTTTTCCGACCTCCTCGGAAATCTTAGTTTTCATTTGTTCAGTCAATTGAGATGTCGAATCATCTCCGGTTACTCCAGACATTTCTTTAACTGAAACATCCATCACGATTTATCAATAATCATTTAATTCATTTCCATCTTATTATACGGAAATTTATATCACTCTCACTCAATCATAAATAACGTGTTATTCTTTTTCGGTTTGGTCAAGTATATATCTTGCCTTACCTTTCTTACTTAGTGTATTTTCTCGGGTTCGAGCATATTCATACACTCCTCCCATCTTTCCGTCATCTTGAAGTTGAAATGTTTACACTAATTGTTAAACATTTCATTTATGACATATGCGTCATTTATTTTGATCTAGCCAAGTTCACCACTTGCTTAAACCATTTATGCTTAGTGCACTTTTCCGGGTTTGAGTGTGTAAACACGCACTTCCCGTGCATATCAATTCAAATTTCCTTTTTCTAGTATTCTAGTAAGTCTACTAAAGCAATTAATTCTTACCGGATGATCGATCAAGCTTGAACCGAACACTTTGTTGACAACCTTAAGCTTTGATTACCAACTTGTAACACCCGTCTAAATTTCTACTCGAATTTATCAATATACTTAAGATTTTATATAAAAGATGACCCATTTAAAACACAAGTTCCAAAAGTAAGGTTCTAAGGTAACAAACATTAGTCAACTACCAACTAATTCAAACATTTATGAGTTGTTTTGCAATTTAATTACATCATAAGCATTGTCTAAGCAAAGTTAATTTACGCGGAAGCTTCAAAAGTTCGTGTTCGGTTCTTCGAAAACTTGCTTGACCGCCGTCCGTCTTTCTTGAATACCTAAAAACTGAAATGTTTACATTAAACATTAGTATTAGAATACTTAGAAATGATACTTAATCGAAACTACGATCAAAGTGGATTCGATTAGCTATGATTATACAAAAATTACAAAAGAATTCCAGGCTCTACCGTAACTTACGGTTCCCACCGTAAGTTACGGTAGTCACTTTACAATTCTGGTCCACTGTAACTCAGAAGAAATCCACCGTAAGGCTTTGGCCTCTACCGTAAGTTACGGTGGTACCGTAACTTACGGTAGCCTCTGCAAATGTATGTTTTGACTGATTTGTTGGTAACAAATTTCTCGGATCTTTCATTCTAACAAACCAAAATACTAAATTCTTGTAATTTGATATGTCAATTATCAATCGATAAACAAAGACAATCAATCATATTACGAAGCAATACCCATGCTTTATTTGATTATTCGACCCGTTTGGCTCATCTATGGAATCCTCCAATATGATGACTACCAACGAGATTTTATAAATCCTTGACCTATTATTCAGTTTGGCGAACACCATCGCTTTTAAAGTTTACACACCTCTATTCTTCAATACGACTATACATAACTTAGCAAGTTTCACTTAACGTAACGGGTCAAGTTACATACTTGCATAACTAAACAACATTATCAACCAACAATTCTAATTAACTATTTTGACCCGTTTGTTTGTCTAGTGAACTTCGTCACTTCTATGACAATCCAACTCACAATTGACACTACATTCTCATTAATTTTTCTAAGACTATTGTTTATACACAATGTAACTAAACCGAAGTTACGTACCTTTAAAGCACACCTTTCAAGCATGTATCACCTCCGGCTTGTTCGCTTGACGTTCCGGATTCTTTGCCTAAAGAGTTCAATTCACAATAAGTTTAGAACTCTTTCACAAGATTTAAAGCACATAAGGTAGAATGCATAACTTTTAAACAACAAATAAGAGACACAGTTCCTAGAACTATAGACTAGGCAAAAGCATTCCTACTTTTCCTAATTCCCTATAGTTATGGCTCTGATACCAATCTGTCACACTCAACCGATGGCGGAAACATCGGGGCGTGGCACTAAGTGAATCAGATTGCTCGAGAGAATCCATAACACTACTTGTTTTGATATAGACTTAATCAGATTTCGTAATGAGCATCAAAATGTCATACACAACTTAATCAAACAAATTGTATCAAAACATAGATCAAAATATGGTTCAGAACATAGTTTCTCTAAGATGAGTTTCTAAGTATCATCCTAGTTTGATTCCTTCACGTCCCAAACTTATCAACCTGCAACATGTATTAAAATACAATCAACAAAAATGTTGGCGAGTATACAAGTTTGAATACATAGCGTAATAGTTTAAACAGGTAAAACTCATATCCAACATGAACAACATATCACAAGTTTCAACATGCTAGTTAACGTGGTTCATATGATAACCCAAGTCTCCAACGCGTTAACGTGCCTTTCCTGCTTCGTCGCAACGAAGAGGAGGTAAAAGAATCAAAACTTAACAATACTCCCCAAGACTCAAAGAGCGGTGTGTTACCCCTATAGTGCTATAATTGTTAATACCAAAACCAATCCAAAGGCGCAAGTACATCTCATCACGTTGAGAAACCACACCGTAGGTCCTGAAGAAGCTCCAATACCTCCAACCGAAAAGAGCCGATCTAGCCAAACCGTAACTTCACCGACACCCCAACAAGAGACGGCTCCTCCACCAAATCAAGAGCTTACCAAGAATCCTCCGGTACCGTACCCCGGTCGGTTACTTCGCCAAAGACCGATGAGCAATTCACAAAATTTGTAAATTTACTAAAACAATTGCATGTTAATATTCCATTTGTTGAAGTCCTAACCCAAATGCCTAAATACTCAAAATTTATGAGGGACTTCCTCACTCACAAAAGGAAAATTGAATCATTGCAATTAGTTAACTTAAGCGAAGAATGCTCCGCCTTGCTACTCAACAAACTCCCGCAAAAGAAAATCGATCCCGGGAGCTTCACCATCCCTTGTTCAATTGGGGAATCTCCCATTCGCAAAGCACTAGCCGACCTCGGGGCTAGTATCAACCTCATGCCCGCATCAATGTTCGACCGACCCGGACTAGGGAAAACAAGCCCTACAAAAATGGCCATACAAATCGCAGATAGGTCCGTAAAATACCCACAAGGTGTCTCTAAAAATCTATTGGTTAAAGTCGGAGACTTTGTCTTCCCAGCCGACTTTGTCATACTAGATATGGAGGAAGATACCGTAGTACCACTCATCTTAGGAAGGCCATTCCTAGCTACGACCCACACAGTGGTAGACATGAATGGTGAGACACTAACATTGAGGGTTGGGGACAAGGAGATGAAGTTTGGGGTTGGGGTTGGTGAGAGAGTAGAAGACGATGACCCGGTCAACTACATGAAAGTCACAGACTCAAGTTTGGATGAGGCTCTCCGACGGTGCAACATGGGATGCAAAACATCCCACTTGGGTAACATATGACTGACTTTGGGTCTAGCCAATGACCCTTATAAACGTGGCGCACCACGGAGGCATTCCGCGGAACTATCCTTAGTTTTAGTTTAGATTAACTTTTATTGCTTTCTAGTTTAGCTTTAATTTTCAGGAATAAAACACACTCAGGATGGTGAAGGATACTAAGGGAAGCTTGAACCAACACCCCATGCACAAAAACAGAGCCTCCCGACAATTTTTCTTCATTACAACAAGTTCAGCACGGGGCCGTGCTCAGCCAACACGACCCGTGCTCAATGTCTGCAGAAAATCGCCCAGTTCAGGTACCTGGACACAGGGCGTGTTCGCTGAACACGCCCCCGTGCCCAGCCTTCTGTTACTTTCTGTTACTGGCAACCTGAACACGGGGCCGTGCCCGGACACCACGGGCCCGTGTCCAGATGCCCAGTAACATAAAAATTTGCTTTTAACACCCTTTTTACACATTCAATCAACCTAAAAACCTGTTTTTGGGACACATTGAGGACAATGTGTAATTTAAGTGTGGGGGGGGGGGGGATGCTAAAACCTTGAATTTTGCAAGTCCTAATAACAAGCCTTACATAAAACTCTATTGGAAATGCTAATCACCCCAAAAAAAATTTCAAAAAACTTCTCATTTTTTTACTAGTCTTGGTTTAATTTGGGAATATCAAGTTCTAAAAAGGTTATATTTTTACAAATTTACAACCGATAGCGTCGTGATAAAAAGAATCAACATAAGAAAATTATGAAACGGCATAACAAATCTAGTTAAAATTTGATTATATATACTTGATCACATTAAAAACCCATTCCCACAAAAAAGTGAGTTTTGAGCCTTTATTGAGCAAACAAATATACATCTTTAGATTAAATGCTCATTTTTTTCGTTTCTTGTGTGAATAGCCGCTTGGTTTCTTACGACTCTAGAACTTGCCATGACGATACATTCCCGGTCCTTACCAACTTAAACCCAAGTAAGTAAATGATGGAGGCATTAGGACTAACTTTTTCTTTCAACACCATTTATTTTTCTTTTTTTTTACCACCTACCCAAAAATCCCCCTAGTTAACCCCTTTGAGCCTAAACCTTTTCGTTTCAAAACCCACAAAACAAACACCTTTTACCCACCCCCTTTTTATTTTTAACCCTTTATTTTAGTAAGAAGCTCGGTCTTCATGTGACATTAAAAAAATGAAGTATAGCAATAAACAAACAAGTTCCTAAAAAGAAACTTTGTTTGAAAATGTTTTGTTTGAAAAAAAGTCACAAAAATAAAAAGTTTTACGACGACCGACGTTTTTTACGCTTTTCGCCCTTTTTTACTAACTACTAACCCAAAACCACCTACCTTTAACCTAAGCCTAACCCTTCCCCAAAGTCCTCTTGATATTTACAAAGGTATATAGTTAAAAAGGAGGAGGATTGATTGATTGACAAGCATATGGTAGACGCAAGTTCCATGTCGGTCTCGAGTGTTTCACAAAAAAAATACATCTTCGGCCGAGTGTTGAGTGAACTCCCGTGAGGTATGTGAACTTGTATATAAATAGAATTTTAAAGAGGCATGTTATGCCCAAATAAGTAATTTATCTTATGAAACGTTCTAAATAAATCATAACGAATAAGGATTGTAAATAACATAAAAATAAAACCTAATAAAGATATTGGAATCCCGACACTCAAGACAAGCCCAAAACTTCTCTTCTACCCATTCCATTTGGGCGTGTAAGCCACATTATAAAGAGTTTTGCTTGATGACAAGCAAAGATTCAAGTGTGGGGGTATTTGATGTGTGCAAAATGCAACATATAAATTACATCAAATGAGGCATAAAACTAACCCTTTTTTAGTACTAATGTTGGAAAAAGTGTGTTTTTGTCTTCCTTTTGTATTTTCAGGTTTAAATGTGCGTAAATGAACGAAAAGAGCAAATATGCAGCAAAATCTAACATAATTACAAGAAAAGGAATAAACGTGGTATGCCCGACCCCTCGACAGCATCTCCCCAAGCAAAAACAAGAGTTCAGAAGGCTGAACACGCCCCGTGCTCAATGAACACGGGGGCGTGCCCAAGTGTCTGCAAAAAAAGACAAAGTGTAGAAGCTTCTATTTCCCAACACGGGGGCGTGCCCAGCGGACACGGGGCCGTGGTCAATGCTAAGATTCGCATAATCCAAGCAAATCTTGATAGTACAGATACGCTTCTGCACACGGGGCCGTGCCCAGCGGACACGGGGGCGTGGTCAACTAATAAAGACAAACTGCATTTAATGAAGAAAGAGAAGATGGATGGACACGGGGCCATGCCCAATGGACACGGGGCCGTGTCCGGGCGTCTGTGCAGGCTATAAATAGGGGTGCTTGGTTCACTTCAAAGGCACCCCTTGGCAAACCACCTCTCTCACACTTCACCCACATTCCACCACCATCACAACCCTCATCCACCACCATCATCCATCATAGAGTGTGTGTAGTAGTCTCGGGATCCAAGATTGATCGTAAGAGTTCTTGACAATCAAGGCCATGTTTGCCTAAGTCTCTTACATCACTTGGTGAAGACAAGCATTTAGTGTAATACTTTTATTTTATTAATCTTTTCGCACTTTTAATTGGTTTTGTATTAATGACATTAATAACTAGTTTCTTATGTTGAAGGTGAAACTTCCTTATCATTTGTCCGAGGTGTCTTGGCGTTATTTTACTGTATATATAAAATAAAAGATTTACACCATTCATATCTCTACGGTCTATATAGAGATATGTTGGCTACCTGGTCTGGGGTTAAGGGAATGGTTTGGTAAGTTTCTTGCCTTGTTCAGTGTATAGATCCTGCAAGGACCTGGGTCAAGCTTACTAGGACCTCCTTCAATACCCACTGGTATTGGATGGCGGGGGTGCGAATAGCTTGATCCCCTCATATGTAAACTACTATTATTACATTAACCCGGCTACTTGGCATTGTATCCCTGCTGACTCAAACCACTTAGCCGATGGTAACGTCACCTTCAAAAGAGGGGCCTACCACATTACGCATTAATAACTTAATTAATTATCTTTCAATAATCCAACCCTTTAGAATTGTATCCTTGTGGACTCAAACTACTGAGTTGGGGGTAACGTCACCTTCAAAAGAGGGGCCTACTACTATAACTAAGATAATCTCTTAAAAAGTGCAAAAGTGCGGAAAACATCAAAGGTTACACTAAAGGCGAGTCGGATCCAAGTGATTCATATTGTCTATCTTTTTATTTTTATTTTTATTTTCAGCATTTTAGTTTATTTTTCATCTTTTATAAACTTTTCTAAAACTTTTGATTTGATTAGACGTTGAGGATAAACCGGTACTAAAAGCTCTTGTGTCCTTGGACGACCTCGGTATCTTACCAACGCTATACTACGCTCACGATGGGTGCACTTGCCCATATATGTGTTTAGTGTTAGTAAAATATCGTGTTTTATAAATTTAAAACTTGACTAAAGTGTTAAAAGGGGTTTAAAATATACATAAAAATATATAACGCTACACGCACATCACTACCCCTCAACCCCGTCTCCGTAGTGTACCCCTTAACTCCGTTTCCGTAGTGTAAAAATACCCCTCAACTTCATCTCCGTTATACAAAGGATACCCCTGGTCTAAAAAATAAAAAAATTGGGATACCCCTAAATTTTTGGGCTAGTTCCGCCAATGCTTCTAGTAGCCCTACTACGAATAAGATTTTATTGGCTAGGTTTAAGGAGAGTTTCAACAAAATCCTTTGGACTTTCAATAAATAACTACTTCTACTTGATGAGTAATATACATTGTTTTTTATATTAACATTTTTGCACAACACAATTTAAAATTGTAAGTTATCAAACCACATGCTCATTGATGACTTAATTTTTTTAGGGTCTACCTATTTGTACACTAACATGGCTATTTGCACACTAAACCCTACATTTATCTACATTGCGTATAGACCTATACGTAGCGTGTAGGGTTACCTCTATACGCTGCGTATAGAGCTATACTCAGCGTATATAAACCATGGATTTCAGAGCCTTATCAGCAATCATTGCATAGAAAACAAGGGTTATATACGCTGCGTATAGGTCTATACGCAGCGTATATAAACCATTAGATTTTTTTGGGTCATTTTGGTAGGTTTGAGGGATCATTTTTTCACAAAGTTTAAATATGCTGCGTATAGACCTATACGCAACGTATATAAAGGTCTGAAAATGTCCTTTATACCCTTGTGTTGAGGTTATACGAAGCCAAATACAAGGGTAGTTGTGCCATTTTTGTCTCATACGCTGCGTAGGGATCTATACGCAGCATATATAAAGCTCCATTTTTTTGTGTATTCCTTTGTTTATTTATAAAAAAAAATTAATTGTGTGTATTTTGGGGTATCTTCATGTTTATTTATAAAAAAAACAATATTATTGGTAAATAATACAAATATAAATTATAAAAATTAAAAATAATACAAATATTATGAATTATAAAATTAAAAATAATACAAATATTATGAATTACAAGACCTACAGGGAACCTATATGAGACTTATACTATACCATATACGATACGATACGATACTATTCGAACCGTATATACGTTTTCCAAAACAATTTAACTGTATATAATATTATTGGTATAACATTAAAGGTTATATATTTTAAGCGATTTAACGTTGGAACCGGGTGAGAATTTATACCACAATCCACAAATACATCAAAATAGCAAAAAAAAAAAAAATGATGGGTTATATACGCTGAGTATAGCTCTATACGCAGCGTATATAAACCCTTGTTTTCTGTGCAATGATTGCTGATAAGGCTCTGAAATCCAAGGTTTATATACACTGAGTATAGCTCTATACGCAGCGTATAGAGGTAACCCTATACGCTGTGTATAAACCTATACGCAGCGTAGGTAAACCCTAAGTGTGTAGATAGCCAACCAAGGTGAGCAGATAGTTTGGCCCTTTTTTTATTATCACTTCATTGTAGACTTCAACTTTTTTATTTTCACTCAGATGACTGATGTATGTGCGTGTTTGTGTTTGACTGAACATGATACACGAATTCTGAAGACAAAGGAAGGTGGAAAGAAGAATCTTAAGTATTTTTTTACTTAAATATACCCATCTTTTTATTTTCCTTAAAAGAACTAGGATTTAGAACATATTGTTTTGCAATATGATTCATTGTTTTCTCAATACGATTCATTGTTTTCTCAATACGATTTTATTTCTACTAGGATTTTGCTCCCATGCGTGTTGCGGCGGGTAGCATGTGATTGTAACGTAACCTTTTTTTTTTCTTGAGAAGGCATCCTAAAAGTTACATCCATTTTAACATACAAAAGTAGAGCATCCACATTACTGATATAGATGGAACAAAGATATAACACTCGAGGTAGCAAGTCATCATTCTCTCAACATATTTTATACCAAAATCATCCTTTACGTTTCACAATCCGGTCTTCCAAACATCAGAAACGTATCTCTGGTTAATGAACTGATCAGCCAAGTAAGACCAACCCATGAATGGTAGGCCAATACTACTAAATTAAATAGATCATTTTGTGTCTTCAAGTCACCAATGCAGACCCATGAAAACTATGCATGGGTATGTAAGTGTGTAGACGCATATAAATCAAGTGCAAGCGGGGAATAGTAGGTAAAAACAAACACTAACCCATGGATCTTCAGTTAGATAAAGTGTCGGCGGCTTAGGAAGCAATGAAAAATGGTAGAAATCCTCCTAGGAAACTACACTCGATTTGAGTTATGCCATTGATCAGTTTCATAATTGTAATCTTGACAACAAAAGCAATAAATAATTCAGTGTAGAATATTATTTCCAAAGCCATAGGATACAACCAGCTAGCTAACTGATCTTTAAAAAGATAATGTAGGTTCATTAGAACCATATAAACCGACACCCAAGACTTCTTATAACAACTAACACACTAAACAAATTTCCGTGTCATTAAATTTATATAAAAAACGTAATTTGAACCCCCAACCGCTGATCTAAATTAGATGGCGATGGGTTGCAGGTAAAATGGAGAGGAGCCAAGGTAGATCTGAATCGGGATGAATAAAAGAGATTGGGGAGATTTGAAAGGCAAGCACGATGGTGGTGATGCACGAAGGTGATGGTTGTCGGCCGGACACAAGATGGTGATGATGATGGTACTGGTCGAAGTGTGCGCGAGGGTGAGGATGGAACATGACTGTTACAGAGGTGAGGGGGAGAATTGAGGGGGTGGGTTGGGCTGTATTTATTTTTATTTTTGTAAACAAGGGAATTTTTGTAATTTTACTTGGACTTAACCAAAAAACTTAACGGTCATTCAATGTAGGGATTATCCGAGTAACAAAGTGTAAAACCATAAGGAGCATGAGTGTGATTCCCAAAAGTTGGGACCAGGAGCGCAGCTTAGGCATAGCCCGAGCCCCCCCCCCCCCCCCCCCCCCCGAACATTTCGATGTGTAGTGTTATGAATAGTACTTTCGTATAGAATTTTTTTAGTTATATACGTTTCTGCCCCCCCCCCCCCTCGGTTTCGGAAAATTTGGGGGGGGGGGGGCAAGCTTCGCCAATGGTTGTGACCTATATGTGTTATTTTGACAAACCACAAGGACTATTCGAGCATTTTACTCTTTTGTTAAATAATCTACGTTTCTACACTTAAACTTTAATTGAATTATCTTACGGCCTTTGAAATTTAGTAAAGATATTTTTAACCAATATTATTTCTTTTTTTCTGTTTTTATACGTTTAATTTTTTTAATTAATTATTATTTTATTTAACTTATTATAAATAAAGTTAATTTTTAACTTTAAACGTGTTTACTTCTTTTAATTAAGAGTAAATTACGATTTTGACCTCTGTGGTTATATCATTTTTACCCTTTTAGCTCAGAAAAGAATTTTTTAACATCTGAGCCCCTAACATTTTTTTTCTAACCTTTTTGGCCTCTGACACTAACCCCATCCATTAAGTGTTAGGGGCCAAAAGGGTTAGAAAAAAAAAACATTAAGGACTAAAAATGTTAGAAAAAAAGACGTTGGGGGCTTATATGTTAAAAAAGTTCTTTTTTGACTAATAGGGTAAAAGTGATATAACCACAAGGGCCAAAATAGTAATTTACTCTTTAATTAATTATTATTTTATTTAACTTATTATAAACTAGTGGAGCTCCCCCGCGCTACGCGGCGGGAACTCGGTTTGTATCAGTTCGTTCGTTATAGTCTTGACCCCGAAAAAACGCAAAAAATAAGGTTGTGATATTCCAAAAAACGATATCAAAACATGTTTTACATCAATAGAAAACCATAAAAATGAATATCGGTACCGGTTTCGATAATTTTGATACTGGTACGGTGTTGTTTGTCAAACCCCAAATCAAAAAGGAGTAAAAGTCGAACAATGTACCTATTATGGTGGTACGATTAATGCATGTATGTTATCAAATAAAAAGTTTTATCAAACAATAGGTGGCATATTATTTTTTTTTTTAAAACCCGTCTTTTCATCATGTTTCTTTTTAATATATAACTTTTAATGTGTAATAAAATGTTTATCCATTGTAGGTAATATTAATTAAGTATGTGAATAAAATATATATTAATAAGTTTTGCTAAAAAAATTGATATAAAATGAAGTTGAAAATATATTAGGAAAATCAAGCACCCTACAATCAAATTGGTTTTGCGAATTTAGCCATCTTTATTTTAATCTTTTTATAATATAATGATTCACGTGATAGAAAGAGCAAATACTATTCATGAGCTCTTTCCATTCATACGTATGATAAAAGCTAACTTTTAACTTTAAACGTATTTACATGACTATATAACTTGCTTATTTATCGTATTTCATGATATTTAAAAAAAATACTAATGTATCAATTGTCAAAACCGACCACTTCCCATCGATTCAGAACACGTATCCAAATCCTTGACTTTATTTTTTGATAATCAAACCAAACGACCTTAAACTTAAACATCATAACTGAAGTCCACCCACCACCGCGTTCCGACGGGCTACGGCGGCGACCACCGTCCTCGACCGCAGTCTGATGGTCCGGCCACTCTATCTCATCATCTCTGACCATTCAATTTGGAGAATCTGGTACGCTTTAATGTCTAAGTTCACTGTTAATCTTGTAATCTACAAACCCTAAACTATGAGAAAAAAATTGTTAATATCATCTATGTAATCTGTAAACCCCTAAATGGTACTGTGTCTATCTTTATATTCTCATGTAATTGTTCTCTATTTGATAATATTGGACATTGGTACACCAGGTGTTCGACATAATGCTCCACACAAAATGTACTAGCTTTACATATTATTAATGTTGCATTCACCTTTGCAGGCGAAATAAGTGATTGATTTTGTCGAATTTGCTACTTTTATTGGCTGCTGAAAGGGTTATTATTTGCTACTTTGCATTAAACGGTTTCGATCACAATTGATACCCCGAAATAGAAATGTCTGATCACATACCTTTCGAAATTCAAGTGGAAATCATTAAAAGGCTTCCTATAAGATCATTGATTCGGGTCAGATCTGTTTCAAAAGCATGGAAATGTGTTATCGAGTCTTCTGATTTCATTGCTGAGTACACCGTCCATAACCATGATCAACCACAACATTTGCTTATAAAGTACTACAATGTGTACGGTGAGGAAACATATGATTCGATTGTAGAGGATGATACGTTCCCTCAAAACAAGGTTTCTCTTGCTGTTCCTTTGTCGGTTGACCTACTTTGGAATTCATATGTCGTCGGTGCCTCTTGTGGATTGGTTTGCTTGTTCGGTTTTTATCGGTATGACGATGATGCTGAATATCCTCCTGGAGAGGCGACGGCTGTTCTTTGGAATCCTTCGATTAGAAAATCAGTTGCTATCCCTGTACCTGATGTGGATCCGTATGGAGGAGATGCTCTTGGTTTTGGGGTTTGTCCCGCAACTAGTGACCCTAAGATTGTAAAGATTACCGAAAGGAAGATGAAAGGTGTAACTTGTAGCAGCCGTTGGCAAGTTGAGGTATATAGTTTAAGCTCACGGGTTTGGAGAAGCTCATATGGTAATCTGTCTGATAGTTTGGTTGGTATTAAATGGCCTCGCTCTCAGGTAACCATACGTGGTTTTTTTTACTGGTTTGGTGTTGGAGACGCCATTGGTAGTGATACTGGATTTTGTTTTCTTATTTCATTTGATTTGACAAGTGAAGAATTTAGAGAGATATACCTCCCTAATGAGTTAGCATTTCATGATCCAACGGGGTTGCATGTATTCAACCGTTGTGATTGTCTTGCTGTGCTTCAGGAGTGGTTAATAGACGATATAATTGAAGTGTGGATGATGGAAAATGGTGATTCAAAATCGTTTACAAAGGTTTTCACCATTGACAAACCATCATATTGTTTAAGTCGGCCATTGGAATTTAGGTCGAACGGTGCACTTATGATGAGAATGGAAAATAACACTGGAGATTTTGAAGTGCTTATAGATTATGACCCCTTCTCAGAACACATCAATGATCTTGGGATTGAAAGCCAATGTCACACATTAGCCGTGACCACGTACACAGAATCTTTAATTCTGATTAATCAGTTAGATACGATAGTTGATGACGAGTATGATGAAGAGATGAGTGTTGAGCAAGGAAGAAAGGTATAGAGATCAAAGAGCAATTACTTCATGATATTTCAAACAGATCCCATTTCGTTATTTAAAGGTGAACACCCTTGTCTTATCTGTGAGTTCTGTTTTTTTTTTTGTTTGCACATTAATGTATGGAAATATCTTGTTGATAGTCAAGAAGATTTTAGCAACCTTAAGCGGTTGACATAGGGATTGAAGCCCTTTTGACATGTTTATTTTTAGAGTTAGTTAAACAAATAGTCCTTGTGGTTTGGCCCTAGTCACACAGTGTTTATGTCATTTACTCAAACTTATTAAAAACAAATATTTGAACACGCATGATCTTATTTTTGCAAGAAAGGATTATGTAATATTTTATGACAGACCACTTCAATTTTCTATATCTATTCTCACTGCATTTAGAGATTCATAGATATTAAATTCAAGAATCCCATGTAAATTCTTCTAATGTTGACTTTAGCAGGACATGTCTTCGAATTTGCGGTGGTTCTGCATTTATGCCAAAAACACTCTAGTGCAACAGTAAAGTTCGTTTTATTTTCATTTTAGATGACATGGCTTGATAGGGGATGCTAGGTTTTGTTTTCTTTAACTGACTTATCCCTTCATAGGTGAAGCATTAGCATTTTGTATTATTAGATGATAAGATTGATGGTTTATTTAGTGGGCTTGTTTCTTTGATTTTAATTCATTTAGTTCACAATTTCTTTTAGGTGTTTGTGCATATGTAATGTCAAACCTAAAGGTGGAAGTTTTTACTCATTGGAGAACAGGTCAAACGGTTGAAAGTCGATCAAAGTCTATATTTAAAGCATACACGTAAACAACCTCTTCAAAATCTTTTTATCCAAAAATTTGGATAGTTATTTGTAAGGATGTCATTTTTGCAATCATAATAATTCATTATATTTCTTTAAAAAATCAAAAAGTTTGTGCCGGTCAACCTAACACGGCGAGGCCAGTTTCAACTTGTTACCTGACCTGCCCTTCTTGCAGTCTTTAGTCAAACCACTCTAGGCTGTTTTAGGTTTATGAAACGCTTGCTTTTTATTGATAATTCATCAATGCTTCAAATGAATCTTGTTTATTGTTATTATTTTTTGAACAACAAATTTGGATCACTAACGGACAGTAACTCAATTTTTATATATTTACCCATACAGATTCTATGTTGAAGAAGTCCTTGCTCCAGAATACTTGCATATGCTTGGAATCGTAAATGGAAACTTAAAACTCAAAAACATTTCAGTTGGAGAAGATGGTCACAGATTTTGAACTTTACTTTGGTGATCAGTGAACACATCTCAAATCGCGACACTGAATCGTTGATTACAACAATTGTGAGAGTTATATAAACATTTATGCATTTGTTGTTCTAACTGTAACCGTATAACCGCTTTTCTTTCTCCCTTTTGTTACATACTCAAATTTTGTGAACTGGCAAACAAAGTATGAGGCTACTAGATGTGGTGCTGTCGATAGACAGCCTTCCTTCATAGTTCATGGTGGGCTAAGCTGAATTGGGTTGGGCCTAATGTGGGGCATACAATTTCATCTTTTAATGTCAAAAATCTCTTAAACATATTGGGTTTGTTTCTTGGACTGGATATTTTGCAAATTGTAGAATATTCTTTTACATTTCCCGTTAGTATTTCAATTAGAGTTGCACAAATCGGTTAATTTTAATAACCGGTTCGGTAAATCGGTTATACCGGTTATTGCTTTAACGAGGTTCGGTTAATCGGTTATACCGGTTATTGCTTTAACCAGGTTCCGTTAATCGGTTATACCGGTTATTGCTTTAACCAGGTTCAGTTAATTAACTGTTATCTTGCCTTTTTTTTTAATTTTTTCGGTTAACCGGTCTATCGGTTAAAAAACTGGTTAATAACCAGTTCCTATACTCAATATTTATAACCGGTTACTAACCTATGATTAAAAATAACCACTAACCGGTTATTCCTAAATCGGTTATTAACCAGTTAAGATTACGGTTAACAACCGGTTATTTTGTGCACCTCTAATTTCAGTACCACTTGTGCACTATTTGTTTTTCACTCGTTCACAATTGGGTTATCATTAACAACGATTTATAGCTTTATATGGTTATTTAGTTAATTTCATTATTGATGTCTTGAGCCGGGGGTCTAGCCAGCGGCGAAACTTGAGATTTTCGACCAGGGGGCCGAAAACGTATATACTCAAAAATTTCTATAAAACCGAGGGGTCGAAAACGTATATACCCAAAAAAAATTATATGAAAACTACATACTCTCCACTACTGAGCGAAAAGTTTGGGGGTCGGCCGCCCCCTCCCGCCCCCACTATGCTGCACCCCTGGGTCTAGCGGTTCTTTTCTATCTTCTGGGTTGGAGGAAATGTTTGCCCCCATCATACCCTCCCTCAACCCAACAAATAGCTTGCTATGAGTGGGATTTTATTGAGTATGTTTGTATTAAAAGCGCCCCTTATATGTGTGCGTCCAACTTTGTGTTTTTTTTTATTTATTTTATATGAATTTATGTGATTGATGTTTATGGAGATGTTCAAGAACATTGTTGCTTGATCTAAGTGCAGGGAATCCAGTCTATAAATCACCTGTGATGTCTTAGTAGGAGCTAGTATTCTTGAAGTGAAACAAATCATTAATGTGTTAATTAACAAACAATATAGTTTACAACATGTTCCCATATTTTAATATTGTGTTTCAACCCGGGTTTGAATGTCTTTGTATTTTAAGATGCATTCAACCAAGTGATCACAACTTTTAAACATGTGTGTGTGGAGAGTGCCCAAACATACGAGGGAAGAAAATGTGCCTAAGAGTGTGCATTGCGGTTGCGGGTTAGTGCAAACGAAGATTGTTAAATTAAAATTGAATGTTTTTTTAGGTTTTTTAATGCTTTTTGTATTGAGGTATTTAAATTTCATGAAACTTGTTTGTTAGCAATTTTTTTTAAACGGCGAATCTTTTGCTCCTTGTGAGATTTGCCAAAGACTTCACACTTAAGTGTATTCAAGGGTGATTAGTTGCAGCTGACATGACCCTAACTTTTTCCCTTTTAGCTCGTTATCCGGATGGCGAGAGGGCCATTAAAGACCCTCAATGGTGGAGAGGCATGGTGTTTAACACCCCATGCTGATTTGACATGGGGCATTAGTGGACAACACATAATCTAAATAGATTCTACAAATCCAACAATCTTAACTAAGTAATTATTTATTGTTATATTTTATTTTGTTTCTCTCTTTTTTTTTTTTTTGGGTAAAGGGTTACCCCGGTGAATTTTATAAATCAAACCAAATAAAAAGCAATAGTGCAGCTGAAATACCACACTCTCTCTAGCCTTGGCATACCAAGACTAGGACCAAACAACCAAACATATAAACACAACCAGGCAAACAAGGCCACA
This sequence comes from Helianthus tuberosus, assembly GCA_030545235.1. NCBI lineage: Eukaryota > Viridiplantae > Streptophyta > Magnoliopsida > Asterales > Asteraceae > Helianthus > Helianthus tuberosus. The sequence goes on from CM060353.1 coordinate 15,207,164, forward strand.
GACACACACACTAGCCAAACACGGCCAAGACAAAATCATAACCGAAAATAAACAACTAAACTAGCCAGGATCAATCTCTAAATTGCTGCTAGGAATCTTCCACTTATCCACCAAGCTACCATTCTCAAATCTTCGTTTAAACTTTAAAGTCAAGAGCCGCATACGAACCGTAGTAATAATCTCCCGAGACACCACCAGAGCCGTACGCTGATTCCGTGAAAACAACCTGTTATTTCGTTCTTGCCATATAAAATAAGTTGCAGCCGCGACCACCAACCGACTAACAATATTGTCAGGCTTCCGCAAGCTCAAGTTTTGATTCATCCAATCCATTATATCGGACCAGCCTCCATTTACGTCTTCTCTTCTCTTTTTTTACTCAAGAATACGTATTATTTCCGTAATTCCATTACTTTTTATTGGGTTAAGTTGTTGTATAAATGAGTCTTAACATACAAAATACCCTTAACGTAAGAAGTAAAAGAGTTATTTATATATATTTTTTAAATTTTTCTATACTTATTAAGCACGTATTTTAGTGGCAGAATAAAAAAAAATCGTGATTTTACATTAGTTTTCTCATGATCCTCTCCCATAATTACGCATGAACGTAATCACGCATGTACAAAATCAGAAATCACGCATGGGGTAAAAAACCTAATCACGCATGCTATAAAACTAATCACGCATGTTATATTTTCACAGCGTACGTTAAGCAAAATTGTACAATACACTTTCACTATATAATAATTTTATAGCAACATAAAAGGGGTGTGAGTAAAATGAACTAAATGTATGACTTTTAAACAAATGAGATATAACATAGGGGGTCAAGTTATTGCACAAAGGCTTCTAATTGTAAGAAGTGTAAGAATGATTTATAGAGTGACAAGTGTCCAATAAACTAAAACTAAACCCACTACATCACCACCAAAAACCTAAACACCCACCCCACCCCACCACCACCCAAAAACCTAAACCCCCCCCCCCCCCCACCACCCAAAAACCTAAACCCCCCCACCCCCGGCAAAAAAAAAAAAAAAAACTATACCTCACAAAAAAAAACCCCCAAAAAACCTAACCCCCACCCCGACCCCCATAAACCTAAAAAAAAACCTAACCCACCCCCCAAAAACCTAAAAAAAACCTAACCCCCACCCTCACCTCCCAAAAACCTAAAAAAACCTAAACACCCCCGCCCCCACCCCCCAAAAACCTATAAAAAAACTAAACACCCACCCCCACCACCACCCAAAAACCTAAACCCCTACCCCCTCGGCAAAAAAAAAAAAAAAAAAAGATTTTTTTTTTTTTTTTTTTTTGGGTGGGTGATGTGGGGGGTGGGGGTTTAGGTTTTTGGTTGTGGTGGATGTTTAAGGTTTTTTTTATTTTTTTTGTAGTGAGGTTTTTTTGTGTAGTGGATTTTTTAGGTTATTGGACACTTGTCACTCTATAAATCCTTCTTACACTTCTTAGAGCATTCTCATCCAATCCATCAAATTATACATACATTTCACTAAAAAACAACTCCTATATCAATATATTTTCACTAAAAACAAATATTTTTTCTCTCTCCTTTTCAATTAAATAATATTATCATCACATTTTTCTCTTTCCTTCACTCACAACCACTTTCAATATATATTTAAAAAATTATACTGGGTGAACAGTGTCCCCCCAAATATACAGATGAACAGTAACATTTTCTCACCCCTCCACTCACAACCACTTTTTTTACCCTTTACAATATAAAAACTCACCCTCACAAGTTTTGATGGATTGGATGAGAATGCTTTACAATTAGGATCCTTTGTATTTAATCCTAATCTATAACACAGGTTGCTAATTGTAGAAGGATTTTTTTTTTTGGAAGGTGACTTTCTATGTACTGGACCAGTGGTCACCGGGTTCATGTCAAAGACATTCCCCAGTCAGCCCCGCACTTACGAACGCGATGTTCGATCGGGCCCCGGCCGCCGCGTAAGCTGACTTCCGCCCGGAAACCATACTGTCTCCACACGAGAGACTCGCTGGGATAATAGCTGGATAAAACCGGGTTGCCCTCAAGACCGCACCATGCCTCGGTAGGATACGATCCATCATTGGGACAACCCGCCACACAAGCTGTAGACGCCGGGATTCGAACCGGGGTGGCCATTGGCAAACCCCCGGCCGAAAACCAACTGAGCTAGGAGGCGGGTCAGCTAATTGTAGAAGGATATAATTTATAATTTTTTTTACAGTTGGTTATTATTATTTTTAAAGATATAATATAATAGAGTGCAATCTTGTCATTTTCAATATTTTACATTCGAATTGCTTTAAAAAATAAACCGCCATGATATCAACTGAAGTCCACCGACCGCCTTTGCACCACCGTGTTCCGACGGCCTTCGGCGGCGAACACCCATCTCCTACAGCAGCCTGACGGTCCGACCACCCTGCCTCATCATCTCTGACCACTCAATTTGGAGAAACTGGTACGCGTTAATTTCTAAGTTCGCTGTTAATTTTGTAATCTGTAAACCCTAAATTATTAGAAAAATTGTAAATACCATCTAGCTGTTAGCTGCTTCTTGCTTGAAGTTATGTATCTATCCTTGATATTGTATTGTGTTTATCTTTCTGGACTCTTGTGATTGCTCTCTAGGTAAATTTGTTACTATTGGACATTGGTACACCAGGTGTTCGATATAATGCTTCACATAATTGTTACAACATGTACCAGTAGGGCTGAAAATTTCAGACACGGGCACGAAAACACGACACGAAATGACACGGTCTTAACAGGTTCGTGTTTGACCCTTAATAGGTTTTGTCTTAATCAGGTCGATGCGATAATACCTGTTAGTTTTCGTGTCGTGTTCGTGTTTACCTATTTCGTGTCCGTGTCTAGTTCGTGATATGCCAGCCCTAGACTCCACACACCACCCCTCCAGGGCGAATTCGTGTCTTAATAGGCCGTTTTCGTGTCCTAACAGGTCATGCTCGTGTGTTAACAAATCGTATGATACATTTGTAAATTTTTCCGTGTCTTAACAGGTCGTGTCTGACACGATATGCTAGCCCTATGTACTAGTTTTACATATTATTAATGTTGCTCTCACCTTTGCAGGCGAAATAAGTGAGGGGTTTTGTCGAATTTGCTACTTTTATTGGCTGCTGAATGGTTATTATTGTAAGACCTGTATAAATCGCTTTTTATTAAATGGTTTCGATCATAGTTGATACTTGATACCAGCCTTACCCTCTTCAAAAATTCCTAGAAATTCATACCCTGAAATCAAAATGTCCGATCACATACCTTTCGACATTCAAGTGGAAATCATTAAAAGGCTTCCTATAAGATCATTGATTCGGGTCAGATCTGTTTCAAAAGTATGGAAATCTGTGATCGAGTCGTCTGATTTCATTGTTGATTACACTGTCCACAACCATGATCAACCGCAACATTTGCTTATAAGGTACAACAATCTGTACTCTGAGGAAACATATGTTTCGATTGTAGATGATGATACGTTCCCACAAAACAAGGTTTCCATTATTGTTCCTCCGTCTGTTAACCTACTTTGGGATTCATTTGTCGTCGGTGCTTCTCATGGATTGGTATGCTTGTTCGGTTATTATCGAAATTATGATGATGTTGAATATTATTCTGGTACGGCTATGGCTGTTCTTTGGAATCCGTCGATTAGAAAATCAGTTGCTATTGCTGTACCTGATGTAGATTGGCCTGCAGGAACTAATTTTGGTTTTGGGGTTTGTCCTGCAACTAGTGACCCTAAGATTGTAAAGATTACTGATACGCATACACATAAGAGGATGAAAGGTGTAAGTTGCAGCAGGCATTGGCTGGTTGAGGTATTTAGTTTGAGCTCAAGGGTTTGGAGAAGTTCAGCTGGTAATCTATCTGATAATTTGTTTGAAATTAAATGGCCTCACTCTCAGGTAATTATAGATGGTTCTGTTTATTGGTTTGGTACTAAAATAAGTACCAGTGATACTAAATTTGAACTTCTTATTTCATTTGATTTGTCAACTGAAGAATTTAGAGAGATATACCTCCCAAATACGTTAGCATTTCACGATCCAATGTACATGTATTTATTTAAGCTATGTGATTCTCTTATTGTGCTTCAAGAGTGGTCAATGAACCATATATATAAAGTATGGATGATGGATAATGGTGATTCAAAATCATTTACAAATCTTTGCACCATTAACATACCGAATTTGTCAAGTTGTCCACTGGAGTTTAGGAGGAATGGTGAACTTACGATGAGATTAACAGATGACAGCGATGCACTTATAGTTTATAACCCCTTCTTAGAACACATCAATGATCTTGGGATTGAAGGCCAATGTTATTCGTCACTCGTGAGCTCGTACACAGAATCTTTAATTTTGCTTGATCAGGCAGATACATTAGTTGATGACGAGGATGATGAAGAGACGAGTGTTTAGAGGTCAAAGAGCAATTACCTCTTGATATTTCAAACAGATCTATTTTCGTTATTTAAAAGGTGAACACTCTTCTCTTATCTGTTAGTTGTATTTTTCTAACATTAACTCACAACGAATGTATCATATTTTCTTGCAAATTAACATATGGAAATATTTTGCTGACAGTCAAGTAGTCTTCTGCAACCTTAAGCGGTTCACATAGGGGGTAAGGCCCTTATGACATGTTTATTTTATAGTCAATCAAACAAATGGTCCTTGCGGTTTGGCCCTAGTCACACAATGCTTGCTTATGTCATGTCCTCAAACTTATTAAAAACAAACATTTGAAGGCGCATTATCTTATTTTTGAAAGAAAAGATCATGTAATATGTTATGACAAACCACTCCAATTTTCTGTTTCTATACTCACTGCATTTAGAGATTCATAAATATTAAATTCAAGAATGCCATGTAAATTCTTCTAGTGTTTTGACTCTAGCGGGACATGTCTCTGATTTTGCGGTGGTTCTGCATTTATTTTGTTTCTTTTTTAGATGACATGGCACTATAGGGGATGTCGTTTTTGTTTTCATTAACTTGCTTATTCCTTCATAGTTCATACTTGAAACGTTAGCAATTCTGAGTTATTAGAGGATAAGATTCATTTAGTTCACAATTTCTTTTAGGTGTTTGTGCATGTGTAATGTCAAACCTAAAGGTGGAAGTTTTTACTCATTGGAGAACGGGTCAAACGGTTGAAAGTCGGTCAAAGTCTATATTTAACGCAAACGGTTCAAAATCTTTTTATCCAAAAATTTGGATTGTTATTGTAATGATATCATTTTTGCAATCATAATAATTCATCATATCTTTACAAAATCAAAAAGTTTGTGCCAGTCAACCTAAAAACCTAACACGGCGAGGCCTGTTTCAACTTGTTATCTGATCTGCCCTTCTTGCAGTCTTTAGAGCATTCACATTGGAACCTCCATATTTATGTGAATGGTTGTGAGTAGAGGAGAGAGAAAATGTTACTGTTCATCAGTAAAAATTTGGAGAAAACACTGTTCACCCTCTATAATTTTTTCATATTTTTGAAAGTTGTTGTGAGTGGAAAGAGAGACAAGGTAATGATAAAAGTATTATTTAATTGAAGATGAAAGAAAAGATAGTGAATTTTTAGTGTAATTATAGAGAGAGAGAGAGAGGGTCCAATGTGAATGCTCTTAGTCAAACCACTCAAGCTGTTTTAGGTTTATGAAATGCATGCTTTTTTTGTTGATAATTTATCAATGCTTCAAATGAATCTTGTTTATTTTTGTTTATTTGACCTACCAGTAACTCAGTTTTAATATATTTACCCATGCAGATTCTATGTTGAGGAAGTCCTTGCCCCAGAATACTTGCATATGCTTGGAATAGTACATGGAGACCTTAAACTCACAAACATTTTACTTTGAGAAGATGATCACAGATTTTGACCTTTCACTTTGGTGTTTAGTGAACCCAACTCTAGTCCAAACCTCTCAAGGCCCCATTGAGCCACTTAGGATATTGTGCCCGCGGTTTTAAACTTCATTGACCCCATTGCACCTGTCAACATGTCTCAGGCTTCAAGTCTAGAATCTTATCCACCAAAATCCCGGAAAACAAAACCTGACCTCGCGACAATGAACAGTTGATTACCACAACTGTGAGAATTACATAACATTTTTGCATTTGTTCTAATTGTAACCGTATAACCGATTTTCTTTCTCCCTTTTGTTACATTTGGGCAGTATTGTGTTCAATTGCTTATCTGATTTTCAAGGTTTTCTACTTAAAATTGTGTTGGTCACTAAAGCGCCCATTCAATATGGAGAAACATGTACTTTAGGAATCCTAGATTTTGGGTTTAATTTGTGGTGATTGATGACAGTTTATTCTAGTGAATGCATGTTCTAGGTTGACCCAGTTCATCATTTCTTCCAAGTATATCAATGTAATTCCTTCAACATATCTTGATTTTCTATTTCTAATGATTAGTTTAAATAAGTGATACCAAATTGCTAACATGATTATGACAGGGATGACAATGGGTCGGGTATGGCTAATCCTAAATCCATACCTGGTTGAAAAAATCTTGTCCCATACCCGGCACGTTACCCATTGGGTATTTATCCGTCGGGTATCGGGTATACCCTTTTGGGATTTTCATTTATATAATTTTTACTTTCCTTTATAATTTATATTTTAAAAATGTATATAATATATTAAATTATAATAAATAACACACATATCATCATCACCGTAATAATATTTGATATATTTAAAAATATAAATATATAATAATATTAATATAAAAGAATAGTTTTGTATTTCATAGCATATAAATATAAATAATGTCATCAAAATATATTTTTTCAATCGAAAAGTTTATTTTTCAAATAATAGAGCTACTAAAATGAATATTACCAAACAATAGTTAAGGGAAAATAAATATATCTCGGGTAAACAGGTATGTAGTTTCGGGTAATTGGGTCGGGTATCATCTAATCTCACACCCGTCCCATACCCATGAAATGTTTTTTTCCAATCACATACCCGACCCAATACCCATCGGATATCGAGTATACCCGTCCCAAATGCTTCGGGTATACCCGTCGGGCTCGGATTTTTTTTTCATCCCTAATTATGACTGGATTCTCTGCTTCTCTGACTGGATTCTCTGCTGGCCTGTCTACAATCACAGGTATGTTTTCATATTTTCCATTATATTTAAACAGAACTTACCAACATTAAAATTGTATTTTAGTTAAATCTTCAACTAGTTATTTATATGTAGAATATGTTAACTAAATATCAAACGAGAAATGGCGTTGAGTTGTCTACAAGTGTTTTGTGTATATTTTCGAAGTTCCATTTAGATTTAACAAGTTTTTATTGGTGACAACTTATAAGCTGTTGTGTAATTTGTGATCATAATTGACCCGTTGTATAATTTGATTTCACCCAAATTTACCCAAATGCAACAATTTGTTAATCCAAATCAATTCATTTTTTATGCGTCTTCTTCGTTTTACTATAGATATGAGTGTTTCGTTTATTTTCTAAACATTCCATAAAAAGTTTTATAAAACTTTATTTTATTGTTATTCAATTAACACATTCTGTGTTTTCTTGAATTCAAATTCAACTAAAACATACCGAATTCGATCCGAATTGAATAAAAAACCCAATTCGTATTCAATTAAAAATTCGAATTCGAATAAATTCGATTTGATTCAGATTTTTTTTAAAACATATAAAAAAATAATCAAAATGAAACATGATATCATATTAAAAAGTCCCAAATAAAGTACTGAAGGGGTAAGGTCCCAAAAACCTCGCTTCGAGTACTTGGGGACCATACCACAACCTCATCCTTCTAACCCTCTTTAAACCTTGCGCGGCCGCGTACTGGTCCTACAAAGAGAACTTAGAAGAAAAACAACAAGCAACACCTGCGCGCCAAAAGGGAACTAACAAATCCTTGCGCCAACCTCCATAACAAATAAGGATGAAAATCCCAATAAGCACTCCCGCATAAATAATATCCAGACTTGGATATTATTTACTTCACCGATACCATACAGTAAGGAGTCACACAGGATTACAGTTGTGCTTCTTCTAGAAGGCTCCATCGTGCATCACCAGACGGTTATAACCGTAACCGTCTGGCCACGTGTCATCATCCCAGGCTCTCTTGAAGTCACAATGATGGCACGGAATTGAAGAGAGATCTTCACTTGCCCACTTTCCACGGGGCAATACCCCAGCCGTTGATCAAAGATCGCGATCCGTGTGCTCTCACATTCGTTAAAGTGATTAACGGAGGGAAAAATAACCGCTTACGAAATTAACACTTTCGGTCAATATTTCACCAACAGGTTTTCCTGCCTAAACTTCGGCTATAAATAGAAGGATAATTCAGGTATAATAAACAAGCTACATTCACTTCACTTACACTTCTTCTTCTTTATAAACCCTGTACTTATTCTCACGCCGGAGGGCGGTCACGGAGTGAACCCCCATTCTCCCCGTGGCGAGTCTAACGGTGGTTGTTTTGCAGTTACTGTGAAGAGAAGAAGACCTGTCACCCACGAACCGAACGAGGAGAAACCAACCCTTTTATGCAGAATCAGACCCCCTTGTTTAGTTGATTCCGGTCAATTAACTAGTGTTTCTTCATTGGTGCCCACCGATTTCTCAGTTTCACTCATTTCTTCTCGTTTCGATTCATTTTTCTTCATTCTCTGTTTCATATGGCAGAGAATCCATCATTTCACCCATCAGGTCCTCGATCTGAAATCAAGGGTTCTGCAACCCGAGACATCCAGATCGACGGAATCATGGGAAACGAAGGAAGCAACAAAAGTCATCTGGAAGAAAACGGCCTTTTGATACAAATAAGAGTTCGTAGCCGTCCAGATCTATCTCTAGAGAAAACTCCAGAGCACTGGTTCGCCAGATTCCAGATTACCATGAACCAAATTTTTGCACAAAATGTCAGATCCGAGTTATCAAACAACAGATCTGAAATTCAAGAAGTAAGGGGAAATTTGCCACTAAAGTGTTGGACCCACAGTTAACTTGCCAGTGGGACATCCAATCCAGTAGTCACAAAGATATGGTACGAAAAACAGAAGATACCAATCACCAGAAAGCTAAACCAAAGCAGATAAATATGGTACAAGGAGGTCCCTCACGAAGGCCAAACAAACGAAGCCATAATCAGCATTGGAGAGAGCAACAAGTTGTATTCCCTGTCGTCCCCGGAGGTCCTCAGGAAGAACGTCCACTAATTATCACCGGTATCTTCGGCCACTACAGAACTGATTACATGTTCATAGATCCAGGAAGCTCGATGGATATAATCTATGAACAAGTTTTAAGCAACTAGACCCAGAAGATAAAGCACACTTAAAACCAGTTGATTTCCCTCTCACTGGTTTCTGCAACGAAGCTGTTTTTCCGCTTGGACAAATCGTTTTTCCTGTGACTCTCTCAGATGGCGAACATTCGCGCACTGTCATAGTGAATTTCATGGTTATGCCAACAACATCGCGCCATGATGTACTGCTGGGAAGACGATCGCAGAGAGAATTCAACATGATTACGTCCATAGTGCACGCTGCTTGCGGCTTTCCGACAGAATTCAGGGTAGCACTTATGTATTCCAGCAAG